>JAHTLZ010000010.1:53089756-53118594 GCA_023846285.1 Phrynocephalus versicolor
CTATCTATCTATCTATCTATCTATCTATCTATCTATCTATCTATCTAAAATACAAGCAGCATACCGGTAATTAAAAATTGCAGGCAATGCGGAGCCATGATGCAGACTACAATACTTGCTTCAGCCCCAAGTTTCTGTGGCTTCCTGGATTGCCTTTCGCTTTCTTTTTTCATGTGTCATTCATTGACACCTACTTAGAACTGTTTTCTTGAATTATAGGATGAGGGGTTGTTCCAGATTCCTTGGAAACATGCAGCTAAGCACGGCTGGGAACTAGAAAAAGATGCCTCTCTTTTCAAAAGCTGGGCCATTCATACTGGTAGGTGTCAGTTTCTCTATTCTTATCAAGGGCAGAATCTTGCCAGAGGCATCTTCCAAGTGCCTGCTCTTGAGGCCACTCCTCCACAGTCTTGAGGCTACATCGAATCTGAGGACAGTTAACTAGACACAAACAGGTGGAATTGTCCACAGTACTGTGGATTGGATCTAGACTGAGCTATTCTTAAAATGAGATCCATTGGGATCAGTGAGTCGAGTTGGTCAATAAAACTAATATTCAAAAGCTGCAATAAAAAGTATCAGTCAAAACAAACTCTAGATCTAAAACTGTGTCTGTCTTGAGTAATTTAGGGGTAGAAAAGGCAAGGAAGAACCAGCATTAAACTCTGGAAATATTAGTTTGGGCTCTTCTTCAATGATGTGTAGAGCATGGTGTAGCTGGATTTAGTTGGTTGTATTAGTGGCTAGTTCTTGGTCATTCAAGCTGACCGCGACCTCTTGCTCAGTTAGATAAGTATTATCCATTGTTTTGCAGGAAGATACAAAGAAGGTGATGTACAGCCTGATCCCAAAACCTGGAAAGCAAATTTTCGCTGTGCTATGAATTCACTGCCTGATATTGAAGAGGTGAAAGACAAAAGCATCAGCAAAGGTTGTGGTGCCGTCCGAGTCTATCGAATGCTGGAACCCTCAATAAAATCACAGCGAAAAGGTATTGAGTTTGCTTTGCCCTGTCCTTGATATGGTTATATAATTCCTAAAATCTATTCCATCATTACCTGAAGGGCAGCCAGCCTCTGCTCTCTCATGGTTTGTATGGCTTGGGTCAGGAAACCATACACATCATCAAAGTGTCCCAGGGATCATGGTAAACATTTCCTGTCAAATTTGTTGTGGTGAGACCTGTGCAGAAAATATAGCTATAGCTTAGCGTAAAATGGAATTAAACAAATTTGTGGAACATAAGAAGAGCCATGCTGGATCAGGTCAAAGGCCCTTCTAGTCCAGCTTCCTGTATCTCACAGTGGCCCCACCAGATGCGTTTGGGAGCGCACGAGACTAGACATCTGTCTCCTGATAGCACTCCCCTGCATCTGACCCTTGAAGTACCCCGGTTTTAAGCCTGGAGATTACACATCTCCATCATGGCTTGTAACCTGTGGTAGACTTTTCCTGCAGGAATCTGTCCAATCCCCTTTTGAAGGCATCCAGGGCAGATGCCATCACCACATCCTGTGGCAGGGAGTTCCACAGACTAACAATGCGCTGGGTGAAAAAATATTTTCTTTTGTCTGAACATGGAGCCAGCAGCGTTCCTAGTTCGGCTCACCAGATAGCCTAACCCTGAATACTAGATCATGGGAAACTGTGTTTCATAGAGGAGATGGAGAAATGCTTCTCTTGCTTATGGGCTTCCCATATGCATTGGTTGGACTCCATAAGGATTGAAGGCAAAAATCAAAGAAAAACAAAACAAAAGACACAAAACGTGGCACCTTAAAGACTTTAAAGACTAACTTTCACATTTTAATGTAACATTTCGTGGACACATCCACTTCTTCAGACGTAGAGCGGCAGACTGAAGAAGTGGATGTGTCCACGAAACATTACATTAAAATATGAAAGTTAGTTTTTAGGGTGCCATATGTTTTGTGTCTTTTGTTTTGTTTTGTTTTTCTTTGATTTTTGCCTGCAATTCTTGAAAAGACTAACAGGGCTACCCTCTCTGAAACTCCATAAGAATGTATTCCCCTTTGCTACCCCTGGCTTCTCTTGCAGTTGATCACACTTAAATAAAGTGGGAAAATTTCCAAAAAAAAAAGGAGTATAGCTTTGTCATCATTTATTTCAGATTGTAAGGTTTCGGGAGTTATAAGAGGGGAATTATGTCAAGATCAGGATATTAACATCTGAATCTTTTAGTAGAGATATGATGAAGAAAGGGCTAGGGTGGGTGTAGTGTTCACTGGCAAATTGTTACTAATTAATAAGTTGCCAGTTGGATTCCTTGTGGTGCAATAGTCACTAGGAGCCCAAGAAGTGATGCATTGTTGTTGTTGTTGTGTCATTATAGTTGTGACTGACTCTTTGTGACCTCATGTCCATGGAGTTTTCTTGGCAAGAATACTGGAGTGGCTTGCCAGTTCCTATTCCAGAAGTGATGCATTAGTTAGCAGCAATTTGCTTCTGCGAGTTATGCCATTACCCTTCCTTCCACTAACATAACTGTAACAGGATTTGGAGCATTATTTGAACCATCAATAACTTGTCTTATTTACAGAAGTGCATTTGCTTGTATCAAATCTGTGCCTTGGTGTTTTTTTTTTCAACAGAAAAGAAGTCAAAATCCTCCAGAAACAAGAGTGTGAGAAAGGTAGGTTCTCATTCTTATATTCATGGAATCATCAATGTGGCCCAAAGATAAATGGTTTGCTTTCCATGAATGGAACAGCATTCATACCTTCGTGGAATGAGGGTTTCCCACCTCTCTCTGTGCAGCCCCCCCCCCTCAAAATCTCTTCTAGGCATTGAATGGCTTGGAGGGTGATTTGGGAAGCTGTAGATGGAGGGGGAGGCAGCTGGGGGGCATTGGAATCTTTAAAAAGTATCTCTTTTTTGTTGCCTTTTTTCAGGCAGTGGAAGATATCAAGGCAGAGGAGATCGCTGAAGCAACAAGCAGCATTCAGCTACCAGAGGACCACAGTAGTTACGCACTTTCCAGCTACCCACCAGAAGAAATGGAAGTGGGGAGTAAATTAGGTGAGAGACCCTTATAATCATCTTAAGCCCCGGTCTCACTACCGTTATCTGCACATCTATTTTTTTGGGCAGTCACATGATGTTTGATGCGCAGTTAGCGGCCCGATGACAGGGGAGTATTTTCCTTCTCTGCATCCATCCCGACTTGCTTACTGCGAATCTTTCCCCTGTTTTTCAAGTTGATTTTCTCCATCATGCTTACATATATTTGCTGGTTGATTGCTGGCATGCCGGCTTTCTAGCACTACTCTTTGTCCTCATGCGGAAGAGTCTGTTGTGTTATGTGTTTTCTATGGGCTGGCGGAAAGTCAGTAAAAAATGTGCCGGCATGCCGGTGTGCCACCAATTCAGTAGCATAAATGATTACCAAGGCAGAACTACTGGAAGTGATAGAAGAAGGGGTACGAATCAAATTGGTGCGAATTTTCTGCGGTCGGACCTCGTTCGAGGCGTTTAAAAGTGCGCATCAATAACAGAAGTATTTTAACACAACTCCTAGCAGTGGTACTAAATGCTGCGGTTTAAGTGCGCTTCCAGGCATGGTCGGCTGGGGTACCAAAATACTGCTCTTCGGATGGAAGTCACAATCTTTTGCTGCGCAAAAAGAGCAGCAAAATCTGCTTACATGGTGGTGACGGCTAGGCCTGTTAAGTCTTTGTTTCCCCTACATTCATAGAGAGGAAGCCCTTAAACACATTCCAAGTTCTCCTGTGCTTACACATGGCAAGGCAAGATGCGACTGGGTGGGGAATGTGCCTTCCATATGAAATTCACCCTAAAATCACTGATCGTCTTCAGACTGAAAACATCCTGAAGACTTTCGCAGGTTACAAGCCATGATGGGGGTACGTGCTATCTCCAGGGTTAAAAAGAGGGTGCCTCCAAGTGCCAGGCCCAGGGGGAATGGTGTCAGGAGACAGGTCTCTAGTTGTCTCATGTGCTCCCAGAGGCATCTACTGGGGCCACTGTGAGATACAGGAAGCTGGACTAGATGAGCTCTTGCCCGGATTCAGCATGGCTCCTCTTATGTTCTTATGTTTTGAGAGCCACTGAAAACTGGATGGAACCATTATTTTTCGGACGTTCAGGAGAATAAGAAAACTCATGCTGGATCAGGTCAAAGGGGGAAGGGTTGCCTTGGCCAGTTTGATGCCTAGCAGAAGGTAAGCACAATATGGTGGCAGTCTTCTTCTTCCTGAGTTTGCCAGCTGATGGCCATCACAACCTACTGCAATAGTGATTTGTTTTAAACAAAATGGATGCCAAGGGTTTGGGGGCAATCCTAAGGAAGAACCTTCTGCCATAATAATGCTTACACAAGTCCTATGAATTTTGCAGATCTCTCCACATGTGCTTTAAACAACGTTGATTGGAGGAGTCACTCAATGGACATGCAGTTGCCTGACAGCACAAATGACCTGTACCCCTTTCAAGTGTCACCTATTACATCCTCTTCGGATGGTTGGTATTGACTCATTCAAAATGGTCGTGTAGCTAATAGATGACAACCAGGCTGAGAGGGAAACTCAAGAATAGACCGAAAACAGTTCAGACTGAGAATGAAACTAAGCTTTTCTTTCAAATCGAAAACAAAATATGGAGACTTAGTCTAGTCATGTTTCCTGAAAAGTAACCTTTTCTCCTTATGACTATATTGTTTTAGTCATAAAAAGAACAATTGCAGTGATATGGCTGGGTTTTGAATTGCATCATGTATGAGCAGGCCAAATCCCAAGCACTTCTACTAGTTATTTTTTTCCATTTGTTCTTATTTTGAGTTGTCAAACCATTTTGATTTATTGTATTCCTGCTTATTTGTTTATTTGTTCTTTTTATTATTATGATTTGATTATTTGGTTTGATCAATTAGTTTTCATTTACTATTTTAAGCTGTTTAATCTGTTTTTTATATTTGTATATGTTTGTAAACCATTCAGAGTAGCTTTTTTGCTAGATGGTTGTAGTATATAAATCAAATAAATAAACAAATATATAAATAAATAAATTGTGGGTTTAAATTGACTTACTTGTGGTTGGATTATGTCCTATCCAAAGAACAGATTGATATAGTTATTGTGGCAAATCCTAAAAAATGCAGTAAATCTTAAAGGGCTGAAAAGAAGACTTGTACACATATGTCAAATATGTTTCCCATGTTATATTGTTTTGGCAATTGGCTAGAAATTGTAACAGTTACTATTGCCAATGGAAATTTGGGAAATAAACATAAGCTTGAATGAAAATTCCAAGCTGTACATAACTCTCTCCTCTTTTCCACATATTATAGCAGCAGATGAAGATGAGGATAACTTAAACCGACAGTTTATCTCGGTAAGGCTTTTTCCTCTTTTTAGATTTATCTTGGGCATTCTGTGGGGAGGGAGTCATGAGCCCTCTGGATGTTGCTGGATTCTGGTGCCCATTATTCCTTGGCAGCATGGCCAGTGCTCTCAAGAATAATGGCAGTTGTAGTTGCACCTGGGCAGTGGATTCATCGCACCTAGACAATGGATGATGTTGGGCTTGGTGAGCCAATAGCTTAGTGAAGCTGATACTTATGTAGACCCAAAGCAAACAAAAGGGTATACAGTAGGAGGACCTCCATATCCGCTGGGGATTGATTCCAGGCCTTACCGTGGATAACAAAAACCGTGGATAAGAGAGAACGCCCCCCCCCCCAAAAAAAACCCTGCTGTTTGTGACAGTAACTTGCTTTATGGTTGCTGTTTTGGGACAGTAGCTTGCTCTGTAGCTGAATTATTAATTTAATCTCCCCCAGCCAACCACGGATAACTGAATCAGTGGTCCTATTGTAGTATCTTTCCCAAGCTTGACATAAATTGTCAGTGTGCCATGATCTCTGAAGCAGTGGGGATTAATGAGTCTGACCTCTAAATTCAACATATGTGTCAAGGAGTACATTTGCAGCCTGTGCGCAGCAGGCCTGACAAGTACTTGTTGAAGCAAATGCCCACAAGATTAACAGCGTTTCTGCTGTTGCCTCTCTGCTGGAGGGCATGAGCTTAGTTTACAAATGTATAACAAAATAAAGGACTGGGTCAAATTATGCCATCCATGTATTTGAATTTTGCACAAATTGTTATTGTGATTATTACTAGTTGCACCGACTGAGACGTGAAGAGCATGTGAAAATTTGCTTTAAAAAAACTTTATCTGCCTGACAAAATAATTTGGTGTGGCTCAGAAAGATTACACACACTGGTAGCCACATGACTTTATTCCTTATTTTGTAACTTAAACACTCAACTGATTGGTTATAGCAGCAGTTCAGGTGAATGGAATAAAACTCTGGGGAGCTGATTTTAATATCTTTTGCATCTATCCTTTCTAGCCCACACCAAACAATTCCGATTGGTACCCAACCTCTTTTGGTGAGAAAGGCTACCTAACCAATGAGCCAGGCATGCAGAGTTTCAGCGTGGACCTCATCCTTCAGGACCCAGAAGGAATCCTTAGTGCAGGTATTAACACTTTCAGTTTATAATTCAGACTACATAGACAGAAAATGTGCCTTTGTAACAATCTGCAAAGAAATAATAACTCAGGTCATCTTCAGTAGCTATTCCACTTGTAATGCAAATGGCATAACTTATGGAGGTGAAGACTCAAGTGAAAAGAATGCCCCAAACGTTATGAGTTGCTTACTGAGTTTTTTGACTCACATATAACACATAATTTCCATATATACACAACATGTAATTTCTGTATTGACCGTTTTCACCCAAAGTTACAGTGGTACCTCGTGATATGAAATTAATTTGTTTCTGGGGTTTCTTCGTATCATGAAAAAATTGTAACTTGAAGCATGGTTTCCCGTAGAAATGCATGGAAAATCAATTAATCCATTCCAGAGGTCCAGAAAAAGTAAAAAAATAAAGTGGGAAATCACCTTCCCACAATGCAAAAAGCACAATAAAAGCTTGGAAACAGTGGAGCTTAGCTCCCTACCTTTCCACCGCTTGAGAAATGCACCAAATAGAGTCGCAAAAGCAGTGCAACAAATTTCCAGAATGGGGTGGTGCTTCGTGCATGAACCCTTCTGTTTGCAATGATTGGCTTTCATGCACGAATCACCACCCTCACACATGCTCTGTTCTGTGCCTCCGGAACTGGTGCTTCTGTTGCGATGGCTGGCTTTTGTGCATGAAGGTTAATCATTGCAGATGGAAGTACCGGTTCCGGAGGCACAGAGTGAGGTTTTTTTTTGGGGGGGGGGCTCCATGCGCACAAAGTAAGTTGTAAAAGGAAGCACCGATTTAGGATTTTTTTTCACAATGCCTTACAAAAAAAAACCCCGTAAACAGGGCATTCAATTTAAAATGTTCTTAAAGCTATACATCCCAATTCCCAGAAATTTCGTTTTGTATCTCGAGACAATTGTATCTCAAGGTACCACTGTATACTGTCTGCATTTGGCCAATTAGTAATTTCCTGTATTTTTCCATCTATAAGATGCCCCCATATATAAAATGATACCCACTTTTCCAACCCAAAATTATAGTTTCACAACTGCAGAGTTCTCTCCTTGGCTTATGTCCATTTATAAGATGATCATCAATTTTTAGTCTAACAATTTAAGATAAAACTATAACTATAGTCTTACACAGTGGTAGCTCTGATAACAAATTTAATTCATTCTCTGAGGCAATTCACTATCCGAAATTCAGTTTCCCATTGAAATGAATAGGAAACCAATTAATCCATTCCAGAGGGCCAAAAAAGACAAAAAAGCAGGGGTGATTTTCAGACCTCTTTATATCATGCATTTTAAAGGCATGCAGTGCTGGAACCCCTCCCCCCCCAAGAACACTGCCGCCCCGGCAGTGCAATGTAAACATGGAGAAAAGACTACCCCAGCCTGTTCCCACCAAAAATGCAAACAAAACCAGTGCAAAGATTAATAAATGGTAGCTCCCTACCTTTCCAAGTTTGAAAGGTCCAAATTTCTCAACAAAAAATGTCCAGAATGGCTCCAAAAAAACATGGGGAAAAACGCTGTGAACTCCTCCCATCCCCCCACAAACTACGGGGGTGCAGTGGATCCTGGGTACACTTTTTTGCAAGACATTATGAAAAATTAGTTATCCAAGGCAGCCCATAGGCAACATTCATTATCCGAGGCAGCCCTATACCCAGAAATTTCCATTTGCCATCTAAATCATTTGTTATCAGAGGCATTCATTATCCAAGGTACTACTGTACAGTGGACCCTTGTATAACAAATGGTTTGTATAACATAAAATCTGTACAACATAAAAAATTCTGGAGATAGGGGAAATTTGCTTAACAGAAACGCCTATGGGGCGAATCTGTACAACATAAAAATGATTGTGATTAGGGATTGCTCTGTTTTCAATGCATTCCTATGGGAAATTTGTATAAAGGAAAATTTGTTTAGCAGAATTTCATTGGGAACCAATTAATTCCTTTATACAAGGTACCACTGTACTTGGAGAAATGCTCTATATCTCACATGACATGTTATAGCTAAGATCTACATGTGCTTTTAATGGAGCTCCAAAGTGGATTTATGTTAATAGTGCCATTGCCTGATGCAGTTAAGTCAGACAATTACATATCTCAAACTCATAAGCATTCCCCATATTCTTCGCTATGATTTTATTAGTATATAGTAGCTCTTTATAAATATTTATGGATAGTTCGGTTTGTAGAGGTTGTCTCTATCTTTTGATGAATTTTAAGACAGTATGCCTGTATCACCAATTAGTCTGCATTTTTTTCTCGTTTGTGCAGATGTGATGCAAATCGACTCAAAGTACTGTTTAGACTTCCTGTTAGATAATCTACGACAGCCAAGTGTGGCCTCCATACCTTGCGGCATGTAAACCCCTTTCTTGCTTGTGGATATTTGTGGGAGGCAGTTCCCCGTTTGACATCTGGTGTCCTGTGTGAAAATGCCGCATGTGTCCGTTGCTAGTACTGTCCTCAAGATTTAGAGCGATAAAACATCCAAGCCAAGAGGAGACCATTCAGAGGAAGAAGGAGTTTGTGGCAGCACTATGTGCTGTACAGTTTGAGTTCTTTATGAGCCAATGAAGCTGTTGCTGCTTCCCCTCCCCCTAATTTGTTCATACATTAACATGACTAGAATTCCCGCTGTTTTGAAGTACACAAAGTATATGAAATTCTGCATTGTATCTGTGTTACCCAGACAAATAGTTTAATCACACTCACCATCTATATTTGTCATTGCTGCCTGCCATCAGGTTGGCAAAGCACTTTCTGAGTTTAAGACAGTACAATTGTGGGTTTTTCACATTCAAACAAATATGCTGTGGGTGGGTGCT
Organism: Phrynocephalus versicolor; assembly: GCA_023846285.1. NCBI lineage: Eukaryota > Metazoa > Chordata > Lepidosauria > Squamata > Agamidae > Phrynocephalus > Phrynocephalus versicolor. The sequence continues at coordinate 53,099,125 of JAHTLZ010000010.1, forward strand.
ATGTCCACTTAATCTGATATTTGTGGAGCGTTCAGCTCTGGGGTCCAGTTTTATAAATATATTTAGCTCCTCAAAAATGTGAAAAATCAGATGACACCTTTTGTTCTGTATGTTAGCTTTTCAGGACTTAAAATGATGTTCCATTGGTTTCCTTGTACAGTAGCATATTTCAGATTGCTTGTCATATTAGGTTTTCAGGTTATCAAGATGTTTTCCTCTCTTGCAAACCATGTGATTTGTGGTTCAACTTAATGTTGTACCATCCCGTACCATCTGAATGGCAATGGTTGAATGTCCTGAGGATTTTAAAGTGCACATCATGGAATTGTAAGATAAAGTGTCTGGCAAAAGATAAAATGGCTAGGCTGCAACCTCAGTTGTTGTTGTTTTCCCTTGTACATAGGTTTTGTGTATATACAAAATTTAAAGTTATTTTAATAAAAGATTTTATATATTTTCTTCCTTGTCTTATTTCATATTGGAGAGACTTGTGAAAGGCGGGGGGAGGGGGAGGGAGAATGTTTGCATTTGATTTGGCTTGGCTTGGGCTGCAGTGATACTGGGGGATTTGCTTCACTTAAAAAGCAGATGCACTCAAATTATTTTTATTATTATTTTTACCAATCTTACGATGCAAAGGCCAATTTGAATCTGTCTGGCCCTTTTTGCTCCCAGTGCAGTTTTTGCCCCCTCTGCTAGAGGCTTCTACTTCTTTTCAAGAAGGAATTGTTTAAATGGAACCCCACCCTCACCTGGCGTGATCATTTGATTCCTTCTTGTAAAGGAAGGAGCATTTCTGTGGCTGGTGTTTTATGGATGGAATCGGCAGTTGCGGCATGGCGCTCAGGAATGTGGGAACACCTCCACCCACACCTCCTTCCCTCTCACAATCGTTCTCCAAAGGTTTTATATTTATTTTGACATGTATATGGGATTAGTACTAGATCATCTTACCACTAGTACTAGCACATTTGTTTAGGGCTAGGTCGCTGCCGAACGAGAAAAAAAATATTAAAAATTTACAAACAAAACAAAAACAGGCTAGAGGAAATACAACTGCGTGGTATGTGGTATTTCTGAATTATTTCTCATTAAATCCAGATTTAAGTCATCTTAAAACACCCACTGGAATTTATGGCACTTTTGTCTCCATTGTGAACATGTCTCTCCCCCCCCCCCCAACATGTACATCAGGCCTGCCCAAAGTCCGGCCCGGGGGCCAAATCTGGCCCGTCAGGCCATTCTGAGTGGCCCGTGGCTGGCTGGCCTGCCCCTCCCTCCCCCTCCTTCACCCCATGTTTTTTTTTAAATCTTTTGCCAACACTGACACCGCTGGGAACCTTGTGAAGCTCGGGAACACCGGCACTGCTGGGAAGCTTGGGCGGCCGGGCGGCTGGGCAGTCTGCTGCCACCAGCACTGCAGGGGAATGTGTGGGGGTGGGCAGGCCAGCGGGCCTCTGCCACCGCCAAGGAGCTTTGGGGTGGGCTGGCAGGCGAGCTGTCGCCACCGCTGTGGACCTTGGGGGCATGCAACGTCATACAGATCGCCTCTTCCAAGGGGCGACCTGTGGCCGCAGCTCCCTGTGCTTCCTTTGGTCCCCACCTTCCTTCTTTCCTCCCTCCCTTGGTCCCCTCCTTCCTTCCTTCCTTCCTCCCTCCTTTGGTCCCCACCGCCCTCCCTCCCTCCCTTCTTTGTTCCCCACTTTCCTTCCTTCCTCTCTTGGTTTCCACCTTCCTCCCTCCCTCCCTTGGTCCCCGCCTTCCTTCCTGCGGGTGGGGTTGCAAGGGGTCAGTGGGTGGGGCTTTTGTGTCAGTTGGTGGGACTTGCAGTGGGGTGGCAGGATCGGGGAGCAACCGGCCCCTGACATGCTCAGACACCAAATCTGGCCCTCCTTACAAAAAGTTTGGGCACCCCTGATGTACATGATGTCAAGGAAATGCCAAAACATTTTGAGGAAATGAATCCTGGTTCCCTTTACCTAAAGCCAGGCACAGCTTTGATCACCCCATGATTTCATGTTAGCACAATGAAGACTGAGAACATCCCAACAGTTGGTTCTAGATGCCGCCTTTACCTAACTGTTAAATTAGGATGAATTCTGTTGTCGTTCCTTTCTATTAAGACACCACCATTTTGTGGTCTAAAGGCAACACCTTTGGTAAACCAGGTGTTCTTGGACAGGAACTCCCAGAAGTGCCAGCCACCACAATTGGAATTATACCTGAAGAACACCTGAGATACCCAGAGTTGTGAACCACTTTCCTAGACAGAGGAATAACCAGGATAGTTGAGTAGGAATTAGGTTACAAAGACCCGTCACACATCTTGACTTAACTGTTCAACAGAAATAAAAGCCCATTTCCACAGGGTCACTAAAGAAAAAAGTTTGAGTAATTACTAAATGTCCTGGAAAGTGTTAATGTTTTGTTTTTAATCTATAGCTTTCCAGATATGATCTGGAGCCTGTTTTCATGCTGTCCATAGATTAGGGACTATACCTTTTCGGATAATATTAGTGGGCCTCCAACTGGGAAATTCAAGTCAATTTTAGAGGTCACTTCCTCTCCTGAAACCTTTTGTGAAAGAGAGAAGCAATCTCTCTCCATGAATTCTTAGTATCAAACTGGAGTCCTCCAAATTCTTGAGGTTAGCCACTGTTATGTTACATCATAATCTAATCCAGTTCCTAGGCATAATCCAACACCAACACACCGCAAACTGATTTCACATGTTTATGACCTCAGTCTTGAGAGTGAACTACAGATGTGATGTTGTCTCTGATGTGGAGAGACAACATATTTTGCTCAGACAACTAATCCTCTAATGGTTTTCAAAATACCTCCCTCGAGGGAACTCTTCCCACATAATCTGGCCTGCTGAGAAATTCATGTACATTTGCACATAGGTGCATGTGTGCAAAACCCTTAAATGTTGCAGTAGCTTCTGGGATCTATCAGAATACATTGTTTACACAGGACACTGTCTAGTCACATGTCACCATGTCCTCCCAAGTAAGCACATACCACTCAGGACAAGAGTGAGCATAAACAAATTTTAGGAAATATACTTTTCAGTACAAAAATTTGGCGATTTCAGCCTCACCTGTATGCCATGCATGTGCAAGTAAACTCTTTGAGAGCAAACACAGATAACACTCCTTTTCTTTTTTTCCCTTCCCCCTCCTTAAATCCCCAAGCTAGCAGGGCCACTTTCCCACCCTCTGATTAAAAATTTCGTATCACTCGACTTTAAACAAATTTAGCCAGTCATGATAAATGCCAGCCATGCCAGCGAGAGGATTCTGAGAATTTCAGTCCACAAAGCCTAGCACCACCAACGCCATGCCCAGAAGCTCTTAGGCAGAAAATAAATTGGTACCAACAGGAAAATCTCTGTGTGATTTGTACCAATTGCCATCAAGGCTTCCTAATGCCCGAGGCCACAAACCAGCTGCAAATGTGGAACACAACTGGGCAATCACACAACCAGTGCACACTGACTTGCTGGCTGTTAATGGTACACTTGTGACAAGCTGTCATGCCCTGGATTCACAACTGGTTGTGTGACAGGGTGCACAAGAGACAGCTAGCAGTGAAAGCCACTTGCTCAACTACCTTTATGGACACATTTTTTCATAGTAAGATTTTGTGACAACAATTTAACAACAGGAAACAAAAGGATTTTTCCCTTCCCAGATGAAGAATATTTTGAAGAATCTGTGAGCCAGGTTCAGGTGCTCTTGCATGAACATGCACTCACAGGTATCATGCTCTTTGATTATATATCCTCTTCCCTAAATAACTTATGGTAGCTATTAGAACCTCCCGTGAAAAGCAAATAATGGTAAAGTCTGTCCAGCCCTTGTCCCAGAACAAAACACTGGACACTCTTATCTGACTGCACATTTCAGAGGAAGAAAGCTGGTGTAGCATGAACAATTTTTATGACAAGTCTGCATGTCTGGACTCACTGGTCCCACACTTGGGGGAAGCCTATATGGCGTTTGAAGAATCCCACAGTTCTCACTGCTGGCATAAGCCAATAAGTACAGCGCAGGTGTGCCGTCAACCTCCCCTAGGTCCACACAAATCTAAAGCTAACACAGAGACAGGGAAATAGCTCTCTAGCTGTTGAGCCCAGGATGTGGGATACTGCTGGTTGTAAAACCTCCAGCTACACAGTGGAGAAACATCCAGACCGGTACCTACAGAGTAGATTGTTATTACAATTCTCTCTTAAATACACCACACTCATTAGTTTAGATAGTTTATTAGTTTGTTTTTAGTCAGTTTTACATCACTTGTCTTCAACTGGCATGCAGTCTCTACCGGTATATCAGTGATGGTGAAGCTTTTAGAGACTGAGTGCCCAAACTGTGATTAAAAACCCACTTATTTTTTGCAAAATGCCAATACGGCAATTTAACCTGAATACAGTGGTACCTCAGGTTACAAATGCTTTGGGTTCTGCCCTTTGGGAAAGCGAGGATTGAAGAGCAGGCTTTTGAATTTCATATGACAACAGTGAGGGTCTCAAAACGGCTCCATGCAGAGAGCCAGGAGAAGGGGGACAGCAGTTTGTGGGCTCCTTCGTAGCCCCAGTTTACTCTCCAGCCACGCTGCTTTTGGGACACCCAGAGCGGCGTGACTGGAGAGTAAACTGGGGTTATAAACAAGCCCACAAACCACTGCCTTCCCTTCGCCAGGCTCTCTGCACGGAACACAGGGGCGTGGTCCGAGCTGAGGGGGAAATGCTCTGTCTGTGAGGGGGCGATGTCAGGTGCCCACAGAAAGGGCTCTGTGTGCCACCTTTGGCACTCGTGCCATAGATTTGCCAATCCTGTTCTATATAAATAGTCAGAGATGTTTGGTTTAGAAAAAATGAAAACGTATCTCATTTATTGACAAAATCTTCATGTCAAAATACAAACAAAAAACCTTTTTTACTTGTTACATTGTAGTAAAGGGTTTTTGTTTATTTTTTTAAAGGTAAAGTTTCCACCTGACAGTTGAGGTCAGTCCTTTCCAACTCTAGGGGGTGGTGCTTCTCTCCATTGGTAAGTCAAAGAGCCCGCCTTTGCCCATAAGCAGATGCCCACCTAAACCCATCCAATCTGGCCTGATTTCGGAAGCTAAGCAGGGCCGGCCCTGGTTAGTACTTGGATGGGAGACCACCAGGGAATACCAGGTGCTGTAGGCGCCTGGAGTAGGAACTGGCAAACCACTCCAGTATTCCTGCCAAGAAAACTCCATGGACATGGGGTCACAAAGAGTTGGTCATGACTGCAACGATGCAACACACACACACACAAGCACACGGAACACTGTTGCCTTCCTGCCAAATTGGTACCTATTCAACTACTTATGTTTTTATGTGCTTTTGAGCTGTTAGGCAGACAGGAGCTGGGAAAAACAACAGGAGCTCACCACCACCCCCATCACATGGATTCAAACTACCAACCTTTCAACAGGCAAACCCAGCAGCTCAGTGGCTTAACCCGCAGTGCCAATCATGTTACATAGTATAGCATCTTTGGCTTCGTTAGGGTTCCCCCCCCCCCCCTGAACTGGGTACATAAACACTCAGAACACAGAAAGGGCTAACCTAACCTGTCTCCAAAACCTCACATTACTAAACACTAACAGACTCAAACAGATGCTGAACCCTGACATTGCTATGCAGTCACAGACTTCTGACAGAGGTTTAAAAAAAGGCAAGGCAAGGAATACGAGGGAAAGAGGAAAACAATTGGCTACTCTGAGTGACTGACCCTAAACCAAAGTCCCTTCCATCTAAAACCCTTAAAGGCACAAGGGGCTGGTTGCTATCCCAATACTGTCTGCCACCCAATGCACTGCACTCCAACGCCTCCCATGTGGGGCAGCCTATGTGCGTTGTGACTAGCTCTTATACCTACAGTATTTGGAAATCTAATGGGATGTCAGCTCACAGCTCCAAGTATTTTTAACCGGCTGGCAACAGTTTTTAAAATATACCCCAGTTCTTAAATCAATCCTTTATGAATAATGCCTTTGTGGGCAGTCCCAGGTTTTGGATGGAGGGGACACTGCCGCTCATCTGAAGTACAGAGATTATTTTCTTTAGCTTCTCTCCTGCCTCACCCTAGTGGGATGCCATTCAGAGTGATCAGTGCCTGCATTCTAAAGGACACCTGGAATCTGAAGAAAAGGCAACCAAGAGTGCTCCTGAAACAGATTGGAAAATAAGCCAAGTACAATATAACTTCCCAAAGGGGTTTTCATTACCAGAAATGCTGTTGACTGAATAAGAAATGCTGTTGACTGAATAAGAAGGCATATACATCACAATAATGAAGGTGATGTATATGCCCCTTGACTTTACATCTATTTTAAAAGGTCAGGACTGGACAGGAGGTGACTTGGCAGTGGGACCAAGTGCCCAGTTAGGGACTCCAGTGTTATTGGTGATGAGGAAACAGTTGCTGTGGCCTGCCCACTAGTTAGGGCGATATATGAAAATGGAGCAGGGTCAGCCCCACAGACCTGGAGTGACTGTTTATGCCTATGCCAGCATGTAAACAAACAAACAAACAAAACCAACTCCAAAACTCAACCACAACCCTGCCTTCATCGTTTTCTCTTTTTATGCTGCGCTATTAATTGGCTTTCATTCTGCTTGGATCTTTTTCCAGCTTCCTCTTGATAATGCATAGTCTGATATGCCAATATTAAAGCTGTACGTGTCTTGTGTCCTGAACACAATGTGGATTCAGTTCAGACTGCTAAGTCATGTTCACACTTGATAAAGAATACTGCAGGCTGTTGTGAATTATTGCATAGATTGTGCAATGAGGCTCCCTCCACCCATGCCATTTCTTAGCAGATGTTAGTGATATTTATCTTGGCCACAGGGAAACCTTTGCAACCAGAGCAGAAACCAAACAGCAAACACAGTAGAGGGATTTTCCCAGAGCCACAAAGGAGGGCTGGCAATTCTGTGACACCCCGGTCCTCTACCTTGTGGCGTTGCCAAGCCATGCTTCTCCCATCTCATGATCTAAAATGTTAAACTTACGAATAATTTGGAAAACAGAAGCCCATACATGGTGAATATCACACAACAAGCAAGATACCTAACATATACCGTGCACAACTGGAATCAAAATATTTTTATTTTAGGAACTTGAGGGGGTTGTGATTATATTTACATTATTTATTCTGTTGTCGTTTTGTGTTGTCAAGTCAGAATGGTTACGAAGGTTGGTTCTCCCTTGCTGTGGACCAGGTAACCCACCTTGCTGTGCTCATGAGGGATGGCTCTCCCTTAACTGTGGACTAGGTAACCCATCTTGCTGTGCTCACAAGGGATGGCTCCCCCTTGAGGGTGGACTAGATGGGTTACGTAGTAGCCTACATTCAAGGGAGAGCAGTCACTTGTAAGCACAAGAAGGCAGCTCCTATGAGAGATGGTTCTGTCTTGACTATGGAAGACTAATTGTTGCCCGATACATGCAGGCACTAAATCCAGTTTATAAGTCACATGACCAGAAGCAGGGAACAAAATGTCCTCTTTTTATTCTGAGAGAAGGATGTAGTCTTCTCTCTCTCCTTTCTCCCCAACACCACGTGGGTAGAGAACAAAGGACCATATTTTGGGGGCTATTTCTTCTTCTACTACTTTATTATGAAACTAAGAAAGCCTGCTGATACAAGTTGAGATTGTGAGTAAACTTGTTTCTTTATACTTTTCTGAAGCAACAAGCCTCTCGTCTTTTATGGGGAAAAGGGGCTAGCGTTGCTGGGCATGCGATTTGGGAACTTCTATAAGTTGATTCAAGGCTTAACAACCTGCTATCATGCTCTGCGGTACAAAACCCAAAAGGGTTCTTTAGCTCTGCCCAACAGTTGAACTCCCCCCCCCCAACACACGCACACCAGCTGGGATGCCCTGGAGGGAGACAAAACAGACCAATGGACCTCTTGGAAAAGTGACAGGCTGCGAAAGCAATACAGGGCTCTAGGCAGTGTGTAGGGTCATCATCACCTTGCAGGTACAAGAATGAAAAGGTACACATTTGATTCATTATGGCCGGCTACAGGATGTACAGGTAAGGAATGAATCACGGCAACGTAGGAACAAGATAGAACAACCCTCCCGAGTGAGGGAGGAGTGTTCCCACGTTACACCACTGTCCAGTAAAATGAATTGCTAATGGCCATGGGTCATGTGACCAGAAATTTATGCTACAGTGTAGCTGGAAGGTATCTGGTGAACATTTCCCTCATGTGGCCACGCTTTTAGTTAATATTGCACAACTTACTTGGGGAGGGGCACTTAAGATGGTAATATTAAAATCTTAAGGTTGATGGCTCCCACAGGTAGACAAACTCTGTGTTAATATAAAGAAAGAAATTCACAAATAAACTACTAATTATTACCATCATATTACAAGTATAATGCAACATCTTAGATATTATAAACCACATATTATGCTGTTACAAAAATGATCCTTAACCAGATTCATCAGTCCTAGGTAATTCCAAATATACCAGTAACTCCTTGGCACTGCTTGCTTATTTATTTAAAATATTTCTATATCACCTTTCTCCCCAAGAGCACTCACGGCAGCTTACATCAAACAGTATTTAACAGCTACACAAATATATAAAATATTTTGTATACAATAGCATACAAAACATTAGTATAGAAATATTTCAAAATAATATTCAAACAAATATTATATTAAAATCACAGCTAAGATCAGTATTAAAACCCATTTAAATCAACAGAACACAAAAGTCCATTTAAAATCCATTTTTAAAAATTCAAAGCAGAGTCTTAAGGGCCTGGTAAGGAGTCAAAGGAGAAAACCTAAAGTTGGCTGAATTGTCATAATGCGGTTCAATTCTCCTTCCCCTCAGAGTATTTTGTAAAATGTTGTGTTCTGTTTGTATGCCATGGGGCATTTTAAAAAAAGTTTTACATTAAGTACCTCAACCAAAGAAGAAAGATCATACTGTAAGTTTTAAATCACATCAACCTGCTGCTTTAACCAGTTCGTGGAAATTCTTTCTAAGGTGCAAATTATTGTTGAAGGAGAATGGATACCATTTTTCTTGTTGGAAGTGATTCGGATATGAGCACAATAATGCAGTACAGTTACATAATGTAATTATTTCCTCACACTGTAAGTGGAAGTTTCTGGGCACAGATTAATTGAAGCACAAGCCCACAGTATATTATGGGTACTAAATCTTCATTTGGATTGTACCTTTTATAATTATTTCATGGACATTGCTCCATGGCTATATATTTGCCCTAACCCTTTCAAGTCTCCCATTAGGTAATGAATTAGATAAATACTCTACGGACTTTGTACTCATAGCTTCAGTTTGTTTGGATACTGTATTTGTTTTGCAATGGAAAACCGCTGTCAGTTTGCTGCAACAAAAATAATACAGAGTCCAGTGTCACTTTAGAGTCTTACAAATTGGAAATACATTATAAAAAGAGCTCTTATTTACAGTACTTACTTACATACTTACTTACTTACTTACTTACTTACTTACTTACTTACTTACTTACTTACTTACTACCCATCTAGTCTGGGGCCACTCTGGGTAGTGAGCAACAGTAAAATAAGACATAATACAATAAAAATAATAATATGAAAACAATATTGGACATTAATAAGAAATAAGTACTGTAACATCAATAATAAACCAACAACAAAATCGTAGCATCAAAATAAACCAATAAAGATAATATGGACTAAATATGCTTAATCAGAGGCATGATATTTTATCTAGAATTACATGTCCATATAGGGCAGGGTTGGCGAACCTATGGCACGGGTGCCAAAGGTGGCACTCGGAGCCCTTTCTGTGGGCACCCGACATCGACCCATTATAGCCACCTGTATTCAGGTTAAATTGTTGTATTAGCACTTTGCAAAAAAAATTAGTGTGTTTTGAATTGCACTTTGGGCACTCGGTCTCAAAAAGGTTCGCCATCACTGATATAGGGCTTACATTGATCAGTGAGGGATTAACACCTTTTACTAAGTATAAGCTTCAGGTGGACTGTCGTCCAACATTTATCAGAGGCACTCTGTGCGTGGTAAAATGTGTGTCTTTAAGGTGCCACATGGCTCCTTGTTGGTTTTGCAGCAACAGAGGAGTGCGTCTCCATGTGCACACACCACAAACAAAAAGGCAAAGGGGTATGAAAGGCAGAAAGTAAAACAGTGTTATGAACGCTGCTGGCCATTGCCCCAACGGCCTGCTCAGTCTGTGATTCCCATCTTCCCTCCAACTCGCTTGTGCAAGGGGAATACAGCCACCCTTCTCCTGCAAGCAGAAAACTCCACTGTCCTCAGCAGAAGAAATCCCAGCTTGTGCAACAACACACCAGAAATAGGCAGGGCCGGCAAAGGGCTACTATAAGATACTAGCCATAAACACTAGGATACTGTGTTTATGGCTAGGATACTGTGTTTATCGCTAGGATAAGATACTAGCCATAAACACTAGGGGCGCTTTTACACGACCCCTAAGATCCGCTGGCCACTTAAATTCGGACCAGAGATCTTAGGGGCTTGTCACTCTTCCTGTGTCCCCACCCCTCCGCACTTCCTTGCTCCTGTCTGCGTGAGGAGAGGGAGAAAAAAAGGAAGAAAGAACGTGGCTCACCTCCGTTCTGTCTCTCGCTCTTGCCGCGGCAACATTCCAGTCTCTTAAGTAGCTCTTAAAGGGGCGGGAGCCAAAACAACAACAAACAGAAGCGAGGAGAGCCCCGCACTCACTATCGTTACACCGCATCAAGGAATTTCCACCTCCAGGGAGCAGGTACTTGAAAGGTGCGCTGGGACGTGCTAAAGTGGGCATGGTCGTACTTAATTTCCTGTAAACTCCGGAGCTGGTGGGGAAACATTTTTAAGCTCTGGAGCTGGGAGCCATTTGCCCCGGAGTTTAGGGGTCGTGTATAAACGCCCTAGGATACAGTCCTTGCTGAGCTTTGCTGACTTGTTGTCACATTTACTTTTACTCATCAAGGATCGGCTTTACAGTGTCTCCGAATAATTATTTTATTTATTCATTCATTTAAAATATTTATATGCCACTTTTCTCCTAAAGGATCAAGAAGCGAAGAAGCATTCAGAATGGGATCTACTTGGTATAGATGGGAGGACAGGAGAAGACTTACCAACTGTCCATGTAACTGTGCCCTGTTAAGAGTTCGGGAGGGTGTTTTCTCCTTCCATGTTTATTTTCCTCCACGTTGTTACAAGTTACACTTTCAACAGGCTTACATATCAACCCTCGGCTTTTCAGTGCTAAACACTGAACACTGTAAAGTGTAGACAGGCCAATCCATGTTGAAATAAATTTTTAAAAATAAAAATATGACAAGGTGTCATATTTTTATTTAAAAAATCCAAGTATTCAGCTAATTCATCCAGTTTCCTAGAAATAAACCAGCCATGTGCAATACGAGAAAATATTTCTGAGGGTGGCTGCCAACCTCTTGAGGTTTGCATGAAATAATTTCAGAGAATGTTTGTTTGACTCAGTTATCTACCCTCCTACTTCCCCACAGTCAAATTACGCTCTATTCTGAGGAGAGTTTCATGATGAATCAGTTGTGGTCAACCTGACTCCCAGATCAGAAGGAACTCCCACTGGTAAGGCTGTGCAGGTATTATCTCTTCAGATATAAATAAGCATCCATTGCATAACTTTGCTATTAGAAATATTGATGGCAGAACTACTGGAGAGGACGCACAAGGCAGAGGAGAGGTTCAGCTCTCCCAAATGCATGATTGTTACAGTAGAGAAGAGGCAGTCTGTACATTTGTGGAACAGACCACAGGCGGAAATATATATGCTGTAATGTGGAGACTCCTGGAAAGTTGTGGGATACAGAGCAATGCTGAGTCCACTGCCGAACCCCAGTATAAAATTATTCCCTCTTCTACAACTAATTCTACTCCCATTGGAAGAAAAGGAAGATACTTTTTAAATGGAAAAAAAAGCTTCCCTGGGCAAGAAACAAGGCAAATAATGCCCCTCTCCATCTCCTGTACTGCCCAATACATGCCAACAGAACTGTAGAAGTACTGTAGTAAACAAACCATTAGTTTTGGACCCGCCTCCCAAGCCTCCCAACTTACAGCCACATTATACAAGATACTAGTTTTGTGGTTTATTAGGTGATAAGACCTCATTTCTCTGGAGACAAATGCCTTGGAAATGGTTAGGCTTTCACAATCAGATGCGCAAATCTAGTCACTGTTTTTATGTCCTGAGAGCCAATCACAAAACTAAAGAAAGCCAATTGGCACCTTTTGGAGTTGCAGAGCCCCTTTCAAAGTAAGCTAAACAAAAAGCATTGGATGTTTTGACCTTAACTGCATAATATCATCTGAGCCTTAGAAATGCATAAAAGCTTCAGCATTTAGCAACACCACTAAATTAGCTCAAAGGTCATTTAGTACAGCTTCTTCCCTCAGAAGCCCAGAAACTAGGCCAAAGGGCAATTGCCATCTCCAGCAGTTTTTCATACAAGTTTCTATCAGGTCTCTGAAGAAAAGGAACAACTAGCTTCAGAAACAGCACCGGCACCTTCCTCACACACCACCTCCTTCCTTTTCTGTCATAGCCCTTTGCAGTCCTAATTTGCAGCAATGGACAGGCTTGGTGGTGGTGGTGGGAAATAGGCCAAAAGCCCAGAAGTCCCACCCATAAGAATGTGAACGCTTTGCAGAAGAGTACAAGGATAAATAAAGTTGCAGCTTTATTTATTTTTTTTAAAAATGCATTTCATCAACTTCATGAGAACATAAAATTAGAAACCCGGATTAGGTTAGTTGAAGTTGCACACACATTTCTGTGTGATGAGCTATTTGCCAGCTCTGTGAGGGACAAATTACTTATTTGGGAGTAAATCTTGTCGAATTCAAGTGCAGCTGAGTGCCAAGGAAGGACAGAGAAGATCAGCCTCCCTTCCTCTTCTCAAGAGGAGAAGAAGAGAAAGAAGACACCAGCCAATGAAGGCGAGACCTGAAGAGCTTCATGAAGCTGCTTTAGGGCCAGGACGCCGGAGGCGAGTTTCAGTAACCTCTGCGCATCTCAGCTTAACCACAAAATCATGAGCTAGCCTTAAGCGAGTTCCTCTTTCTCCGCCTCGTTGAGATTCTGCTGTGAGAAGCTGGAGGGTAAGAAATGTCCTTCTGTCCTCTTTGGGAGCAGAACTCAGCAACTGTTGCAATAAGAAGGAGATAAGACATTTTCTTTTGAGACCCTGGATTCCTCCAAACCTCGGGCAAACTTGGAGACTCAACTCATGCATGCCTCACGATGATCATTCAGAAAAAAAAACAAGAGAGCAAACTACTATGTAACTCACAGAGCAGGGAAACCTGTTTGTAAGATGGACAAAGAAAGTCAACCTGGATGTTCTGTTTCTAACAGGCTGCAAACTGAGCATGGAAGCATTCCATGTTCGGACTACAAATTTCAGAGCCCATGGGACCACAGCCATGCCATACTAACTTTTATTGCCTGTTCTGACCCAAAACTCTGCCCTCCTGAATTTGACAGTTGAATCAGGAGGTAGGCGTCTATAAGAACAAGGCACACAAAATGCAAAGGAGAAGAGTGAGGTAATAGGACAGGACTCAATCTTGCCACGGAAGGGAATACGGACACATTGGGTTTTGGAAAATATACCTCATCAAGCAGCAAGTGCCTCCGCAAAGCCTGTTACGTCCATGCCTCCCTCTTGCACTCAGAAGCTAAGCCATCATCCCCAATGTTGAATTCTCAGCCCCTTCCACATCGGAAAATCGTAGACCTAATAATCTGGTGAGAGATATCTTCATAAGGTTGGAAGTGACCTTGGAGGTCTTCTAGCCCAACCCCCTGCCCAATGGCTGTCCCAACAGTCACAACTCTGCGCAGCCAAGCAAATGTGCACAGGAGGCACCCTGACAGTACATTCTGAAGCACATTTTCTCTCAAATTGGTCCATTTTGTTCAATGGGATTTGCCCTTCTGGTAGCTGGTTTAGATTAAGACTGCCTCCATATTGGCAGGAAATCGCTGAGTGGGGGACTCTACATGTTGCATGTTTAAAAAGAGTAATTTTTCCAAGGTATGTACTGGCTAAGGCAGGCATGTCCAAACTTTGGCCCTCCAGATGTTTTGGACCACAACTCCCAGACTCCTTTGCCATTGGCAATCTAAGCTTAGAATTCTGGGAATTGTGGTCCAAAACATTAGAAGGGCAGAAGTTTGGACATGCTTGGGCTAAAGAAAGGAGGAGGGAAGGTTATTGTGAATAATCTCAAGAAACTCAGTCCTAAAAAACAGGCTTTTAAAGGAAACTACAATGCCCCGCATGCAATTCTGTCTCATAGTGCTCTCAAGCACAACTTGGCTTTTAACAAGAAAAGCAGTCTAGAAGAGAGAGGTCACAAGGAAACAAAAGAAGGGCAAACATTTCTAGCATTTGCATCCTCTGGTAAGGAACCACAACTTCCTGAACTAGAAAAACAAGCACAGCATCACTTGACAGGACAAGCAGCACAGTAGAAAACGTGATACTGGTCTTGTGTTGGGTTCTTGCTTTGTTTTGTTTTTGCACAGGAAGTAAGATAGAAAAGTTCACACATCTACCTTCTTGGCAGTAGCAAGGTGAGAAATAAGCAACCAATCCAACATACGTTTACACAGACATAAACTACACTGTTTTCCACGGGGGCCTTATGCAATCAGATGCAGGAAGAACTAAAGGATCTGCACTTTAATAGTTATGTGCTGAACGTCCCTTTCCACACAACTACACCTTGCCTTCTTTTGCATCGGGCCTCCCTAGACCTCCTTCCACTTAACTGTGCCAAGTATTGTATCTTTCAAGCATTACCTCTTTCATGGAATCAGGGAATGTCCAGGCTAGAATCATCATTTTAGAACTGCAGAGCTGGAAGGAAACTTATGGATCATCAAATCAGGCTGCTGTGAAGGAGGCCCCATGGGGAATCAAACTCTCAACCTCTGGCTCAGCAGCCAGATGTCTAAATCACTGAGCTATCCAGCAGTTCTGTACATCAAGAGTTCTTCCAAACTCTGTGCCTTAATAGCCAGACCTCCACAATAAACTTATGTTTAAATTTCAGTGGCTAATCAGTGGCTCATCATAAAACAAAGCTCCCAGTTAGCCTGTCATTAGAAGCAGAGCTCCCATAAGAGCCAGACATTCTCTGCTTATCCTAGGCAAGTGCTTTTACTCTCTCTTATCTCTTTTATCAGGTGCACCCTCTCCCAACATTCATTTCACAGGATGCTGTACGTAAAGTCATAGAGCACCAAGGATGGAGTGCTCTCAGGTGGAATACTTTTTACTTTGGCTATTTTTTTTTTTGAGATAAGCTCACGACTCCCAGAAACATCCAGTTCAAAGCCAAAAATCCCATCTGTATATTCCGACCATTTTGTTCGGTGAGAGGACTACAAATCCCAGAATTTCCCCCAGTCCACATGGCCAGTTGATAGATAGCCTAGTGTTAAGGTTCAAGCAGAGCAGGAGCAGCATCCATGCACAATGCCAGAGTTCTAAGCACATTCCATCTCTTGACTGCTGTTGTTGGGTGACCAGATTTCCTGGAATGGCCCAGCTACCACTAGCAGCTGAGATATAATAACACATCCCGTTGTGTCCACTAGGGGCCTTTATAGCCTCCCTGCAAAAAATAAAAAAATAAAAAAAATTGCACCTGACCCTTTTAACAGTTCTGGGATCTTCTGAGGCCAACAACTTGCAGAATAGTGATGAGTTAATTTTGTCAATAGCAACTGAAAGAACCCCCCCTTTGCCACCATATTCAGTTCATATGCAATCTATCCAGTTGGTTCTGTTATGGAATCAAAAGTATTTAAAGGGAAAAATTATTTGTGGATCTGACCGTTTCAGTTAGGCTGAGGAATACTCAACTCCCCAAATCTCTCAGGCATCAGGGCCAAGGAACATATCCCAGACCCATCCAGGTCCAGGACAGATAGAGCTGTGAAACCTCTAATGCTCCAGATTTTATTGGACTCCAATTACCATCAGCAGCCAGGAAATGGCGATGGCAGTGATGGCAATTAAGATGGCAGCAATTCATCAACATCTGGAAGGCAACAACATACCTCCCACTGTTTTAGAGTCAACATACCTCCCACTGTTTACATAAATTGTATTAAGTGTATGTGTGTGTGTGAGCCCATTTATTCATGGTGGTTATTCAAACAATTTTGAACAAAGCTCTCTTTGGTTTGCAAACGAGCTGTGGTTTTTCTTTTTCTTTTTCCAGTCTGAGTTGCTTTGATGTAGCAGCTAGAACTTGGGATGTTCTATTAATGGCTAATAGACTTCCTACAAAAACAAACTAATTAGAGCAAAAGAGTTATTTGAAGCTGAGGTTACAAAGAGGAAGAGTGGGGGTACTAGCATATCTGGGTTCGGTGATAAAGACATAGGAGAAGCAGCAGTTGTTATTCTGGAGTAAATGCTATGCATCTGCTTGAAATATTCTTTTGCAACCCGGCTACTCTTGAGTGTTTTTAAAAATCATCCCGCTGGAGCCAAAGCTAGATGAAATATCTTCAAGATGTTATTGCAACCCATCCAACTTTTAGACTTTGGGAGAATGAGCTGATATAGACCGATACAGGTACAGCATGTAGCAGGTCACACGATTTCCTGGTAGGAGGTAAGTGGTCAAGAAGGGGTCAGTTCAGCTCCTGAAAGAGGCTGCTGTTAAAGCAGGGCCAGTAAAAAGATAGCAACACGATCAAGAGGTAAACTCGGTTTAGAATTTTAAATATAAATGAAATACTGTGCCGTATTCATGTTTTTGGATTACAATGTCCTTGGCACTGCATTTGTGGAACATAACATAAGAAGAGCCATGCTGGTTCAGGCCAAAGGCCCATGTAGTCCAGCTTCCTACATCTCACAGTAGCCCCACCAAATGTGTCTGAGAGAGCACGAGACTAGATATCTGTCTCCTGATACCGCTCCCCTGCATCTGATCCTTGAATTACCCCGGGTTTAAGCCTGGAGATTACACATCTCCATCATGGCTTGTAACTTGTGATGGACTTTTCCTCCAGGAATCTGTCCAATCCCCTTTTGAAGGCATCCAGGCCAGATGCCATCACCACATCCTGTGGCAGGGATTTCCACAGACTAACAACACGATGGGTAAATTTTTTTTCTTTTGTCTGTTCTTACTCTCCCAGTCCTCAATTTGAGTGGATGTCCCCTAGTTCTGGTATTTTGTGAGAGGGAGAAGAGCGTCCCTCTATCCACTTTACTCATGACCTGCATTATTTTGTACGTGTCAATCATATCCCCCCTCAGGCGCCTTTTTCCAGACTAAAGAGCCCCAAATGTTTTGACTTGAATTACTGTAAAAATCTAGGACCAGAACCTTATTATCTAAATGGGGGAAACTGTGTACGCTAGTTCTAGCAAGTTGTCTGGTGCGTACTTGGTTGCAAGATGCTCTGCACTCTACATTTAGGCAACAATACACTGGTCTTGGCTTCCAGATTTTCCATTGCCTACTATCAGAAACAGGATGAATGGTTGGGTGGTTGAATTTTACAATCTTACAGAAACCTTACAACAGAAAAGTAGTGATTCTCCTCCCTGCTTCATTTTCACAGCAAAAACTTTGTGAACTTCACTACACTAAGAGAGAATGAATTGCCCAAAGTCAACCAGTGAATTTCATAGCTAACTGGGAATTTTGATCCAGATCTCCTGAGTTCTAATCAAGTATCTGAACCACTAGGCCAGTGGTGGCAAACCTTCAGCACTCCAGTTGTTTTGGACCACAACTCCCAGAATTCCAAACCAAAGGACTGTGGGAGTTGTGGTCCAAAACATTGGAGTGTTGAAGGTTCAATACCACTACACTAGGCTCTATGCAACCTAAGGGAAAGCCTCTGGCTGTTGAAAGTATTAAAAAAAGAAGAGTAGAGAAAATCGTGATAAAATTAAACTAAGATTTTGATTTTAAAGGCAAGGAAACATGCTAGGCAAGCTATTAAGCACAGTGAAATAAAAAGGGTGAGCTGTGTGGCCGTTACAAAATACAAATGCAAAGACTAGGCTAGAGGTGATACCCACTAGGTAATATTGGCCAAATAGAAACTTACATGTTTTGAAGTAGAGCCAAATGGAGAGGAGGGTTGCGAGTGGATGACCTATACCCCTTTGTTTGAAGGACCACAACCCTTGGCTTCAGATGCAAATTTACAACAGCCCTGCTGTTTCCTGCCTCATCTAGGATAGATGTGTCTGGCAAAAACATCTTCCCAAGAACTGGACATCAAAGATTAACCTCCTGGCAAACCACATCTTGCCATGTTGGAGCTTTTGGTACTGGCCTTGAAGAAGTGCAATTTGTCCACGAAAACTTGCAATGCTCTTTTATTTTTTATCAGTGGCTTAGAAAGGTATTGCCTAGTCTTGCGTTTGTATTAAGCACACAGTTAAGTTGATTGCATTGCTGGCACAAAATGGGAGGCAGCCTCAGTCCTAGAAAGAGATTCCAGGGCCTTGTACTGAAGGTGTACTGTACAATTAAAAGGGGAGGGATGAAACTTCCTTTCCCCCCTCCCCCCTCCATTTAATTCCATCATTTCCTGCAGTGTAGTCCATGTGCTACCTTAGTTGAACTTCTGATAATACCCAAATATAGTGTGAGCTAATGTTATTTCCTTCTTAAAGCAGTAAAAAAAAAAAAGATGTATTTCAATGCAGCATGTTAACAGACTTCCTAAAGGCTGGAGTGCTTCATATTGTGAAATCCTTGGGATCTTCTGCCAACGTTGCCCTTCTATTTGGTTTTTCTGTCTCATTGTCTAAACAGTTCTCTGCAATTCTGCATTCCTTTCATATATCTTTTCCGGATTTTTTATAGCTGTTGTGGCCAAATTCAGATAGCAAAGTTCTAGCTGGGGTAATGTGTTTATTGTATCTCTACAGAGTTATGCAACCGTTTAGAATTCTGCAGAACTGTTTGTCAAGCGAAGGCAGAAGGCAGTGTAAAATTTGGGGCTAAGATAAGCTGGGCCAAAATCGGGCTTGATTGGAGCACCCTTGGTGTGTGAAGCCAAATGGTCAGTAATGTCAGGTGGATGTTTGCATGTTCCAGATGAGACCAAGTTGTCAGATCAGTTGACTGTCCTTTCTTTCTCTGCAAAGGCCCATCTTAGTCTCCTCTTGCCATCATAAGGTGAAGTCTGAAGACTTCTTTGGAGGCTTTGAGTAGAAAACATGGCTGAATGAGATGGCAACTCCTACTGTTCTTCTGCAGAAGTTGTGTCTACAGTGTTGGGTCTGTGGCTGTAACGCCACACCAATTTGCATTTCAACCCACATCCCCTTCTTCTTCTTCTTCTTCTTCTTCTTCTTCTTCTTCTTCTTCTTCT
>JAHTLZ010000010.1:53118604-53148110 GCA_023846285.1 Phrynocephalus versicolor
TCTTCTTCTTCTTCTTCTTCTTCTTCTTCTTCTTCTTCTTCTTCTTCAGTTGACGTGAGTCAGTCCCAGATATAATCTGAAAGCAACCCAGTCAAAAAGGTGTGAGATGTCAAAAAAAATTATGGTAAGATTGCATCTCCTCAAGTTTACTTAACTCTAGGAATGTGTGTACCTGACTTCCATGTGCAGATGAGAAAGTATGGACTGGTGTAGGAGCTCAAAATAAATGTCCTGGTACTTGATCTTCATATATCACAACATCTGGATATCTCTTTCTCCACCTCATGCTATGTTGACTTAATATATATGTGATTGTTTTTTTATTCATTTCATTTATTTTGCTGGTTTAACCCTAAAAAGGTAAAGGTTTCCCCGGCACATGCATGCTAACCATGTCTGACTCTAGGAGTGGTGTTCATCTCTGTCTCTAAGCCAAAGAGCCAGTGTTGTGCAAGTCCATAACCATGTGACTAGCATGGCGGAATGCATTTCTTTGCACAAAACACTGTTTACCTTCCCATATTTTACAATGGTACCTATTTATGTACTTGCATTTACATGCTTTCACACTGCTAGGTTGGCAGGAGCTGGGATTAACAGCAGGAGTTCACTCCACTGCGTGGCACCTGGAATTCGAACCACTGAGCTGTCGACTTTGCAGCCGACAGTTTCAGTGCTCCAGCTCACTAAGCCACCACACCCTTTTAGTTTAACCCTACTTTTGTTATAATTATATTTGATTATAGTTATTTTTGTATCAGATTTTATATAATTTCATATCAGCTTTGTATTTGTCATTGTTTACTGTTTACCATTTTAATTTTTTTCCTAATGTTGTAAACCACCCAGAGTAGCATTTGGGCTAGATGGTGCGATATAAAAATCTAATAAATGAATTTATGAATTAATAAATAATTACTTAACTGAATGCAAAAGGCTAAATGAGCCAATAAAATACTGCATTTCCCCCAACTATAAGATGCCCCCTTGTAACTTTTCCAACCCAAAGTTAGAGGGTTGCAACCATGTGGGTCTCTCCTTGGCTTACTTCTTTATATAAAACGGCCCTCAATTTTTAGTCTATCAGTTTTAGACAAAAATATAGTCTTATATACGGAAAACTACTGTAATTACAATTTGCATTCACTTCAACACTATCTTAAAGTATGCATGATAAGACTAAACAGCGGTGCCTCGTAAGACAAATTTAATTTGTTCTACAGGTCAATTCATCTTACAAAAAATTGTCTTAAGAGGCACTGCTTCCCATAGGAATGCATTGAAAACCAATTAATCCATTCCAGAGGGAACAGATTAATAGGTTTTCAATGCATTCCTATGAGAAGGCTGTCTAAAACCTTCTCAACCAAGGGACAGAGGAAGGCAGTCCCCTTCCATCTTCACAGCCGACAAACAGCTGATTTTGACAGCTCAGAGCTGTCAAAATCAGGTGTCTATTTTGGCTGTGTGGAAAAGACTTCCGCTGCTGATGATTGAGGGGGAAGCCACCTCCTTTCCAGCCATGTCTCTGTGCAGAGACTTGGGTGAAGAGGAGGAGTCCCTACTCTGCCCAACAAAGTGTTGGGCAGAGCACGGACCGATTGAACTTCACCTGGCCGAGACAGCTTCCAAGGGAACCGGCAGTGGCGCTGATCTGCCACTGTCGCTTACCTCCGGGCTGGGCGAAGATCATTTATCTAGAGCCTTTTTAAAATCCACCCCCTCCACCCCCACCAGTGAGCCTCTCAGTGTTTTGGGCAGGTGATCTTTAAAAAGGGTACCAGTGGAGTCAAGGCTCCACTGGAACCCTTTAAAAATTCCCACCCGAAACACTGAGAGGCTCGCTGTTTGGGGCGGGGGGGGGGAGAACAACATTAGAGCCTTTTAAAAATGATCTTCACCCAGCCTGGGAGGGCTGGAAGGAAAGCAGCAGTGGCAATCCGCCACCGCCACTTGCCTTGCAACCCTCCGGTGCTGGGAGAATATCCATAGATCCATGCTCTGCCCACTTCTCTTCCCAGCCACACGGGGTGGGCAAAGATCAATGGGACGCCGTTCTGCCCACCAATTTGATGGGCAAAGCAGGGACCCTGTGATCCTCACCCAGCCTGGGCTGTTCCCTTGCAAACAGCCCAGGCTGGCCGAGGAGCAATGGTACCTCATAAGATGAATGGAAACAGGAAGGAAAATTTTGTCTTATGAGTTTTTCCTACCACTGCAATTTGGATTTTTGTTACGAGTTTTTCATTTTAAGGGGCATTTGTCTTTTGAGGTGTTACTGTACCTTAGCAGACCACAACAAGACAACACTATTGCTCAATTAATGTCCATGCCTATTCAGAAGTACCTGTAACCCACTAGTTTGTTCACTAGGATTTATTCTGAATAAAATAAAATAAAATAAAAACCTCAGGAAATTTCCTTTCGTAAAAGCAACCTCCTCCACCAGTAAGCAATAGCTACTGCTGTAGCTGCATTCTTTAAGACAAGGAACTCTCCTGAAAAGTCACATTTCTGAAAAGTTTTCAGAATCACACACACATGAACATAGATAAAGGGAGGAGATAGATTGGGGGCCATAAATGTGTGGGAGAACACTACTAGAAGATAGATAAGGGATGACAAAGATGACCTCTCCTTAGTCTCATTAGGGTGTCTTGGAGCTAGGGAACATATAAAAATGAAAGAGATTGATCTAATCACCTGAACTTTCCACATCAGGATTATTCTGAGTGATCACAGAATGACTGAATTAGAAGTGGTCTCTAAGGCCATTGAGACCAACCCCCTGACTCATTTTATGGTCCAAAGAATTGATGGATCAAAAATGGCAAAAAATGCATTGATTTGTATTTGCCAGGGGGCATAGGAATGTGAATCAACAAATTAGTGATTTTTGACAAATTTTACGATTCATATTTTAATTTGTATCCATATGTAATGCACATGCAGTAATACCTTGGTATACGAGCATAATCCACTCCAGAAACATGCTTGTAAACCAAAACACTCTTATATCAAAGCAAATTACCCCAAAAGAAATAATGGAAACTCAGATGATTTGTTCTGGGGTCCCATAGACCACATACTTTGTACACACAAAATTTGAAAATTCACAAAAGAAGTTGGCTAGAAGTCCACATCCGCACTATGCAGTAATGAACTGTATGAGGATGAACAAAATGAAACTAAACTCAGACAAGACAGAAGTGCTTCTGGTCAGTCGAAAGGGAGAACAAGGGATAGGGATGCAACCTGTACTGGATAGGGTCACCGTCCAATTTAAAAAAGAAGTGCACAGCTTGGAGGTGCTGTTGGACTCATCCTTGAGCCTAGATGCCCAGGTCACAGCTGTGGCCAGGAGCACATTTGCAAAATTAAAACTAGTGCACCAGTTACACATGTTTCTCTGGCCATGGTGACACATGCCCTAGTGATGTCCCAGCTAGACTACTGTAGACTACTGTAATGTGCTCTATGTGGGGCTACTGATGGATAGTTTCAGGAGTCAGGAAACTTCAATGGGTCCAAAATGAAGCAGCCAGATTGCTGACTGGGGCGGGGTACAGAGATCACATTACCCCCTATTAAAGCAGCTCCACTGGCTACCAATCAGCTATCGGACACAATTCAAAGTGATGACCTTCACCTACAAAGCATTGTACGCCCTGATCCTAGCCGCCTCAATGATCGAATCTCACAGTATGAACCAGCTTGTGTGTTGAGGTCATCAGGAGAGGCCTTTCTATCCATCCCGCCACCCTCACAGATACATCTCATGGGAACCCATGGAATTAAAGAGCCTCTTAATGAGGGTAAAAGAGAAGAGTGAAAAAAATGGGCTAAAGCTCCACATCAAAAAAACTAAGTTCATGACCACCGGTCCCATCGTCTCCTCGCAAATAGAAGGGGAAGAAATGGAGGCCATGACAGAGTTTATTTTCTTGGGCTCCTTGATCACTGCAGATGGTGACTGCAGCAATGAAAACAAAAGACACCTGCTTCTTGGGAGGAAAGCGATGGCAAACCTAGCCAGCATCTTAAAGAGCAGAGACATTACTTTGCTGACAAAGGTCTGGATAGTCAAAGCTATGGTTTTTCCAGTACTGATGAATGGAAGTGAGAGCTGGACTATAAAGAAGGCTGATCGCCACAGAATTGATGCTTTTGAGCTGTGGTGCTGGAGGAGAGTCTTGAGAGTCCCCTGGACTGCAAGGAGATCAAACCTATCCATCCTGAAAGAAATCAACCCAGAATGTTCACTGGAAGGACAGATTTTGAAGCTGAGGCTCCAGTATTTGGCCACCTCATGAGGAGAGAGGATTCCTTGGAAAAATCCCTGATGTTGGGAAAGATTGAAGGCAAAAGGAAAAGGGGACAGCAGAGAATGAGATGATTGGACGTTGTCATTGATTTGACCAAACTCCAGGAGGCAGTGGAGAACAGGAAGGCCTGGCGAGCTCTGGTCCATGGGGTCACGGATACGACCGAACAACTGAACAACAACAACAACAACAACAACAACAACTAGAGTTTTTGTTTAATAAGTAATTTCCAGGTTTTGAAACAGTGAATAATTGCTCCTGGTTGAAGACCCACCTTTTCAGTCAGGCTTCTCACTTTTCACTTGCATTTTAACATGTAACTTTTAAAGTGAGTCCCTGGATGCTGGTTTTAGCTTTGCAGGTTGTTTGTTCTTAAAGCTAATCCCTTTTTGATCACTTGATATATTTGTTTATTATAACAGTTGAATGTATTTTTGATGTGCTATTTATTGTGCTAAAATTTTACTTGCTTTACTTACCCTTGTGACCCAGCTTGTGATTCCTCTGATGGGGAGAAACCCACTTTACAAAAAAAAGCAAGCCTAAATAAATAAAATAAACAAAATAGTGACAAGATGTACTGGGTACTCTGATATTTATACTAATGCCATGATTTGAGTAGGATATTTAAGAGTGCAGAGGAAACACACAGACATCTTTTTTGGCATTCAAATTTGTGGATGAAAATGATTGCTAGGGTTGGGAGAGAGAAAGATATTTCAGGTTCCAGATGTTTATTTCAGACCACTCTTATGATATACCTATGAGAAGAAATAGGAGAATTATCTTTCTGGACTACAACTCTAAGAATACCTCAGCCAGTGTGGGCAGCAGCTGGAATATTTTGTGAGTTATAGTCTCCGTGAAAAGTATAGGCACCCCCCCCAAAAAAAAAACTCTCATCCCAACTTTTCCCAGTTAAGCTGGAAGACTAGTTTTCAGTCCTGAAAGTATTCGGGGAATACTCAGGCAGGAAACAAAAATATTTATTTCCCAACATTCTGTTTCTAAACAAAAGTCATCCTGATCTTGTAAGAGAAAGTTCAAGGCTTTTTTTAAAACTTCTCCCTCCTGGATAACTTCCCCAGTGTGTGTTTGTTTTTTTAAAGTATGCAGTGCAAAAGGTTGAGGTGATAAGTGGTTGTCAGTAAGATGATACCTTATAGAAGGTAACGAGCAGCGCAATGATAACTCTTGCAATTTATAGCATCTGCTGACAGCCAACACAAAACTCTGCAATATGTTTTCTGAGGCTTCATTGTTTGCCAGAACAACGAAACACTGGTTATTTTCAGCCCTTCACTGAGGCAAGAAAGCTGTGGGAGGGTTTTCTCTTGTTAAATCATGAAAGCTACAAAGGAAGGAGATAAAGAATGGCATTTTGGGATGCATTCGGTAAACAGACTCACTCGGTCCAATCTCTCATCCACACCAGCCAGCTTGGACCTGCTGGTTGCAGGTGATGGGATTTGTAGTCCAGATCGTCTGGAGGCTGCCTGCCACGTTCGTGAAAGCCACAACCACACACTTGTATCTTTAAAGCAGAGCTGAGGGTTATGTTTGTTTGTAGTGATGTGTATGCTTCCTTGATTATTATCTAAAAATAACATAGGAACTCTTTTCTTTAAAATGGAGGTGATATAACCTTAAACAGATCTGAGAATCACCTTTAGCAGTCTGCGGAAACCCAGATTTCTGCCAATGAACTCAGCTCTTGCTCATGGACAATGTTTTACATATTAGGAGTTGAATACATTTATTGTGTCTTTTCTTCAGTGCGTTCTATGCAGGAAAGGTGTTCACCTCTCAAAAGCTTCACAACAACACTGTAAGGCAGGACACATTGAGACTGGCTCAAGGTCAGCGACTGAGTTCCCTGACCAAAGGGAAATTTGAACACAGGCCCACTTAGAAGGCCCTTTCAATAGCCATATGTAACCCCACCACCACCAAAAAAAAACACCTATGAGTTTGTAAGTAGGTGGAATTACTGCAGGATGATCCAGCATGAAAACAAGGCACATCCTAGTTCTCATCTATATCTGTGCACTTGCTTGAAATCAGAATAGCAAGTGTAGCCTTCTCTCAGTTACTGCTGCTGGTTTCTACATCCACACCTCACCGGACCTTGCACTTCATATGCTGAGGGAAGAGATGCTATGTCACGGTGGGTTTTGAGAAAGGAAGAACCCAACCCAAACATCTCTTTCCTGATGTGAAGCGTTCTCAGAGTCATCTCTGATTTATGATAACACTACAAATGAGTGGTCTCAAAATGCCCGACCATTAAGAGCTTAGTGTTCACCTTGAGTGCCCACATGAATTGCAGCCACTGTCTTCCCGAGGAGCTTTTCAGTCAAAGGGTGATGCAGCATTCAACTTTTTCATTTTAAAGCAAATTTCTCCTTGCAATTTGGGATGCTTGAATTTTCCTGACATTTCCTGTCAGAATCAGTCCAGTAACACTATTACCCTTTAACAATACTGAGGATGATGCTGAAGAGGAAGAAAATGATTGTTGTGTGAACAAAAATGCAGACAGGTGGTGGTTCACTGATTTTCCATCAGGGTCCTACAACTTCTGTCAACCATAATCTCAGCAGGGGAGGCTTTTAATTCAGTTATTAAAAAAACCCTCCAGCTTATGAATGTGAGATAGTATGCTTTTTGTGCTTTTTACAATGCAAAAAGCCAAGAAATTGGCTTTTTGCATGCAATACTGCAGCACAATATCAGACCCGCCCTTCCAGCAGGAAAAAAAAAGGATGCCAAGCTTTACATAGCAAAGGGTAGCCTGGATGTTGACAATACCAATGCCAGCAGTCAAGATGGCGTACATGATACCCTCTTGTGCTCACTACCATTCACAAAAAGAAAGGGAAAATTCCAGAAGTTGATTCCTTTTTCATCCACTAAAATAAAAAAAGCAAATGTCAGGTCTGTTTTTCAACAAGTATGAATGGAAGAGATGGCAAGCCAGCCTGTCACAGAATCCTTCCTCTGAGCCTTTCTCCAGTGGGGTTCCATGGGGCTCTTTGCCTTAACTTCAAAGGAGAGAAATCTGTTGCAGGCATCCTAGTCTCTAAACCCAAGCCACGAGGCCCCACTAGGAAGAATTATACTTGATCCATTGTGATTCGTAATCCATCAACATTGACAAATCACAAATCGCAAGTTCATGAAATTTTCCTGATGAGAAGATGAATTGCTTTGCTAGTTTATCTTGCCTTTAAAAAACCCTGTAAATTGCTCCCTCAGAGACACACAGTAGCTGTCCTTAGTGGCTGTTGCTACTGCTTCTTTATACTTGGGAGTTAACTACTAAACCTACTCACAAGCAAACTGGGTAAACCTTGTCCTATCCAGACTTGCCACATGGACAAAGAGGACTCGTAACACCATCTCTGGTATAGACAGAAGGGCTGCTCAAGTGAAAATTAAAACATATTGTAAAGAACCATTTAACTGCAGGTTGGACCACACCAAATTTCCCAGTATGGAGAAGCCCTTAGTCAAGAAACTCCTTAAGTCTGCCCCTGGGAGCCTGAGGCATGCCTCATGGGGCTAGGATGCAAATGTAAGAAGCACAGAGGACAGGCCTATAAGCACAAGCCGTTATCAAATTTACTCATTAAATTTGCTGGCTGAGCCCAAAAAGCTTCTTCTGTAAACTCATCACTCCACACACAATCAAAACAAACCATTATGTCTTGGCAGAGACCTTGAAGATTTTTTTGATGAATACATTTATCTGTGAAGATAATCTCTTACTTCTGCTTTTCCCACCCTTGGTTTCAGTTTCCTAGAAGTACAAGCCAACAGTACATGCCTGAACAGTTTTAAAGATGGTTAAAGCCATTTAGCTGGAGGAAAGATAAAAAAAGAAAATAAGAAAATGATAGCTTTGTGTTTCCTTAGGGAAGTCATGTAGCTGCTTAGGGTAAGCCCAAGAATCAATCCAATGAAACCAATCGATGTTAGTTTCCATCACTCATAACTTTAACATGGAATTTTACTCTCTTTTTAACGGCGCGTATTTTCTTGTAGCTTTAATGTAATGTTGTCTATTAATGCTGTAAGATGTCCCTCAATTCCCTGTTCTGAATACTTGAACATGTCTTAATTGTATTGGACTTTATATTACCCTTCATTACTGTAAGCTGCCTTGGGTCCTTTTCCAAGGAGAAAGGCAGGGTAAATACTCTAAAATAAAATAAAATACATTCATTAATTTTCATCCTGAACCTATGGGGAATACGGTAGACCTGCGGGACCACTCCAGTAACAGTAGCCTTTGCTTTAATTGCCATGTTACCTCCTGCCACTGAAGATCCTCTCCCAGTTTTAAGACTGGAGATTACACATCTCCATCATGGTTCGTCACCTGTGATGGACTTTTCCTCCAGGAATCTGTCCAATCCCCTTTTGAAGGCCCCCAGGCCAGATGCCATTACCACATCCTGTGGCAGGTTGTTCCACAGACTAACAACACGCTGGGTGAAAAAATATTTTCTTTTGTTTGTTCTTACTCTTCCAGCCCTCAATTTGACCGGATGTTCCCTAGTTCTGGTATTTTATGAGAGGGAGAAGAGTATCCCTCTATGCAATTTACTCATGCCCTGCATTATTTTGTACGTCTTAATCATATCCCCCCCCCTCCGCAGGAGCCTTTTCCAGACTAAAGAGAGTTAACTCTCTCTTAATGCTTGTTCTGTGAATTTCATCTGGCCTCACCATTTATTTATTCTTAAACTTTTTGCCCACATGTTTGATTAACTGCTAAATGATTACCTGCTAAATGATTGCCCATTTGACACGCTGCATCTTGTCATTGGATGGTACAATATAATGTTCATTTTGTTTTTCTGATCCCAAGAGGCGAAATGGAATAGCTGAGATTGCATTATCCTGTTGTTCAAAAAGCAGCAGAAAATGGAGCTCAGATACTACCAAACTGCCTTTATGCACCCTAGTTTGTATGCCGACAGGATCATTTGGAAAGCCTTCTCAAACCACTTAACATCCGGCAGCTCTCCAAGTAAAAACAAACTAGAACAATGGCACTGTTGTTACATGCTGTCAAGTCATAACTGACTTATAGTGAATCTGACAGGGATTCATTCAAAACAAGTGAGACACTGAAGGAATCGTTTTGGCATTTCCACTCCTGCAGTCAGTTTCCATGGCTGTGTGGAAATTCGAACCCTGTTCTCCAGAGACGTTGTCCATGACACCATCACTACACCTTCACCTTAGACAACACCGCTCACAGTTCTATTTTGGTGGGCTACAGAACAGGCTAATTAGGAGCACTCTGTATCATACCAAACAAACAAACAAACAAACAAACAAATTTAGCCCTATGGCGTTGCCCCAATGGATAGCTCTGAAAAAAGAAGGATGGATCAGTCTAAGGTAGTAGTTCCCAACCTTGAGTAACCCAGGCATTATTGAACCCACAGCTCCCAGAAACCCCAGCCAGTATATGTATTGGTGAAGGTTTCTGGGAATTGTAGTCCAATAATACTTGGATTACCTAAGGTTGAAAGCCACTGCTGTAAGTCAAAACATAGGCAGACTAGAGATGGGCATGAACTGCCGGTTCCTTTACTGGCCGAACAGGTGTTTGGCGCTTCCCATCCCTGCCTCCTTCAGTGGGCATCCAGTTAGATGCAGTTGACCCAGTTTCCCTGCCCTGCCTCCTCCAGACAATACAGTACCTCTAAATGGGCTCCTGCTTAAGAAAGTAGGGCCAGGGAGCACCAGACACCTGGCCAGGCTATAAAAAAACAAGCTTTGCCTTATACACAGAAGTAAGACAAGGAGAGAACTGCACACTTGCAAAACTGTAATGTTGGGTTGGAAAAGTGGGGGGTCTTCTTATGCATGGGGATGTCTTATAGATGCGGAAATACAGGCATTCTGCCAGTGCAGATGTGCCCTCAGCAGGAAAGCTGGAATATCTGAAATCAGTACTTTGAAATTAAAAATACCATGTTCAAAAACCAAGCATCATTTGACTTCTGTTTTAGAAGATGTAAACGAGGATTTGTCAAGTATACAGGCAGCTGGACACCGATACAACTTCTACTGTGGCCCCAGGGCAAAAATAAAGAGGTTCCAACTGTGCAATTACAGAAACAATGTAATTAGTGTTAGAGCTTCTTTAAAAGGTGTGTGTGTGTGTGTGTGTGTGTGTGTGTGTGTGTGTGTGTGTGTGTGCGTGCGTGCGCGTGTGTGTGTTGATCATAAGGGTTCTGCTGCTCTGAAAGCTGAAAATTAGCTTAGGTTTTTTCATGGTAATTCGTCAACCAATATGTTCTGAGTTTCTTATAAAAATAAATGGCAGAACTAGCATGTTCAAGGAAAACAGATCTATCTAACTGTGGGCAATGCTTATTGTGCCAGTCACCCCTGATTTCTACAGCCATACCATCAAGGAGGGCATTTCTTATAAAAGAACCCTTTAAAGTCAATGACTGAATATTGACGACATCTTTTTTATTTAAAGCATAACATCAAATATAAAGGCAGCAGCAAAACACCACAAAATAGCAGCCGGTTAAATATTTGGGCATTGTAGTCCCAGAGAGTCACTTTTTCCATATCTGTTTTCAGTTTATGCTGAGGAGATTCTGGGTGCTCCATTCATCACCACAAAGAACTTTCTCCAAGTTGTGGTGAATGGAGTTGCTGAGAGTTAGTACATCTCTATATGTATTCAAAAAACAAACAAAACCACTGTATATCAGTCAAAGGAGCACTTTATTATACGCATGCACTTTGCTGTTTTTAAAGTCTTCCCTTCAGACTATCTGGAAAAGCACACCTTTGTTGGCTTACAAGCATTCAACTGAACCATTTTTGAATGTCTACAAACAACACATGATGGGTCCATCTGGATATCAGGTACACCCTAACGCAGTGTTGGCGAACCTATGGCACAGGTGCCAAAGGTGGCACTCGGAGGAGCCCTTTCTGTGGGCACCCGACATTGCCCCTTCGTAGCCACCTGTATTCAGGTTAAATTTCTGTATTGGCACTTTGCAAAAAAATTATTGGGTTTTGAATTGCAGTTGGGGCACTCGCTCTCTAAAAGGGTCACCCATCACTGCCCTAAGGGATAGCTTGGATAAAAAGGAAAGCACGAAGTCAAATGGTGACTTGCCGTAACACTCACAAGCATGAGTGCCAGGAAAAGCCCTGCATAGATAATAACCAATTGTTTATCATCATGTTGTTGCACTTCTGCCCTTCACAGAAAGAGAGGAGGGATCCTGACACTTCCATTCCCACAAATGTGACCTGCATTCTGTGAAGTACGTGGAATGGCTACAGAATTCTAAGGAAAACTCAACCAAACAGACCCACTATATATAACAGGGGTGCCCAAACTTTTTGTAAGGAGGGCCAGAATTGGTGGCTGAGAATGTGTCAGGGGCCGGTTGCTCCCCAACCCTGCCACCCCACTGCAAGCCCCACCCACTTTCTTTTAAAAACATGGGATGAAGGAGAGGGAGGGAGGGATGGGCCAGCCAGCCGCGGGCCACTCAGAATGGCCTGGTAGGCCGGATTTGCCCCCCCCCGCCCGGACTTTGGGCAGGCCTGATATATAACATCTGCTGGTGCCATTCTCAGGTCAACTAGGCAAGCTGCCAAGAAACTGATTTCTTCCAGGCATCCCAGGGGACACAAAGCAGCCACCCCTACACAGAGAAAGTGCAGAAGAACAGCGTTGGGCTCTAAACCTCAAACACTAACACACCATCCATGGGGGGGGGGACCAACCCTCTCACAGGCTTTGATTCAGGTTTCACCTTGAAACAACAAATGCTGACATCCAATACCACTTCCTTAAGAACAGCTGCCCTGGCATGTTCCCAAGAAGAAAGGTACGGTAGAGTGCTCTATCTTGAGGGTCAAACAGAACAGCAGCTCTTCTTGGGACTGATAGTTTGGGAAGGTATCTTGGATTTTTTGGTATGGAAGAGGGCAGTGTAACTCTGGGAGAGAATTGTATGCAGCTCACCAAACTACATATCCCGGTAGTCAATGGGAAGGAGCTGTGACAATGAAAGTGGAATCAAATTGCAGTAAATGTAGGCACACTCCTAGATGATAAGCATCAATGGTCTGTTTGTGATTGCACAAGACTTTTCTCATTCCCAACTTTGCATTAAATTGCTGTGTTTTGGGATTGGTGATTCATTACTGTCTCATGTTGGTTGACCTTGAAAAGGACCAGGACCTAAGCACCTTTGGGCTCATGCCTCTTGAGAATTCCTTTCCCTATTATACATGATTAAGACTTTCAATGAGGGAATGGAAAAATGGGATATGGAAAAATCAAAATGTGCATCCCAGCCATTACATTGCATTCATGTGGATTTATTTCCTCATTAAAGAACCTTGAAATAAAAACAAACAAAATGGATTTAAATCTTATATATGAAAATATGTGGAGTTTTACGGTACCTCAAGAACGCAACAAGCCAGACTACAGACTGTTTGACTTTTCCCTTTAGTGGAAAAGTCAAACAGTCGGCAGCGTGCCCGAATGTGTCTTAAATATGTTCCAAAACTATTAGACAATATGCATTTTAAAAGGAGCTACCAGCGACTGTTGATGGACAGATGTTTGCCATCCTTGAACAACTGCATTTGATTTTAACATCTGGCTATTATATTCCTTGAAGTGGAATGGAAACCATGTCTGTGAAGATTCTTAGTCATCCAGGTGAGTTTATCTGGAAGGTGAGTCATGGCAACTAGACTTCTTTTTCTTCAGAGATTGAAACCTTTTGCTGCTCATCCAAACAGCTTCATCAGCCTGAAAAAAGCTAGTTGTGAGTCCTCCATCTTATAGCTCACTTTGACATCTTGTCACCCTAGTCTGAAATAGGTTCATAAGATGAGCAATGGTCTGAAAAGGCCAGTTAGGTAGACAACAGTATCCATAGACTTAAGGTAAACAATGGCCTCAAAAGTGCTAAGACTGCAACTAGCTTTTTTCAGACTGATGACTGCTGTTTGGATGAGCAGGGAAGCGTTTCAGTCTCTCAAGAAAAAGAAGTCCATTTGCCAGGACTCAACTTCCAGATAATGGAAACCATGCTTACTCAGGAAAAACCTGTGGAGTTCTAATTTATTCCCAGAAACATGTTTTGGGTTAAGTGCTAGAAACGTTGTTTTGCCTTGAGCTTGGAAAAAAATGTGGCTGCTCAGGGAATTCTGGATCTTGTAGTCAAAGAAAGAAAGAAAGAAAGAAAGGAAGGAAGGAAGGAAGGAAGGAAGGAAGGAAGGAAGAAAGAAAGGATCTCCAAGCACAACCTTCCTTAATTATCCACAGGGAACACTATAGCCTGCGGCTAATGATTCCAAGCTGCCTTGTTTCTGTCCTCAGAACGCCTAAGGAAAGGGCGATAGTCAAGGCTTTGGAGGAAGATCTCGTTAGTATTTTTACAGTACACAGTTGCTCTTTTTTTTCTACTGGGTTTCCCCCCCCCTCCCGCTCCTTTTCCGCCAGGGGAAAACAAGCAAACACGCCCAGCAGCCGGCTGAGCAGTTCTTTCAAATCACGTGACTTGCTTTCAGCGCGGCAAATTGCCAAGTCATCCTCGAGCGAGCTTGTGTCACGCTTTGCAGCCGTTGTTGTGTTTCTCCTTAACAAGCATGTCGCTCACAAGCGACACCAGGTCAGCCTACGGCACCGAGTGAGTCAAGGAAACCCTACATCCTATGCAAAAATCAAAGAAGCAAAACAAAACAACAGACAAAAACATGTGGCACTTTAAATACTATTTTAATGTAAGCTTTCATGACCCTTTTTGCCATTTAGCTTTCGTCTACATTTTGTTTCCTCAGCAACCAACTAAATGCCTTTTTGTTTTTCCCTGGAATTCTCACTCTCTCATTTTTTTGTACAAAATGAAAAGAAGGAAAAACAAGGATAATACAGTGGAAAGGGAGGGAAGGTGGAAAGGAGAAAAAAAGGGGGGTTAGGGGGAGAAGAGTACCATCATATTCTATATTACATCTCTATTCAAGCATACTACTGTATTTTTAAAATGTATTAGCCCAGTTATCAAATATTTGTTATTTTTCAAGTGCCATTCCATCTAGAATGTTGGAGGTCACACCTTATCAAATAGCATTTTTCTTCAGTGTAACATTCAAACAAGTGAGAAAGCCATGGCAACGGTTGATGCTGTTGTATCTGTTCCGTCCATGTACAGACACTTTGCAAATCACATCACAGCATGAATTCCTTAACAGAGTCATCCATGTGTTTTGCAACCAAGCATGATGATAGAGTTCCTGGCTAGATAATTCAGTGAGACATGTATATTAGGAGTTTGATTTCCCACTACACCTGAGGGAGAGGAGTAGGGGAGGGGAGGAAACTGGCCTGATAACCTTGAGCAGGCTGCAGAGTCCCAAAGTGCCTTCAGAAAAAGAGAATGGAAAACTAATTCCAGGTACAGTACACCTAGAAAACCCAGAGAAATCTACTCATAAGTCAGGATTGATTTGACAGCCTGTGGTCGATGTTGATTCTGATGTGACGTGCTAGAATTCGAAAGTGACTGTACTTAATAGGAAACAACTCTGCACTGACCTTAAAATCCATCCAGTATTGCTCATACCATAGACAGGCTTCCACTTTAAGCATTTGCTCTCTTATACAGTTCCTGAATAAACAAGTCCTGTGTGGGGATCCTCAGAAGGAAGCCAGCATCATTAGGTTCAATGGTGCTTGGTCTCCTTGTTATAGCTGTCCTGCAACTGCTAATGGAAGAGCACAGAACTGCATTTCTAAAATGCCACCAGTTATAACCAGCAACATCTATTTCCCAAGCAAGAAAAATAAACATGATCTCTACCAGTAAAAATCGGAATGCTTATTCTAATGATATATATATTTTAAACATAGAACAAATTCACCGTAATTTATTAGCTGGTACTGAATCACAATGAACATCTTATCTATCTATCTATCTATCTATCTATCTATCTATCTATCTATCTATCCAACTTGTGCTGAAGCACTACTTTAGGTGGTTTCAAATAAAAGACACAATCAAAATGGAGTGTTACTTTTAAAAAGTGTATTTTAACCAATATCATAGCAACAGCTGACACAAGGTATTTTGCTACCTGAGGTGGGCCAGAAAATAGCACACACCTAGCATGCATACACATACTCGAGAACTAACTCAAACAAGTTACTGTATTTGGCATCTGTGATTTTTAAAAAAAAAAGCACATACTCCTGTCTCAGTTGTGGGCAATCAACTTAACCATTAACAATTTCCTGTCCTGTGCACTGCTTTTATTTCAAAGAGAACACATCCAAAAGAGTACAACCACTTGTAGCTTCTTGCCATATCTCACAGAGATAAGTGTGTTTATTATAATCCAATTTTACTCCAGATGCAGCACACCTTTCAGTAACCGAAGTCAAACAGATAATGTGTCTGTTTGATCGTGTTTGAATCTCTCCACCTTGGCATTTCTTCTATCTTTATTGCCTACCAGAAGTCATTAGCAAAAGTCCAATCTTGGATACCTTAAAAATGCTCATTCACATCACTGTTAGTACCATTTATGGCACTGTACGACCTGGGTCTTAGCTACCTTAATGATTGAATCTCATAGTATGAACCAGCTTGGTTGTAAAGGTCATCAGGAGAGGCCCTTCTTTCCATCCTGCCACCCTCACACATACATCTTGTGGGACCACATGAAAGGGCCTTCTTGGCTCCTGTGCACAGACTCTGGAACTCCCTTCCACCAGAGGCCAGGATTGCCCCATCTCTGCTGTCTTTCTGGAAACAGGCAAAGACCTTTCTCTTCAGACAAACTTTCCCTAAATGATGGTCTATCTATTATGTGTCTTTTATATGAATCTATCATTGTGTTTATAGACTTTGTGATTGCACTGATACTATGTTTTCAATGTTAGTTTCCTTCACTCATAACTTTACATGGAATTTTACTCTCTTTTTAACTGCTCGCGTTCTCTGGTAGCTTTAATGTAATGTTGTTTTCTGATTCTGTAGGATGCCCCATGTTCCCTGTTCTCAATATTTGAATATGTCCTAATCGTACTGGACTGTATATTAGCCCTCATTATTGTAAGCCACCTTGGGTCCTTTTCAAGGAGAAAGGTGTGGTAAAAAAAACCCTAAAATAAATAAAATAAATAAATATAAAGAGATGTTGATGCTGGGCTTTAATGTGCCATTGAAATGTTTCCACTCTTCACCTGCCACCTGGCACACCTTGGGGTCCAAATGTCAAGCTCTCTCTCTGTGCAATATGTATGTGTGCGTGTGTGCGTGTGCCTGCAGAAAACATCTGGATTGCTCAATGGTTTAGATACCTGGCTGCAGAGCTGGAAGATGGGAGTTTGATTCCCCACCGTGCCTTCACAGAGAACCAGCCTGGGTGGCCTTGGGCAAGCTGCACAGTCCCTGCATACCCCCAGAAGAAAGGAATGGTAAACTACTACTGAGTATTCTCACCGTAGATTTGCCTCTTTATAAATCTGTGGTGAGGCCCATATGGAGTATTGTATACAGTTCTGTTCACCATACCTCCAGAAGGATATTATGGAAATGGAAACAGTGCAGAGGAGGGCAACCAGAATGATTTGGGGACTGTAATACCTTCCTTACCATCTGAGGCTGCTGGGCCTCTTCACTCTTGAACAATGGCACCTAAGAGGTGACCTGATTGATGTTTATAAAATCATACACAGTGTGGACAAGGTAGATAAGGAAAAGCTGTTTTCCCTATTGCACAACACAAGAACTAGGGGGGCATGCCATGAAACTTTTGGGTGCTAGGTCTCAAACAAATAAGAGAAAGTACTTTTTCACCCAGAGAATCACTGGTCTATGGAACTCCCGGCCAGAAGAAGAGGTGACAGCTGTCAGCTTTGACAGCTTTAAAAAAGGATTGGACAAGTTCATGAGGAACAAGGGTATCAATGGCTAGCATGATGGATGCCTAAGGACAACCTCCAGGTTGGAGAGATAGGCAGGATATCTCTCAATGCTATTTGCGGGGAATTGTAAGCAGGTGAAAACATCTGCTTGGGAATACCCTGAAGCGAATGGTGAGCCACTGTGTCAGACAGAATGCTGGACTGAATGGGCTGTGGCCTGTTCCAGCAAGGCTGTTCTTATGTTCTTATTCTCTACCTGAAAAACCCTGAAAAGTCAGAATGGGGTTCATGGCACATATAATAACTATAAACAGCAGGAGCCATAAAACTGATGTGGCCATCACCCTAATATATACGTCTATGAAAAGTATGATTTTTGCTAAAAATGTTTGGAAAGTCATCTGTATCTTTCCATTTTGCATTCCTGACTTGGGCCTGCTCTCTTTTACCCCACAATTCCAACAAGGCTCAGTAAAAGAGGCCCTGGCAAATCTAATCACATTTGAACATGATGAATGGCATGGCAGCGATTGGTACAGCACCACAGCAGCTGGGATGTTTTAACTCCTACTGCTCAGTGCCTCCCTCTTTCCATCAGAGCAATGAGAGATAGTGGTTCAAGGCCAAAGCCCTGGGAGAAATTTCATGCCATGGAAAATTTATGGGCACCATGGAAATAAAGGTTACCATATACATGTTATCACTGTGTAATAATCACCGCTGTCATTAACATTCATTCCGTGTTTGAGGTTCCAGTTAGCGGAAAGTGTGTCAACCGTGGCATGTCACAACATTAATAGGCAAAAGACCCATTACTGCTAACGATGGCCAATTAGATTTAAATGGCGGGATGAAAAGTAGAAAATGAAATCATGGTGAGAAGAGAATTTTTCTCACTCGTCTTGAAAAGCTACACTTATTGAACAGATCTACTCTTCTGAAAAACAATTGAAGTTAGGAGCCCCCCCCCCCCCCGCATCTGAGCACACAAGGCTGTTAAAACAGCATTTTCTGTCCTTCCAGCTCTTGGAGGTTAGTGGCTTACTAATGGTCTAGAAGTTTGCTTTATACATCAGAGCCTTTTTAAAAATTTCCCAACTGCTTAAATGGAACTCTGGTGCAGATAAGTGGCTCATATGCTGTCACTGCTTTCAAATACACTAGCAACTCACCTTCCTTTTCATTTATAAGCCATTCATAAGCCATGCCAAACAATTAACAATACAGTTAATTTTGAGTAAAGAGGTTGGGAGAATCCATACATGATCATATCTGAGCAATGAGTTAAGTAATAGACTGGCTGCAAAACTCTGGCAAAGAAAGGTAAACACCCAGGTCAATTTGTGTGTGTGTGCGCGCGCGTGCGCATATATGCACATTGTGCAACATGTTTCTTCACTTGTACTTTTTTTTACAATTTACCAAGATTTCAAAATAAGCCCGTGCAGGGCTCCTCGGGAGAAATCCTGTGAGGGAGAATGCTGTATGAGCTTCAAAATCTGCTGGGTAAGCCCCACTTTGTTCCTGAATAGAGATGGGCACGACTTAGCGGTATTCCCGTTTCCGTTTCCGTTACTCGTTTCCGTTACGGAACGGAAACGGTAACGGGAATTACTCCGCCAGACTTCAAGCTCGAACCGACGAACGAACAATTTGGTCTGATTTGTCGTGCTCGTTACTTGCATCGCGGCGATCGCGCGATGCCAAGCGGCACAGAAAAAAAGTTTTAAAAGTTTTAAAAAAACCCGATTCCCGGCCCTAAAAGCAGGCGAAAACTGTCTGAGGGCACCTACCACCAGGCCAGAAGGGGTTTTTTGGGATGGGGGGTTCCCCGCCCCCCTTTCCTTGGGCTAGTGCTACTGCTGCGCTGCGCTGGTACCAGGCGGGGGGGCATTGCCAATGCCATTCGGTGTGCGGGCAGGGGGATCCAAAATGGCGACCGCAAATTTTTCTTTGAAACCGTGGCCCAAATACCCAACAAAGCACCACAGAAACATGAGAAAAATAGCTATTTTAAACACTTGAATTTTTACTGTAGCAGCAGTGGGTTTGTCTTGCCAAAATACGTCTCCGTTGATTTTATTTTATTTTATTTTATTTATTTTTTTTACACGTGCGCAACAGTGGGCTGGCCATGGGACGGGACCATGCAAATTTTCGGAGCCATTCCACCAATCGCATGGCCAGGTTTTGACTGACACTTCTGGATGTGCCAGAGGGCATAAAAAGGCGAGGCACCTTCCAGTCCGTCGCAGTCTGGGCTTGGATCTTGGAGGGTGGTTTAGTCAGGGCTGGATTGCTGCGCTCGCTCGAGTCTACTAGTTTCGATTTCGCGGTCGCGCTAGGCAGGGACTCAGGGAGTGAGGGAGGGAATTGAATTTAATTCTCGTCGTCGCAAACATACGATTCGAATTTCTTTTATTCCTGGCTGTGGGGAATAGCAACTCAGCGTTTATTCTTTTTTGTTTTCGGAAGAGTTCCGTTTTTTATTTGCTTTGCTGTTTGCTTCAAGGGGGAGGGAAGATTTGAGCGGGAGGGGAGGGGAGTGCGGATTGGAAATATATTATTTTTATTTTACACTACCATACCATTTCTTTTCTATCCCAAACCCAATTTCTTCCCACCGAGTTCATTTACTTGGCAAAGGTCCTTTTACCCTGCGTACCTACATCTTTTTTGCTGCTGTTGCGATTGGGGTTTTGGAAGGGAATCCAGCAACCCTATCCTACCCTAGCAGCTTATAGTTTTATTTATACCTTACCAATACCATTCATTTTCTATTCTACCTACAGTTCAGCAAGTGGCAGTACTAGTGCTTAGAAGGGGTGGTTGGAGGCTGTGGATTAAATTATTTTAGGCAGAGTCTCCCTTGCCAAGCCAACCAGTGCACTCAAAGATCTCTCACATCACAAGCACATTTGTGTTGACTTGGCATTGGCATTTGGCAACAAGGCTAGGGCACCTTCTATAGAACATTTTACAATTTCATTTTACTTATTTATAGATATATATTCTTTCTCTTGTCCAACACCTCATTCATTTTTTTGGATTAAGGCACTGAAACAAACATTTGTTGAAGGGCAGGCACCCAGCCACTTTATAGACCTTTTCCTTCAATTACATCTTTGAAGAAGTTACCTGTGCAATAATACACTTGCCTTTTGAAACTTGTTTGCCAGGATTGGCAAACCCATTCCTTCTACTAGCTTGGTTTTTGTGCTGTTTGTGAGTCAACCTCACTCATTTACTTTTGCCACCAGGCTACATAAACAATTACATTTTTGAAGAAGTTACATTTCTCTTCGTTACACTTGCCCTGTGCTATGCATTGAGAAACTTGTTTGCCAGGATTGGCAAACACCTTGCTCCTATTTCCTTGTTGGTTGTGTTGTTGTTTGTGGTGGTGTTGTTGTGAGTCCATCTCACCCATTTCCTTGCAAGCAGAGCCTACATAAATACAATCCTACTATTATTTACACAACTGTGAAGAAGCTACAGTTCTCCTCCTAAGTACAGACTTGACTTGTGCAGCAGGGCATCGAGACTGAGACTAGGGTGCCAGCCAGGGCTGGCTAAACCCTTACTCCTATTCCCTTTTTGGGGTGGTGGGTGGTGGTGTAGTGACTCCATCTCACCCATTTCCTTGCAAGCTGAGCCTACATAAATACAATCCTATTATAATTTACAGCTGTGAACAAGCTACAGTTCTCCTCCTAATTACAGACTTGACTTGTGCAGCAGGGCATCGAGACTGAGACTAGGGTGCCAGCCAGGATTGGCTAACACCTTGCTCCTATTTCCTTGTTGGTTGTGTTGTTGTTTGTGGTGGTGTTGTTGTGACTCCATCTCACCCATTTCCTTGCAAGCTGAGCCTACATAAATACAATCCTATTATAATTTACAGCTGTGAAGAAGCTACAGTTCTCCTCCTAAGTACAGACTTGACTTGTGCAGCAGGGCATCGAGACTGAGACTAGGGTGCCAGCCAGGATTGGCTAAACCCTTACTCCTATTCCCTTTTTGGGGGTGGGGGTGGTGTAGTGAGTCCACAAAAAGTGAGAACAATGAGGAGAGGTCGCAAAGCAAGAGGGCAGGGGAGGGGAACTCCTACTAAGATAAACCGGGCCACGTTTCTGAGGGAAGGGACAGGGACTAGTAGTGCAGAAAGTGATACCGGTGCAACTCCCTCCCCAAGTAGCAGTGCCAGTGGCACAAGCAGCACCGTGCCATCATCGTCTGTCACCGAGGGAAGCATGGATGAGGCATACCAACTCCCATCTCCGATACCTGACAGCATCACCCTTAA
Organism: Phrynocephalus versicolor; assembly: GCA_023846285.1. Taxonomy (NCBI): domain Eukaryota; kingdom Metazoa; phylum Chordata; class Lepidosauria; order Squamata; family Agamidae; genus Phrynocephalus; species Phrynocephalus versicolor. The sequence goes on from JAHTLZ010000010.1 coordinate 53,140,188, forward strand.
GCAGGAAGAAGACGAGGGCTCTGATTCCGAAATGGCATCAGAATCAGAATCGGGATCCCTTTATCTAAACCTGCAAGATTCTGAGGACCTGTTGGCAGGGACAGACTTAAGTCAGGCTCCAGGCAGTGAGGGAAGGAGCAGCCCTCTTTCCACCCAGAGTACCACCAGTGAGAGCAGTAGTACTACTCTACTTTCCCAGCAGGGCACAGGCCACACCAGCACCACAGCAGCACCGGCAGGCAATAACAGAGGGGGCGTTACTTTCTGTAAGCCACGAGGGTGTCTCTGGGAGCATTTTGAGAACAGCCCCCAAGACCCAAAGATGGCAGTGTGCAAGATATGCGGGGTGGTCTTGCGCAGGGGGAATGACCCCAAACACCTCTCTTCAAGTGGGTTGCGCAGCCACCTGATGAGGAAGCACCCTGGGACTCTGCCTGGAACCCTGTCAGGCCCTTGCTCTTCAGGGAGGAAGAGAGGGGAAGAAGGGTTAGATAAAGAAAAACACAGCTCCGCTAGTGAGAGTGGGAAGAGGCAGGCCACTCTGCAGGAAGTGGGTCTGTTGGGTGGGACTTTTGTCAGCCCGCGAAACAGGGCCAAAGCACAGGAGAGCACCACTCGAGTGGTGGGTGAAATGGTGGCTTTGAACGGGTTGCCCCTCTCCTTTGTGGATTCATCAGGCTTCAGGCACCTGATGAAGCACGTGGCACCATGGTACGAGCCTCCATCCCGGCGTACCTTCAGCAGGCGGGTGATTCCCTCCCTTTATGAGTCTGTCAGGGACAGGATCCGGGCCCTGCTGCAGGCGGCCAGAGGGAGGAAGATCCACTTCACTTCCGACCTCTGGACCGGTGGGCACCACGGATACCTCTCTCTGACGGCTCACTGGTGGCAACCCAAGGAGGTCCTGGAGCCACGATCAGGCCATGAGCAGCTGCAGGGGGAGGCACAAGGCAGCACCCCAAGAGGGTATAGGGTGGTGCTTCTCCAGGCCCAAAGCATGGAGGACAACGCCACAGGGATCAACATTGCTGACGTTCTCAAGACAGCAATGCGAGAGTGGGGATTGGGGACAGAGGGACAGGTCAATCGTGGAGTCATGGTTACAGACGCGGGCCGTAACATGACCAACGCGGTTCTCGGGGCAGGGTTCCAGGGCATCGTGTGCGCAGCACACAAACTGCATCTAGTGGTGGGCGATGCCATTGGCCTGGGTGCACCAAAGGACTCCTGGGGTGAGGGGACCAGGGAGACCAGGGCCTTGCTGGACAAGTGTCGTAAGATCGTGGGGCACTTTGCTCACAGCGTCAAGGCAGCCAGGATGATGCGTGAGAGGCAGGCAGAGACGAGCCGACCGGAGCACGTCCTGATCCAGGACGTGACCACCCGGTGGAACTCCACCCACGAAATGGTCAGGCGTCTGGTGGAGCAGAAGGAGGTGGTGGAATACATCATGTCAACCACCCCGGTCCTGCATGAGGGGAGGGAATTGGACCTTGGTGCTACCGAGTGGCTCGCCCTCTCCCAGATGGCGGGTATCCTGCAGCCTTTTGAGGAGACCACCCACGTCCTCAGCAGCTACAACGCCAGCCTGGGCCACGTTCTCCCCCTAGTCAATGCCCTTCGCCAACGCCTAGAGGCCAGTATCCGGGAAGAAGGCAATCTTCTCCCTAGGAGCAGGGCATTGGCAGAGAGGCTGTTGACCGGCATGGATACCCGCCTTGGCCCACTAAGGAGGGAAAACGTGTACCAGATGGCCTGCCTGTGCGACCCTCGCGTCAAGGGTTCCCTGGCGGCCAGCAGTGCCGAACTGAAATCCTGGAAGACGGAGCTATGCCGTCAAGTCAGGGCTCTCTCCGATCAGAGCCAGGCGTCTCAGAGGGCGCACGGAAGCCAGAGCGATGCTGAGGAGGACTCCTCGCAAGGATCCACAACTCCAGGAGCGTACACCCAGAGACCAGGTTCCGTTCCAGCAGCCAACTACCTGGCCTCTGCCCTAGCCATGGCAGTTTCCTCCTCAGTGGAGCCAAGGGAGGAAGAAGTAGCGGAGCCCGCTCAGACCATGGTGAAGGAGTACATGGCCGAGCCCCTCCAACCCCTCACCTCAGACCCACTGCACTACTGGGCCAGAAAGGCAGACCTCTGGCCCGCTCTTTCAACTCTGGCGTTGGACCTCTTGTCCATCCCACCCACCAGTGTCCAGAGTGAGCGTGTCTTCTCCCACATGGGTGATGTCCTGAGGCCGCGCCGCTGTCGCCTGGACCCGGAGACGGTGGAAAGGTTGACTTTCATCCGCTTCAACCTTTCCACCTTGGGATTACCCCAACACTCCAAGAACTAAGTTGCTGCCTGTAACCTAACCTCCTGTCTGCAATCCTCCATGCCCGCCTGCAAGCCTGCCTGCCTCCCCTTGGCCGTACGAGCCTGCCTGCCCGCCTGGCCCTGTGACTACCTGCCGACTCCAGTGCTTAATGCCTGCAAAACTGCCTGCTGGACTGCCTGCCTGCCTGTCTACCTGTATTCTCTCTCTCACACAACTGAAGGGTACTATTAGTTGCCCAATGTTTCTAGCCCTGGCCTCTGTCTCCTAATCCAGGCAGGGCCACTCCAAGCTTCCTTGGAAAGGGTCCGTATTGGCCCAATGTTTCTAGCCCTGGCCTCTGTCTCCTAATCCAGGCAGGGCCACTCCAGCTTCATTGGAAAGGGTCCGTATTGGCCCAATGTTTCCCCGTTGGCCATGGCTGGTCTGAGTGAGACCCTAATACCTGCCTTCCTTGGTGCTTCACACCGTTCCCTGGGGTTTCGGCACCAAACTGCTAACAAAGTGGTGAGGAAGCACTTTACAACAACCTACCTCAAAGACTGATTATCAGGGGGCTAGCTCTCCTCCTTACAGCCTTAGAGAAATAGACCCACCCAGTTCTCCTGCTTCAACTCTGTCTCCCTGTTTGGCAACTCCCGTTCTCCTGGGGTGGCAATAGAAACTCTGCCTCCCAAAGCACAATCAATCCTCCCTAGTACGGGCACTGTGCCTTAGTGCCTTCCCAACCCCTTCCCTTGTTGGCTGGTATCCTCTAAGCCTGCGTCTAGGCAACCCTTACCTGTAAGCCAGACTAGATGCTTCCCTGCCTGCCGTGCCCTCTGCCCACATGCCTGCCTGTCAGACTCCACCAGTCCCGGCACTGAGCATGCCTTCCAGTTGCTTATCATTCAACCTCCTCCAATCTGCACTTCTGGCTTCCAAGTCCCATACTTTGTCATCTGGGCTGGTCTGTGATTCACGTGATCCACAAAGAACGGCTGTGGAAAGGGAAAGACAGCTGCTCCGCTTCTATTGGAATTTGGGATTGGGAGTTTTTTGGATGATACATGTCTCTCTGCAGGAAGTGCTGCCGGTGTTTGTGTTTTTTTGTCCTCCTCCTCTGCTGCTCCTCTTCACTCACAGCTGCATTGCATGAATGGAGGGACCAGGAACCTTCCAGCCTTGGTTCTTGGTGGATACTCTGACCCACTAGGAGGGACCAGGAACCTTCCAGACTTGGTTCCTCGTGGATACTCTGACCCACACGGAATGTGTGATTCCGTTTCCTCCGCCGCCACTCTTTCCACTGGGCTGCCAGCGGTGCCTCACAAAGAAGGGAAACGTACTTGTTGTGTGCGTACTCCATTCAGAAAGAACCATGTGTGGGTTCTTGATGCTGTGCTGCTGATGCTGATGCTGTGTAACCGGAAAAGAAAAAATACCGGCTGCAAATCTAGGTTGTGATTGAGTTACGGGAACACTCATCAGGAACAGCAGTGGTGGTGGGCTTAGGGTTAGGGTTAGGGGGTATGTTTCGGCCTCCGCTACTCTGCCCACTGGGCTGCACAACGCTGTGTTTCACAACGAAGGGCATGGAGATGGAATGCCGGCAGTTAGGAGCAAGTCTACCAGCACACAGCTGGGAAAGAAAGTCAGAAAGCTTGGCTTGATGTCCTTTTGGAAGCCTGTGTGGCTCTAGCTCTGTGTCTTCTCGCTGCCTGCCTGTCAGCCCCCCCCCCCACTTCTGGCTTAGCGGAGAGGCCTTCCAGCCGCTTCTTCTTCACCCTAACAGCACGGTCCAGTTAGTGCTTCAAGTTCAGCCCTGTCGCTACTCCCCTCAAGTTGCCCATGCAGCAACCACGGCTGCTTCCGCCTCTAGGCAGAAGGGGTTCTTTACGCAGTCTAGGTTGGGAAATCCCTTGACAGAAGGAGGGAAGATTCGGTGCCTCTCCTTCTACCCCCTCTAGTCTGGCCTTCTGGCCTCCACTAACCTTCACTCCGGGCTGCACCCACTGTGCCTCACAGGGAAGGGCTTGGTGCTGGCTTGTGTGCTAGAAAACAGCCGTGGGCCCGTGATTGCTCTCCTCAAGTGGCTTGCGCAGCCACCTCATGCGAAAGCACCCTTGGACTCTGCCTGGGACAGTGACAGGCCTCTGCAGGAAGTAGTGCCGCTGTGTGGGAGTGTTGTCAGCCTCCGGACCGCTATTTAGTCTTCACTGGGCTGCCATACACTCTGGCTCACTAAGAAGGACAACTTACTGTTGTGATGGTGGCCCTCTGTCACCATTATAAATAGAACAGCTTATCACACAGTTGCAGGCTTGCCTGTTCGAATTGTGGAAGCTGTGATTCACCACCACCACGAAGGGCATGCCACTGGGCTGGCTGCAATGCACTCCATGTTTGGAGACTCTCTTGATGCACACGGACGGTGTGAGTTTCCTCCCCCACTCTCACTTGGCTGCCAACTGTGTCTCACAAGGAAGGGCATTTTCCTGGCCGTTGAAACAAAGGGTTTCCCTTGCAGAAGGATTATACTTTAGGGTAAGGCCATTAGTCTTTGTGGCCACCCACCCACCCACCCAAATAAATGAAGTGTTTGCCTCGGAGAAGGACTGAGTTTGGAGGCAGCTTGGCAATTGGCACTGCTGCTGTTGACAAGAAAGTGTTATCCTTGTGGAGTGGAAGGTGTAGGTTTTGGGGTTCTGTTTCCTTTCCATCTCCTGCAACCCACTGTGTCAAGGGTTTCCCTTGCAGAACGATTATACTTTAGGGTAAGGCCACTAGTCTTTGTGGCCACCCACCCACCCAAATAAATGAAGTGTTGTTTCCTTTCCATGTCCTGCAACCCACTGTGGTTCACAGAAGGGCATTTTCCTGGCGTCCTCCTCAGGCCATTCAGCCACGCTAGGCAGCTGGAGCTTCCTGGCAATAATCCTCCCCTACGGTCCGGCCCTGTGGCCTCAGACTCAGGCTATGTGGCCTCCGCCACTCTTTCCTCTGGGCTAAAAGACGCTGTGTCTCACACTGAAGGGGGTTCCTGAATTTGAACAGCGTTCGAGTACGTACAGCAGTGCACCACCAAGACTTAGTCCAAAAGTGACATGTGGTGGTGCATCGCATAGAAGTGTGGTGCCAGGCCAAACCCAAGGTGATTGGCCTCCTCCTCCTCCAGTCTTTCCTCTGGGCTGCGAGATGCCGTGTTTCACACAGAAGGGGGGTAATGATTTGAACAGTGTTTGCATCGCAGGCAGTGTGGTGCCAGACCAGACTCAAGGTGATTGGCCTCCTCCGCAACTCTTTCCTCTGGGCTGCAAGACACTGTGACCCAAGGACAATGGCATTTTACTTCCAGTCAGGCAATTCAGCTCCTTTTTATACTGGAGCTGGCAGTGAGCCTCCCGTACTCAGGCTCTGTGCTGTGGTCTCCTACTCTGCCTTGTGGCCTGGCAGGAGTGGCCGCCCTTACTCTGGCCTTGTGGAGTGGACGCGTCGCCCATAGATAGTCCTCCTTGTATAGCCTAGTGGGCTGGGCTGTGGGCTGTAAAACTTAAGTCAGAGCAACCCAGAGCCCTATCCCATTCCCATCCCTACCAAAGCTATTCCGGCTGTACTAGCTACTAGTAGCTAGGTACGAACGTAAAACGTAGCTTTAACCACCTCAGGCTCTAACTGTAGTCTAATGCATTGCTGAATGCTGCTGACCACCAGACCAATCCATGACCAAAAGCAGGGTTGCATTGGCTTTGGCTCATTGGCTGTATTGCTTGTCCTTTAAGTGTGTGTGACTTTGACTGTGAATGTGAAGTGAAGTGAAGGCAGAAGGACCTTGGAGATGGGGGGGGGGCAATTTGAGAGGAGTAGAGTTGTAGACCCCTCATCCAGATTTGGGGAGGAACGGCATGTCTTTCTCCTGCTGCCTCTGAGAGGTGGAGGGGAGATGGGATGGTATCAAAAAACCAAACAACAAAAAAGTACAACAAACAGGCACGTCAGCCAGACCAAGTAGGGTGGCTGCTGGCTGGTTCAGCATCAGCAGATTCAGCACAGCAGACCAAGAGGGGGAAAAAAGAAATGCAAATTTGTTTCTACCCCACTTGGTTTGCTTAGGATGCACTCTAGCCTTGTTGTGCAGCAGCAAGTCCATCACCCAGGCAACTGTATTTCGCCTGCTCGTTTGCGGGACCCGCGCCCGCGCGCCCGCCCGCGCGCCCGCCAGCCAATCCCCTTGCTTGCCGCTGCCGCCGCCCACGCATGTACCCCCGCGCCCCCGCCGCCCGCGCTACGCCCGCAAGCCGCAAGTCTCGGTCGGACGTCAAAATGCGCGAAATCGCGGTAGAAACGAAAACGAAAAAACGAAAAACGAAACGACTAATTTTTTCGATTTTTCGCGAAAAACGGAAACGAAACGAATCGGACCCTAGCCGAAACCGAAACCGAAAACGAAGTTTTTTTTCTGAGTCGTGCCCATCTCTATTCCTGAATTAAAATTAGGGAACACACCTCTTTTTGCACTTATAAAAATCCTTTATTAAAACATGAAAGGGTTAAGAACGGTTCCACCCTCTTAATTATTTTCTCTCTTCTGTTGATGTGTGACAGTAGATCTTTCACAGCAAATAGCGGTTTGGGAACTACTGACATAGCAGGTCTAAGAAAATATGCATGGCAACTTGGAAAATTTGCTTTAGTTGACTACAAGACCCATCCCCAAACAGTATGGCTACTTGTGTGGGGATTGTAGGACATGTATAACATTTCCAAGGTCTAGTCTGTGACAAATGTGGTTGTGTTTCCTCCCTTTGCTGGCCAGCTTGGGTGGCTTGTCCAAGGCTGTGCCAGGCCCAGCAGCCCACCCACCAGGCTTGCTTTGGAGCCTCTCAGGTGAGGTAAGAGGTGCACCTTTGTGAGGTATTTCCTCACAAAGTACAGCCAATCATGCAGCTGGATCTGTTATGAGCTGCTTGGCCTGGCCCTGCCTTCCCAAGTTGGCCAGCAAAGGGAACACGGCCACATTTTTGTCACAGACAAGACCTTGGAAATGTTATGCTCATTAGACACACTTCCCAGAGCGGGAGCCTTCCAGCTGTTATGGGCCACAGTGCTCATAGCTCTTGTCAGTGGTCACTGATTTGCAATAGACAATGGGACTAAAAGTACACGCGCAGAGGGCAGCTTGAGTAAGGCTGCCTCGGTCCTTTTAAATGGTTTTTGGGCAAAAATTGGAAGCGTGTTTGCCTTCTTGAGAGGAGGAGCCCTTCCTTCTTTGTCTGCGGCTGGATGTTTGCAGGGCCCTCCCGGTCGTGGTGGCTGCACAAGTGAGTGTCTCACTCGCTCGCCCAGGCATGCCCCCTGCCCTCTGCTCTGTCGGAAAAGCTCCCGGGCAATGCTGAGGGCACGGAGGGTGCCCACTCCTCTGTCCCTGTGGTTAGGCTGCTGAAAGAACTAGGCTGGGCTTAATGGCCGGAACGGTGCCCACGCCCCCCCCACCCCCTCCCCTGGCCCAGCGCAAAGCCAAAGGCACACCACCCACATATTACAGAGGATACTGAGGCAGAGCAGAACTTGACTCACCCCCCCCTCCGCCCAACCAGTAGCATCCAGTATCTTTAGGGCATCATGAA
>JAHTLZ010000010.1:53148120-53167300 GCA_023846285.1 Phrynocephalus versicolor
ATCTTTAGGGCATCATGAAAACAGTAGCCCATTCCATCAAACCCCCCCCCCCCGAGACCTGCTCTTCAGGGAAACCACTATGAGCTCCTCATTCTTTTTATTTTCATTTTCATTTTTTGTCCCATTGCCAAACTGGGGAGCACAAGGTGATACATGTGGAACCTCTCCACCAACAGCTTTATTCTCACAACAACCCTGTAAGGGAGGCCAGCTGGAGAGAGTATGAGTAGCCCAAGGGCGCCGTGTCATTTGTATGGGCAAGTGGGGACTTGGACTCCAGGTCTACCAAGTCCAGCCCGTAACCCTGCCTCATCATTTTTGCCTCAGAGATAGTTCAGCCTTGATTGGTTCTAGGACACATTTGCCAAACAAACCAGTTTTTCTCCTGCCATTTTTCTTTACTGTCTAACTTTTACACCCATACATACTCATTGGAAATATAAGAGTATGGATTATCTTGGCCTTGCTCTCCATTGACACATCTTGACACTTGATGATCTTTTCTGTTTCCTTCATTGCTGCCCCTCCAGGTCTCAGTCTGCTCCTGATTTCTTGGCTGCATCTCCATTTGGATTGATTACTGAACTAAGTGTTCCCAGGAGTCTGATGGATATTATTCATTAGACCTTGATTTATAGCCTCAAACTACCTGTGCTACATCTCATCTTAGTATTAGAACAACTTTTTAGTTTGTCATTCCCAGAGTAAAGCAGTTTGTAGCTGTCTGACTGAGAATATATATTCATGTCCACTTTAGTTCACTAACATCAAGCACTGCAATATTAAAAAAAATCAATTTTGTGCTTTATGGTCTTCAGATTACTTTGGGTGCTTTTACACGACCCCTAAAATCCGAGGCATAGGGCTCCCAGATGCGGAGCTTAAAATTGTTTTCCCACCAGCTGCACACTTTTAAAAAAATTAAATACGACCACGCCCACCTAAGTGCGCCCCAGCACATTTTAAAAGTACCTGGTCTCTGGAGGTAAAAAAAATTCTGATGCGGATTGTAAAGCAGTGAATGCCGGGCTGTCCTCGCCTTCTGTTTTTGTTTGTTTGTTTGTTTTGGCCCCCTGCCCCTTTAAGAGACAGGAGCAATGGCATGAGGAGGGGTGGGAACACAGCAAGAGGAGCAAACCCCCAAGATCTTTGGTCCAAATTTAAGTTGCCAACGGATCTTAGAGGTCATGTAAAAGCGCCCTTTGATTCATACTTCTTGTGGTCCATGTTCCAATTGTATGTGTTGTACACAGGATCAGATTTTCTTTTCACTTCTGTGCCCATCAGCCACTAGGCATCCTTTCAGTGTTAAACTAATGGCAACCTTCATACAGCACTATTCATATTTGCTGTTTGCTCTTCCCCAATAGATGATGGGGTGCTTTCTGACCTTGAAGTCTCATCTTCCTGTACTATTTCTTGTTTCATTGTCAACAGTCTCATTGTAAGGTTGGTTTTCAGGGGAAGAAATGTTCAGCAGTGGTTTCCTAATGCCTTTTTTGTGCAGTACTGACAAAATTTAGCTCGAGTGACATTGCTGTTGTTTGTGAAGGATCTTCCACCAGCATCAGTTTCAGCTCCTGCTCCTGCTCCTGCTGAGTAGCTGTCCTCCCAAAGCTTCTCCGCCGCCATCACATCTGGAATTATCCATTCTCTTCTTGCTGATGTGGCCATTACTCCTGAAGAGGGTGGGTGCATCTTTGTCTGGTGCCTCAGCTGTGAACATTCTGCCTTGGGTGACCCTGATAGGTGTCCATCTTTTTAGTGGTGTCTAGTCTCCTAATGAGTTTGCTTTTGGCTTCTCTGGTGTGCATCTCGAAACAGGAAACTGATCCAGGATGATCCTAACAGGGCTTTCAGGGTAAGTGAGATATTTATTCAGTGGGTTTTCTAGTTCCATTTTACCCACAGAGTTACTACTGCCAATCAGGGATTGGAATCCAATCCTCCTTGTCTCTCTCCCTGTCCTATACACCACACCGGGTACAGCCTTGCTTCCAGCACTGTCCATTCCTAATGTGACAACCTCTTTGGGAAATATCTGGAAATAATGACAGTTGGGAAGGGACTCAAATCCTCCTCTCTTGTCTGCGGGGTGAACTCAGCAATTGTGCAGCTCTGCCACTGCCCTGAAGAGCATGTCCCCCCCCACACACACACACACCTGAGCTAGCTGCAGACAGACGGTGGCCAATCTGTTCATGGGGAACTCCATTCACAACAAAATATTTGCTCGGGAAATAAAGAGGTGAATTACCGCTGCCAGCCACACCCTCGCACAGAAACAATGAGTCAAGCTTGGCAGGCTGACATAAGGCCAGACAACACACAAAGTAAGCAAGGGAAGGGTTTTGTGCCAGCAAGGTTGGCTCTTCTGATAAGAGCAGCACATTGTCTGGAAAGTAGATTACCTTTTCCAGGAATCCAGAGGAAGGACAGGTTTTGCCCTCTTGGAATTATTTACTATCGGCTAGAAGAGCATGGCACTGAAGTAATGGCCAGCTCCCATTTGTCAGGAAGGATGTGGAAGATGGTCCATGGTGGGCTAAGCAAATCCACGCGTTCCAGCTGCTCAGGGGCTCCTGGACTTTTGCAGCCAGAGATCCAAGGGCACAAAATGGTTCATTGTCCTCCCAAATTGATGACAGTCCAATGCCAAGTTATGGCCATTTGTGGTTCTGTGTTTATGGGCATGTGGGTTTTTTTTAAATGGAGCTCTAATGATAAGAATTAGAGATGAGCAAGAAATGGCTTGTTCTGGTCCACAGAGGCAGCAGCCCAGGTGCTGCTGCTCTCCTCCCCCATCTTCTCAGTTGATCTAGTTACTCAACCAGACCTTCTCAGCAAGTCTTCCACTCCTGGCAACAACTCAGGTTTTGATGCCCCACCCTTTTGTCTAAGGGGATGGTCAACCTGGAAGGGGGGGCAGAGGAGCCTCAGAGGAACCAGGGGTTAAAGATAAGTTGAGAACCTGCCAGAAGCTAGTAAACTGGGCTTGGTGAGGGGCTGTTTGGTTCTGAGGATGCAGCAGAGGTGTTGATACCTCCATCATCTCTAATAATAATCATCTGTTGTCAATTAATTAGGCTTTATGGCAACCCTGTTCAGGTTTTTTTCAGGTAGAGAGTACAGTAGGAACACTATATCCATGGGGGATTGATTCCAGCCACCCACCCTCTGCAGATATTGAAATCAATATATAATGGCTAATGTTAAATATATAGCATAGTAAAGGGGGAAAGCTGGCTCTATCCCCCTCCCCTCCATCTGGCCGCTTCATTTAGGCATGGATCAGATTAGGGCGCAGTGCCCATCTCTAGTTCAAACTAACCCTAATTTGGTTTCTGCATGTATAGCTTAGCCTATGCTGTATTATAAAGGCCAGATTCCTTTCCTGCCTCTTTTTTGTGAGGTGTTAATGGCCAGCCTAGTTAATGAGCCTAGGCTCATTAGGGGACAGTGGCCCTCTCATGCAGCCCTTTCATTGATCCCTAGACAAATCAGAAGCACTTCACACCTCCACCAGGAAAGCCATGGCTAATGACCCCCACTTAATGAGTGCTGGGAAGAGTTGTAAAGGTGGAACTTTCACACACGCCAGGCCATTGTCCATCTAACGAGCCTATTCAGGACATTTTCTACCTAACAAGCCTATTCAGACCAGGGTGATGTGAAATCAAGGTGAACTATAAATTGGAAGCCTCATACCAACTTCCCTCAGACTGACAAAGCTACTTGGATGAATAGTGAAATGTTTCCATCTCAAAATAAAAGAAGTCCAGTTGCCATGACTCATCTTTCTGCATACCCTATATCCAAATGACTGCTGGAAAGAAGGACCAGCCTTACATTTTCCAGAGGACATTATCTCAGAATTTGCTAAATCAGCTCAGGAAAAGGTTGCAATGGAGACATGAGTTTATGACAAAAGTGATCTAATATCTGGAAATAAATCACAAATCTACTCCAGATGAGAAAGAACAAGAAGACTAGATTGTATCAGCAAAATTTGCACAATACTTTTCTTGTCGTTACCTATTTATTTATTATGCTTCTATGGTGCCTTTCTCTCACACAGAGGGACTCAAGACTCACAATAATAAAATTGCCTTTATGGGGAGAAGGCAACAGAGGAAGCTACTGGTGATCCTATCCACCCAGAGGAAGAAAGAGCTTGGAGGTATCAATGATAAAATGGGTCTCTTTGGCATAGAAACAACTTCGTTGACTCGTGGTGTTGTGCAGTGGTTAAACTGCTGTACTGCAGTCATAATTGTGCTCATGAGTCATGACCTGAGATTCAATCCCAGGTGGCCAGCACAAGGTTCCCTCAGCCTTCCATCCTTCTGAGGTTGGTAAAATGGTACCCAGCTCGCTGGGGAGGCAATGTGTAACCTGCATAAATAAACACTACACCTCCCAGAGAATGCTTTGAGCACTATGGGGCAGTATATAAGCAGAACACTTTGCACTTTGCTTCGTATTTGGCATGGGATAGATTATTTTGGCTTGGAATGCCACAGGCAATAGAGCAAAAAGGAGTATAATAATGAATGTTATATGTAAAAGAGGGCTGAGATGGGAAGAGCAGCTGCATTAATCAATATTAAAGTCCGTTTCTTTGGGACGGGTTTGTGTAGAATATCTGATTCTTGAACCTGAAGGGGTTGTCATTGGTAAGTTCAATAAATATCCCCAATCTTATCCCCTTGAGACCAGACTGTCAATACAGATTTCCTAGAGGCCCCCATACTAGCTCACACAAGCTGAGACAACTAAAAGCAGGCTGAACTTCCTGAAAGGCGGTTACTTCACATCCATTTTGTCTCTGTTAGTGTTGCGCTTAGGACCAGAACAAAAAAGTGTTACTTCATGTCCATCACGCAACTACTGAAATTTGTCTCAACCACAGCCCCGGAACGGATGCTAAGTGCAACAGTACTGTACCTGGTGCTGGGGTAGGGTTTTCCCTTGTCACTCTTTGTTCCTGCTTTCTGTTCTGAGACACGACACCGTGTAGTAACAGCTGTCACACAACAAAACATTAGTTTCTCTCAGAAAACTGTGTCCATTTTTATTATTATTATTATTTTGACTTTTCAGAAGAAAAATATCGGGGGGGGGGGAATTTAAGCCCCCCCCCCCAAAAAAAAAGAAAGGAAAAAGGAAGCTAGACAAATTCAGTGTTTGTCATGGTACAAGACTGTGAGGTAACACTTGTCACAAGACAAGTTATCACAACCATGGGAACATTGAAACAGGGACAAAACCACGTGATCACGATCAATGCTGTCACGGTACAAAACTAGTCACAGAATAAAGAAGGGCGTGAAGTAACCGCCAAAGAGATTTGGGAACATTATCCAGATGCACATGGTGTAGGGGCAGGCATTGCCCAGGAGGAGGCTCTAAAATTGAGGCTATGGTACATTTCCTCACAGTATGTGTCCTCCTTGTTGCAGATCTGCGGGATCAGGAAGAAGGGGGATCAAGAACAATTTCCCTATATGAACAGTTTTCTTTCTGCTTAGCTGGCACATAGTGCTATATATCCTACAGAACTGTTAAACTTGTTAAAAGGGGCCATGGAAAGATGGAATTCATCACTGCTTCACAAGTTCTTCAAGTTAATCAAAACTTAATATTTTCTTGATAATACTTGTTTTATTATTAATTTTTAAAATTATTTTATTCTTTTCTGATTGTTTATATGGATTTATATCAGATGCCAAATACTGTATTTTAGATTGGTTTAATCCAGTGGTTCTCAATCTGTGGGTCCCAAGATGCTCCTGGACTGCAATTCCCAGAAGCCTCCACCACATCAGGGGACCCACAGATTGAGAACCACTGGTTTAATCTATGCTCTTGCGTACTGCCTGATTGGCTATAGAGCAATAAAATATTCAGTATCCAGATTTCCTAGATTTCACAGCGACTGAAGGCAAGTTTTGAACCAGAGTTAGTGGAAGAGTTAAATACAATTGCTAGACTGAGGTATCAACTTCACTAACAACACTCTATGCAAAACTATGCTGAGATATTTAATCTTAAGACAGGTAGAGACATAGGAAGCAAATAAGAAGACTAAACAGTTTGGGACCTTGGGACCTGATAGAACACCCCGTTCTGGAAAGAAGTGCCCGTCCTACCCATTCATTCCAGGTGGGATGTCTGAAAGGGAGAGAACTAGGATGTGTGCCTTCTCAGCAGTTGTACCTACCTAGACTCTGGGACCAACCCCCTTTGGACATACACCCACCCACCCTCACTGACGACCTTTCAAAAAATCTCTAAAGACCTGATTGTTCAGAGAGGCATTTTATCAGTGAAAACCCATGGAAGATTTAAGCCACTGAATCAGTTCTGCCAACTTTTAAATATCTAATGCTTAATGTGCACATGTTAATGTTATAATGGTTTAATTTCTGTTTTATTAGGCTGATATGTTGGTTTTATTTTATATTTGTGGTATTGTTTTACTGCTTGATTATGTTGTGAACCACCCAGAGTGGGATTAGACTAGTTGGGTGGAACGCAGATCAAGCCAAATCAAATCAAATCAAGGAATATGTGGGGGAACGTACGTAAATCTACTGGTACCCACCTACAACTGCACAAGGAATGAAACAGCTCCTTGTTTTCTGATGTTTAGAGGACAAACTCTGTGGCTTGTTGATTTACAGTATGCTGTGGGATAAAACCCAGGAGATTCAGCTAAGCAGTACAGTTCAAGAAGTTTAAAATCAAACTGCTCGAAAAGTATTAGCAAGGCCAAAAGAGAGAGAGAAAGATGGGATGTTCCTCTGGGTTGGATAGGCAGGATATCTCTCAATGTCATTTGCGGGGAATCGTAAGCAGGTGAAGACATCTGCTTGGGAATGCCCTGAAGAAAATGGTGAGCCACTGGGTGAGACAGAATGCTGGACTGGATGGGCTGTGGTCTGTTCCAGGAAGGCTGCTCTTATGTTCTAGTTGACAGGTGCAACACAGAGAGATAGAATCCATATACATAATTTGAGTTTCATGAGAACCCACAAATTGGCTGACAGATGGGAGAACATCTGTTGGAACATCTAATTAAAGAATAGATTGATGACAGTCTTCCCATATATAGAATTCAGAAAGTAGAGGGCCATGATGTCACTCAACCTCTACACGGAAACACGTTGAGACCCAGGCAGGGACTGTTTCTTCTTCAATTGAATAATTGCACAATTGTTAGTTATAAGAGTGGGCAGGAAACCAAGGAAATAATTATACGGAGGAGGAGGAAGTTTAACTGGAGTTTTCACTTGAGTTCTGGTCAGGAATTAATGCTTCGGCAAGGGAGTTCAACTCACTCCCTCTACCTGAGGAGGCCCAGCAGCTGCTGCTGCAAAGTCTCACAGCGAGGAGCGTAAAGGGGTGTTTGACTGAAAGGAACTGGGAGATCAACAAGCCCTTTAATATTATCTTTTAGTAAATTTAGAAGAAAGCAGGCAGGGAGGAAAAGAGCAGCTCTCAAATAATTAAAATCAAGCTAGTCGAGGTTAAAGTTCTGACTGAGCTTCTCCATCTGGCTTGTTATTGTGATTATTTAAGCAGTAGCTGTATACTGCAAAATACAGATACATGTGTCTATATAATTTTGTTTATACACTAGATAGGGATAAAATAATTGTTTTGGGGGATAAATTCAACAGGACTTACAGTGTGCAAGACTGTGACCCAGTGAGCTGGTGTCTTTGCTTGGGGTGCTTGCTGACCAGATGCCAAATGTTGATGGGCAATTTTTTAGGCCCTTGGTGTCCTTTCTTAATCTTGAAACTGGACATGGACTGGACAGCCCTTCAAGTAGAGAAGATACCTGAGAGAAGGGTCAGTGGCTCCTATAAGCTCTTAAAAGAGAGTCTTACTGCCTGTTAAGCTGCACAGAAGGCCACCCCCTGAGGGACATTTAGTGTCAGATCTCAACATATAAATAGCAGATGGGGTACAATCTTCCTTTTAGGGCACTGACCTACCTCAAAGGTTAAGGAAAGGGAGGGATGTAGGGCAGCTTGTGGCTGGGACAAATGTATCCCCTCAGACCTGGTTTAGGAGCTACCTTTATGGATGCTTATGTCTCCAACTGAGAAGTAGAATAGCTTGGTTTCAGGATGCCATTTGTCTGACTTTTCTGAGAACAAGCAATCCATGATATTTGGCAACGTTTCTGTCTCTGATGTGCAATGTGCTATGCAATGAGAGGGGCGTGTCACACATTGAGGAGACATCCTTATCTTGAAGGTGACATACACAGTCAACTGTATTCTACTGAAGACAATGTAAGTCCATATGGGCAAACCGAGGTAGGGGACAACCCGTCTTTCCATGTTGTGCGTTCTGATTAACTAAGTTGGTACTCTGAAATTGTGTGTCTGTGCAGCGGCTATTTTAGTACGTTTGCCATGCTGTTAGAAACAATCAATGTTGCTTGTAGTTGTTGTGAGTTTTTTGGGCGGTTTGGCCGTGTTCTGGAAGTTTTTTCTTCCTGATGTTTCACCAGACTCTGTGGCTGGCATCTTCAGAGGGTGAACTACGAGCTCTCTCTGATGTTGCTTGTACTTTATATTGCTTTCTGCACTGCTTTTTAGACTTGTGTGTGAGCACGTTTACAGAATGCAATTATGCAGATGCATATGTAATTCATGAAGGGAAGAATACCTCCTCCGTTGCAAATGGCACAATTAAAATAATTTTAATATGTTTCCTCTTAAGACAGGGGTGCCCAAACTTTTTGTAAGGAGGGGCAGATTTGGTGGCTGAGAATGTGTCAGGGGCCGGTTGCTCCCCGATCCTGCCACCCCACTGCAAGCCCCACCCACTGACCCCTTGCAACCCCACCCACAGGAAGGAAGGCGGGGACCAAGGGAGGGAGGGAGGAAGGTGGAAACCAAGAGAGGAAGGAAGGAAACTGGGGAACAAGGAAGGAAGGGAGGGAGGGAGGTGGGGACCAAGGGAGGGAGGAAAGAAGGAAGGTGGGGACCAAAGGAAGCACAGGGAGCTGCGGCCACAGGTCGCCCCTTGGAAGAGGCGATCTGTATGACCTTGCACGCCCCCAAGCTCCCCAGCGGTGGCGACGGCTCGCCTGCCAGCCCACCCCAAAGCTCCTTGGCGGTGGCAGAGGCCCGCTGGCCTGCCCACCCCAACACATTCCCCTGCGGTGCCGGTGGCAGCAGACCGCCCAGCCGCCTGAGCTTCCCAGCAGTGCCGGTGTTCCCGAGCTTCACAAGCTTCCCAGCGGTGTCAGTGTTGGCAAAAGATTTTTTTTTAAAAAAAAAACATGGGGTGAAGGAGGGGGAGATAGGGGCAGGCCAGCCAGCCACGGGCCACTCAGAATGGCCTGATGGGCCGGATTTGGCCCCCGGGCCGAACTTTGGGCAGGGCTGTCTTAAGAGGTCAGGGTCATGCATTCAAGGCAAGTGTATATTTCCCCCTCTCATAAAACCTTTGAAAGCTTTCAATGCCTGGGACATCATGCAGACAAACATGCCCGTTCTATCTCCCAAATAATCAGTTAGAAAACAAAAGGCAACTCATTTGCCACATGCCAGTTTAGACAAGCTCTTGTTAGAATCAGCAGGCGCTTGTTGCCTCTCCCAGGTGAGCAGCTTTTCGGTCTAGTGTTGGTGTATCAAATCTACTGCTCCCGGCCACTAAGGGGAAACCAGCCAAGGCTTGGATGCACTTCATTCACAAACCTGGCGTGGAGCATATCATTTCAGGAAAAGGGGTAGAGAGTCCAAAGCAGCGTGGGGGTGGGGGTGGGGAGAGCAGATCCAGTGTTTCCTTAGACAGCAAAGATCTGGTTTCAGGTCTCTGCCCAGCTGCGAAGTTTTCTGGATGGCCTTCGGATAGCCACTCAGCCTCAGCCTAAAACTGCAGAGCTGATGTAATGATAAGCCAGGCAGGAGAAGGAGAGGGAGCGCCAGTCCCCTTTCTACCCAGTAATAAGTGGGTGCAATAACCTCCTGCCATCTCACGCCCAAAGGGGCAAAAATCCCTCTTCCACATGACTCACGTTTGAGACTTGTGTCTCCAGTCTTTCCCAGTGGGCAGAGAACACAGTGATCACTACCAACATAATCCATCATGTTTGGGAGTCTTGTGCTACTCATTGGGCAACACACAATTAAGCATCTCCTAACAACTACTAGGTGTGACCTACTAGCTCAGACCTCTGCCATGAAATGATAAGGCTGGACTCGTGCAGCTTGGCTCCCTCTATGAAGAAAAGGAAAGTGTGTTAGATGATAGTCAGGAAAAATATGTTGTATTAGGTAGAATAGGTTTATCTACAGGTGTTCATATGTATATTTAATTAATTTGTTAAAGTGAAGTCTATTATATAATACGGAGTCACAATGACACAAGTGTATATGTTTTTTTCTAATTACTGCCAGGTGTACAGAATAGCCATAATGGGTAAAGTTGATGCAATGTAGATGCAATAGCATGATGTAACCGGATTTGTGATTAGCTGTCATGAGTAAAGATGGGCACAAAACAATTTTTTGTTTTGTTTTTTGGTTTCATTTTGCTTCCTAACAAAACAAAAAACAAAGTGCCCTTAAAAATGAAACAAAATGGGAAATTTCATTTTGTTTCGTTAAATTTTTTGTTTTTTATTATTTATTTTCACAAGCACCCATCTCGATGCTTGTCAAAATAAATAATAAAAATAAACACCAATCAGCTGGCATGCAGGGCCGCGCGCCAGCTGGTTGGCGGGAAAAATAACAATAAAAATAAACTGCCGACCAGCTTCCACGTGCGGCAGCTGGTCGGCGGGAGAAAAAAAACAGATCGGCCTCCCGCGTGCCAGCTAGTCGGTAGGGAAAAAACACCGCCGACTGGCCTCCCTGTGTGCCAGCTGGTCAGTGGAAGAAAACAAAAAACAAAACAAAAAACCTTCCGATCGGCTGGCCCGGCCCCAACAGTGTAAAAAACAAAAAACAAAATAAAAAACAAAAAAATGAAATGAAATAAAATACGAATGAAATTTTTTTGAAAAATCATTTCGTAATAAATGAAGCGAAACAGGGGGAAGAAATGAAAAATGAAACAAAATGCCATTTTGGTGTTTGGTGCCCATCCCTAGTCATTAGTATAAAAGTGCACCAGAAATCAATAGTCTTTGTACCTTTGGTAAGAAAGTACCCATGCTGCCATGCTCTCTGTCTGTATAATGTTTTGCTTATATACCATGTGTATTTTATAGGAATCTATGGGTTCATGTAGACTTTGTGTTTATGACTACTTATAACCCTGTTGCTTTAATGTAACATTTGTCTATTAATGCAGTAAGATGTCCCTCAATTCCTTGTTCTTAAATACTTGAACATGTGTTAATTGTACTGGACTGTATATTATCCCTCATTAGTGTAAGCTGCCTTGGGTCCTTTTGCAAGTATATTTTACTTAAAATAAGTAAAATAAATAAATATGTAATATAGCTGATTTTAAGAAACTCTGGCTGCTTCATGTGGATTTTTGTCTCCCTTCAGTCTGACCTTCCACTGGCAGAATAAATGGCGAAACTCTTCTGTCAAAGTGTGCCTCAGGGGCTGATGAGGCAGAAAGCGACAACGCATCCAGGTGGAGGGGTCGCATCACTGAACTGAGCCATGGAAATGGCTGCCTAGGCAGAGCAGGTAAGCTGAGGAAGGACGCCTGAAAGAGACTCTGAATCTTGGCAGCCCACGTTCCTCCACACCGTTGCTATCGCAGTGTTTGGTGTGACATGTGCTGTCCGCTATCCAGCACTAGTGCTGAGCGTGTCATCCCAGAATATTTGGACTAAAGAGGGATGCAATTTTTTTTTTTGCCAGATGGGAAACCTTCATGAGCAGGGGTGGACTTGAACCTCCTTGACAGGGTTGCTGGTTTACGCATCACCAGGTGGACAAAAGAGGGCAAAGAGGTGCATGAAAAATAGCACATCTTAGGCCATAGTCTCACTAAAGTTTTCTGCGCATCTTAATTTGATGCATAGTTTTTTTTCAGGCGGTCACATAGTGTTTGATGCACAGTTACTGTCCTGTCGACAGAATAGTATTTTACTGCTCTGTGCCCGTCTCTACTTGCTTACTGAGCATCTTTTCCCTTTTCCCCCCGGCTGATTTTCTAAGTCTCCGTTGCATATAACAACCCAAACCCACAGGAAGTGGCAGGAAATTGGGTACGAAGCTCACTACTGCATATTTTCTGGGGTCGCTCCTCGTTAGAGTAGCAAAGAACTGTGCATCATTAAGGGAAGTTTTTTAAACCAATTTCTAGCAGTGGTTTAATATACTTCAGTGAAAGTGCACTTCCAGGGGCGTGGTCGGTCAGGGCACCAAATTACTTCCCTTCGCGGTTAGGACACAATCTTTTACTGCGCAGTTTTCTGCAGCAAAAATGCGCAGAAAATGGTGGTGAGACCGCAGTTAGTTTAATTGGGTTCAGTGCTAATTTTTAGGCTTCAAATGTAGAAAGAAATACTACAATTTAAGTAAGAAGAGGAACATCCCACCACAGTTAGATGATCGGGAGGAGACCTTATGTGTACGCGGACCATCCTGTCCCTGTGCTGTGCACAAGTCTCCATGCGGATTCCATAATTCCTGGCTTGTTTAGCTGTTTGTGCTGGTGGGAGGGGCCACCCTGAGGCTTCAGTACTTAGTTATTCAAGGAGCTGTCCAGAATCCAGGCTCACTAGTCTGCTTGACTATGGATACAGGCATGCTACATCCCACATCTAGTTTGCTTCTCAATCAGGCTGTCTTAGGAGTCGATCTGCTGAAAGCCAACTAAATACTGTATTACTCTCGTCCGGTTCAGACAAAAGCAATGTACACTGGATGTGAGGGAAATAAAAAGTAATATAAGAAGATCACAAAACTTAATTTCCCCATCAATACCTCCTTGTGTCCATAAGGCTTCCCTGTCCCTTTGCCAACCAGGGCAATCTATAGTTATGTTTAGACATGTGAATTTTAGAACAAGTGGTGTCCTGGAGAAATAGAGTGTTGGAAATGTAAAAGTCAAGAAGGGACTTACTATCATGTTTGGTGGGCATGCAGTAAAGCAAAGAGTTACTGGGTCAAAATACATACTTGGATTAAGCAAATCTCAGAATTAGCATTAGAATTTAAAGCAGAAATCTTTCTGCTAGGTTTATTGCCAAATACAGTCAATAAGCAAAATACCTATTTAATATTACATCTTTCGACAGCAGCTAGATTGTTATGGGCCCAGTTCTGGAAATGTGAAAATCCACCAACTGATTTTTTAATTGAGCTGGGACCTGTTTTATAATTGGTGGAAGATAAAAGCCTTGTAGTAAAAAGGGGGAACAATGATGAGTAGACAATAGAATGTTAATGATAGAAACTTACCAAATGAGATATGTTACAATGCAAAACTGTTTTATATGTTTGTTTCTTTTTCTTTTTTCTTTTTTATGTTTACTTTTTGTCTTTTAATTAAAATAAAGTAAAATATTAAAAAAAAAGAAATAGAGTGTTATTTTACACAAAGAAGAGACAGGGGTCGGGGAGTGCTAGAAAGTAAGGTTAAAGGGGGAGTAAAAAGTAAATTCGGATTCAGAATTTGAATTTGGAGTTTGGAATTTTACAAATTCAGAATTTCTGAATATCTGGAACTTGACTATGGGCAGAATGAATACAGTACTATATAGCCATTATTTTCCTATTTTTTTTTAAAAAAAAAAACAAACCACACAAACAGGCAAAACATCTTTAAACGGATTTCCCTGTGTCCTCTGACATCTTCCCAGTGATGGAACTGTTTAGCATACTAGTGGCTAAGCAGTGCCCCTGTATTAGGAAATGGCTGTAATGGGAATATGTATAGAATCCCAAACAGTGGGAATGCCAGCAGGAAACGTCAGCAGTATTGGGGAGGCAGAAAGCAAGTGGACTGGAGAGTGGGCAAATACCCTGGAGCAGCAGACAGCCTGTGGTGAGTGGGAACCCAATAGGCAGACAGAGTGGGGCAACAGACTGAACCATAGCATACCGAGTACAGTGAGCACAGTGCACCATTCTCTCTGGCAAGACCAGCAATGGTAAGTCGACCTTAAGGAAAATAAACTTTTCCACTGATCCAGACTCCGGGCATGAGCTGTTCTCCCTCATCCACCAAACTGTCCCCTCATTATGCCCTCCGTCGTGCCAACCAAGACCTGGAACGTTGGGACCACCTGGCTAAGGATAGCTGTCTCCCCACTAAAGAACTGCACACTCTTTCAAGCAGGTAGAAAGTGGAATTCCATCGAGTTGCCCCATCCTGCATTTGGCATTGCAGTAGCAATTGCCAGTGTTCCTCCTCTCTGCTGCAACGCTGCCCCAGACACTGGAAATTCCTTCCCACCCTTCTGGTCCACTCAGTTCTACTAGGTATGCATGCATCTTTCATACCCAGTGTAAAGCATTCCAAACTAATAGGTTGAGAGTGGGGGCCACGGACCCTTTCATCTTCCCAGTCTGCAGTACTGCAGCCGTATTTTCTCCCTTGTCTGTGACAAACAGGCCTTGCCTTTCTATAGCCAGACTCCAATGGCCCTCACAGCATTTCCCTCAAAGCCTCCTGAATGCTTAGCCTCCTGTGTGGCTGCCCTCCATCACAGCCACACATCCAACAGGGACCACTTGTATACTCCTCCTGTGTGTTGCCCTCTGCCTCCACCACCCACCAGTGTCCTGTCAGGGAGAGATAGGCATATATTTTTTATCCTTGCTGCTCCAAATGTGACTTGTAACATGTACCACTCCAGCCTGGCCAGTTGCTGCTGTAACAGTTGTCTGACGCCCCAATAAACCTGGCATAAACCACCCTGTTGAAAAGAATGCATCTTTCAAAGGCAAAACAGATTTGCACTTAACTGAAGATACATGTGACAACTATATGGGGGGATTAAGATGTAGAGCGTAGAGCAGTCACAAGATGTGACACACACAGAGGCAGTCATGTGCTTTTGGGACTTCTGGGAGGATGCTGCCACCTGCGGGTTCAAGGCATGCATAGCTTAATTAAATTGGAATGTTGCTTAGTTTTAAAACAAATTATAGGTGGCCAAAACGATAAGAAATATGAAGCAAATACAAAGCAAAATAAAGAATAACTACAAGGCAATTGGTGGACTTTTTGAGCTCCACAGAGCCCTATGTGATTTACAGGGAATCATAGTTTCTGATGTCCAATAAACAATTTAGTATCTTCCAATTTTTTTCCATGTTCTATTTTAAGGGAGGGTGGACCCTCCCCCCCCAAACATAAGACTGAAGAGGAGGCAGAAACTCCAAATCATATGAATTCCCTAAAGATCCTGATGGGAAACAGAAATGTGTTTGCATGTTAATGTTTTGAGTCTTCATTTTATGCCCAAGCCTTCATCTCATGTATGCACATGTAAATAACCCTATCATAGAAATGTATTTATTTTATTTATTTATTCTGAATATTTTTACCCCACCTTTCTCTTTGGAAAAGGACCCAAGGTGGCTTACAATAATGAGTAGAAGGCTTCATTTCAGTCTATGTTTTATTGGCTTTTGCTCAGACAACTGCAAACTCTAATAGGAACTTAAGAAAGTTATTCTTTTATACAGTACTCTAGCCTCCAAAATACTTTAGCCACAGTCATGATAGCTATCGGGATTATGGAAGTTGTAGTCAAGAAAAAGTAACTTTTCTATGTTTTGACCCCATCATTGGGCCCCTGAGTTGTCTCCAGACCTAGACCACTCTGTTTTATGGGATACAATGAACTGCATGTTTTCCCGTGGCACAGTGGTTAAATGCCTGTACTGCAGGTAAAACTGTGCTCACGACCTGGGGTTCAATCCCAGGTATCAGGATCATGGTTGACTCAGCCTTCCATCCTTCCGAGGTCAGTAAAATGAGTACCTAGCTTGCTGGGGGGGCAATGTGTAGCCAGCATACTGTAATTAAACTGTAAAACTGCCCAGAGACTAGTTGAAGTGGTATGGGGTGGTATACAAGCAGAACACTTTGCTTTGCTTTGCTTTAAACAGGGCAATTCTGGCTACCCAATGAAGCCCCTTTCCTTGATAATTAAGAGTCCCAGTATTCTTCCTTACACAACAAGAAAAATCGCAAAATATCAATACCTCCATACAAGAAAACTGCTTTTATGGCCTTGTGTATTTATTTAGCCACAACACTAGTTGCAGGAAACCCACCAGCCATACCTCCCTTCCCCACCTTCAGGCACCGGAACAAATACATTATATTACTCATCATACTCAGATTAAGGAAGAAGTGGAGGCGATAACTGAGCAGGAAGCTACCTCGTGTGCAGCACCCTTGAATCTAACTATTTATGCAGTGAGTAACAGTGTTTACATGAAGTCTATTCCTGTTTATTTTAGAGTGCACACAAGTGTTCCAACTGGAGGCTTCAGCTGAACTCTCGTTCGCACACAACACAAGCTGCTGTACTTGTAATACTGACAGAAAAGTGTCCCCCTAATACTGTTCTGAACGGAGGTGAAGCATGTGGAGTATTCCACCCAGTCGAGCAGAAGACCACATCTCCTCCATGATTCAGGCACAGGGCAAGAGCGAGACACTTGCCTGCCTGAAGTGGGCCAGAAAAGGTTCTTGTTCCTTCCAGCTCAAGGGACTCAGGCTGCAGAAGGTCAACTGAGGCTGAGCTTTTCTGGCATCTGGGGAAAAACATCCTTAACCAGTCACCCCTCTCTCCTTGGAAGTAAAATACACAAATAATAAACTCGATAACAAACTGCTACCACTTCATGACTCCTGAAAGCAGACAAACATCTTGGTGTGGAGTGTGTGTATGGGTACAGATTAGAGATGGGCACGACTCAGAAAAATTGTTCATTTTTGTTTTCGTTTTCGTCTAGGGGTCCGTTTCGGCTCGTTTCCGTTTTCGTGAGCTAATTTTCAAAATTTTTCGTTTTCGTTTCGTTGCGTAACAAAACAACAAATGAAAATGAAAATTTTTTCGTTTCTTCCCATTTAGCTCCATTAAGTGCTTTTCCAGTAACGAAAAACGAAAAATGGCTCAAAATTAGTCATTTCGTTTCCGTTTTTGTTCCAGTTTTGAGCCGTTTTTCGTTTTTTGTTTCGTTACGTAACGGAAACGAAAAACGAAAACGGAAACAAAAATTCCGCTAAGTCGTGCCCATCTCTAGTACAGATATAAGAGGACCTAGTAGTGTTCGCACTCGTTGAGTCTGTAGAAGTGGGTTTTTATTAACAAAATCTCACAGTGAAATAAATCTGTTAGTCTTTCAAACATCTTACCAGTAGTATTTTACATTTTTCTCCTTTTTTTCTCCCGTACACATAATACCGAAAATTGAGATCTATTATTTTGTCCTGTCAAGGGGCAATGCTGAAGTGAATGATAATTGCTTGCCAAACATAAAAATCTGGATGATTGGAGCATTTCAGGGATGTATACCGCACAGATGATAGAGGTTTTGCTTTAGAGATACCCCAGGGAACAATAAGGACATCTGATCATGAAAATAGTAGTGTCTTTCATGGATTTAATGTCACTTTTTGTTGACATGTTAACTAAAGTACCGAATGTTACAAGGGATACATGCTCACAGGTCTTTGGTGCATCTTGTTGACATAGGATTTAAAATATATGAAAATATGTTTTTAGCTCAAATTACAGGCTATCTATAATCACTGTTTCTAACCTAAGTCTGTGTGTGGAGAAGAACACGGGAAAGGGCTTACCGTTAGTGTGATGTCTGAACCAACAAACTATAGTTGTCAATTAATTGGCACGGCAGAATTGGAAACCATACCAAGTACAATTTATGTTAACTATGGCACTGGATTGTTTTAAAACAGCACAACAGAAATGTGAGGAACTTGTGAGTTTCTGAAGCTAAGTGCAAAGAGGAAAGGAAATGGTTTATATAAACCACAGCTTCCTTGATGTAAGCTTGACAACTCAAGGCATAATTTCTTTTCAAATTATGATTACCATGTACCATAATGAGGTGGAATGGTTGACCCTTCAACCAACAAGTTCAAGGCATCTCATGCTTATTTATAGTTTCAGAGAATAGGACTATGGGAATATCAGTATGGAGATGTCAACAGACATATGCTATGTTCAAAATATGTGCTACCCCCATGTGAGAAAGAAGGCAAGAGGACATCTGATTCCTTTCTTGCCTGAATCTCGTCCCTTCTTAAGGCCAATGAATATTTAGAGTTGTCGTTTTGGAAGAGGTAGCCGAGTTAGTCTGTGTAAGACTTCCAGGCAAAATCCAAATAAACAAAACAAAAGATAAACGTGTGGCACCTTAAATACTATTATAATTTAACATAAGCTTTCACAGATCAAATGCCCTTATTTAGCCATTTTTTGAATATTTAGAATGATCTGTTAGCAAAACTGATATTTTATTTTGTTGTTTCCATATGTCTGGCGAAATGGATGTGCCCATGAAAGCTCACATTAAAATATAACAGTTTTTAATTTGCCAGAAGTTTTGTCTTTCTTTTCTTTTCTGTTTCTGATATGTTTGCACAGAGTAACACAGCTACCTCTTCTAATGGTACAATCACAAGGCACTGAACGTTGCCTTGGTGTCAGAGAGATGAAGATACTGCGATGGACCTTTGGCCTCACACGAAAGAATGTTTGCAATTATGACATTAGAGCAAAATACGGCACTGCACCTATTGCCAACAAGATGCGTGAAGCCCAACTACGTTGCTTTGGGCATGTCCTGTGTGCCGATGAGGAAACCCTGGCCCAAAAGGATCTCACCCTGCAGGTCAGCAGATCCTGACCGAGGGGTTGTCCAAAACAGCACTGGATGAACACTCGGAGCCCTTTCTGTGGGCACCCGACATCACCCTTTCACAGCCACCTGTATTCAGGTGAAATGGCTGTATTGGCAGTTTGCGAAAAATTAGTGGGTTTTGAATCGCATTTTCAGCACTCAGTCTCTAAAAGTTTCACCATTGCTGCCCTCGAGAAAGACATGAAGTTGTCCTTGGTTCACCCGGACCTATCTCATTACTGTGCCAAGTGGAGGACCAAAACAAGAATAGTGGACCCCACCTCCAAGTGGGACAAGCACGAAGAAGAAGAAGAAGAAGAAGAAGAAGAAGAAGAAGAAGAAGAAGA
>JAHTLZ010000010.1:53167310-53190673 GCA_023846285.1 Phrynocephalus versicolor
GAAGAAGAAGAAGAAGAAGAAGAAGAAGAAGAAGAAGAAGAAGAAGAAGAAGAAGAAGAAGAAGAAGAAGAAGAAGAAGAAGAAGGTACTGTACTTATAAACACCACTGGTAGATAAAGTGCTGGTGGTACAATTTTTACCAAACGTTAGGACTATCAGCTGCACACCACAGAATGCACCAATTTACAGCTATTGGACAACAGCACCGAAGGCAAAGCAACATCCCATGTGGCGCCATCAACTCCAGCCAACAAAACGTCCTGGAATGTAAGGACGTCACAACACCACACTTATCCTTGAACTAAAAGAATACAATATTCACAGTCTAAATCTTCCCTCAGAACAAGATGGTTCTCTTTCTGTTTCAGCAGCCTGCCTGTGTGCCAGCTGTGGAGGAAGTGAAATGCTTTTCCTTGCCTGCAAGCCTGCAAGCCAGATGGGCTGGTGCAGGACAAACAGAGCCTTCTTTGGAAACCTGTTCTTCTTGCACGCAGGCTGTTCAGGAAACCAAATCCTTCCTCCACAGCCTATGAGGAAGCTGGTTGAAGTGGCGAAAGGCGGAGCGGGGAGGGGCAGGGAGAGATCTGGTGTATTGTTCCTAGTTGCCAGTTGCGATTAGGGCAAACAGTTAAAATACAAGACTGGCTTAAAACACTGATCATGACGAGAGCAGAAAGCCAACAATAAGAGGGTTAAATGTATCTCAGCAGCAAAGACGTCTCCCACAAGGCACACAGCAACACAAGGGAACATTGTATACTTTGTAGTTGTTTTGAACAGCAGCTGCAAGAGGGAGCCTTTAAATTTTTTTTTGCAGAAAATCAGAGGTTGATTATGTCTTTCTCAACTTATATTTTCTCATGGTGGCTGGTGATGGCGCGAACCTTGTCAGTTTTCTTCTCCTCCCCCCCCCCACACCCAAACGGGGTTCAGTTAACTGGTTACCATTGAAAATGCCAAGCTGCAACTCACTGAGGGAGGGGAGGGGTGTTGTGCATTGTCTTTCCAAAATCTAAGCACTTGAAACACCCATTTTAGGTGCCAGAGGAAGGGCTTCACTGATAGACCCAATGGAGGCAGAAGGAGTGTCCATGAGCTTTAGTAGCAAGGACATCCTTATGTTGCCTTAGCAGGCAAGTTGCTTAAATGAATATATGCAGCCGTCACCAATGCTGTCTACCAACCTGGCAAGGGGTTGGACTGGATGGCCCTTGGGGTCTCTTCCAACTCTATAATTCTATGATTCTATGAACTATCCAGGGCCAAGTTGCAAAAACCAAAATAAAGGACTACTGGACTTTGCCCCAAAACACACACACACACACACACACACACACACACACAGAGAGAGAGAGAGAGAGAGAGAGAGAGAGAGAGAGAGAGAGAGACCCTGTCAATGATGAAACCAACCAGAGCTAAGAGCAAACGAATGCCCTTTAAACAAATATTCAAACTCCTTAGGCTCTAAAGACTATACAGTAAAGTGATTGTAAGGTAAGAATGAAACAGCCAATTAATTTGCAACCTCAAAGATGGGAAGAGAGCCCAGGGCAAGAGCATTTTGGCCACAGTAGGCACCAGACCCCCCTCTTTCCTTGCCAAGCTAGCATCGAACTATAAGAAGCCAAGAGGAAAATTTAAGATGATCTGCCTTAAAGCCAAGTGAAATTGACATGTGCAAGGTTTTGAATTTCACCAAATTCTTTGTCAGACTTAGAACAAAAGAGGGAAAGTGGTGGGGTGGTGGGGTGGGGATAAGACTCATTTGAAAGGCTTTAAGAGTAGGGTTTTAACCCTAGTTTGGGCTACTGTATAAGGCCCTGAAGGACTCAGCTCCCTTCCCTCTTTCCCACTGTCTAGCTATGACCAGCCTACCTTTCTTGATGCTTTTCTATCCTGAGATGCCTTGAGGAGATGGCTGAGAAATCCAGAAGGTTCCTTGAGCACTTTTGGTTTTTCGGTGCCACATGAAATGTTTACTTGGCTGGCATACTGTTCTTTTGAGTTCAGGCGTCCTTTAAGATCCTTTAACAGCAGATCAGGCAGAGAGAGTCAAAGGAAAGAGGGAACCTCCAATCCAAACAGAAGGGACAGGGTTTGACCATTTCTTGAGGTTGAAAAAGAATCCTCTGTGTGTACTCAGCTTTCTTCTTCCACGTCAAACGTAGTGGGCTGCAAACCTCAGAACGCCAGATCAAAACAAAAATCAGATGACAATTGCTTTCACTTTCCGTTCAGCTTGAAAGAGAGAAACAGAGAGACAGAAGGCTGTGCCTAGGGAGAAGGAAAGTACAGTACTGTACAGTAGTTAACAAAACCGAAACACATATGCTGTAATTTAAATCTGAAGCTGAAATTTACATCTAGTTTTAAGGTACAGTGGACCATACAAAACAAACTGATCCATTGTAATTCATTCTTCCTCTGGCCCTTAATCTATGGGAATGGCAGGTCAGTAGGCTGATTCTGGTCAATCTCTTTGACCCCCATCTATGCCCTTGGCTCATGATAAAGAGAAACAGCCAAGGGGAGCGGTCTTTATCACCATATGGATACTTTACCACATGGTTCACAACCATATACTACACAATCTGCAACAAAAGGAATGGCTAGTTGGGCATTGGTCTATCTCTTTGGTCCACAGTGGGGATGCGCTGGTTCACTCCTCCCCCCCCCCCGGTGCCCAGATAACATACGCGTACCACACCTTACCGGATGTCAGGGGCTACTGGGTTTTAGGTGAGGAGCAGATAGGATTGCTCTGTTGTGGCTCATTTCTGGTGTGTGTGGCCACAGGGATTGAACAAAAGCAGAGCTTGCTGTGTTCAATTTCCCATCCAGTTTCATTTCCCAATATCTTTAAGTTGAGCCACTTAACAATATTGGGAAATTATAAATTTCCTCAGTTTTTCCAGTATCATAAGAGTAGCAAAGTTTAACACTACTGGGAATTGGAACATTGAAACTGAATGGAGCAAAAGGAGCAAGATTTTTTAAAATTAAGGCAGTGCTCGAGCACTGTACATTTTAGGGGGAAATTAAATAAAATTCAAAGGAGGAATAATGGGGAGTTTGTTTTGTTTTCTCTGCTTTCTTTCCATGTAGATGCAAGGATTGCTTTAAATGCCCTCCGAAGCAGCATGTCATGTTATTTACAGATCTCACATCAGTTTTTATGTCTGTGAACATTCTCAGTCATCCAGGTAAATTTATCTGGAAGCTGAGTCATGGCAACTGGACTTCTTTTCTTGAGAGATTGAAACGTTTCACTACTCATCCAAGCACCTTTGTCAGAGAAAAGTTAGTGGCAAGTACTCCATTTTATGCTTCACCTTTATTCCACATCCCCCTGGTCTGAATAGGCTCATGAATTGGACAAAGAAGACCTGAATAGGCTTGTTAGGTGGACAATAGCCTGAATCAGGCTTGTCCACCTAACAAGCCTATGTAAGCAGGTGGTATTCTTATCATAAATAAAACTAAAACACTAAAACTAATCTAGTACAGTCTGTGGGACCCAACACCAGCAAAGGCACACTCCACCTCCAACAAGGCCTCAGCCAATAGGCCCCATTCAAACTCTCCCCCTGATCCTCCCCATCAACATCAATGTCTTTCTCCCCTTCCTCAGGGTTTTCCCCTCTGAGGTGCATTGGTTAAATGCCTATACTGCAGCTAAAACTGTGCTCACGACCTGGGGTTCGATCCCAGGTAGCAGGCTCAAGGTTCACTCAGCCTTCCATCCTTCCGAGGTAGGTAAAATGAGTACCCAGCTTGCGGGGGGGGGGGCAATGTGTAGCCTGCATACTGTAATTAAACTGTAAACTGCCTAGAGGTTACTTGCAAGTGGTATGGGGCGGTATATAAGCAGAACACTTTGCTTTAAAAAAATTATCCACAGCCCTTCCTTTGTCAAGCTCCTTCCATCCTCCTGGTCCCTTCATGTGTCTATCATATCCCCAACACTTCCACTGCCACAGCGGGCGACTCCTGGTCCTTTTGGGCTCTCAACCCTGGTGCCTCCTGTTGGCTGAGCCGAACCTTCCTGCCTTCTTGAGCATGGCAACCTGGCCAGGCCTCTCCTTTCAAGCTCGCCATATGAAGTGTGGCTCAGGTGGCTCACCAATAGGGGCATTGGGAGCCGTGGCTGCTTGCCCTATCACAGACTGGGTGTGGGCTACCTCTTGAAAACGTCTCAAAGCCTCCAGGGGATTAATGGGAAGGACCAAAGCTAATTGCGTTCCACATGTTAGAATCAATCTTAGTGACAGTTTATCTGGAGTTCCAGAAGAGAAATGCCTTTCTCTTTGCCTCATCCTCCAGACCGAGCATATGAACATATCCATAACAAGGATAAGATGTAGTTCCCCGGTCCTACCACTAGCATGGCCAGATAGGACTGGGAAATCCTCCTGTGTGAAATGTTGGAGGCCCACAATGCAAACAATGGTGTCTAAGATACAGTGAGTGTGAGGACAATACAAGGCTAGGTGGACTAGTGGTCACACTTCAGTGACTGTGTTGGACGTCAGTACAGCTTAATAGAGGTAAAATGCTGAAGCAGAATGCCTTTCCCTTGAAAATGAGGAACTATATCCAGCTGTACAGGTTGGCTCATAAGGTTTTTCCAGGTCATTGCCTATCGTTTCCTGCACAGCCATGAGTCCTAGCATCTCCTGGATGCACATTTTATAGACATCAATAATAAACTGTTGTTGTCCATGATCAGTGCTGTAATGGAGACAGGGTCCCCAAGGACAAAAGTCCAGGACTTTTTGATTAGTAGGACCAATGGAATCATGTCATCTGCCCCCTTTTAATCTTAACTACAATAATAGGAGTGGCATTTTCTGGACAAGATATTGCAAGTTCTGTCTGCTGTCAAAGTGTTTTGAGTTAGTGTGGCTCTCAAACGGTCAATCAGGACCCACTGGCTTTACAAATGACCTGCCCCAATGGAGATGAAAACTGCTAGTTTTGGTCTGCTTGAATGGTTCAGTACTGCTGCCCCACATATTCTGTCTCCCTGGCTATTGTGGGCATTCCTAATGAGTGCATGTACCTCATAATTTAACACTATACCATACCAAAGAAAGAAAGAAAGAAAGAAAGAAAGAAAGAAAGAAAGAAAGAAAGAAAGAAAGAAAGAAAGAAAGAAAGAAAGAAAGAACAGCATGCCTATCAATTACTATTTATCCTGATAGCTGACTGGAGTTTCCCAGTACAGACACACTGAGTATTACATACTGGACAAAAGTAAGGGTAACAAACTATCTTCATAGGCCGTTTGGGATCTTAGTGAAAGCATCTGACTGATTTCTTCTAAAACTGAACCCTGGTCATTCGGCAGCTTTCCCCCTAGCCTTCAGTTCAGCTCAGTCCAGAATCCAGAACTCTCCCCAAAACTCCAAAAATTGAGAATTTAACAGAAAGAAGGGGGAAAAGAAAGAAAATTTAAGATCTCTTCAAGTCCAGTGATATATTGCTAGAATTTAAAAATTAGTCAAGCTTCCATGGAATGGGAAGTTAGTTTGTAGTGTTGTCAAATTATGGTTTTTTGTCATGTCTGAACCTGTCCCAGTGAACAAACCATCATTTGCTAGCCAGCCACAGACCATAGTTAGATACTATGGTTTGTTGTTTTCTTATAAACTCTGGCTTGATGAAATTCTGGCTAGATATGTCCAAAGCCTGAGAAATGGCCGAGAAAAGGAGGGAAAGATAAACGGAATAGGAATTGAGAAAACAAATTGTGCCGAGGGGAAGCCCTACTTGGAGATTGGAAAAAAGCAGTCATGTCAGGAAGTAAACTACCAGAAGCAACTATTTCATAACATCGCTTACCTCAGCCATGGAAGGCCCTGCTCTCTCCAGAGTCAGTTCCTCCTTGAATGTCTGGGTCACAGATCTCCTCAGAGCCAAGGCATTGTGGCACAAACAATATTCCTGGTAATATTTCCCATGATACTGAGGCCCATTCAAAACCAGACATTTGGAAAACAACCAGCTTTGGGTAGAGCTTACAGCATAATGGGATGGGGATACTACTGGCTCCTCCTTTGGCCAGGGGTGTATAAAGGAGGCTTCCTTCTGGTGGTGGCATTGTTTGCACTTTGGCAAACTGTGTGCATGGTCAGTACCCTCTGCTGCAACTCAAACGACGAACTGGGAAGCAGTTCATTTCATCTCATTAGGTGGCAGGAGAGTCTGATGCCTGTGCCTGCTATGGCTGCAAACTCTGTGCAGAGGATTACCAGGGCAAGAAAGAGTGAGTGCCTTCATCTCATATTTGTGGGATTCCCATAGGCATTTGGTCGGTTATTATGGGAGTGTGGACAGTCCTGATGTCTGTCCGTCTATTTTACTGACTGTTGTAAACCACCCAGAATAGTGCCTTGTACTAATGGGGTGATATATTGCAAGTGATTTTCAACAGTAAATAAAACATATGCTAATTAGATGGGCACAACTCAAAAAATGGTGTTTCGTTTGTCGTTTGGTCGTTTAGGGGTTCGTTTCGTGAGGTTTTTTGCAAAAAAATTCGTTTGTTTCGTTACGTAACAAAACGAAATGAAAAAAACGAAAACAAAAATGAAAAATTGCTGTTTCATTACCATTTAGCACAATTCAATGTATTTGCTGTAACGAAAATGAAGCGGTCGACAAAATTTTTCGTGTTTCGGGTCGTTTTGTTTCATTGTGGAGTCAAAATTTTGGAGTCGAAAAAACAAAAACAAAAACGAAAACTCGCTCGTTTCGTGCCCATTTCTAATACTAATCAAATATTAATAAACAGCCAACATTAAACACTTAACCAAATAACAAACTAGCGTGGTTGTTATGAAGTCAGGGAGGAACTGCACTGTCTAGGGCTGGTCTGGTCAACTGGTGGCCCTCCAGACGTTGGACTGCAACTTCCATGATATTTAGGCGCCAAAACCAATGGCATGGGGTGATGGGATCTGCAATTCTGTGAGGATCAGAAGTTGATCACCCATACATCAGGGCCTGTGAGATGGTGGGTCAAGTATCTCTATTTCCCCTTTGCCAAGTGTAATGTGTAGGAGAGCACCTACCTATCTGCCAAAACTCCGCAGAAGAGAGGATAAGGTCAGAAACTATGGGTGCAGTTCTATGCACCACTGTCTCCGATGTATCACTGTAAGCCTCGCTGAACTAAAAATTAAGCATGCATCATACCATACTTTTGTAAAGCATCATCCCCCATACGTTATCCAGTCTGTTATAGCTAGGGTCTCTTGAAGCAGCAGTACTTCAACAGAGAGGCAAATATTTGCAATATACCTGAAGTCATCATTTCTCCTCCCATAGACCAAGTATAGAAAATATTTGCCAAAAAGAAAAAAAGAGGTTTTTTTTTCTTTGTGTGAAAAAGAAATAAGGCTGGAATACTTAAAAGCATACTATAGATAATATATACTCTAGTCTATAGATTAACTTGAATGATTTTCAAAGGACCACCATTTTTTTAAAAAAGGGGAACATTTTTGTTTTTATTATAAGACAATCTATTAATACATCAAATGAATACATTAATATTTACATACTGAATTGATATATTCTTTCAAAAATCAACAGTAAACAATCAAACAGAAATCTCTGACTTCAACAGACATTCTTCACACAAAGGACGCAATCACAAGGAAACTTTCTGCACATGATAAGACAGATCTCTACTAGAAATTATGTTCTTTTCTTCCTTTTCTCTATACCTTAAAAAAACCTACAAGAGATTCCAGTGTGATCTTCTTTTAAAGTTCCACTGAATGTAGAAAACAATTCTGCATACCGAGTGCTTTACATGTTACAAATATTGTAGGAAACGTACCAGTTAGAGGGACTATAACCGCTTGGAGGGGAAGGGAGAACATTAAGGCCGCAGTTCTATGTGGCACCGTATCCACTCAGTGGATGCTACTTCTGCATTGTAAGGCATTCATAACAGTGCATATTAAGTGGAGGACTTCTGGTCCAACATGCCTTTGTGATGATGCCACAGGCACCACTGAAGAGGTCCCTTCAATGCAAGTGACAACTGAGTTCCCAACAAACTGGATTCAGAAGCTTGAGCGCTGGGAAGTTTATAATCCTTCTTTACTCCTGCCATTCAGTTCAAAAAAATTGATCCTTGGGACTTCCTTCCAAAAGTGCTGTCCAAGACATTGACTAGGCTCCTTCTGACACTGGGGGCAACTTCAGGCTATAATATGGATCAATAAAATCAGAATACCACTGCAGTCTGCAGAGAAGTGGAAATAATTGCTAAATTTATATAACTATGCATTTTAAATATTGCAATTTCTAAAGCATCTTCCAAGAACTGCTTCAATAGAAGGGCTTTCTAGCCACTCTTAACATGATTTTGTTTTTACACTTTTTATCCATCATATTCCATTTATTAAAAATCTCCAAGAGAATTTACTACATGATGTAACCTGGTTTATTACATTGTCTAAAATGTATCCCAAAGCAAACTGTCAATCAATTATTTAACTGTTTTATGTGAAAATTAGAAAACAGTTTTAAAATAACAGTAACAAAGGCACTTTGACACACCTTCCAATGTCAATAGCCCAGGTCTCTTGGTAGATTTGACATAACAATGGTTTAGGCATGAAACTTGTTTTTATAATATCCTGATACTTTTTTAAAAAAAAATGAACTCTGCATTTAGCAAAAAGGCACCGATTAGGACATTCAAGCTCCATGTTCTCAAGTAGTTTAATTACATAGCTAATATGCAATTCAAAATATTTCAGGCACAGACGGAGAAAGATCAATGGAAATGCAGACAAGTCTTAGCTCCACGGCCTTTCAGAGTTAATAGCAACTTGGAGAAAACTCAGTTTATGGGAACATCTGAAAGAAAACAGAAGGACTACCGGTGGAAACTAACAGTGTGTTGAAAAATTAAGACATTCCTAAATAAGGCAAATGCCATTCCCAGATGTAAAAAATTATACCCCAGGGGTTATTATTTAAAGCTACATTTGAAAAAGGCAAAGTAGCTTTGCAAGCAAAACTAGACTGCCAATGTTCTTCATTCAACAGGGCCCCTTATCTGCACAAAACACTGAATTCTGCATTAACCTCTTCTGATTTTATTATATCTAGGTAGCGATGGTTTCATGACGCCCTATCCCGAAACTTGACAAATCTGAAAGTCTAAAACATACTGTATTTGCATTTTTTCCAGTGTTAACTAAATAATAAAATCAATTCATCGATCTCCATCTTCAGTCCACTTTTTAAAAATGTGTATTGGTCAACACTCCGAAAGGCAAGTAGACCCCTACTCAAACACCTGAAGATTTTCCATATAACCTTGCCCAGCTGCTGCTAAGAGATCCCACAGGGAGATAAACAGTACATTTCCATTCACAAAAATGAATGTGTGTTTAATAAATAAGGTTTATCTTTATAGGAAAAAAAGCAGTTTCCATTAATCCTATCCAGAAGTAAAATGAAAGGTAATGTTTAGGTATTCTTCAGTTCCTAATATAAGTATACAATGAACTTCTATCATAAAGATGTGTTTTTTATAATTTCTGAGTTTTCTTCTTTATCCTTTGATTTCTTTTGGCATTTATTCGCACTTCTGTATTTAATTCTGTAAAGAAACGAACAGAAGAAAAGGTAAGCTGTAAAAAGGAAATCCTTCAAAATTATGAGGTTTATTTCATCTCCACGTGTTGGTGGACAGCTCCATGAAGGTGTCTACCCAATGTGTGGCAGCGGTGAAGAAGGCCAATTCCATGCTAGGGATTATCAAAAAGGGAATTGAACATTATAATGCCATTATACAAAACAATAGTAAGGCCGCACCTGGAGTATTGTGTACAATTCTGGTCACCGCAACTCAAGAAAGACATAGTGGAACTGGAAAAGGTGCAGAAGAGAGCGACTAAAATGATTACTGGGCTGGGGCACCTCCCTTATGAGGAAAGGCTAAAACATTTGGGGCTCTTTAGTCTGGAAAAAAGGCGCCTGAGGGGGGGATATGATTGAGACATACAAAATAATGCAGGGCATGAGTAAAGTGGATAGAGGGAAGCTCTTCTCCCTCTCACTAAATACCAGTACTAGGGGACATACACTCAAATTGCAGGCTGGGAGAGTGAGAACTGACAAAAGAAAATATTTTTTCACCCACCGCGTTGTTAGTCTGTGGAACTCCCTGCCACAGGATGTGGTGATGGCATCTGGCCTGGATGCTTTCAAAAGGGGATTGGACAAATTCCTGGAGGAAAAGTCCATCACAGGTTACAAACCATGATGGAGATGTGTAATCTCCAGGCTTAAAACCAGGGTACTTCAAGGGCCAGATGCAGGGGAGTGGTATCAGGAGACAGATATCTAGTCTCATGCGCTCCCAAACGTATCTGGTGGGGCCACTGTGAGATACAGGAAGCTGGACTAGATGGGCCTTTGGCCTGATCCAGCATGGCTCTTCTTATGTTCTTATGTTCTGATGTAAAAGAAACGGTTCAGCACAAATTCAACAGGCAGATTATTTTATGTACAGGCCCCTCTCATAAGGCAACTTATAGAATGGTTAAAAATATAAAACTATAATACAATGAAAGTATGCATATTAAACAAGAGTTAAATGTGTTATTAAAAAACAATTAAAATCGCGACACCTGAATATTGCTTGGTTAAAATACAAACACTAATTTCCCTTTAAAAAAAGAAAAACAACACACAGACTGAAACTGTGTCTAATTTGAGGCTCTTAATCACCAAAGGCTTCGCTGCATAAAAACCTCTTTGCCTGCCAGTGAAAGGAGAGCTACAAGAGGGAAGATCTAGCACAGTGGTTCTCAATCTGTGGGTCCCCAGATGTTCCTGGACTGCAACTCCCAGAAGTCTTCATCACCAGCTGAGCTAGCCAGGATTTTGGGGAGTTGCAGTCCAGGAACATCTGGGGGCCCACAGATTGAGAACCACTGATCTAGCATCTCTTGGTAAGGAACTCCAGAACTCTGGAGCCAATTGAGTCCCTCTTTTAAGTCTCCTACCAAAAGGGCCTTTGAAAGTGATGGGAATATAAGAAGGACCTCTGCCACTTGTATGGGAAAAGGACAGGTTGGGTACCTATTATTTCACCCCCCACCCCACCCCCATTTCTGGTACAGTCTTACTGATTTCTAAGGCCTTCACAACACAAGCCGCCAACTTTGCCTGTGTTGTTTCTGTGTAGATTTACTGCATACCAAATTATTCAGACCTACCCTTTAACTCTTAGCATCTGGTCAATGGTGTCTGGAAGAGGTGTGCCGTAACTTTCTGGGAGAAAGAGGGTCAGAATTCCTGTAAGCACCGTCAAACTACCCATTAAAATGTAGGGAAGAAATCTGTCATAGGCACCTGTTAAAAAGCACAAGAAGGCAATAGGGATGGCAAGATGCATTATTATATAAGCCAGTTGTTTACAAAATATGTTCTGAGGAGCCCTGCTTAGCAGAGTCTGCTAAGCACCAAGATAACTTAAATGGCCCGTTAATTTCCCCGTCTTTACTTATCTTCCCCAACACTAGAATGGGCCGGGACTTCTCCAAGCCAGCAAGGCAGTGAGTACCAGAAAGTGGCTTGGACCAATGGGAGAGCACACTGAAAATTAGACAGAAGGGTGATGGCCCTTGGCTGGGAAGAACAAGAAGGTCGATCACTTACCGAGGTATACGAAATAAGGCGAAAGGATACTGCCAAGTCTGGAGGCCATTGAGCTGGCACCGACACCCATGTTCCTCACAACGGTTGGGTAGAGTTCAGCCGTGTACACGTACACCATCGAGAAGGAGGCTGTGATCCCAAACTTCCCAGTCATGACCAGGATAATGGACAGGATGCTGAGGTCTATGAGTAAGAGCCAAGCTAGGTGTGTGACATGCCGTCTGCTGCCAAGAAACACTTATCAGCCTCCTGCTTCTCCCACTGGTTTCACTATCATGTAGTACAGCGGTGCCTCGAGATACGACTCCCTCGAGATACGAAAGGGGATTATTGGAAATAGGGATACCCCGTGTTATGAAAAATTTAAATAAAATGCTCCATGTTACAGGGGGAATCTGTTTCCAGTGATCACCTTTCAATACAAAGTGCCGCCCCCATGCATGCTGTGCGTCGCGTTTCTGGAAGCAGGGCATCCGTTTTCAATACGAAAGGAAATCATTGGAATCAGATACCCTGATTCCGGAAACGCTGTGCACAGCATGCGCAGGGCGGCACTTCCTATTGAAAGGATGCCGCAACGTGAAGCTAAAGCCAGCAAAGCAGGGGGAAAGCTTCCCTGCACTGCTCGGTTCTGGGGAAACCCCTCAATCAACCTGCAGCGGAACAGCAGTTTTCAGAGCTTTTTGACAGCTCCGACAATCAGCTGATAGTCGGAGCTGTCAAAACCATCTGACTGTGGGAGCTGTCAAAAAGAGCTCTGAAAGCTGCTCTTTGGCAGGGGAATGCAATTTTAAAAAATTAATCTGTGACTCCCTGGAATGGATTAATTGATTTCTCATGCATTCCAATGGGAAACTGCAGTTTAAGTTATGATTTTTTTTCTTGATATGAAGCCTCCCTTGGAACAAATTAATTTCGTATCTATAGGTACCACTGTATTTGCAACTTTTCTCTTGTAATTTCAAGGGTAGCACATTTTGTTTATTTTTTATTTTAACATGTTTGTCTTCACCACAAACCTTTCTATTTTATGTTTTTATATGTATTCAGTTGCTGATATGCTGGAATCACAATTTTAAATGGAACAGGTCTCCATTTTCCTGCGTGCTTTTTTTTGGTGCCACTAAGTTCCCCTAGCTCACTGCAACCATACTTGTTTATGGTCCTTTCACCCAGAGTTCAAGTTGGCTGTCCCTGTTTTACTACCACTATAAAAGGAAGAAAAACATTTGTGTTAAGCATCTTGTTCTTACATGTTGGCACCAACTGAATGAAGAGAAGGACGCCTCCTCCGAGAAACAGGACTCCAGCCATAGAATATCGCCGGGGCAGATACTGGAGGAGTAGCCATGCGATGGTATACGCTGGGACTTCTATTACCGCCGAAAGGAAGCAATTGAGATAGATGTCCCCATGCAAGTTGGGAGTGTCCAGGGAGAGGCCAAAGTAGCCGATGGAAATGACCATCCTGAAAGATACAGCTATATTATAATAGACTGGTCGGGGCCTTGAAACAGTGTGTTGCATTAGAATTGTTCAAAAGGACCCCTGTATCCACAGTGGGATAGCATCCACCCCCCCCCCATAGATGCATGAAACTGGAGAGGAGCAAATTCGTTTTGGGTTGCAGTAGGGGTGACCATGGACCGGGAGAGGCAAGATACAGCAAGATTCGCTTGCTATTTCAAGCTCTCACACACCGTTATATAAGTTATTTCATGACATTACTAGGGTTTGAGGAAATTGGCTATGCTAGCTGGAAGAACGAATCCTAGACCAATTACCTGCTCTAGGTAAATTTTATGAAATTGGAGTTTCAGGGCTATGATTTATTTATTTATTTTATTTTATTTTGAATATTTTTACACCACTTTTCTCCTAGATAAATTTTATGAAACTGGAGTTTCAGGTCTTAAAAATATGATTTTTTAAAAATATATATTTTATTTTGAATATTTTTATGCCACCTTTCTCCTTGGAAAAGGACCCAAGGTTGTTTACAGTGATGGGGGACAATATACAACCCAGAACATTTAAGACATATTCAGGTTAAGAAAAGGGAATTAGACGAGGAATCTTAGAACATTAAAAGGTAACATTAAAGCTAAAAATAGCACACAAATAGTTAAAAGGAAAAAATCCATTATGATGGATGGAAACTGATATGGAAATCATAGGTGTTCTTATGAAATCCGTCAATGCAATCATGCATGGTAATTTATCTAAAAGTCACATAATAGGTATTCCATAATTCAGGGAAATGACATTTGTGTAACTTTGTGGTTTTTTTTAAAAAAAATCATTTACTTACCATAAAATCACAGACATGATAGTGATACATCGGATGTTCTGGGTCCTTACGAGATCCAAAATGCTGTATATTTGCTGGTCTTGAGAATTCAGATTCTGTAGCTACAAACAGTACATTCACACAACAGGAGAAAAACCGTTACTTTCGTAGCCTACTACAATGTATTCTCCTAATGCAGTATAATTGCATGGAAAAACTAGGCATGGGACTTTTCACATCTGTTTGACTACAAGTCCCAGAATTTACTAGGAATTCTCCCAACCATAATTCCTGGAACCGGAGTTGGTAGGTTTTGTGGCAAAGGATTTCAATTGATGCTCCCAGATCCAAGCATAGACATCAGGAAAGAATCTGCCCAGCAGTGTGATGCATGCGTAGTTTTACCTCCACAGGGTCAAATATGACGTCTGGGGCAAGAACACCATTTTTTTCTGCAGCCTTTCGAATGATGGCTTCTGCCTCCTGAAGCTTTCCTTGAGAGATCAGCCACCGAGGGGATTCTGGAATGAACCTGAAAGGGTTACGGCACAGAACAACAGCTTAAGGTTATGAAGTTTCCATCCCATAGACAACCACCAGATCATAAAAGGCTTTTAATACCCCCGTTTTCCTCTTCTCAACTTCTGATTCAAAGCTTGTCTTACCCATCCCGGGAGCCCCTTATCACAGGTCTCAGTGAGTTAGACCACCACTCTGATTGTTCTGTGTCAGGTCTACAAGCCTTAATTAGAGACAGTGTGCCTTGAGAAAGCATCAACAATGCTTGCTGGAGTGCTGCACAGGTGGAAACTACCTCCTACTGACTTGCCTGTCTTCTATAGATACCAACTGTATAATTTATTTATTTATTTATTTATTAATCTTGTATCCCGCCCATCTTCCCAGTGGGAACTCTGGGCGGCTTACAGCAATAAAAAACGGGTAATAAAACACAAAACAGAAAGACAAGGCAAGGCATAAATAATGCATGGAGGCAAGATGGCGGCAAGACCCGTGCATAGGGAAAAAAATTGCCAAACTAACTAAAAAGGTCGACAAACGCCTCTCTAAAGAGGTGGGTCTTCAAGGTCTTCTTAAAGGCGGACAGGGACTCTGTCAGGCGCAGCTCACTGGGGAGACGATTCCAAAGCGTGGGGCCCACCACAGAGAAGGTGCGGTCTCGCGTACGTGATTTCCGTGCCTCTCTGGGTGTGGCTACCCTCAGTGAGCGCGCCTGCGCCAGTCTCGTGGGTCTGAACCCGGTTGACCTTTGAGAGATACGCTCCGCCAGGTACTCTGGTCCCAGGCCATGGAGGGCTTTGAAAATCAAAACCAGGACCTTGAACCTGATCCAGAGGACAACGGGGAGCCAATGCAAGCGAGCCAGGACTGGGGTGATGTGCTCGTATCTACAGGCACCCACCACCAGCCTGGCCGTCCGCATTTTGCACCTGCTGTAACCTCCGGACCAGGGTCAAGGGCAACCCCATGTAGAGGGCATTGCAATAGTCGATCCTCGAGATCACCAGGGCCTGCACAACTGTCCTCAGGGAGGACTCATTGAGGCACTGGCGGATCTGGGCGATCCTGCAGAGATGAATAAAAGCGGCCCTGGAAATAGCCATCACCTGGGCTTCCAGGGAGAGGGCTGAATCCAGGACCACGCCCAGATTCCAGATGTGTCTGTGTTGATTACCGATTGTGCCAAGCTGGTGCAGCGGTTCAAATAATGCGCCTTGAACAAAATGGGTGCACCTTTAAAAACTGATCAAGTCCCAGAATTTGGAAAACTGGGGGGGGGGGGTTACACTGAAAATCATGTTAACTGCACCTTCCATTGTTTTTATAAGAGCACTGTACTGCCACCATGTGGAGTAGCATTTTGTTCCTTTAAGCCGGAAACTCGCGGGACTTCAGCATCCTAACTGAAGTGCAGCACTTGTGTCGGTTTCCACAGGGGAGAGAAGTTAGCAAAACTTTTTTTCTCATTTTTGCAACTGCACTGTGCACAACTGAGTCCCCTTCTCTGCATGTGCTCAGATGTAACAGGTTGGTTCAGGGACTCAGTTCCCAACCTGTTAAACCACAAGTTGGCAGCTGAGAACAAACAATTAAAAAAACACATCCCCCCTTCACTTTGTTTATTTGTGCTTGAATCTTAGTTTATTTAAAACTCGGCTGTCAGTTCCTCTGTTCAAAATAGGGAATCCTGGTTCAGCATCAGTTCACAAATCAGGATTTCAAACCAATTTCAACCTGTAACTTCATCTGGGTTATTTTAAAAAAGTGACATTCAACTAATTCCCAGTTCCAGACCTGATGGGCAAGGGTGCACTAATTAGGCAAGGATTCAAATGCTGAATTCCAGAATTGAAAAGAGCCTCAAAGGAAATTAGTGCTAGCCCTCCAAGGTGTTGTTCTGCTGCATGGTCAATGATTAGCATTATGTGCAATCATTTATTTGCCTGAAGGCAGGGTGAGTTTTTTCCAATGTAAAAATACTTACCTTTTC
Source organism: Phrynocephalus versicolor (assembly GCA_023846285.1). Lineage (NCBI taxonomy): Eukaryota > Metazoa > Chordata > Lepidosauria > Squamata > Agamidae > Phrynocephalus > Phrynocephalus versicolor. Next base: position 53,183,810 of record JAHTLZ010000010.1, read on the forward strand.
AATTGTCTGAACTCAGTGCTCATTCATCACAACAGAACATGCAGCCAAGTGGCCTGGTTCAGTCCTAGCCTAATTATTCTTGCTTTTAATATCACACAATGCTGAAATCTGTTTTTATTTAGCAGTGATACAGACAAGGAATGGAAGATATAAAGGTGATTGTCTTGGCTGGAGCTAGCAGGGCAAAGACCACCCCACTAGCAAGGGGAGGGAATTCCCCACAGGCAACTCTTCCATGGATTGGGGAGATGAGGCAGAGCAGAAGAAAGAGCAGATGGCCACCCAAGGGCCACAGACAGACAATGCAGATGGGAAAGGGAAGGAGCCCCCGGGGGAAGAAAGTAAAAAGGGGGGAGCAGGAGGAGGAAGAGGCCAATCAATGGGGGGAGGGGAGGTATAGGAGAGCATGGAGTGGGAGGCCTGCAGGGGAGAGGTGAACACAAGAGCAAAGGCTATGGAGGCAGACCCCAATAATCCTTATGTTGGTTGGGCATGGAAACTGAGCAGAAGGACCTATGGGCGGGTAAATGAGTGTGTCTCTGTGTGTCACCTGAGGAGGCAGAGGAGATCCAGCAGGCCAAGGAGACTCTGAAGCTCTCCTTTTGGGGACAGCATGGAAGACAGGAGAGGAAAGGGTGAGAAGAACCATGATGCCAGTTACCGCCCCACAATCTCCAACCCTGCTCCAGGTCTTGTCCTGGATCAGCAGCTGGCTAAGGGACAGGAAACAGAGGGTAGCACTAAACGGACACTTCTCCAAGTGGTGGGAGTAAAAGCGTGGGGTCCCCCAAGGTTCAGCACTGGGACACCTCATTTTCAACCTCTTCATAAATGATCTAGAAGTAGGAGTAAATAGCAGGGCAGCCAAATTTGCCAACAACACTAAATTATACAGGGTAGTGAAAACTGAGATAGATTGTGAGGAGCTTCATAGGGATCTCTTGACACTGGGGGAGTGGGCAAACTAGTAGCAGATGAGCTTCAACATTAGTAAGTGCAGAGTGATGCATGTTGGGGCAAAAAAAAACCCCCAATTACATTTATAAACTGACGGGATCAGAAGTGTCTGCAACAAACCAGGAAAGGGACCTTGGTGTCCTGGTGGACATCTCAATGAAGGTGTGCCACAGCAGTGAAAAAAGCAAACTCAATGCTAGGGATCATTAGGAAGGGTATAGAAAATAAGTTAGCAAGTGTCATCTTGCCTTTTTATAAATCTATGGTGAGGCCCCATCTAGAGTATTGTGTACAGTTCTTGTCACCATCTCCAGAAGGATAATTATGGAAATGGAAAAAGTGCAGAGAAGGGCAATCAGAATGATTCAGGGACTGGAACACCTTCCTTACCATCTGAGGCTGCAACGGCTGGGCCTCTTCACTCGTGAATGATGGCGCCTAAGAAATGACCTGATTGAAGTTTATAAAATCGTACACGGTGTGGATAAAATAGATAAGGAAAAAGCTATCGCACAACACTAGAACATGAAACTTTCGGGTGCTAGATCTCAAACAAATAAGAGAAAGTACTTTTTTCACCCAGAGGATCACTGGTCTGTGGAACTCCCGGCCAGAAGAAGAGGTGACAGCTGTCAGCCTTGACAGCTTTAAGAAAGGATTGAACAAGTTCATGGAGAACAAGGGTATCAATGGCTTTTATTATGGATGCCTAAGGACAACCACCGGGTTGCAGAGATAGGCAAGATATCTATCAATACCATATGTGGGGAATCTTAAGCAGGTGAAGACATCTGCTTGGAAGTACCCTGAAACAAATGGTGAGCCCCTGTGTGAGACAGAATGCTGGGCTGGATGGTCCGTGGCCTGTTCCAGCAAGGCTGTTCTTATGTAACCCAGAACCAGTTTGACCACGACATGCTGTGCCCTCTGCCCTGACCCCAGCCTGTGTCCTAAGATGAATACCCCCACGAGAAGCAGCATAATTATGGTAGCTAGCAACAGTAGGGCTCCCATATCTGCTTAGGGTTTGTTTAAACCCCGCTCACTGAAAGCCATGAATATACAGTGGACCCTTGTATAACAAACGGTTTGTATAACATAAAATTTGTACAACATAAAAAATTCCGGAGATAGGGGAAATTTGCTTAACATAATTCCCTATGGGGCGAATCTGTACAACATAAAAATGGGATCACTCTGCTTTCAATGCATTCCTATGGGAAATTTGTATAAAAGAAAATTTGCTTATCATAATTTCATTTGGAACGAATTAATTCCGTTATACAAGGTACCATTGTATAATAAAAGGGGTGGGGGACACAAAAAATATTACCGCATGCATTACCTGAACTGGCCACTAGATGGTACTAGATATCATGCTATGTCAGTGATGGCAAACTTTAGAGACCGAGTGCCCAAACTGCGATTCAAAACCCATTAATTTTTCTCAAAGTGTCAATATAGCAATTTAACCTAAATACAGGAGCTTGTGAAGGGGTGATGTCGGGTGCCCACAGAAAGGGCTTCAAGTGCCACCTTTGGCACCCATGCCATAGGTTCACCAACACTGTGCTGTGTATTCTTCATTAACAAGTATTCATAGCATGGTCTCTGGCTCAAAGCACTGACATGACTTTTGGGCCATGTTTAGAAAACTTGGTATCTTCTTCAATTGCCATGTCCTCGTAGAACATTGGTGATCAGTAACTAGAAGTGGTTTCTATATAAGGCTATTCTAAACAGAACAGCTGTGCTCACTGCATACCATTGGCTTAGGTTCTTAAGCCGGAATGTTCTTCTACGCCCCAGGCCACGCTTCCCATCTATTTTTCCTTGAAGGATAACTTGCAGCAGATAGCATTTCTTATGGCGCATTATGTGTCTGAAATATTGCAATTTTCTTCTCTTTATTGTATTGAGCATTTCTAATTTTTTATTCATTCGCAATTCAACACTGGTTTTAAGTGCTGTCTGGAAACACAAATTGGTTTATTGTTGTGTCATAGCTATTTGTTCATTGGTGCTCGTTTTCCTGTTTATCCCCTTCTTTAGTAGTTGAGTTATATCTCACTGTAAATTGCCCCCAGTGGCTCCTTTTACAAGTCTGACAGGAATTTCAAATAAACATCCCAAAGGGCTTAATAACCTGGATGAACAGGGTCAAATCACGAGCAGAACATGTAGAAAACCAGCAGGGAACCTTCACCTAGGTAGCCTGAAGCCTTCTTTCTCCAATAATTTAAAGACTCCCCTGAGATGCCAGAGGCAGGGCATGTTTTTGCTACAGCAATACAAGAGGATTCCCTTTACCACGAGATCAATAATCCACTGATTCACTTATCCACAGTCTGAACATATTAAACATATTAAAAGGGGAAAAATCCAGTACGTTAGAGGGCATGGGCAGAAAGTTTTTGTGCCACCACAACTGCCCTTATGATGGCAAAATTGCCCTCGTACCCCCAAAACTGCCAGCAAAAATCAGTGGGCAGAAGAGCACTCAAAAAAGGACAAAAAAGGAGTCAAAGGTGGAGAAGGGCTATGACAGTCCTAAGTAACTTCCAACATCTATAGGCTGGCAGCCATTTGAAGTCATCAGAAGCTTGGAAGTGCCCAAATGTATTAGAAAGAGTGAATAAATTGTGGATATTTTACAGTATGACCCTTGGTTATTATTGCAATACTGGAAATTCTATGGTAGAATAAAGCAAGAAATAAAAATGGCATGCAGATTTGAGTGATGAAAACATCAGAACTTGAAGTAAGGACACGTCTGTCCCCCTTTTAGAATATTTTTGGTCCATGTAAGAATGTTCAGCACAATTTAGTCACGCTCTCCAAAGCACACCTGTATGCAGAGTTTGTTCTTCATGTAAGTTCCAGAAGATTAGGGATATATATAATTAAGGGAACTGTTCCTTATTTCAAATACCATTTGAGAGCAGCCTCATTTTGGAAAGTGGTGGTGAATGTGAATACTAGCACTAACAAAATATTCTTATATTTTATAAGACCTATCAAGGATTATGAGTAGGAGTTACTTACAATCCTCATTAAGACAACTGTGGTTTCTTGGCCAACAGCATTTGCTGGTCATAATTTGGGTGGGGCTGTCAAAATGTCAACACCTTTACTACAAGGTCTACACTCACCACCACAGTGGAATGTACAGCAACCCAGGTAAGGTAAGAGTCAGTATCAGCTCCCGCCAATCTCTGATGAAGTAAGCAGTCAGCGGCAGCAACATGTAGCCAAACGCATAAAATAGGCAAACGCCTAAAGTGCAGTATATAATGCGGACTGATTTGCCAAGAATTTCTGTGCCTGTTCAAAACAAGTAAATGTTAATTAGCACTTTTAACTTGTAGAAAAGTACACACTTCTCGTATTGCTATGAAATGTTCTTCAGTTCTATACATGATTATACATTAAAGGGGAAATTTTTATACCTGAGTGAAGGTGTGAATTTTTTCCCCCCGGCAACAGAGATTTCTCAGTGATTTCTCTTCCCTTCCCAATATCCTCCTTATAGTCGTAAATACTACTTTTGAGGTATTTCAGACAAAAATCAAAGAAAAACAAAACAAAACAAGACACAAACGTGGCACCTTAAAGACTAACTTTCATATTTTAATGTAACGTTTCGTGGACTACGCGTCCACTTCTTCAGACATTTTGTTTTGTTTTTCTTTGATTTTTGCCTGAAATTCTTGGAAAGACTAACATGGCTACCCTCTCTGAAACTTCTACTTTGAGGTAGGAGGACGTGGCCTGCCGGGATTGTTCAAGGTGACAGCCAAGCTTTCAAATGGGATACTGGAGAACTCGCTAATGGTTATGGGCATACAATAAAGTTATTAACTGATTAACAAAAAAATGCAGAGCTAATAACTTTGCACAGTGTGAAGCAGATCAGATATGATTAGAAAATATGTGAATGTTCTCCTGACACATTTCACGGGGGGGGGGGGGGAGTAATATACATTTATTTATTACTAGTTCTATACTGCCACTCTATTAGTGGATTATAATAAAACCTGTTTTTTTCTCTTTCTCAACAATCTGTTTAAAAAAAGCATAGTTCCAAGACCACAAAACATAAATTCCTGATATACCAAGGGAACTTTGGGAAATATGAGGCTTGAGAAATTTTACTAGGTAATTTTAATTCATTTCAGTATATCCCTGGGTTTTTCAGGCAGGAGGTGAGAGAATTCCCTAACTGCTTTAAAAAAACCTCAAGAGAAGCAGCCCAAGATAGAGACATTATGAGACTGTCCTCCTTCCTACTGGTACACTGTGGGAACCACTCTCTCAAGAGAAAATAAAGAGTGCTGTGCGAGGTCCGTGGCTCTGGCTTTACTCAGAGACGATGGACACAGTAAGTCCAGCTCCAACAGCAGGGCACTTCTGCTTCAAGGCCATGGTGTACCAAACCATGTGATATGGCAACTCATACAAAGCTGGATACTTCTGCTATCATACAAGAATGACATAAACACATTCATGCATGATGGACAACCATGTGTATTTTTACCCATGTAGCTTTAATGTAATGTTTGTCTATTAATGCTGTAAGATGTCCCTCGATTCCTTGTTCTCAAATACTTGAACATGTCTTCATTGTACTGGAATGTATATTATCCCTCATTACTGTAAGCCACCTTGGGTCCTTTTCAAAGCAGAAAGGCAGGGTAAAAATACTCTAAAATAAAATAAAAAATAGAATATTCTACATCGTGTTTTGTATTGCTCTTAGGCTAAATCATCTTCAGTTCAACTGAATGTAAACAATCTGTGTGGAAGACTGCAACTTTTAAGGCATGCTACATATATCACATTTAGAGACCATCATACTCAGATCCTGCTTCTTTTGTGCATGGACTAGCAAGGAGACTCAGAAGTCTATGCTTATTCCAAACCAATTCTTGTGTGGAGCCTCGTTTGGTGTACATAGTGTAAGTTCAGAGCTGGAGTGCTCTAAATTCAGCAAAAGCAAAAGGCAGACAAAATGAAGATTTCCCAATTCCTGTAATGGTAATGGAAGTACAGTGGACCCTTGTATAACAAACAGTTTGTATAACATAAAATTTGTACAACATAAAAAATTCCGGAGATGGAGAAATTTGCTTAACATAACTGCCTATGGGGCGAATCTGTACAACATAAAAATGGGATTACTCTTGTTTTCAATGCATTCCTATGGAAAATTTGTATAAAGGGAAATTTGTTTAACATAATTTCATTTGGAACAAATTAATTCCTTTATACAAGGTACCACTGTATTTAGAGTTCACCTGAGCCATATATATTCTATGGGGCGACCCTGGCATGTGAGGCAGGTGCAGTTGTGGGAGACCTCATCATATGTGGCAGACCATGTGAGCAAGGATGTTTCAAATTTCTATGTAAAATGCAAGCTGAATGAAATTCTGCCAATAGAACAGGCATGGTAAGCATACTTTCATCTGGTGGACAGAGACAACGCTCCACTCCATGAGAAAGCAAATAGTGACATCAAGATGATCTGTTGCCTTTAATATAGTCACTTACCAAGTATAAATGCTGCCACATAGTTGGAGATCTGTCCCATTCCAACAATGAGAAAGAGGATGGAAAACATCTCCCAGCTTGTGGCAAAGAACTGGAGGAAGCCAAAACCCGTCTGGATTCCCATGGTTATAAACAGAATGTTTTTCCGACCAAACCTACCATGGGACAAAGATAAATAAACAGATCAGAAGGTGGTGTTAAACAGTTATGACCCACCAATAAATGTTGTCCACACAGAGAAGAACTGCACTTTCAGATATCTCAAGCAATATCCCTACTTGAGGCATAGGAAGAACAGGCAACAGCCAAGTATCCCCCCCTTCCAAACTTCTTCAGTGGAAAGGATCCATGATA
>JAHTLZ010000010.1:53190683-53208644 GCA_023846285.1 Phrynocephalus versicolor
ATAATAATAATAATAATAATAATAATAATAATAATAATAATAATAATGGCACATTACAATCAAATGCTAGTAAACTGAAATAAGATGAAAGAAAAGAAGCTGAATAACAACAAGACCAAAGGCTGTTTGATCAAGAAATACCATCTGGACAAAAGGAAAACCAAAGAAGCTCTAGAAATTGTCAAACAGCAAATAATAGCAGTCTCAAAGGATATTCAAAGATATGAAAATAAAATAAAACAATTCCAGCAAAATGGGCTGTTACATCTTCACCAGTTAGAAGAGGTTCTACCAGTCAATTTCTGCTAAGACTGCAGACCAGACAACAGATAGCAGAGTAAAGCCATCATCAAATGCTATGCTATGTTTATGGAGGGATATTTGGGATAATCCCAAAAATTAGAATAACCAAGCAAAAAGCAAAAGCAAAATGTTCTGCTATATGCCGCCCCATACCACTTCAAGTAGTCTCTGGGCGGTTTACAATTTCATTACAGTATGCAGGCTACACATTGATTAGAGACATTCAAATTGACCACAGATGCTGCTAGAGAAGATGAATTGCATGGATTTTGGCTGAAACATCTAACCAGTATGCATTCAAGACTCACTGAACAATCTGACCAAACAATCCAGCGAGGTGAACTAGATCAATGGTTAACAATAGGAAGAACATACTTAATTATGAAAGATCCAAGCAAAGGGCCTATACCAAGCAACTACTGTCCAATTACATGCTTGCCAACAATGTTCAAACTCCTTACACAGGAATAATTGCCAATACCATCCAGAGTCACTTGATATGAAACAATTTATGTCCAGTATTCCTTTGTGTCCTAGCCACAAATGATACTACAAAGCATGGCAGGAGACATCACCTTTGAGGTGCAATTGGCTACATGCCAAGTGAAATGAACATATTGGGCTGCTGACATACATGTGTCATGCTGGAATATGAGAACCAGTGCTCTGAATGCTAGAGACCCCATGCCAACACTAAAGAGTAGGAGAAACCAAAGAACAGAAGAAGAAAGACATGGGAAAAAAATGTTCACAGCTAATAACTAACAAAAATGCTCCAGGACACTCCTTTTGATGTCGCTGGCATGGTGGAAATAAAGAAAAGTTGAAAGAGCATGCCTGAACATAGAATAATAGGAGGCAGGGAAGGATTCTTGTGAAAGACTACCCATATCTAAAAGTTTCCAGATAAGGAACTGTGCAGGCACAAGACCCACGATTATGGAAAATAAGCCTAGTTTCAGCCAAGTCATACAGCTCAGCAGACCGATTTCACCAAGTCACTGTCTTGCACCATGACCAATCACAAAATATTTTAGCTTTATGCTACCAGAAACAATATTTTAAAAATATATCCAGATAAAAACAAAAAATAACCAACAAAAGTGTTGTAGCACCTTAATTTATTATTATTTATTGGATTCCTATACTGCGCTATCTAGCAACAAGGCCACTCTGGGCAGTTTACAAAGATACTGTACATCATAGCAAAACAAAACAATATACAATATAAAATAGCATAACAGATTCTTATATTTCAATATCAGATTTCCTGAATACATCCACTCCTTTAGATATTCTTAGTGGATATATCCACAACTCAAATATAAGAATAAGTTATCAAAATGCCACAATACAGTATTTTTGTTCGGTGGTTCTTTAAAAAAAATATGGTTTTTGTTTCTTGTTCTTATTTTTGTCTTGTCAAGGAGAAGCAGCCAAAACTAGTTTTGATTGTTGCTGTCTAGATTTTTTTAAATTGGCTAACGGGAATGTGCGTGTGCACACGCACATGTACATGCACACACGCGCGTGCGCACACACCCACACCCACACAAATAGAAGCATTAATGTTACCAAATTAGAGTCCACACCTTCCTCACAGGTGAAAAGTTAACAGACTGTAAGACAAAAAGTTAGCTTGTACAGCAGCTATAGATAAAAATCAGATGGAAGTGTATATACTTTACTTGTCTGAGAGTTGTCCAGATATAAAGGATCCAAAAAGCACACCCACAAAAAACATAGAGGTAGTTAATGGTGTTTTCCAGTCATTGTCACAGACGAGGTCCCACTGAAAGAGAAAACAGAGATTAAGCATTTCTAACTTGCATGTAATAAAATGGTCCCTTTTCTAAAATAAACAGTAAATGATACTAACAACAGAAATTTGTTTATGTTAATTAGACAAAAATGTAGTTATATAAATTAAAACTCTTTTATAAAAACCCCAAACTGCCTCACTAAATTACTGCTGAGTCTTGGATTTGATGCCTTCACAAAATACACCTTTGAAGAGAATACAGTGGTACCTTGTATAAAGGAATTAATTCGTTCCAAATGAAATTATGTTAAGCAAATTTTCCTTTATACAAATTCCCATAGGAATGCATTGAAAACAGAGTAATCCCCCATTATTATGTTGTACGGATTTGCCCCATAGGCTATTGTGTTAAGCAAATTTCCCCTGTCTCTGGAATTTTTTATGTTGTACAGAATTTATGTTATACAAACTGTTTGTTATATAAGGGTCCACTGTAATTTGAAGTGCTATGTACCAGAGTCAAATAATGACTGGGATAAAAATAAGTAGGTGCAAATAACGTATCTTGAGTAGCTGTACTTTTCAGAAGCTCCAGCTTTACCAATTATCAAAAAAGAAGACCCTGATTAAGATCCACATTAGAAAGAAACAAGGAAATATTGCCACAGCTAGAATGTTCTGTCTGACAGCTAGTTTAAGGGCCTCTGCACAGCATGCCTGGAACATATAGATAAATACTACTGTATGTGCCTACAAATACTATAGTGTCTATAGTGTTAAATAATATAATTATAGAACTGCAGAGCTGGAAGAGACCCTATAGATAATTGAGTTTCTCCTCATCAAGCAGCACAATGGGGAATCCAACTGCCAACCTCTGGCTCTGCAGCCAGACATGTAAACCACCGAACTATCAAATAGCTCAAGATTTTTTTATACCTTTGTGTTATTTATCACCTGGAATAATGCATCCCGTTCTGGACACCAAACATAAGAAGGATACCAAAGAAGCTACAACATGTGCGGAAGAGGATGAACAAAATGGAAAAAAAAATATGGCGTCTGAGTCGTATACTAAGAGCTGTGGGTGGATAGTGGTAAGTTTAGCCCCTTGGAGAAAACTTGAGAATTGATGCAATGCCCATAGTCAACTATTTGAAAGGTGGATGCATGGAAGAGGGAGTAGCCTTGTTCTCTGTGGTTCCAAGGAGTAAGCCTCAAGCTAATGGATTTTAATTACAAGTTGGGAGATTTTAAGAAAATATTAGGAAGTTCTTCCTGACAGTAAAGACATGTTTGGCAACGGAATGGGCTGCCTCAGAAGATGAGAGACTCTGTTTCCGTGGGGATTTTTAAACAAAAGGCTAGATGGCCATCTGTCAGAAAGGGTTTTCCTGTGGATGTCCTGCTTTAACCAGGCTGCTCCTGGCTTTACAATTCTAACTCTACTATTCTAATCTTGGACACTGATATGGTGCATCTGAATTAGCTATTTAGCATGGACATCCCATATGATGTCAAGGATATTCCAATTCTCAGGACCAGATTTTGTGGGATGCAAAGGGAAAGGAAGGTGAGAAGGTCACTCTGGGCGGTTTACAACAATTAATACATTCAAACAATTTATACAATAAAACCAAAAATAGTAACACAATAAAACAAAATAAAAATAAAAATAATATTAAAGTGACATAAAACAATATATTATTATTGGCAGGCTAATCAGTTAAAATCAAGATTTAATGGGTGAAGATTGCGTTGCAATTATATTTGGGGGAATGCCTGCTTAAATAACCAAGTTTTTAATAGTTTTTTAAAGGCAGCCAAAGAGAGGGCCAGGCAGATGTCTGCTGGAAGGTTATTCCACAGGCGAGGGGCAACGGCAGAAAAGGCCCTATTTCTTGTTTTTTCCTTTCAGGCCTCTCGTGGTGTTAGTTGCCTCAAACGCCAAGCCTGGGAGGATCGGGTATTATGGGCGGTTTTCTAAGGGAGAAGGCGCTCTGACAAGTAGCGAGGTCCTAAACCGTTTAGGGCTTTGTATGTCATAGTTAAAACCTTGAAGTTGATGTGGAACCAAACTGGGAGGCAGGGCAGGGCAGTCAGCGCTGGAGACATCTGGTCATATTTTCTAGTCCCAGTCAATAATCTGGCTGCCGTGTTCTGGATCAGCTGGAGTCTCCACATCAGGCTCAAGGGCAGCCCCACGTAGAGAGCGTTGCAATAGTCCAGTCTTGAGACTACCAATGCATGGACCAGCATGGTGAGAGCCCCCATGTCCAGATAGGGATGCAGTTGAGCAATCTTCTGCAGATGGTGGTGGGCAGAGCAGACCACCGATGCTACCTGAGATTCCATGGATCCAGAAGAACACCCAAACTGCGCACCTCATTCTGAGCGGGGAGAGTCAACCCCCCCCAAATGAGAGGGAGTTTCCCAACCCGCTGACAGTAGGAGCCCCCACCCACAAGATTTCCATCTTGTCTGGGTTCAACCTCAGTCTGTTTGCCCTCATCCATCCCAGAATGGCATCCAGGCAGCGCTCAAGGCATGGAACTGCATCCACTGCAGAAGATGGAAAGGAGAGATAGAGCTGGGTGTCATCAGCATACTGATGACACAAAGCTCCAAAACTCCTGATGACCCCTCCCAGTGGCCTCATATAAATGTTAAATAGCATTGGTGAGATGATCGACCCCTGTGGAACCCCACACTTGAGGGTCCATGGGGTGGACTGCATCTCACCCATCTCCACTCTCTGGGGATGTCCTCCAAGAAGGAAGTGAACCACGCCAAGGCGGGGGCCCCAACTCCCAACTCGGAGAGCCTCCCCAGGAGGATACCGTGGTCGACGGTATCAAAGGCCACTGAGAGATCGAGGAGGACCAACAAGGACATCTTGCCCCCATCGGCCTCCCTCAGTAGGTCATCTTGCAGGGCGACCAATGCTCTTTCTGTGCCATGCCGGAGCCTGAACCCAGACTGGAATGGATCGAGGGCATCGGTTTCATCCAGGAGGGCCTGAAGCTGATCCACCACCACCCTCTCCAAGACCTTACTCATGAAGGGAATGTTGGCGACTGGTCGATAGTTGTTAATATCGTCAGCCGCCACATTCACCTTCTTACGGATAGGCCTAATGAGTGTCTCCTTGAGGGCCAGGGCTATATTTGGAACTGTACTTTTACTTCCTGGTTGAGAGCCGGATGTAAGTGAAAGGGATTTGAGAGGCGGGAGTGGCCGCGGGGCGAGCGCTGGAGGAAGCTGTTGCTGTTGCTGCTGCGCGGGCGCCTTCTCTCAATCTCTCTCCCCCCTCCCCACCCCCTCCAGCTCCACCGTCGGAAGAGGCGCTTGGTCCCGCTGGCAAGGACTTGGGTGAACGAAGGGACGCCGCCTGGCTCTGAGAGTAATTGAGTCCCTGTCATCTATCTGAAAACCATGGAGCAGTACTCAGATCTACAGGAAGATTTGAGTTTGGAAGACACCAATGAATCCCTTAATCAGCTCAAATTGGCCTCTCTAGATGACAAGAACTGGCCACCAGATGAAGTTCCTGTTTTTCCAAAATCAGATGACACCTGATTCTGTTACTCACTTGTGATGGGATGATCCATACTATGATATTGCTAGACACCAGATCGTGGAAGTAGCAGGATGGTCCATATCTGGGGTTACAGGAGACGACGGTCAACAGTTTTGAAGGCGGAAGAGGGCTCTCACTGCCCCAATGGCAAAAAAAGCGGAAGAACCACCCTTAGGAGAAGGAAACTATTTCAAACCTCTACTGCCTTGTAGCTATATCCCTCATTGGAAAAGGCTTCAGGAGTCAACCTCGAGGAAAACACCGGAGCCAGAGTCCCGGAGACAGTTCATGACTGTATACAATCATGTTCTGGCAACTCCTGCGACGCAGCTGGAACTAATCGTATCAGCTTTGCCGTTCCATTGGACCACTCCAGCTACGTGGAGAGGGGGGTTTCGCTGCCTGGGTAACAGCCTAATTTCCATATTGAATTACCCAGGCCTTGTGCCCTGGAGAGGACCATTTGCAGCAAATAGTGGGGGAACAACACAGGAAGCGGCAGCTACCTGGGTGTAGGCAGATCTGGATGGAAACCAGCAAACGAATCGTTGACTCCGCACCATGCAATAAACATAAAAAAATCTCAAGCCTAAAGTTGGGCACATGGAATGTTAGGACAATGAATCCTGGCTGTTCAGACTATCTCCAAGAAATAGACACTATACCAAAGATAGCTGTCATCAACAGGGAACTGTGCAGACTGTGGATGGACACTGTTGCTCTCCAAGAGACAAGGCTACCTGACTCTGGATCTGTTAAGGAGAGGAACTTTACGTTCTTCTGGCAGGGAAAACCATCAAACAAGACCAGGGAATGTGGGGTTGGCTTTGCTGTTAGAAATACTTTACTAGGTCTCATTATCCCACCTGCTGTAGGAAGTGAGAGAATCCTGTCCATGCAACTACACACTACAGCAGGGTTGGTTACACTTATCAGTGCATACGTACCAACATTATCATTTCCAGCAGAACTCAAAGACAAATTTTATGATGATCTAGCTGCCACTATCAAGAAAATCCCTGAGAAAAGACCAATAGCTATTCTCAGTGACTTTAATGCCAGGGTTGGAGCTGATTATAACTCCTGGCCCACCTGCCTAGGTCGGTTCGGCATTGGAAAGATGAATGAAAATGGCCAACGCCTGCTGGAGTTTTGCTGCTATTATGGTCTCTGTGTCAGCAACACATTCTTTAACACAAAGCCCCAGCACAAAGTCTCTTGGAGACATCCAAGATTGAAGCACCGGCATCAGCTCGACCTGATTCTCGTCAGGCGCTCCACCATCTCTAGCGTTACAATCACACGCAGTTATCAGAGTCCTGACTGTGACACAGACCACTCCCTGGTATATAGCAAAGTAAAACTGAAAACAAAGAGAATGCACCACCTGAAGAAGGAAAGAAGATCAAAAATTGACACCAGTAAGACCTATAACCTAGGAAAAGTGGAGGAATTCTCCCATGTACTCAAGGAAGCTCTTCCTGGCCCTGCTAAAGATAATGCATCTAAACATTGGGAACATTTTAAGAATGTTGTTTATAACACTGCTTTATCAGTATTCGGCAGGGGGACTCGAAAGACAGCAGGTTGGTTTGAAGCCCACTCAGAAGAGCTGATGCCAGCTACTGAGAAAAAGAGGAGAGCCTTGACTGCACATAAAGCTTGTCCCAGTGAGCGCAACCTACAGGCCCTGCGAGCTGTTCATAATAAAGTGCAGCAGACTGCCAGGAAATGTGCTAACGATTACTGGCTGCAACTGTGTTCTCGGAGTCAGATGGCAGCTGATACAGGTAACATCAAGGGGATGTATGATGGAATTAAACAGGCCTTAGGGCCAATACATAAGAAAACTGCACCCTTAAAGACTGTTTCAGGTGAGATCATCCAGGATCGTGAGCAGCAGATGGCACGCTGGGTGCAGCACTACTCTGAACTATACTCCAGAGAAAACACAATAACCGAAGAAGTCTTAAATAATATTGAGTGCTTGTCTGTCTTGGAGGAGCTTGACAATGAACCAACACTAAAAGAACTAAATGTGGCTCTGGATTCACTTGCCTCTGGCAAGGCAACTGGGAAAGATAACATCCCTGCTGAAGTTCTGAAGTGCTGCAAAGAGATCATTGCCACTGAACTGTACGAAATCCTCTGCCTTTGCTGGAGGGAAGGGGGAGTACCACAGGATATGAAGGACGCTAATATTGTTACACTTTATAAGAACAAAGGTGACAGGAGCGACTGTAACAACTATCGCGGTATCTCTCTTCTTAGTGTTGTCGGGAAGCTGTTTGTACGTGTTATACTGAAGAGGTTCCAGATACTTGCAGAGAGAGAGTCTACCCAGAATCACAGTGTGGCTTTCGAACCAACAGGTCCACTACTGATATGGTATTTTCCCTCAGGCAGTTGCAGGAGAAATGCAGGGAACAAGGACAGCCACTTTTTGTAGCCTTCATAGATCTTACGAAGGCATTGGATATGGTTAGTAGGGACAGACTCTTTAAAATACTCCTCCGGGTTGGATGCCCACCCAAGCTCCTTAACATCATTAGGTCTTTTCATGAGGATGTGAAGGGCAATGTAGTTTTTGATGGCCTAGTGTCAGATCCCTTCGACATCCGAAGCGGAGTGAAGCAAGGCTGTGTCCTTGCGCCAACCTTGTTTGGGATCTTCTTTGCTATATGCTGAAGTATGCTTTTGGAACTTCAACAGAGGGTATCTATCTCCGGACCAGATCAGATGGAAAACTTTTCAATCTCTCTAGATTGAGAGCAAAGTCTAAGGTACAGGTGAAATATTTGCGGGATCTCCTCTTCGCTGATGACGAGCCATTACTGCTCACTCTGCCAAAGATCTCCAACAGCTCATGGATCATTTTAGTAAAGCTTGCAAAGATTTTGGGCTAGAAATCAGCCTGAAAAAAACACAAATAATGGGCCAGAATGTGGACTCCCCTCCTCGCATTACAATTTCTGCAAAAGAACTGGAAGTTGTCCATGACTTTGTGTATCTTGGCTCAACTATCTCAGATACACTCTCACTAGAGTCTGAGCTGAATAAACATATAGGTAAAGCAGTTACTATGTTTTCCAGACTAACAAAGAGAGTATGGCTCAATAAGAAGCTGACAGAACATACAAAGATACAGGTCTATAAAGCTTGTGTACTGAGCACACTTTTGTATTGCAGCGAGTCTTGGACCATCCATGCCCAACAGGAAAGAAAGCTTAATACCTTCCATATGCGCTGTCTTAGGCCAATATTCAACATTACCTGGCACGACAAAGTTCCAAATAGCATAGTCCTAAATCGAGCCGGAATCCCTAGCATGTACACTTTATTGAAACAACGATGCCTACGCTGGCTTGGACACGTTGTGAGAATGGATGATGGCCGGATCCCAAAAGATCTTCTATACGCAGAACTAGTGCAGGGAAAGTGCCCCAGAGGGAGACCAGAGCTGCGGTATAAGGATATCTGTAAGAGGGACCTGAAGGCCTCGGGAATGGACCTCAACAGATGGGAAACCCTGACCTCCGATCGCACTGTCTGGAGGCAAGAGATACACCATGGTCTACATAAATTTGAAGAGCCATTTGTCCAACAGGCAGAGGAAAAGAGGCAGGCACGGAAAGAACGAAACTCGAGGACCGGGCAAGAAACAGAATACATCTATCCCCAGTGCGGTAGAGACTGCCATTCCCGAATTGGTCTATTTAGTCACACTAGGTGTTGTTCTTAGGATCTCTACTCCAGGCATGATATCATAGTCTTTCGAGACTGAAGGATGCCAATGATGACTTTTAACCGATTTTTAAAACAAGAATTTGGAAGTGATGCCGTCCAAACAGCTGAGTTTCAGATCCCGCTTTATGACCTGAGGAAGGAGAAATCAGGGATGATAAAAATAACTATCTCTGATGAGTTTCAACTCTTTCCTAACTACATTATAGCATGCCACTTTTCTGCAAGAACAGTGGTTCAACATTTTCCGAGGCATACAGATTATCCTTCATGGATTGTAACACACATAATATATTTGGTTACATACAAGCAACAGGCTTGCCTATATGGACTTTGTCTTGCATAAGTGCTCCATTACATCACTGAAAAATGTGTTCACATAAGATTGTGCCACTACCATTTGTTTAATTTAGCAGCAGTGAGAATTCTAGCCTAGCCAAACCAAGTTCCTTGGTATTCATTCAGGGTACGAATATAACAAATCATCTCAAGCAAGAGCTATTTTCATTCTCAGATATCTTCTACAAAAGGTTACTAAAGTTCACTGAGCAAGACTGAAGGCATCATACCAGGAGTGGTACGTGGAATAGGACAGTGTCCATTTTAGCCAAACTTTTGGGGTTCTGTCCTGGTCACAAGTAGCCCTTGCCTCATATACTGCTAAATCCAAGGCTGTTTCTTGTGCTGAACATGTAAGATGTTGGGAACATCAGGAAAAGAAAAGCTGACTGCTGTTCCCACTTTCCTGCCAACATGAAGAAAACATCTTTAGAGGCAGCATACTATTCCCTGCCAGCATGACAATGCAGTGGATGGAACCCACAGAGAATTGTCAAAGGCTAATTGTACCCTGATTGTCCTCTGAGCTTCTAGGTTTCACCTCAGGGCCATTACTGCAGAAACTCACAAGGCTTACTATAATATTATAGTGTGGATAGCAATGCAGAGTAATGATATTTCAATCAAATATGACATAGAAAGCTTATTCCTAGCATATTGTGGCAAGGAATTCCACAAGCTTCAAAACATCTTCCATAGAAATAAATGATCTATTCCTTTTTTTAATTTAAAAGCATCTACAATATTGGCTTTGCATAAGTAAGAATCCTCCATCAATGCTGACGTTTTATCATATGTAAGATTCATATTACAATATGTAAGATTCACAAACGCAGAACAGATAAGTAAATGCAGCCTCCCCCCCCCCAACATATTACATTAACTTGGAAAAATGCCTTAAGACTAACAGTTGGTTCTAGAGAGACTTTGTGTGTGTGTGTGTGTGTGTGTGCGCGCGCGCGCGTGCACACACGCACGCTCCAGATGACATCTGGAGGCTAGTACCAGGCAGGTTCTCTACAAAACAAAAAAAGTAAGCCAAATTAAAGAGTCATGCATAAATTCAATTGATTTAAATCAGGCTTACAGCTAGAGCAATAGGCATATCCTCAAATCAGTGGCTATCATGTGTCCAGTATGGCTACTGGTGTTTAGGCAGGTTTTTCCTGCTCTAATCCTCTATGTACTAGTGGCTTACACTGCATTCCATGCACATTTCTAAAATAAGACAGAACAATAACTTGGACAGATATAATTTTCATACTATAAGGCTAAGCCATCATCTTATAACACTCAAAAGCTGTAAGTAAAGCTAATAGAAATCCCTTTTTCAAGTTGACAGCCCTTCCATATAGATCAGCTCTCCACAGAATGTTTCAGAAATGAATACACAGCTTGCAACTATAGTTACACAAACAGCAGCAGGTTCTCCACAGAGGCTATGGCCAAATTTATCTCCCTGTATAAAATACCACCGTGGGGAGCAACCCATTTTGCTTGGACTGGAAAGTTACAGACACAGTACGTCACATCAGTGGTGTGACACACAGGGGTTCTCACAGAGCAGATCTACTTCTCAGATTACTGAGCTGGTAGTTCTGGCATCAGAGAACACAGCTCTGGTATAACCAACATTCCCACTCTACAACCTTCACGAAAATCAAACACTGCAAATACCAGTTTAAACTTTCCTCTACAATATTTCATTTTGCTTGAGTGATTTTCTCTCTCTCCCCCGCCCTCTCCCTCCCAAGCTACAGTACAGGACTTCAATTGTGTTATTTCTACCATTTGGAATTGCTTCTTTTAGCCATGTGGCTGGGCTTAAATGTCATGCACATAAGTGCTGCACGGTGTAGTCTACAGATGTAACTTGTTAGCCGGGAGTGCTTCAAACGTTATGAAGTGGTGTATGAGCAGCATGCTTTTGCCTTGACTGAATTTCTCCACAGTCACAGTAAATTTTGCCCGTTATTCAAATAGGCCCATTTTACACAATTATTCTTTGATCTTCCTACTTTGCTTTGAAGTTATTGAGTGACTTCCAGATGGTCCAGCTGTCAATGGCACCTGTAACTGTGCCACGCGTTCTATGTATTTGTGACTGGGTTCAGGCTCAAGAAGATTCCTTCTTCATTTTAGTCCACAGAGCCTCTAGCTAGCTTCTGGGAAACTCTCTGTGGGGAAAGCCAGGGGAAGGAAATTACTCATCAGCACAGCCCTACATCGGTGGTCCCTTCAACCTCTGATTGATAAAACACTAGACACCATGGTGGCAAACCTTTGGCACTCCAGGTGTTTTGGACCACAAGACCCAGAATTCTGAGCCTAGACTGCCAATGACAAAGGACTGCTGGAGTTGTGGTCCAAAGCATCTGGAGGGCTGAAGGTTCGCCCACCACTGCAGGGGCTATAATCGGTCAGGTCTGTCCAGATTCCTGTACAGGACTGCTTCTGCCCACATTTGGAAAAGGTAATCTTTCATCCTCACACCCTCCCCTACTTGCTAAACTAGCAGGGACCATTTCTATAAGAATGTGGCTATGACCCCCTTCATTGTGAATGCTGGCTCTTCCCTTTCCCTGCCTCACAACAGGCTCCTTTCCTCCATTGGTTAGTCTCAAACCCTTGTCCCTAAGAGGCCTGTGTGAGCTCTGCTTGTGTGTACATTGAAAGGAGCTATTTGGATATGGTGTCCTTTTTGCCCCCTGCGTTGCCTCTCTATTGTGCAAAATGCTCATTATGAACAGTTGTGTGTGCATCCGTAATTAAATGAGATGCAAATTACTGCGTACAGGATTTCCCAGGACTCCAAGAAGCCGGGTCACTCCTGCCCAAGCTATAAATGCTCTCACAACAAATAATACTTAATTGTCCTCCTTGGGCCTGGAGGGTCATGTGTTGCCCATATGATGGAAGTGTCCTGGGGGAGGGGGGTTCTCTCCACTACACTGAGTGGCAGTTGGGGTGACTCCTTCCATGGCTAAGTAACATGGGGGTGTTGCAGCTTCAACCTACACTGGATAGCTTCTGCAGATTGAGATAGCATTGTTCCTTCATTCCGTTCAACTTTTTTTGCCCCATTGTATTCCCCCACTCCATTTTTATGAAGGGAATAGAAAGCATGTATCATGCAATCTGTCCCCACCAGTGTACTACACTCCCACTGCACCAATGCAGATTTCAGCACAAGTAGAGAACAGGATCGCTCTACTGAAAGATGCCAGTTCTAACCCCCACCCCTATTGCAGTGTACATCCCACTGAATTTAGCCTGCTTGACTTAGCAAGCTGCCTTATATCAGCACAGGCAACTTGTTCAGGTAAGCCAGTGAGGTACTGTATCCAGGACCATATTTTCTGGAGTCACCTGTGATACTTGATGTGAAAAACTCAGAATCTAGGATCTTCTTTTACAATTTCACATCAGGTATCACGAGTGACTCACTCACTATAATTAGAGATCTGTTTTTGCAACCTATTGCTTTTTAGTTTTGCAACAGATGGCTTCAGGTTCCAAATCTAGCCTACAGGCAAGTTGGACTCCCATGTGCTAGAGGGAAGAAACATCATAACCTGGGCTACTGCTGGACCTGCCCAAGAATGATCAAAGGATCAGAGGCGAAAGGTGTGGTCAGAGACAGGGTGACTCTTTGGATTGCAACGTGAGAACAATTAGGCCAGAGGAAAAGGAGCAAGCAAGAAGTGGACTGATATAGCAGGAAAAAGGATTGTCATCTGCTCGCAGTAAGGCACAGCGGCTTTTGAGATCAGTTCAGTTGACAGCATTTAGGATAGTCTAGACTAGGGTGGTCCTCACTTTAAAATGTAGTCCGGCTAGTTGCTATGTCCCGGGAGTAGAACAGTGGCAGAAAGGAAATAAAGTCATATTGAAGAGGTAACAGGTTTGTTTTCCATGGCTTCAGAGACTAGGACTCAGGGAAATGGTTTCAAAAGAAAGGAAAAGAGATTCCATTTGAACATCAGGAAGAACTTCATGACAGTTAGAGCTGTTCGGCAGTGGAATATGTTGCCACAAAGGGTGGTGGAGTCTCCTTCTTTGGAGGTTTTTAAGCAGAGGCTGGATGGCCATCTGTCGGAAATACTGTGATGGGGGTTCCTGCATGGCAGGGGGTTGGACTGGATGGCCCTTGAGGTCTCTTCCAACTCTATGAATCTATGATTCTAAGGTACATAGGCATGTAGCAAGCTGCCTTGTACCTAGTCTGATCACTGACTAGAGATGGGCATGAACTGCAGTTCAGCAGTACAGCCCAATTGGGAGTGGTGCCCACACATGTATCCTGCAGTCGCTGCACACTCCCCTCTCCCCAGCCAAAACACACTCACCTCCTCTGCCTCCTCAGCACATCTGCCCACTCACCAACTTGCAGCATGCACTTCCCTCCTCTGGTGGCCACCAACTCAGATGAGGAGATGGAGCAGAGAAGCCTGCAGTGCTGCCTTTAAGTGGGCATCCAGAGGAGAAGAGGGACACATGCTTCACCCAGTGAACGGGCAAGGACAAAGAGGAGGTTGGAATGGAGTGTGTGGTACCCACAGAACACTTTGCAGCTGCTGGTCCAGAATGGGACAAAGTATGGTTCATGTCCATCTCTAGTCAGTGATCCATCATGCTCAGTATTGTGAACTTGGATCAGCAGCCACTTTCCAAGGTCCTCAGCAAGATTCTTTCCTAATCTAGAGCCAAGGTTAGGAGACACCACCTCTGGAGAGGCTGAGGGCTAGAAGCTATGGCTTTCTGTATGCAAATCATTTGTTCCCTCACTAAGCTACTGCACCTCTTCAGAACAGCACCTAGTATTTTATTTTGCTTCATAATAATTAGAATTTTTAAAAAAGCATTAAACATATATCATATTAAAACTTACAAGAACAATATTTAAAAGACAAGTAAAATACAGAATAAAATGCTCCCTTTAAAAATGCCCTTGGTCAACCAGTTATTTAAAGGAAAGCCTGCCTGAAGAGAAAGTCTTCATTTGGTTGCAGAAGGAGAGCAAAGATGGGGCCTGCTTGGCCTCTCATGGGAGGGAGTTCAGTGGTCTCCCAATACAAGCACAAAGCAAAATGTGCTCATTTTCCAAAACCAGACAGGACTGGGGTCGTTCAGAGTAGGATGGTAGTAAATAAAGGTTTGCTGCTGGAGACCTTGATTCACTATTTATTTATGATGCAACACCATTGTTCTTCTCACTGCATATTAACATTAAACTAGGGCAGGATATCATTTCCATTGGAAGTATCAATTAAAGTTGGCATACTTGCATATTTGTTTTTATGTTGGGTGAAGACTTGCACAGTTTTAAATAAGAGGTTTGGGGCCATGCAGCCATTAAAACAGAAAGCAAAACAAAACTGTGGGTGATACCTTCACAGGCTGCTAGAAGAAAAATAAAAAAGTTGCTGAGCTTTTAGGAGCAAGCTTCCTTTTTTAAAGCAGGTACAGTATAGAAGTCCAAACAAGGCAAGGGATATACCTTATATACTCGAGTATAAGTCGAACCGAGTATAAGTCGGGGGCCCTAATTTAACCCCCCAAAACTGGGAAAATTTGTTGACTCAAGTATAAATCTAGGGTGGGAAATGCAGCAGGGCCTGGCAACTCCTCCTTTGTGAGCTGGGGGGGGCGGTGTGTGATGTTTAAAATGACTTTTAGCCACCGAGGCAAGTGCTTGGGTTGGTGGCTAAAATTCATTTTAAACATTGTAGGCCACTCCCCTGCAACATGGAGGGGGGGGTCAGGAGAAGTGGTGCACAGTATTTAAAATGACTTTTAGCCACCGACCCAAGCACTTGCCTCAGTGGCTAAAAGTACTGACCAGAATATAAGCAGAGGGCCCCTTTTCTCAGCCCAAAATTAGGGCTGAAAAACTAGGCTTATATTCGAGTATATACAGTAATTTGCCAGGAGATCGTTCTTAAAGGTTCACTTGGCAAGATGGACAGCAGGGCCCAGGCTTCTTCTTGGAAGGCACAAGGCAGCATGGTCAGATGGGGCTGGACTTTATAGGCCAGTTCAAACAAAGAGTGGCATGGTATGGGCACCTCCCATACCACGAAAGAGCAGCCTCCACCATGAAGAAGGCTAAAGAAACAGCAACAGCAACAGGACATTAACACTAGGTACTGTGATATCATTTTCCCTTGAACCGGGTCTTCATTGGATTTACCTAGTGGGGCATTTTAACCCCCCCCCAAAAAAAAAATCTCTTACCCACCCCCTAATAGAGAGCATATGTTGTTTTTTGCAATAACTTCCTGTTTCTACCCCACCTCTGGCCAATCAGGAGTGCTATGCTTCGAAGAGCCAATAGAGAGATGATGGTTGTAAGCAAGAGGGGGGTGCCCATACCATGCGGCTCTTTGTTTCAACTGGCCTGTAAAGTCCATCCCCATCGGACCAATCTGCTCTGTGCTTTCCAAGAAGAAGCTAGGCATCCATCTTGCCAAGTTAACTTTTAAGAACTGGCAAATTACATCCCTTGCGATGTTTGGACTTCTATACCTGCTTTGAAAAAGAGGGCTTGCTCCCGAAAGCTCAGCAACTTTTTTTTTAACTTTTCTTCTAGCAGCCTATGAAGGCATCACCCAGAGTCTAGTTTTGCTTTAGGTTTAAATAAATGTCCCTCCATTACTTTCAAGTTGAAGATTAGCATAACAAGTTCAATCTGTTTTAACTCTGATTTTAAGCAATTGTTTGCAACAGCCATCAAGCAATAAAAATGTTATGTTTCCTTTTCTCAGAAAGATCAGATGTGTTTGTGCAAGACAGCTACGGGGCTGTAGAACCTTAAGAGGAGTTAATAGGCAGAGCATGCAACTCCTACCTAGATGCTTTTGAATGTGCAGAACCTTTTAATACATACAGGCCTAAGGCAAATCTTGCCTCAATCTCAATAGCAAAAGACACCACCCATCCACGCTTCTTTTTCTCTTAGCAACATCCACTCCCCAGAAATGGAATGGGCATACAGTTCTAGGCATGCAAATAAGGAGGTGTGATCATAAAAAAATCCCCCAGTAAACTGAGAAAACAAAGGAGGATTTGGCGAATAAAGATAATGGGATTTAAGCAGCATCAAAGTCAAACATTCTTCCTCGATGTCCTCTAAGAGTAAATTTCAGGCAAAGGTCACCTAGGGTAAACATAAATCAGGCAAGGCAGCCAAGCAGGAGATGAATTGGCACAACTACAGCAACAGATTAGAACACTGAATAAGTTGCAAAGGTGGAAAATAGGTGAAAGGCTACAGATGTTATATAGCTGTTCTAAAACACACATAGTTTTAAAAGTGTTCAGATAAAGAGGCAACCCAAAGTCTGCCAACTTGGTTCTCTACCCACTTTTCATGAAATCTAGCTCCAGCTGAAGCCATGACTACAGTGGCAATATGAAGCAATGTTGAATCTGGTTTTGCATAAGTAAAATCAATTTAAAAATAATGCACAACAAAGCCTGTTTCTTCTTCACTGCAAACCATATTTTTTAAGAGGCTGGCAGGGTCTTTTTAATTTAACATACTTTTGAATTGATTCTTCATGAATCACTTCAGGCAGTGCAAATGCCCCCATCATATTAAATGCGACCTTTGAGAGTGGTTGTGAGTTTTGGACATGGCTATCTGTCCACTCTTTTTTTAAAAAGAAAAATGCAGACATTCCAAGGATGGCAGAAAATAGAAGGAAACAGTACATGACACTGAAATACGGTCTGGAAACAAGCTGGTTAATAAAATGATTTAAAATCCCACATATTACTGGTATTTCCCAAAGCGATTTTAAGCCCCTATTTAAATTAGAGTAATCATTTTCAAAGTGAAAGTGTACAGCGATACATAAACCATGACTTAAAATCAATTTAAAATACACTGGAGCTGAAACCAATATGAATGAGCAGTGTAACCATGCTTTCAGACAGTTCTGTGAAAGCTACCATCTGTAACAGTGATATTACAGTGATGCCTTGTAAGACAAATTTAATTTGTTCTGTGTGTCAATTTAAGCTGCCTAGATGCCCTAAGCACATCCCATCTTGCCTGATTTCGGAAGCTAAGCAGGGTCAGCCCTGGTTAGTACTTGGATGGGAGACCACCAGGGAATAGCAGGTGCTGTAGGCGCCTGGAGTAGGAACTAGCAAACCACTCCAGTATTCCTGCTAAGAAAACTCCATGGACATGGGGTCACGAAGAGTCAGTCACAACTGTAATGAC
>JAHTLZ010000010.1:53210273-53276409 GCA_023846285.1 Phrynocephalus versicolor
TCTTTCTTTCTTTCTTTCTTTCTTTCTTTCTTTCTTTCTTTCTTTCTATCTATCTATCCATCCATCTATCCATCTATCTATCTATGTGTATTTTTACACTACCTTTCTCCTTGGAGAAAGGACCCAAGGCGGCTTACAGAATGAGGGATAATATACAGTCCAGTACAATTAAGACATTTTCAAGTATTGAGAACAGGGACATCTTACAGCATTAATAGACCACATTACATCAAAACTACAAGAGAACGCAAGCAGTTAAAAGGAGAGTAAAGTTCCATGTAAAGTTATGAGTGATGGAAACTAAGATTGAAAACATAGTTTCAATGTACACCCATACGGTTATAAGTAGTTATAAACACAAAGTCTATGTGATCCTGTAGATTCATATAAAAGACATATAATAGGTAGTCCGTCGTTCAGGGAAAGTTTGGCTGAAGAGAAAGGTCTTTGCCTGTTTTCGGAAAGACAACAGAGATGAGGTAGTCCTGGTCTCTAGTGGGAGTGAGTTCCAGAGTCTGGACGCAGCAGCTTTAGAGAGAAAACCATGATGTTTTGACATATATATTTTAAAAGTCTGATTTCAGGGTCTGTGAAGATTCTCAGTCATCCAGGAGAGGTTATCTGGAAGTTGAGTCATGTCAACTGGACTTCTTTTCTTGTGAAATCAAAACATTTCACTATTTCACTATTCATCTAAGTAGTGTTGTCAGTCTAAGGAAAGTTGGTACGAAGTCTCTAATTTATATTTTGATGGAAGGACAGCATGATCCCCCGAGAAATCAGAATTACTCCAGCAATGCCACAGCTAACGACTCATACTTAATGGGTGTTGAGAATGGTTGCATAGGTGGGACTTTCACACACGCCAGGTCATTATACATCTAACTAGCCTATTCAGGCCATCGTCCACCTAATGAGCCTATTCAGACCACGGTGGCATGAAACCAAGGTGAACTATACATTGAAGGCCTTGCATCAACTTTCTCAGACTGACAAAGCTTCTTGGATGAGCAGCGAAATATTTTGGTCTCTCAAGAAAAGCAGTCCAGTTGCCATTCCAGGGTGGGTTTTTATTCTAAGAAGGCTGAGAGAATTGTTGTTTAATAATAGAATTGGATTTGTTTTATTTCTTTTGAATTTTTTGTTTGCAAAGCTGTACAAACACTGGAGCGAAGTACGTTATCAAATGGAATTTAGTTAAAAATATTTACCCTTAAAACTGATAGTGCTATTTTAGCACATTGTAAAAATAAGGCAGCTCTAAAACAAAAACATGCTCCTTTTAGAACAGAACAGTTTGGTTTCCACATCACCTAACTGAAATACTTCAGCATGGACTACTTGCTTCCTAACACCAACATGGTTCCCTACAGAGGACAACAATGAGGTTTATTTAGTTTGCAGTCACAATAGTTCTTTAGCCAGATCCTGCAAAGGAATTTGGGAACCTGCTGTGCTCAGTGTGAGTTCTTGGCTGAAACCAGGAGAGCAGCTGACTATAGCTTTTTGAGTATATGAAGATCTCAGGAATCAATAAAGTTCAGAACATCGTTTGGACTGACAATGTACTTCCCCACACAGTAGCCTGTTTCTCGCATGATGATACTTCAACTACAGAAGCCAAATGCCAACCAGACAGCAGACCCGCACACTTGCTAACATGTTTTTAACGTAATGAAATGCTTGAAATTTGGAAATTGTGAGGTTTTATATTTATGTGAGACTGGTCTAAGGACTGTAAATAAACTTTATTTTACTACTTCCCCTCATGCAGCAGTGTCATTTGCAGGCACAATAACTCAGTTTGAAAACCAAAGGAAACTGCACATCATCAGAACTAGTTCTGCCAACTACCAAACCTTCTTTGCATGGATATAGAACAGTGATGGTGAACCTTTTAGAGACCGAGTGCCCAAACTGTGTTTCAAACCCCACTAATTTTCCACAAAGTACCAATACAGCAATTTAACCTGAATACAGGTGGCTGTGAAGGGGGCAATGTCGGGTGCCCACAGAAAGGGCTCCGAGTGCCACCTTTGGCACCTGTGCCATAGGTTTGCCAACACTGATACAGAACATGTTTTTGGGAATGTGAATTAATGGTGATATAAGTACTGTATGTGAGTAGGAATGGACAAGAATGGAAGGAAACGTATTTCAAAGGACTGAACATAAATATGGGGTGGGGGGAGCTGTCCTGTGGAGATCTCGACAACAAAATAGGTTCAAAGTGATTTTCCAGCCCCTGTCAAGGGGGTACAATGGGGAACTGAACTCACAACCTCTGGCTTCGCAGCCTGAGACCTCTATATATGCATTCTCTTATTTGAATAACACATTGCTCTTTGTACCGTGTGTGTGGAAATAATGATATCCCTTCCTAATCTGCTTTCCGATTTGAAGGAAATCTAGGAAATGATTTGTGATTATTTGAAAACACCTAATAGTCTACAGTACTACTTTATTAGTGCCATATAAGTCAGATTAATGTACAATATTTGGAGAAGAATAAAGTTAGTGAATCAGCATTTCTCCCTGGCAGCAGATAACTGAACTTATATATCAGACCTTTGTCCTATTCCAGCCATCACAATTCTGGAGAAGAGGAAAAAAAAGAAAGTTCACAAACAGGGTCAATGAAGTGCATTTTTGGACACACCTATGACCCACTGTGTTTACTCTCCATTCTGCTCTGGTACACCCAGTTAGCACTATGGACTATTGTGAGAAGGAAGCACCAGCCAATGAACCTGAACGAGGTGTGCCGTCCAAGAGCGACACCGAGGATTTTCAGGTACTGCACACACACATGAAACCTGGACATTGAAAAAAGCTGATAAAAAAAGACTGATCCGTTTGAAATACTGCATTATGCTGGATGATAATATTGCAAATATCCTGGGTGGCCAGAACTAGAAAGAAGTGGGCCTCACACCAAATTTATTCATTTATATATTTAAAATATTTTGACCCCGTCTTTCTCCTTGATAGGACCCAAGGTGGCTTACAACACTGAAGGACAAAACACAAAGTTTGAGATGAGTGTGGAACAATTATCTAGAATATTAAAGACAAAATTCAATGCCAAGAAGAAAGATTTTGAGAAGGCATCTTATACCATTAAGAAGGCAATATTAAAGCTAACAACAATAGGCAAACAAAAAATAAAAATTGCTACTCTGAGAGATGGAAAACTAAAAGTGGAATAACACAAGTACTGTAGTACGACAAATTCAGATCAAGCAGTGGTACCTAACAGTCTGTCTAAAAGTCACATAACAAGTAGTCAGTCACTGAGGGAAAGCTTGTCTGAAGAGAAAGGCCTTTGGCTGTTTGCAGAAGAACAGTAAAGATAGAGCCGGCCTGGCCTCCAGTGGAAGGGAGTTCCAAAGTCTGGGAGTAGCAACAGAGAAGGCTCTCTCTCCTGTGTTCTCATCAGAGGCACCTGTGAAGGTGGCAGGAGGGAGAAAAAGGACTCTCCTGATGACCTTATGACCCAAGCTGGCTCACACTGGGAGATACAGTCTTTGAGGCAATTTGGACCCAGTCCATTTAGAGCAGTGGTTCTCAACTTGTGGGTCCCAAGATGTTCCTGGACTGCAACTCCCAGAAGTCTTCATCACTAGCTGAGCTGGCCAGGATTTCTGGGAGTTGCAGTCCAGGGACATCTGCGTACCCACAGGGTGAGAACCACTGATTTAGAGCTTTGTATGTTAAACCAGTACAGTATTTTGAATTGTGCCCGGAAGTAGATTGGCAGCTAGTGGAGCTGCAGTGACAAGGGTATTATGTGATTCCCCAGCCAGCAGTTTAGCTGTTTCATTTTGGAAACTGCTGAAGTTTCCAGAGACTTTCTACCTGTAGTTTCAACCCAGTGTGTGACAGTAATCTAGCTGGGAAATGACTAGGCTGTGTGTCAGTTGCCAGAGCAGATCTCTTAGGAAATGGACATTGCTGGTGCACTAGTATTAATTGTGCAAATGTACCCCTGGCCACTACTGAGACCCAAACACACCCAAGCTGCACACCTATTTTTTTTCCAGCGGGAGGGAAATCCCAACCATACAGGCTGAATCCCTATCCCTTGATCTCCCTTTTGAGCCTGAACTCTCTTTAGAGGCAAAAGTGACAAAAGGGAGGCTATAGTATTTTTGGAACATCAAAAGAAGGCAAGACTAACTGGAACAGACAATAATGATAAGTGGAAAGCAACCAGAAAAGAGGTAGACCAAATATGAGATGGGCTGATCCAATAAAGAAAGCTATGGCCTTGAAGTTGTAAGAACTCAGCAGGTCTCCTAATGATAGTCCTCTTTAAGAGACCACTCATTCACAGGGTCTCCAAAAGACAAAAATGACTTAACAGCTTAAGTGCAATACCATAAATCACGGTGGTGAACTGTTGCTGCTAAAGATGTGTCATTTATTTGTGGGGTTCTGGGCTCCAAATCTCAGACCTCTTAATTCTGGAAGTTCTACCTGCCAAAGCCACACCTAGATTGTGCTCATATGGAGAAAGATGGGGCCAGAAGGCTTCATGGCCCTGGACAAGCCAAGCTCTAGCTTAGCTTTCTCTTAGAAAACAATGCTGGTTGTTCTGGGATTGGAGGCACTGGGGCCATTTCCTTTTCAAACAGGTAGCTAAACCAAAATAAACATCATAGCACATGCCTAGTGATTGGTTATGCAGTGGTACCTCGAATAGTAAAATTAATTCATTCTGCGGGTCATTTCGCTAACCTAAAAGTTCATTATCTGAAATGCAATTTCCCATTGAAATGAATGGGAAACTGATTAATCAGTTCCAGAGGTCTGAAAAAGGGCAAAAGGCTGCCTCCCAACCTCTTTATAAAGTGGACTTCAAAGGCATGCAGTGGTGGAACATACACACAGAACACACACACACACCACAGTGCAATGCAAACATGGACAAAAGAAAGCAGCAACACAACCCCCCAGCCTGTTCCCACCAAAAATGCAATGGGAACATGCAAACATAGGCAAACACAAGCAAAGGGAGAAACCCAGCCCATTCCTGCCTGGAAAGGTATGGAAAAGAATGCAAACATGGACCAAAGAAAGCAGCAATACAAACCCCAACCTATTCCCCGCCAAAAATGCAATGAAAAGCACTGCAAAGATTAACAAAAGAAAGCTCCAAGATAAGCCCCAGGTCTTTCCCACCTGTGAAAAGCAGTGCAAAAACATAAAAGAAAGCAAGAAAACCTCAGCTCCTTACTTTTCCAATTTTGAAAGGCCACAAACCCTCACCAAAAATGTCCAGAATGGCTCCAAAACACGATGAAAAAAAACCTGCTCCAACTCCTCCCGCCCTTCTACAAACTACAGGGGGGAGCAATGCATCCTGGGTACATTTTTTTTGCAAAGCATAACAGAAATTTCGTTATCTGAGGCAGCCCATTGGGAAATTTCATTAACCGAAACTTCCCTATTCCTGGAAATTTCATTAAGTTATCTGAATTTTTCATTAACAGAGGCATTCATTATCCGAGGTACTGTATTACTATACTCATAATCACATGCCATTTGAAGAGGCTGGTGCAAACTGAAGACTGTCAGCAGTGAATTGTTAAATAATGACAATTCACCACTACATTTTATTCTGTTGCACTTCTGCCTGCATAAATATAACTGGTAGGATTCTAGCCAGTACTGTCCAACTACAGTCGTGATTGACTCTTTGTGACCCCATGTCCATGGAGTTTTCTTGGCAGGAATACTGGAGTGGCTGGCCAGTTCCTACTCCAGGCGCCTACAGGACCTGGTATTCCCTGGTGGTTGCCCATCCAAGTACTAGCCAGGGCCGATCCTGCTTAGCTTCCAAGATCATGCGAGATCCAATGTGTTCAGGGCATCATGCCTAATATGAGATGCTGTGGAATAAAAGAGGGGAGGGTATTACTATTGTATGACCTGCCGGGCTTCCTGTACACAATCTGGATGGACCAGAGGGGTGGACCAGAAAGGCCTATGGTATCTGCCATCATAGCTCTTCTCATTTCTACTGAAGTCATTAGCAGTACAGCAAGACACACTTCTGTTTGCCAGAACGAGAGGAAAAACAAGCATCTACATAGAAAGGTGCAACACAATTTGTTCAATGACATCAAACAAGACAATTGCATTGCCACCATTGAAGGATGCTGTCCTAGAGGGAGATGATTTTGCCATTAGGTCATAAGGCCCAGAGATAATTTTGTTTCCACAAATCTCATTTTCCTTGCCTTCTGAACTTCACACCACTCACTCTTTATTTATAAAATCTCCAATAATGTAGCTGAACTGTGCAAACTCTCACTTGGCTCAATGTGCAGAACATGTCACGTATGGTATTGTTCCTCAGGTCGGTAAGTATAAAGCACCTGTCAAAAAGATAAGCAACTAAACATATTTGCAACTCTGCTTATTTCATACTGAAAGGACAAGAAGTAAAATAGTGATTACTTATAAGATGCAAAAAGCAGTGAGCAGGGCCTCAAAGGCAACTTCTGGGCTGAAATGAAGAGAGAGTGAGAGAGTAGTTGATTTGGAGAGGATTAGGGTGAAAAAGTTTTACCTTACTTGGACAGAGTGATCCAAGAAAAAGTAAACAAAAGGCAAAAGGGCTCCCAAGCTGACCGCGCATGGCGACAGCAGGGAACAGCCAACGAGAGGTCAGGCTAGCAGTTTGCAATGGAGCAGGAATCCCTGAAGGGGAAGGGGCGGTTCACACAGTGAACAGAAGACCCCTTGTTCAGGGAGCATTGCAATCACACCACCAGGCGCTTTTCATGTAACTGAAAAGCAAGCACACCCTTTCCCCCACTTGGAACACAAAAGCACCCTACAGGTTAGGCGAGGCGGCGGCTCAAGGTCACTGGGTGAACCTGAGCGTCACTTGGGGGTATGTGTGCGATCGGAACCCGGGTGTTTCCTCGCCGCAGGTGCACGACGCGCGCCCCTTCCCGCGGCGCCCGCGCGCTTCTCCCCGGGGCGGCGGCGCCTGCCTGCCCGCCTGCCTACCTCGCTGACGATGGTGGTGTGGAAGGGCTGCCGGCTGTACTCCCACCCGTCGCGGCAGGGCTCCTGCTCCACCTGCCCGAGGTCGACGTCGCGGCCGGGCTCGAGGCGGGCGGCCGAGAAGTTGAGCATGGCGGCCAGGCGGTAGCGGCGGCAGCGGCTCGGCGCGAGCGGGCGCCCGTCGCGCACCTCCAGCGGGATGGCGGCGTTGCGCCACGCCGCGCTCAGGTTGGCGCCCGCCGGCACCCGGCACCGGTGCTCGGGGATGCCGGCCAGGAAGACGGCCGACATGCCGTTGAAGCCGTTCGGGATGATGCTGGCGCTCAGCAGGAAGAAGACCAGCCGCTGGAAGGGGCCCCACTCGCCCAGGAAGGACACCAGGTCGTCATAGTCGCGCATGGCAACGGCGCCGGCGGCGGCGGGCGCGAAGGAGCGCTGGTGGAGGCGCAGCAACCCGCACACGGCCGCCGTCCCGGTTTGGAAGAGCGGCAGCCGCTCGGGCCGCCTCCTGACGGGCTCGGCCATGCCTCCGGAGGCGGCGTCTGTGCCACCCACCCCTCCCTCGCCGCGTCCGGGCGGGCTAAGCTTTCGCCGGATCCCTCCCCCTCCCCACCTCCAAGCAGGAGGCGCCTTGGTGACGACGCCCTTGGGCGGGACATGCCGCCTGCGCGCCGACCCACGTCGCCAGGCTTGGAAAGGGGCCGGTGGCGGCCTCCCAGCGCTGCTTGTGGTCCGCACGCGAGCCGGCACGGGAGGCCCCTTGGCCCTTGGTGTAATTCGCCGAAGTGGCGCGAGGGGAAGGAAAAAATCCACACACACGCACACACACACACAAATCCGGGCGTGAGAACGCCCTCCCACTTTAAATGGAATTCGCGCGCTGAAATGTGCGGTGCATTTTCTTCTTTTACTTCCTCCGGAGTACGAGTAGAGTTTCCTTCCGTCATCCGGAGCCGTTGTTCAGGCCGCTTTTCTGCCTTTGAGCGTCTAGTACGCGGTGTCTTTGGTTTGCAAACATTCCGCTCCTTCTAGAATTCAAGGCCAGGTGTGGCATTTGCTGTCTTGTACTTTGCCCTCACCCTGCCTCCCAAAGGAGGTGGCGAACAACGTGCTACCTTACCTGCAGGTACCCAAGGAGACAGAGTTTTAAAAAGCAGAGGTTCAGTAGAGGTTTCCACTTAACACCTATGAATGTATAAATAACTCCACTGCTGTACAGTGGTAACTTGTATAAAGGAATTAATTCGTTCCAAATGAAATTCTGCTAAGCAAATTTTCCTTTGTACAAATTTCCGATAGAAATGCATTGAAAATGGATTAATCCCTAATCGTCATTTTTTTTAAAAAATATATATATTTTATTGAATTTTCTATGGTAGTATAGGAGAGAACACTCACAGGATGCTGAATAAAAGTTTATTAAAAGAGCCCAACGCATTTCGGCCAGAATGGCCTTCTTCAGGGACTTTTCACTATAAAAGTAACATTTAAAAGACATAGGGTCAGTGTATTCTATATACAAATAACATACAAAAGCATTTCTTATCAAATGCACACTTGACACTTTGAATACTGAAACAGCATACATAATGTGGAAAACACTAAGTATTAAAGGGATACTTTAAAAGCACTCTGACCTGCTATCTCAGACCACTGCCTAACTTGCAGTCATAACATTCTAGGCTTTTTACAAATTATACTGCTCTAAGGAAACAACCGTATAGAACATGGCATGCACATATTTTATACAACTTCAAAGGTATTACTTCAAAGGAGGAGTGATAATAGCAGATACATGAACCTTTTAACTGTTTGCCCCACTGCTTTACATATAAGGTAGCATACATATGCTTGCATATATGTGGGTGTTATCCACAACTACTTCCAAAAATACAAAAACATTTCATATCAAATGCAATTAACAATAGAATACTGGAACAGCATACATAATGGTCAATGTGAAAATCACTATTATAAGTGTTGTGTATTGATCTGTACTCCTATTATCTGTAATTGCTTATGTTGAAGTAACTGCCTCCCTGTTCCAAAGGGAACAGGCCTATTGGTTTATTCAAGTGGCTGCATTTGGATCCTCAATCCTATTGGTTTCCGCCAAAAGGCAGCTTTGTGATTGCTTGTAATTGTTCCCTTCAAAATGTATCCTTTTCTAGCCAGTCCTCATTCCTATAAATGTAGCTCCCTCTCCCCAGTCCCCAGTCTTGTTCTCTTCCTGGATAAAGAGTTGTTACAACAGAAGCTGTCTCCAGCAGGCTATGTCAAAGAGCTGAAATCACTTGCTGAAATCACTAAACCCCACGTTACTATACTGGCAACGAGGATGGGATCCGGAATGCTGAGAAGCAGAGGATCATCACGCTGACTCAGAGTCCGGATCGCAGTGGAGAACAAGATGCACCAGCCGGCTAGAAGACGACCCCACCCGCCTGGAGAATGGAAAGTCCAGGGTATTGGAGCCCTTCCAGCCATCGGAGCCCCACACTTGGGAGGACTGTGTTGAACGTTTCGAGTTCTTTGTGGCGGCTCAAGGAATCACTGATGCCAGCAAAAGAAGGGCCACGTGCCTGAGTTGCTGTGGGCGTGAGACCTTCATGTTGGCCAAGGCACTGCTCGCCCCAGCAAAGCTGAGTGAGACATCACTCACAGACATTTTCGCCCGGCTGACAAGCCACTTGGCACCTACCAAAACCAAGATGGCCTGGTGGATGGAGTTTCAGAAAAGGAAGCAGCAAGCTGGAGAATTTGTGGCTGCATTCCTGGCAGGACTCCGGGAGCTTGCTCAGCACTGTGGCTTCCCAAATCTTGAAGACACTCTTTTGGATCAATTTGTTGGGGGGCTCAGCAGCAAAAAAGCCCAAAGGCTCATTGTGGCAAAGGAAGATGTCACCCTTGCCTCCGCCTTGAAAGAGGCCACCGCCACAGATAATTATGAGCAGGAAGAGCTCAATGCCAGTTGCAAGGCCACGAAGCTGCGGGTAGAGGCTGCCCATGCCATGGATGAACCAGAGGCTAGTCCAAGCCAGAGCCCAGTCCGTGGTGTCGAGTTGGTGTGTCAGGCTGATGCATGGCCCAAAGATCGCCGAGGCGCTTGCCCAGGCTGTGGTGGAAACCATGAGCGGAAAAGCTGCCGTTTTCGTGATGCTATGTGCAGGGCATGCAGTAAGACAGGACACATCGCCAGGGTCTGTAGGTCGGTGGCAGCTGGAACAACGGGATAACCTAGATCAACGCGTCGCAGAATATCCACCACGACTCATCTCCTAGACGACTGCAATTATCTCACAGAGATCAACGGAGAGACCGTGCAGTTCCCGGCGCAAGGCAAAACATCTGTCAGAGTGAAGATTGAAGGTCAACTGTGCGACATGGAGGTGGATTCTGGATCTGGATTCACCATTGTCTCAGACCAGACTGCAAGGGGGCTCTTTCCTGGGGGTAGGTTCCCCTCTCTGGAACCATTCCCAGCAACCTTGCAATCATACACGGCGGGCCGCATCCACATTCTAGGAATGTGTGCTGTGAGGGTACAATTCCGGGAGAAACAGGCCGTGCTTAAATTGGTGATTGCAAAGGGGAGTCGCCCCAGTCTCCTGGGTACTGACTGGTTTCCCGCCTTGGGACTGAGTATATCAGGGCTCAACTCAGTCCAAACTTCCCCAGAGTTGGGCAAGGCATTAGACCAGGAATTTGCCGAACTCTTCAGTGGAAAACTGGGTTGTTATAAAGGGCCTCCAATTGACTTTGAGCTGGACCCCAGGGTGGCTCCAATCCGACTCAAGCCAAGGCGAGTGTCATTTGCGCTGCAACCCAAGATTGAGGCGGAACTGGACAAATTGGTCAAACAGGGAGTTCTTTCACCTGTGGACTCTTCTAAGTGGGAGACTCCTATCATCACACCCCTTAAGGCAAATGGGGAAGTGAGAATTTGTGCAGAATACAAATGTGCTATCAACAAGGCACTCAGGGGAAATTCATACCCCATTCCAGTCGTCTCACAGCTGTTGGCAAAACTAGCTGGGGGGAAAATTTCGCGAAACTCAACCTGGCACAAGCTTACCAACAGCTGCCAGTGTCTCCGCAATCTGCGTAAGCACAGACTATCGTAACGCACAAAGGGGCTTTCAGAGTAAACAGGTTACAGTTTGGAGTTTTTGTGGCCCCAGTGATTTTTCAAGGACTAATGGAGCGCCTGTTAAGGGGTCTGCCAGGGGTCTTGCCATTTTTTGATGATGTTCTGATTGCTGGGAAAGACCCCCAGGAACTAGTTGGGTGTATCCGTGCTGTGTTACTCAAATTTAAAGAGGTGGGGCTGCAGCTAAAAAAGGAAAAATGAAGTTTTGGGGTGCCAACTGTGGATTTCTTGGGGTTTAAAATTGATGCAACAGGCATCCACCCCACTGACTCTAAAATTAAAGCCATTACTAAGGCACCGCACCCACATAACAAGACGGAGTTACAGTCATTCCTGGGACTTATTAACTTTTATCATTCATTCCTACCTCAGAAAGCTTCAATAGCGGAACCGTTGCATAAACTATTGCAGAAAAAGAGTGTGTGGCATTGGGCTCAGGCACAGCAGAAGGCTTTTGACACCTTGTGGAGCATGCTGACTAGCAGGAGCATCATTGCTCATTATGACGAGTCGAAACCTCTTGTCCTGGCATGTGATGCCTCTCAGTATGGGCTGGGAGCTGTGCTGAGCCATAGGGAAGCAGATGGGTCGGAAAAGCCCATCTCGTTCTATTCTCGTACGTTGTCGCCAACGGAGCGCAACTACGCACAAATTGACAAAGAATGGCTATAGTGGCAGGGATTAAAAAGTTTCATGACTTTATACGGTCGCCACTTCTTCCTTGAAACTGACCACAAGCCACTGTTAGGATTGTTCAACCCAAACAAACAGACGCCGCAGATTCTCTCCCCCAGAATGTTGCGATGGTCTATATTCCTGAATGGGTTCCAGTACACCCTGACCCATGTTCCAGGGAAAAGGCTGTGCCATGCTGATGCACTAAGTCACTTGCCTCTTCCTGGTGTGAGCAATGTGGATCCTGCCCCAGCGGAACAAGTGATGATGCTGGAAACACTTCCGGGGGCCCCTGTAACTGCCACTGAAATAGCTGAGAGAACGAGGAAAGATACCGCTCTCTCCCATGTGCTCACTTGGGTGGGGAGGGGATGGCCAGGTGGCCCGCATGAAGAAAAATTTAGACCATACGCAACAAGGCAACATGAGCTATCCCTGCATAAGGGCTGTCTCCTGTGGGGAGACAGGGTGATCATTCCAGCGCCACTGAGAAACAGGGTTCTGGATACGCTTCACATGGTGCATCCGGGAATGGTCAGGATGAAGTCGCTAGCCCGGTGGTATGTGTGGTGGCCTGGGATGGACCAAGATGTTGAACAATGGGTACGGACATGCAAGGCATGTCAGGAAGTACGCCCAGAAGTGGCCAGAGCACCAGTCCACTGGTGGGAGCAGACCCGGACTCCCTGGAGGTGGCTGCACTTAGATTTTGCTGGGCCATTCCAAGGAAAGGTTTTTTTGGTTATTGTTGATGCGTATTCTAAATGGTTAGAGGTGGCTATGGTTCCCAGCATGTCGTCAGCTGCAGTCATCAAAGTGTTGAGACAGCTGTTTGCAACCCACGGGTTGCCCGAGACCATTGTGTCAGACAATGGAGCAGCCTTTGTATCCCAAGAATTCACGGCATTATTGGCTGATAATTTCATAAGAGGGGTCACATCAGCTCCCTTTCACCCCTCATCCAATGGGTTTCCGCCAAAAGGCAGCTTTGTGATTGCTTGTACTTGTTCCCTCCAAAATGTATCCTTTTCTAGCCAGTCCTCGTTCCTATAAATGTAGTTCCCTCTCCCCAGTCCCCAGTCTTGTTCTTTTCCTGAATAAAGAGTTGTTACAACAGAAGCTGTCTCCAGCAGGCTGTGTCAAAGAGCTGAAATCACTTGCTGAAATCACTAAACCCCATGTTACTATAATAGGGATACTTTAAAAGCAGTCTGACCTGCTGTCTCAGACCACTGACTAACTTGCAGTCACAACATTCTAGGAAACAACTGTATAGAACATGGCATGCATGTATTTTATACAACTTCAAAAGTATTACTTCAAAGGAGGAGTGATGATAGCAGATACATGAACCTTTTACTGTTTGCCCCACTGCTTCCACATATAGGGTAGCATACATCTGCTTGCATATATGTGGGTGTTATCCACAACTACTTCCAAACATCTTATCTGAAACTAAACTTTCAGGCATTTATCTGTGTGTTCCACTTGTTACCAAACAGTCTCTTATTTTTCTTAGTACTCTCACTTCATCATCCACTGTTTAATAGGGCTAAAAAACTATTTTTATTTTACATGAATGCAATATTATAATGTACACCACCAACCTGTGCTCAAAGAAACTCTGGAAACAGCTTGATGTCTTGCTTCTCAGTCAGTTACTAGCTACACAGCTGAAGACTTTTATAATTGCTCTGTAAGGGTACCCAGCTGATGTAGCATGCAAGTAAAATATATCTGTAGCTGCATCTTTAACCAAAATTTATATCAATGGTAAAAAGTCTATTTCCTCATTTAAACCCATAGGGGATAAGGTGTTTAACCTAATGATCCAGTCTATTTCTTTTTTTAGAAGGATTTTTAAATTATCTTTCACAGTCTCTATTGCCCAAAATTTAAAATCCTTTTCTGAATGCTTATATTCTGTAAAGTGGTTTACTAAAGGAGTGCCTGTCCTTTTATGTCTGATGTTGCTAAGATGTTTCCCTATCCGTTCTTTTAAGGGTCTAGAAGTCTTTCCTACATATAGTTTAGGGCAAGGACAGCTGATGACATCTACAGCACCCTGAATATTGCAGTTTGTGAATTGCATTAAGGTGTATTTCTTATTTTGTTGAATGTCTGTAAAATCAGTCATTTTAGTGGTATGTTTACAATAAATACAACGCCCACATGGGTGGTGACCAGTAGGTAGCGTTCTGGTCTTGAGAATGTTACCTTTTGTCTGATTTTTTTCTTTGAATTCACTCCTGATTAAAAAGTCAGCTAGGTTTTTTGTTCTTTTGAAAGTAATTAAAGGTTTTTCTGAGCACCCAGGTATGTTATTTAGAATGTGCCAATGTGTTCTAATGTTGTTTTGTAGTTTGTTGGTGATATGATTATATGTCAGCACACAACTCTGTTGACTTAAAAGTAGATCTCTTCTTCTCATGTTGTTTGCTTTACAGAAATTTCTTTCAATGATGTGATTGGGATAGCCTCTATGTAACAATTGTTTTTTTAAAAGATGAGATTCAGATTTAAAAAAATCATCTGTATTGGTGCAATTTCTTTTAATTCTTAGGAATTGTCCATATGGTAAATTTTTTCTGAGGGATTTTGGATGTGAGCTGTCAAATGTGAGGTGAAAGTTGCAGTCTGTAGGTTTTCTATATAAGCTGGTGTTCAATCGTCCAGAGTGTATTTTGATGGTAAGATCTAAAAAGTGGATTTCAGAATGGTTGTATTCTAAATCAAATTTCAGATTGATGTCTAGAGAATTTATCCATTCAGAAAAGGACTTTATGAGGTTGTCTCCTCCTCTCCAAATAATAAAAATGTAATCAATATATTGAAACCATTTGACGTAGGGGAATAAATGTGTCTCAAAAACTTCCATATATAAGTTGGCTATTTCAGGGGCCATAGGACAACCCATGGCAACCCCTTTGACTTGCCAATAAAAATTGTTGTCAAACTTTAAGTAATTTTTTCTAAGGGATATTGCAGCTAACTCATGTAAAAAGAATGAGGGGGGTGTTCTTCTGTTCTTTTCTGCAAAGTGTCATGTATGATGGATAGAGCTTCTTCTATCAGTATGCTGGTGTAAAGAGAGTTGACATCCATAGTAATCAGGAGGTCACGTTCTTTAATCTGTATAGGTTCAATTTTATTAATGAAATCCCTTGAATCTTGAATGTAAGAGGGGATTATTGGTAGGAAGGGTTTTAAAAAATAATCAATGAATTTTGAAATAGGCTCTAAAACTGAATTAGAGCCTGAAACAATGGGTCTGCCTTTTACTGGATATTGTTGTTTATGGGTTTTAAGAAGAGTATAAAAAAACTGTATTCTGGGGTTTTTGTTGAGTAAGAAATTATATTCGGATTTAGTAATATATCCTAGAGTTAATCCTTCTTCTAATATAAATTTGATCTCCTTTAAGATGTCTTGTGTAGGATCTTTGGAGCACATTGTATATGTGGAGGTATCTGCCAGTTGTCTGAGGACTTCCTGTTTGTAATCTAAGCCTAAGGTATTTTGAATTACAATGGCTCCGCCTTTATCCACTTGTTTTATGATAATGGTGGAATCTTGGGAGAGAGACCTTAAAGTATCCATTTCTATTTTATTCATATTGTGCCAAGGATTCCTGTGGGATTTTTCTAATCTGTCCAAATCTTGTAAAACTAGTCTTTCAAAGGTGATAATGGAAGGATCTGGATGATCAGTAGGCATAAATGAAGATTTTCCCTTAAAAATATTAAAACCTGTACGAGAGAAGGATTTAGATGTGCCAAAATGCTGGCGTAATCTTATATTTCTGATAAAACGGAAAAGATCAAGCCTAATGGTAGTGGGGTCATGTTTGGAAGTGTATCTGCTATCATCACT
Source organism: Phrynocephalus versicolor (assembly GCA_023846285.1). Taxonomy (NCBI): domain Eukaryota; kingdom Metazoa; phylum Chordata; class Lepidosauria; order Squamata; family Agamidae; genus Phrynocephalus; species Phrynocephalus versicolor. The sequence goes on from JAHTLZ010000010.1 coordinate 53,225,992, forward strand.
CCTCCTTTGAAGTAATACTCTTGAAGTTGTATAAAATACATGCATGCCATGTTCTATACGGTTGTTTCCTAGAATGTTGTGACTGCAAGTTAGTCAGTGGTCTGAGACAGCAGGTCAGACTGCTTTTAAAGTATCCCTATAATACTTAGTGATTTTCACATTGACTATTATGTATGCTGTTTCAGTATTCTAAGTGTTAACTGTGCATTTGATAAGAAATGTTTTTGTATGTTGTTCGTATATAGAATACACTGACCCTATGTCTTTTAAATACATTGCTTGTGTTTTGCCGTGTCCCATAGTTCAAATACAAATATTTTCCCAACATTCAAGTGCCACTATTTTAGCCCAAGTGCTTGGAATATTCCAAATTTGCATGCTTCTTTTCCATCCTTTTATTTATCGTTTTTCTGTTGTATGGAATTACCCAATAGGCGATTCTGTTAAGCAATTTTCTCCTATCTCCGGAATTTTTTTCCTTTAAGTGGATTTTCGATTAAACAAACCACTTGTTATATGAGGGTCCACTGTATTTACACACTATAACATCCTCTCTAAGCTGCCTAGATGCCCTAAGCACATCCGATCTCGCCTGATTTCGGAAGCTAAGCAGGGTCGCCCTGGTTAGTACTTGGATGGGAGACCACTAGGGAATACCAGGTGCTGTAGGCGCCTGGCGTAGGAACTGGCAAACCACTCCAGTATTCCTGCCAAGAAAACTCCATGGACATGGGGTCACGAAGAGTCAGTCACGACTGTAATGACACAACACACACACAACAGCCTATCTTGTGCTTGCCCTGGGCTGGAGGTTCAGTTTGGTAATTACATCAACCTTTGCCTTAAGGCTGAGGCTCCCAACTCTCAAGTGCCACTATGAATTCACTGCCCCACAACAATATTGCTTACTTGTTCTGGTAATCACAATACCTGGAGATTTGAAATAACTAATTCTAGCAGACAGCTGCTAAAGCTCAGAGTACCTGATTGTGGAGCCAAGATTAGGAGTTGAAGTCCCCACTGGACCTTCCAGGTGTGTGTGTGTGTGGGGGGGTCAGCCAAGATCTACTGGAGTGTCTGGCCCTTGGCCAACCTATAGAGTCCCAGAATTCCAGCTGGACAAGAAACAGGAAACCATGTCTGAGTACAGTACTTCATGCCTAGAAAACCCTGGATGGGTTGACAAGTCAACGTTTAGTTAACAGCAAGGAATAGTAATAACAATAGTTCATACTCATGTATTTCTGACCACCATGTATGGATCTGAGGAAAGGAAAGCTGATGGGCAAAACTGATTTGTTTGAAATGTGCTGGTTGTGGATACCTTGGACTGCTAGAAAGACAAGCAAGTGGGTCCTGGTCTAGATCAAATCAAGGGTGAACTATCTCTGGAGACACAAATGTTGAAAATGAGGCTGTCCTTTTTTGGGCACGTCGTGTAGTTTGTAGATTGGCCTGAACCAGCATGGCTCTTCTTATGTTCTTATGACCTTGAATGAGCTTTGTAGAATTAGATTTCCCTTGGTGCTTTATTGCTTCCATTTGGATGCAATTTAGAGGAAAAAAATACAGTGGAGCCTTGTATAACAAAACAGTTTGTATAACATAAAATCTGTACAACATAAAAAATTCCGGAGATAGGGGAAATTTGCTTAACAGAATCGCCTATGGAGAAAATCTGTACAACATAAAATGGTCACGATTAGGGATTACTCTGTTTTCAATGCATTCCTATGGGAAATTTGTATAAAGGAAAATTTGCTTAATATAATTTCATTTGGAACAAATTAATTCCTTTATACAAGGTACCACTGTATAGTTGTTTTTATGCTGGCAGTATAGTTGTTTTTAGGCTGTACTACAGTGATCCCCCACCTATTGCGGGGGTTAGGGACCTGACCTGACCCGCAATAATTGAAAATCTACGATATGCGGATCCAGGTCGAATCAGGCGGGGGGGCTAGCTTGGGGCTCCTGTACTTACCCCCAGCCTGGCCCTACCCCGAATGGGCCTGTGAGAGCCTTCCCGGGCCTTCTGGAGGCCCCAAAAGGGCCTCCCTGAGAACCAGAAGTGACTTCCAATAAACCGGAAATCATTTCTGAGGCCTCTGACAGGCCTAGAAAGGCTCTCGGAAGCCTCATAAATGATATTCAGCGATCTGGAAGTCATTTCCGGTTCACAGGGAGGCCCTTTTGGGGCCTCCAGAAGGCCCAGGAAGGCCCTCACAGGCCTGTTCGGGGCACCTCCCATCCTGGGGTAAGTATGGGAGGCTTGAAACAGGACTTCCCCCCCCTTACACTAGGGGGCCTTTTTTCATATACTGTGGTCCCACGATATAGCAGGGCCGCAGTATATGAACCGTGAAAGGGCGGGGGACCACTGTACCTTCTTTGCCTCAACATACAAGGCACAATATACTACTATAATGGTATTGTTTCTAAGCTCCTTGAAGACAGCACAGTCTCCAGAGAATTGCTGTGTGTGGCATCAATCAAAAACAGACATTACAAAAGAATTTAATAAATCCTATCAGATTGGTTGGATCTAAATCTGTATAAGGACAGAGCACAAATTGATACTTCAAACCATGTTAATAAATTTTTTAATTAATTTTAATGTAAAGAGATTTCTAGAACATAACTGTTAGTTAATCCTTGCAATGTTGCAAGCTGAGCCATATAAACATTCAGTTTCTATTAGCTGTTTGCTGAAAGCTAGGGTGGAAATGTCAGTATATTAACATTTATTTTTTTTACTGTAGTAAGCACATGAAATAATGATTTTAACATCAGAAAGAAAGAATAAAATGGTTCAGACTGGATTTTATTATTGCCTTGTTTCACTTTTAAAATGACAGGTAGAAAGTTATCAAGATCTGATGACTTGAGTAAAAGAATTCCAGATACCTAAATATCTGTGCCATCTTTCTGGACTTGGGCCCAAAGGAGAGAGAGAGAGAAGAGGCTCAATTTCCCTTACCATTTCCCCACTGCATTTTAGCAGGGAAGTGGAGGGGGCAGACGGTCAGCTTGGCGCAGTGGAGGAGCCCCGTGGTGCAGTGGTTAAATGTCTGGGGTTCAATCCCAGGTAGCTGGCTCATGGTTGACTCAGCCTTCCATCCTTCCGAGGTCGGTAAAATGAGTACCCAGCTTGCTGGGGGGGGGAGGGGCAATGTGTAGCCTGCATACTGTAATTATAAACTGTAAACTGCCCAGAGACTACTTGAAGTGGTATGGGGCGGTATATAAGCAGAACACTTTTTCCTTTAACTATTATATTACTAGCAGCCATTCCTCAATATAACTTTTCCCAAAATAATTTTGGGATGAAGACCAATCCTAGTGGTCCTAAGACTTTGGTTAATTATGTATTGTTAAGCTGGAACCAAATTATAACAACCTTAATTGGACTTCCAAGATAAGTGAGATATTTCAGGAGGGCTTTAGCAGTTCCACATTCCTAGTGAGCTTCTGCAGCTCAGCTAGGATTTGAATCCAGGCTACCTAGGCCTGTTTTTGCATATAATGTCTCTGCTAAAAGAAATCTCCCAAGTGAAGCCATTTGCTGCATCAAACCACATCATGTGCGCAGTGCAACAGAAAGATACAGGAACGGATCAAGTGGTCAGAATAAGGAAGTGAACCAATGTGATGACCGCTTGCAGTCTTGCTACATAATCAGTGTTCCTAGGATAGATACATTCAGAATGACCTTAGACCTGCGCATGGGTGGAAGAGGTGCAGCAGAGAACAATAAGGGTTTAGAACCTTGGCCAGACCAAGGGGTTCCCAAATTCCCCATCCCTTTCCCTCAAGGTAAGTCCTAAAAAATGGTGTGGCTGTTACCTTGACTGTGTACACAATTGCACAAAGCAGTAAAACAAGCTGCAAAGCCAGTCAGTGAGAAACTGAACAAGATAAGCCCTTGTTCATGGAGACACAATAATATATATGTCTTGGAACAATCCTGAAGGTTTTTCTCTGTCCTGGGTATTATAATTAGAATTACAAGTCACCACTGAAGGGAAAAAAATAGGAGCAGGATTATCATAACTTCTGCTTTATACACAGTAAATTCAGTATACTGTATGACAAAAAGCATTGTCTTTTATCTTCTTTTCTTTCAGTAGAACCATATTCTTAAGAAGCAAATTTTTCATATCTCCAAATTTAGTCACAGTAAAATGCAGCGGCTGTGGATGAAGGATAACATTATACAGAAATTACCTGGAGCAAGATAGACCTTCCTTACTACAAAATGCGAATGTGTTTCGTTGTTGTTAAATGTCTCTAGACAATACAAATAAGTTTTTTAGCCCAATTGAAATAGAATCTGCAGCGTTTCAAAACAAGAATTCAAGATTATACAAAAGAGGGACTTCTCAAATGAAGGTTGTGCTAAAGAATGTCAGGGACATTTTCATTTCAAATCCTGCCCTTGCTGGATTTGGTAGGGCTCTAATCTCGTGAATGTCAGATAGCAAGTGTTATCTTTCCTTTTTCTCCCCCTCTAGGGGTGGTCAGTGACTGTGCCTAGCACTATCCAGGTTTTTCAGAAGAGAGACTACGTATGGAACAGAAGAAAGCTTATTTGACTGAGTTGCGGTATGAAGAAACAATTATATATTGACTTGCCAACAACATATACTTGTTTCTTTGAACCAAAGCTTGGTGAAATTCTGTTTCATTATCTGCACTTAGCAAGTAGGAGGAGGCTAAGAAGTGAAGGAACAGAAGCATAAACGTCAGCATAAAGATGCTCAGCCATTGGGGACAGGAACAATTTAGGTGACCACTGACCATCGCTGTTTCTACTCCCCAGTGTGTCTACAAATATTCACCATCTCTCTGAAGTGGACTACATACCACAGAAGCCTTTTTGGTCTCTAAAAATAGCAAAATAACTGCCAGTACTTAGTCTTTAAAAATCTCACAAGGGTATTTGTTATTTTTGTATAACCTTTGTTGCAAGCAGCTGAACCGTGAATAGATGCATGTTCAATCTTCAGACAAGTGTGGAAATTAAATTCCAGGGCAAGGGTGTGCTGTCCACCTCAGGGCAGAGCAACACCGTAACAGAGCCTTGGCATCCCCTTTGGTATGCAAAAGGTTAAAAGGATGAAACTGATTAAAAGGGAAATTGAAAATAATATGATACACTCAGCTGCTGGCCCAAAGGAGAAAGCAAGGGAAGCTAAACACTCCAATAAATCTTAATATCTCAGAAGAACCTTGGGCAAAAATATGGACTACTCAGCCCTAGAAATCAGCCATGTCTAAGGAAATGGTATTTAAAAGTTAATGAATGGCAATTGTGCCCTGTAAAACGTCATAAAATTAATAAGGAAATACCAAATAGGTATTGGATAAATTGTTGGAAGGGATCATTGGAACATATCTAGATTTGACCACTTGTCCAAAGGTTGAATCATTCTGGCATGAATAGAATGGTTGAGTAAGTCAACATAGCAAGAAATAGTCTCTAATGAAACTTTAATTGTTCTCATTGTTCTCAGAGAATAAGAATGTATCTGAAGAATTGGTGGTGATCCTTATAGGGGCTGCAAGAACTACATTTGCCCAAGCTTGGAAAAATACTCAAGCACTTGCTTTTCAAAGATGTTTGGATAGGCTATGAGTCATAGCACTCATGGAAAAACTGACAACTTGCATTGGACTGCTTCAAGGACAAATAAAATAAGGCAATTTTGTTAATATTTGGTACCCTTTGTTGGTTTTGGGTTCAGAAATGGAGAGGATGACATTTTGAGAAGCCTGCTGCAGTAGTGGTCTGCTGTCTTTTAAGCATGATAGAACGCATATATTAATGGATTATAGGAATTGATTGTATTATTTATAGATATAAATTTATTGCTATGTATGTAATCATACAGGTAATATATCCAAGGATTGTCAATAAAAGTTTTTAAATGGTAGATTCAGGTGCTCCTGCAAAGGAGAAAATGAGTGAAGGAATGAATACTAGTAAGTTGAATTTATTATGGTCAAAGATCAGGACCATAAAATTGTACAGAACATGACAATACAGAACATACCACGTACATTATGCAAAAGCAAATGAAGTGTATCTCCCATAAAGCCTGCCCTACAATGACCCCCTGGACATTCAAAATAGGCACTAAAGATGGTTCTGACTGAGGTAAATGTACTGTAAACCCCCCCCCCCCCCCAAATAACTGCTTTTCTGCCCTTTTCACAGAACTGGTAAAGACTGCTGTTGTTTTTTTGTCTTCTAGAATGTTTTGTTCTTCCACTCAATCTACCAAACTTCACTGAAACATTAGCCCACTATTAGAATTATGTGTTTGTGTTTTATTGCTGAAGGATTGTTATTGTACAGTACAGTACTGGTTTTCATTGGGTATGTCAAAGAATTGGAGTGCTTGTATGGCTGCATAGCTGTTTGCATCCCTTTCCCATTTGTGGAATATGTTTTTTGAAAAGACGTCAAAGATTCAACACACACACAGAAATGCACAGTTAAATGTCAGAGACCTGGGGACGGACGGACGGACGGACGGACGGACGGACGGACACAGAGAGAGAGAGAGAGAGAGAGAGAGAGAGAGAGAGTTAATGTTAGGGACGGGGACACACACACAAACACACAGTTAATGTTAGAGATCTGGGGACAGATCAGATTAGAATCTCTTAAAAGGTGCAAGGGTGGATCAGCCTCAATCTATATGCTCTTTATTTGGGCTCAGATCAGGTCACAGCACACTTTAATCACAATGATAAACCAGAATCCTGTTTATTTGATCCACATCAGCCATTGCACAAGTGGATCAATACTTCCTGGGCTGGTACTATACTGTACCCCTTGGCGCCCCACTTATTGCGGGACCACCTGGAGACCCTGGCAGTAGGGCAGCCTGAGCGCATGGATATAAGGAGTGTGGCCATAAGTGGATGAGCCACACTGGGAGGGTAGGGCAGAGGTTTGGACAGGATGGCAGGAGCCATGTTTAAAGAGAGGAGGAGGAGGAGATTCTTGTTGCCCTTTGACAGATTCAAGAGTCAGAGGGCTTGGCACTGGCTTCCAAAGAGCCATCTCTTATTTTCTGCATTCTTTGGCAAACACTGGTTACGGTTATTGCTGTGGGTTTTCTTGGGCTGTTTGGCTGTGTTCTGGGAGTTTTCCTTCCTGGTTACGGTTGCTCCAGGATGGGCAAAGGAGTCCATTTCATCTCAATGAAAAGCAGATGAATTGCCCCATCTGGTTTCCCACAATGATGAGATAAGCTCTGGGCCACTTGAACTTGGAAGAGGTTCTGGTAGAAGAAGAGACACCCAACCAGTGGATGTAGCAGATCTTCTGGCAGCAGGGCAAGGGGCTGGGGCTCATAGACCTTCGTTGGTCTAGAATTACTCTAAAAGGCATTAGCTGTGTGGGAGTCAGTGCTGCAAACTTGAACTCAAACTGGAGACTCTGGTGGCCCAGGGAATGGAATAGAGGCTGAAGTAAGTAAAGCAAGCAATGGGAGCTAGTGAAGGCAACTTAAGCAGACTGCTGGGGCTGGAGGTTCAGGTGTCCAACCTATCAGTGTACCCATCCCTCATAAAAGCAAGTTTTACCAACAAAAGCCTGACACCCATGAAGTCTGTGGGGAAAGAGACCCACCCAGCTCACCCTCACCCTGGGCAGGGGTGGCAGCTTTCACATGAAGCCTAAGCCTTATTGTTTTTGACAGCTTGCACACAATGGCAAACTGGATCATTTGCTCCACACCTGAAGCAGCAAACTTCTAGCGGTAGTCATACATTTCCCCCAAAGTGCACACCTCACCTTGCTTAAAGCACTCCCTGGGCATTTCTCAAATTAATTATGCAGGCTACATGGTGCTCCACCCCAGCAAGCTGGAAACTCAGAAGGATAGAAGATCGAGGCAACCTTGAGCCAGTTACCAGAGACTGAACCCCTAGGTTGTGAGCATAATTTTGGCTGCAGTACAGCAGTTTTAACCACTGTGCCATGAGGCTCCTACACTACCAATCGACTTTATTTATTATGTTCAAGCTTACTACAAATGAGCAGTTATAGAACTTGCAAACTAGTTATTCCCACCCCACCCCCCAAAAAAAACCCACCACAAAACACTGGGTTAGCTTGAGTTGTGAGACATTGGTTGTATTGCCAATCTTTTGGATAGGAACCATCCATCGGTTTTTAGGAATATCCTAAAGCAGTGGTTGCCAACACTGGGCCCCCAAAACTTGGACCTAAACTCCCAAAAACCTCCACTACTAGCTATGCAGGCAAAGATTCTGGGGAAACAGGGTTGGGAACCATTGCACTAAAGTTTTGTTATTAGACAAGATTTTTGTTATTTTAACCCTTTACTCTTTTGCCCATGGATATCCACAGAGGCTTGGAAAATTAAAAATAAAGTCATGAAAATGTAAATGAAGTATTGGTAAAATCCTATTTCAGCAGTCAAAATTCAAGGAGTGAAAATTGACATATTGCAGATTGCCAAAACAGATGACTTACAGAGTACTGAAGGCATGGACTGAATTGGACATTTTGCAAATAGTAACTGCTCCTCTAGTCCTGAGAATCACAGTGTGCATAAAGACCACAGTCTTAAATATGTGGGTTTAAAAATAGTTTTAATCACTTGCAATGAAGAGGCCTGACTCCAATGCAAAAGGGACTAGAACCTTTAAAAACAAAATACAGAAATGTTTTATAAGCAGGAAAAATTGCAATAGCCAGAAACAAATTAAGTCAAGCTGTACTGTAACACTGCTTTGAGAAATACATACAATTTCTTCAGAACATTAGGATCTGTCAGCCACAACTGATGCAAACTATTTATAGAATAGCAAAACTGGGCATAGTTCAGAGTGTGATGCATCCAAGTATTAAAGAACCCAAGTCAGTTTCAATATGCATCTTATAAAACATGTAACATTCTCTAGCTGTAGCTTTAATTTTGTGTTCAATATGAAGAAACACAAAAGTCTGAGAACATGGCAAAATAGTACCATCAGTGGGATCAATGAGAAGACTGATTTATTAAGTGAGAAATTAATACCGGTTCTTCTAGTTCATGCTGAGATATTTCCAGTGCCCCCCTAAGTATTCCACTCTTGCTTTGGGTATTGGTTTCATACAACTGGCACCATTTTTGTATCCTGCTACAGCAGCAGGAATTGTATCAGTAGTACTGTATCCTCAAAGAGAACGGTCCCATACTATTATTAAGCTCATGGAACCATTCTTCAACCACACAGAAAACTTCAGTGTGCTTCTCTTTTACCTACAGTGAGGAGAAGCAAAATGGCATCCGCTTGACGGTGGTAAACTTCATAAGCTAAACAAGCCATCTGCAGATCCAAACAAATATTATAACTTATTCAGATATGAAATGGAAATAACAGTGACATGGGTGCCAGTAAAAGGAAGTTTGCATACAGGGAAAATGCCCAACAACTTTTCTCGTTTCCAACAGAAAACACTATGCACCAAACTTCACCAGCAGGTACTTTACAAAGCTTGTACTCAAACAGGCCTGTACAGCTGCACACCTGACATCATTGTAGTCTGTATCATTCCAAGCAGGTAGCAAAAATAATCCGGATCTCTGCTCTCTCTGCTCTCTCTGTGCTCTCTCTCTCTCTCTGTGTTGTGATAGTCGTGACCGACCCTTTGTGACCCCATGTCCATGGAGGTTTCTTGGCAGTAATACTGGAGTGGTTTGCCAGTTCCTACTCCAGGCGCCTACAGCACCTAGTATTCCCTGGTGGTCTCCCATCCAAGTACTGACCAGGGCCGATCCTGCTTAGCTTCCGAGATCATGCGATGCGTGCATGCGTGTCTCTCTGTGTGTCCTATGTGTGTTCTTCTCCCAATAATACTTTTAAGGCTGCAGTTAACATATGAAAGATTTACAATAGGTAAGGAGGTAAATGATAATACTGTCTTTTAATTTGGATTGTTCGCTCCATAATTTACAATCTCCAAACCAATTAGTACTCAATACTGTAAAGATTTTAGTTAGAATAAATTTTAGTTCTATAATAACTTTTCAATTCTTCTAGAATGTGTCATGCACACACAGAAGTAACATGGTGGACTTCCACATACTATGTAGCTATTGAAGTAGATCTCATTAAAGTGAGGGCGGTGAGAATCTCAAATTCCCATCACTGAATCCAAACATTAAACTGAATCCAAACATTAAACTTCCACCAATACATTAAAAGGCTAAAGTATATCCATAAAGGGTATGGTATATAATACTGGGTAAAGTATTTTTTTAAAATTATCTAAACCGGTAGGCTGTAATTTATGTTACAATCCTCTCTAGAAATGCAGCTTCCTGTTTTAAGGTTCATAGAGATTTAAAAACACACCTTAAGAAATCAATTGGAAAATGCCTAATTAAAAATTGAGAACCTTAGATTGTCAAAGGAATTGTGATCAAGTCCTCCATAAAAATCCACAATATATACAGTAAAGTGTAAATTTTAGAAAATAGTAGCTGTTACAACACTATAAAACAGGAACAGGTACAAAACAATAGACTGTTGTTAGACAGTGCCAAATTTGAATAGATTGTGTAAACAAGTTGATATGGTGCAGATAGGAGAAAGCAATTAGAAAGCAGTACTGCATCTCCTTACCAAGAGGTAGCTGTTACTAAAAGGCTCCCATTTAGGATACCACTGTGAAGCACTCAATCAGTCTGCTCCGGGGCAAAAAGCCTTCCTTAATATAGTATCAACAAATCTGGTGCAAGACAGAAAAAGGACACCCAGTTCCCAAATGTTGATTTCTAAAAGCAAAAGCAAGATTCTACGGCTCAGAAACTGGCAACCTTACAAGCATGTGAGACATTTGAGAATCTTGTTACACCCTTAGGCTATGAAGATTTTCATGGAAAAACAGTAAAAAAAATATTCTGGACCAATATTTACATAATCAGTTACAATGGTCCAAAGGGAACTTTTTACAAAAAAATATATTAAAGTCGGCATGGACTGAACCTTCTTTTGCTATAATAAAAATCTTTGGGTTATTTCTGAAATCTTTATTATTTCTGAAGATTTAAATTGATTTTGTAATAGTGAAATCTTGCCAAGAGTGCCTAGTTAGGTCTGCTCAGCTGATTCCTACTATTCTTTTATTTATTTTTCCATCTGTAGATCTGGAGGAGTCATTTTATTCATGAATACCCTAGTTTTAAAATACTTCTCCTTTTTCTACTCTTTTAAGGAAGACAACTGATTCCCCAATGTAGAATGAGGGACATTAGCCCCTCTCCAGGAAAAGCATATTTTCCCAAGGCTTCTTCACCACAATCCACTATCACACCACCTTAGCCAAGAGCTGAGGTTACGAAACAAGGGGATTATCAATACTGAAACACAGCCAGTATGTTCCACATGTTTCCAGTACGTTTAATCTGTTCATCTTTAAGAGCCGAGAAGGAAAGATGCATTCACTGATTTTTTTCATCATTCTGCCTGGGCTGGGTTTGCACATTGCCAAAAGTGACACAACAGCAGCACTAGGATGCTCCCTTGACACAATGTCTTCCCAGCAGATGCTGTTACTGCTGCATCCTGCACACCCGTCAGTCCTCATGATCATAAAAAGGAAAGCAAATCTCTCACCACCCACTTTGGAGCATCAAACCAGGGGATTATTTAAGCCTTGGTCTTGCAAAGGAAAGAATACAGCCCTCCAGTGGCCATTAAAGGGCTATTTGCACATCCGTTTCATTGGACACAAATGTCAATGCCATGCCAAGTACATGACTACAAAATTAATCTCTCAGGGGCATTTTTTAAAAAAAATCTGCAAAGAAATGTGTTCAAAATCTCAATAGGAAATACTTACAAACTGTGTTTTAGATAGTGAATTTTCCCTCTTATTAATAGTTGTTATGCTTTGGCCTTAGAGAAGAAACTTGCTGCTCTGGAATAAAGGAAAACCTGTTGCTAGTGCATCAATATTTCTTCAGACATGGTGGCAAATGTATATGCCATCATCTCTGTTCAGCATTTAGTCCTGATCCTAGGACGTGGCCTCTTTAAAGCTGTGGCTTTGGACCCAGTTGAATATCTTTGGTATATGTTCCATATGTACAAAGAATTTAAGGAAGGAGAAAAAAGGTGAAAGGCTTAGTTGGGGGTAGCTTCTTCTTGCTAGTCTGCTGTTTGCACAATTTCCCCTCCTGTACATTCTTGTCAAACTTCCTAAAGAAGCAGTATGACCAAATCATGTGGTCTCATTTGAAAAGCTCTCATCTGGCATGATGGATAGAAAAAACATATCAGGGCAGAAGTTCTTTAAAGTTGTATTCCTTTAATTAAAAACCTCTCTTGCTCGAAAAGCATTCAGTTCTTTAAAAGGAACAAACCTAAGCAACAGTAAAAGGAGACCCATCTCCTTTTCTAAAGGAGAGCCTTTAGAAGTGACTTGAGGCTCAAAAGAACTTGGCGGGTCACCAATACTGAAGTTTCTATCCTGACTGTACAGTATTTCACTCCTCCTAACACTTATTCATGGGCTGGTTTTTGTTTTGTTTAAAAAAAACACATTCTACCTAAATTTCGAGTAGGAAAAATATTAAAGACTTCACAAAACAATCAAACATCCAAACCAAGGCACAGAAATTACTACTGATGAGAAGCCTTACATATGCTAGCAGTAAATTAAGGGGGAAACCACACATTTTGACACAGTCGTGTTGTGAGTTAAGGAGTCATTAAAGCCTCCTTATTAGTGTTAATGCCTTCTCATTTATCTCCAGAGTTATGTTTTTAACGTCTCTTGATTGTCCACTTCATCCAAAGCAAAAGCTACATGATCAACATGGCGTTCTCGGATGACTGCTGTTGGATTCATTCCGCTTTGAACTCCCTATTTTGTAGGTGTCTTTCCTGTTCCTGCATCTGCAAACAAACAGGAAATGATGTAAATTAGAAAGAGTAAGGATAAGCCACCAGTTTTTAAACTTTCCCATGGACCTTTCCTGTAATTGTCCTGTATAGGGCTGAAACACTCTCTCCCTCCCTCTTTCCCCCCTCCTTGATTGTGGGTGACTGTCTGGAACATTCCGTCTAAGGCAGCTTCCAAAGCAGAGGGAGGAGAAAGTAACAGAGGTCTCTCTTGCACCAGTCAGGAACATGCAGCTTAGGGGTTTATTTTTCTTTATAATTTATTTAATTTGTTTTCAAACTTTTTCTAGTCCTAGCACAGCTAGTCAAGTCTATATGGGGCTACAAACTGAACTTTATTATTGTCACATTAAAAACAGAGTAAATCCAGTTAGTCCCAAGCAGAGCAGATTCCCCAGTCAGATACCTAAACCATGTTGTGGAAGTTGACTTGTAGCCAACCTGTTTTGTGAGTTTTGGCTTTTTTCTTTTTTCTTTGTATACAGTATGTGACCTATGGAACCCCAGAAGGAATCGTCTGAATTTCCATTATTTCATATGTGGAAATTACCTTTGATATAATAGTGTTTGGGTTTACAAGCATGTTTCCAGAACGGATTATGCTCTAAAACCAAGGTATTACTGTAATGGTATTATTTTCAAAATCCGGTGGATGTAACATACTACATAGAATTCTTGAAGGAAGTCAAAGTAATTTGTTTATTGTTGTGATTGCAACTTCCCTAGCTGCGAGACCCCATGCTGGCAGGGAGACGGCTGCAGTGGAAGGTGTCAACAGACACATTTCTAGACATCCATATTTAACCACAGGGGTTTGATACTGAGACATAACCATCACCACAGGAGTCCAGGCCTCACTTAGCATTTTTCTGTTAAGCAATACCTGCTAGAGATGGGGATGATTTTAAAACAAAGGGCGTTTGGTTATGATTCTTGAATTAGGGCTGAAACAGCTTTTCATTTATTCTAGAAGGGGTAAGAAGATAAAAAAAATCACTAATTTTTTCCCAAGTATTTAAGCCTCCCCTACTATGCAAATTCAAATGCTCAGTACATATGGCCTTGAAAGATGTTTTCCCTTACAGCTCTGTACAGCTGCTGCTGCTGAACAAAGTGTATCAACTGATTGTTTTGTCCCTTGGTCTGAAGTTCATTTGCCGTCATGGCTCTGCAGATAGCGCATCAAGGGTATCTATGTTTCACTGATCCCTGCTTACCCTTTAATGTGTAGCATCTCTTCGAATGTCTCTGGAAGAGGGTTGCCATAACTTTCTGGGAGGAAAAGGGTGAGAATGCCTACAAATACAGTAAGGCTGCCCATGAGGATGTACGGTAGAAATTTATTATAGGCATCTGGTGAAAACAAAAGGAAAGTGACAAGCTGTATTACACTGTTACATAAAGCTTGAAAGTAATTAAAATATCCTATTAGAATGCTGTTCTGCCCCCACGCAACATCTACGTTCTGCAAACAAGTTTTTTATTGGAATAATATTTATCAGTCTTACCAAGTGTAGTTGATGCTTAATCTCAAGAATGAGTTGGAACCTTAAATCACTGACACAGCAGAAAAGTCACCAACTGGTATGTCTGTGAAGATTCTCCGCCATCCAGGTGAGGTTATCTGGAAGTTGAGTCATGGAAACTGGGCTTCTTTTCTTGAGAGATCGAAATGTTTCGCTGCTCACCCAAGCAGCTTCATCAGTCTGAGTAAAGTTAGTGGTGAGGCCTCCAATTTATAGTTCACCTTGATTTCACATCACCCTGGTCTGAATAGGCTCATTAGGTGGATAGTGGCCTCAATAGGCTCGTTAGGTAGACAATGGCCTGTACAGGCCAACTAGGTGAACGATGGCTTCGGTTGTGTGAGTGTCCCACCTATGCAGCCCTTTAAGTATTTTAAGACCCATTAAGTATGGGTCATTAGCTGTGGCCTTCCTTGTGGAGGTGTGAAGTGCTTCCAATTTGTCTGAAGATCGATGAAAGGGCAGCATGGTAAGTGGTAGACAGATCATGTCTGAGTCCGCCACCTCTGTTTGAAGGACAAAGGATGTACACATATTAGACAAAGAAGAGAGGTAGTTTGAGAGAGGGGTCAGGGAAGCCATTCATGTGAGCATTGAAAACCCTCTCTCAACAGAGGTGAGAGACTCAGGCACAATAATGAGCCTATTCAGATGACATGAACTCAACTTCCAGAACACCAACTGGTAGTTATTTTTCCATTGCTGACAAGTTTAAGATGTCAGTGAGTCTAGTACATAGGAAACCAGAGAGAGTATGTTTTTTGTTACTGTGCTGGTCTGAACTAGCCATTTTGGGGATGTTAACAGAAAAATCTGTTATGACTCCTAGATTCCAAGGACTTGGGAGCTGGTACATCAGCTGAAGAAGCTAGTCAGATGAATAGCGAAATATTTCAGTCCCACAAGAAAAGAAGTCCAGTTGCCATGACTCAACTTCCATAGAACCTCACCTGGATGACTGAAAATCTCCACAGATGTCGCTGCACTGAAATGATAAACTATCAGTTAAACTCAGTTAAATCACTGAGATGATCAGACGACAATTTAGAATAATATGGTGTCATTGAGGTCACTGCAGGTAAAGTTGGCTGTCGTTTAAAGTTAATATACAGAAAGAAAGGGTTGTTGTCTCTCTCCAAACATCATACCTCACCACTGATGGTTTTGAAATTTCATGAGACTATCCACTAGCGGACCTATTCTAGCCATGTTTGTACAGTAAGCACTTACGCCACTTGGTGAAGGAATGGTATTTTGGCAACATGCTTTTTCTTGCATCTTTATTCTGAAGAAAGATCTATAGAAGAAGAACAGCCTTGCTGGAACAGGCCACGGCCCATCCAGTCCAGCATTCTGTCTCACACAGAGGCTCACCATTTGCTTCAGGGCATTGCCAAGCAGATGTCTTGGGCACTGAATTTGGGCACTCAGTTTCTAAAAGGTTCGCCATCACTGACATAGCATGGTACCTGGTACTGACTAGTGGCCACATCAGGTAATGCATGTGGTAATATTTTTTTGTGTCTCCCCCTCTTTTTTATTATTATATATTCATGGATTTCAGTGAGCGGGGTTTAAACAAACCCTAAGCAGATATGGGAGTCCTACTGTTGCTGACTACCCGAGTTATGCAGCTTCTCGTGGAGGTATTCATCTTAGGACACAGGCTGGGGTCAGGGCAGAGGTCACAGCATGTGGTGGTCAAACTGGTTCTGGATTACATAAGAACAGCCTTGCTGGAACAGGCCACAGACCATCCGGTCCAGCATTCTGTCTCATACAGTGGTTTACCTGCTTACAATTCCCTGCAAATGGCATTGAGAGATATCCTTCCTATCTCTCCAACCCGGAGGTTGTCCTTAGACATCCATCATGATAGCCATTGATGCCCTTGTTCTCCAAGAACTTGACTAATCCTTTCTTAAAGATGTCCAGGCTGACAGCTGTCACCACTTCTTCTGGCAGGGAGTTCCACAGATCAGTGATCCTCTGGGTGAAAAAAGTACTTTCTCTTATTTGTTGGATATCTAGCATCCAAAAGTTTCTTGGAGTGCCCCATAGCTCTAGTGTTGTGCGATACTAGAAGGAAAACAGCTTTTCCTTATCTACTTTGTCCACATTCTGTACGATTTTATAAACTTCAATCAGGTCACCTCTTAGGCGCCACTGTTCAAGAGTGAAGAGGCCCAGCCGTTGCAGCCTCAGATGGTAAGGAAGGTGTTCCAGTCCCCTAATCATTCTGGTTGCTCTCCTCTGCACTTTTTCCATTTCCATAATATCCTTCAGGAGGTATGTTGACCAGAACTGTACACAGTTAATCCTTATGGGGCCTCACCATAGATTTCTAAGGAGGCAAAATGACACTTGCTGACTTATTTTGTATACCTTTCCTAATGATCCCTAGCGTTGAGTTTGCTTTTTTCACTGCTCTGGCACACCGGGTTGACACCTTCATTGAGCTGTACGATTTTATTATTTCTTTGACAAACAAGGCACACCACCTCCCATTTGCCCCTTCCTGTCCTTCCTGTACAGTCTGCAGCTTGGGAAAATTGCATCCCATTGGTTATCATTCATCTACCAGGTTTTAGTGATGCCAATATAATCAATATTTTTAACTACTGCTAAGAATTCCAGATCCCCTATTTTTGTTCTGGAGGCTTCTGGCACTTGCATACAAGCATTTATAGATGTTTTTCTGATGCAGTCTTTTGAGTCCAGTTGCATCATTAGGCTGCCTCTTGCATCCTTCTGCTGGAGTGCTGGTGACTAGCTCCTGCTTATGCTCAGTAATTTTTGCATCCTTCTCACTACTCAAGTACACTTTCCCAAACCGGATGCCACTCAGCTCCTGTTGGTTTTCTCCCAGTTATCCATTTAAAAGCTCTTCTGCAACCTTTTTGATGTTGAGTGCCAGCAATCTGGTCCCATCATGGTTGAAGTGCAACCCATCCCTCTTGAATAGTTTTGGCTTGTCCCAAAATATTCTCCAGTTCCTGACAAATCTGAAGCCATCCTCTCGACACCATCGCCTCATCCATGCATTGAGGCTTCTGAGCTCTGCCTGCCTGGTAGGTCCTGCACTAGGAACAGGCAACACTTCTGAAAATGCTACTTTGGAAGTCTGGAACTTCAATCTTCTTCCTAACAATCTGAATATGGCTTCCAGCACTGACCGTTTTGCCTTCCCAACATCATTGGTACCAATGTGTACCATGATGACTGGCTCCTTCCCAGTTCTCTCTAACAAACTCTAGATTTCTTGTGATGTCTGCAACCTTTGCACCTGGCAGGCAAGACACCATATGGTTATCATGTGCATCACAAATCCATCCCTCTGTATTTCTAATAATTGAATCACCTAGTACAGGGATGGTGAACCTGTTTGCCACCGAGTGCCCAAATTCGGCGGCGGTGGCAGCGGCAGCAGTCAAGATTGGCAGCAGCGGGGGGGGGGAAGGGGGCGAAGGCAGCAAGGGTGAGAGAGGGGGCGGGGTCAGGGTCATTGTTGTCAGTGGTGGAAGGGGCAGGGATGGCAGCAGTAATGGTGGTGGAGGCAGGGGCGGCAAGGGCGATGGGGACGGGGGCGGTGGGGGGGTTGGGATCATTGGCAGCGGGGCGTCAGAAGTGGGGCAAGGGCGACGGGGTCAGGGTTAGTGGCGGCGGTAGGGGCAGGGATGGCGGGGTTGACGGAGGCGGGGTCAGGGGCAGCAGGGGGTGGCAGCAAGGGTGGCAATGGCAATGGCGACAGTTGGGTTGGCCTGGCACCCGATATGCTCCCTGCCTCCCCCCCCACTTCCCTCTCTGCAAATTCCTCATGGCTGGTCCAGCAGAGGGGGCAAGGAGCATGTCGTGTGCCACCTTTGGCACGCATGCCATAGGTTCGCCATCCCTGAACTAGTACAAAGAGCCTCTCTCCGGCAGCCTGTTCATCTACATGCACCTGATCAACTATATTAAGGGTGAGGTCTTCAGTTTGTTACTGTTGTTTGTCTTCCTGTATCTTATCAAGTGTGATGAGGGAGAGATCCTCAGGTGGAACCAGTTATTCCTCTGTGCATTCCTCATGAGGTGTGATGAGGGAAGGAGCCTCAATTTGATTCTGCCCTTTTACTTCTTCAAGTCACATTCCTCTATGCATCTACCTCCTGAAATAGTGAAATGACTTCTTCCTCAGAATTGTGCCTTGTCTTTTCTTTGTTCAGGATAGTCTGCTCTGCTCTGTCCAAGAACAACTCAAGCTCCTTAATTTGTTTTTTGTTAGATATGCAGGCCTCTAGCTGCTGGACCTTCTTTTCTAGTAGTGCAACCAGCTTACACTTGCTGCAAGTATAGTTCTCAATGTGCTTTGGCAAGATGACAAACATGGCACAAATGTATAAAACCTTCATTGTCTCTCCTGTATTCAGGAGCCATTTGGTCAGGGATTGTCAATCTAAATAAACCTTATTCTTGGGGGGGAAATACTAAACCTCATTTCACTGACCATTTCTTGGTTGAAAGGTATGCATGGTTTTATCCATTTTATTCTTCACAACGATCCCATATGACAGACTTAGCTGGAAATACAGTATACTCGCTGGCTCAAAGGCATCCTATGGGCTTCACCGTTAACAGGTCTACCTAATCTACATTTAACACTATCTACTCTGCTACTAAATATCCTAGTAATACTATTTAAAGTCACTAACAATAGCCATAATACTGTGTGGGGTGTGAGCTAAATATCATTTTAAAAATGTAAGCACATTCATACACACGCAAAGCAATATCTCACACTGCAAATCAACTACTATACATTCAATAAGCACAGGACTGCTGGGAAACCTAGAGATCGGAGGAAACCCTGCAAATGTTTGGAGGAATGTTCAAACCATAAAGCATTTCCTTTTGAGCACTTTTTGCTATAACGGCAGTAACAGGACATTTCTTACCTAGGTAAACAAAGTAAGGAGCAATGACACTGCCCACTCGAGACGATGTGGAGGTGGCACCCACTGCCATGTTTCTCACTGGGGTTGGGTAGAGCTCTGCAGTATAGACATAGAGCATGGAGAAGGCTGACGTGATCCCAAATTTCCCCAGCATCACCAAGACGACCGACAGAATATGAAGGCCTGCAGAAGCATGAAAACGGAGTAAGATCTCTTTACTAACGACGACGTTTGCACAGTTTCCATATTTTTTGAAATATTTCAAAGCCAGCCCATGCATTTGTGGAAGATACAACCAATGGATGAAATACTGGCAGGAGACAAGTGTTGGGGGCACACAAGCACTGATTTTTAGCTCTTAGCAGGAGTGAACTTGGATCCTGACTTCAGCCCATTGCTACAGAAAGCCTTCTAACGAGTAAACATTATTGTGCGTAGATTATGCTAGCAGACCCATTAAAAGCTGTGCCTCTACCCTAACGGCTACCAATAAGGGGGAAAGGGCCGTCTTTTTCTGCATGAATGTAACTGTAGACAAGAGAAGAGGTTGCGACCTAAACAGATTTTATTTTTTTTTATTCTAAAGCTTTCATGCTAGCAGAGCTGAGATGTTCTCTGTTCACAGATCCCTGTTTTGAGTAAAGGTACAATGCAGTTTTCTGCAGAACAGGACTAAAGCCAAAATGGTATTACACACAACTAAAGTAAAATATCTTCCCCGCCCCTCCCAGTAACTGATGTTTGAGTTAAGTCCCTTGCTCACTGTTGTCGAATATCAACACACAAGTAGTACTTAGGTATGTTCATACTTGGCGGTACCAGCTGAATAAGAAGAACCACCCCTCCTCCCAGGCAGAGGGTGCTAGATATCGAATAACACCGAGGCAAGGTGCGGAGGAGAAGCCAAGCAATCACGTAGGCTGGAACTTCAATTACGGCCGACAGGAAACAATTGATGTAGACATTCCCATGCAGGTTGGGTGTATTGAGTGACAGGCCAAAGTAGCCAATAGATGTAAACATCCTGGGGGGGGGGAGGAGAAAGAGCAGGAAATATAAAAGACCTCGGTAAGCCCAGTATTACCTAACCAAATATGTAATGCATATAATAATATATAATAACACACTTAAGCCACTACTTCTTTTGTATCCTACTACTGGGTGTGCATGATCATCTGCTAAAGTGCTTTCATCTGATAAAACTTAATAGAAACTTTTCTTCAAGTACTTAATGATTAGTTTTTATATGTGTTTTTATAGTATTTTCTTTTTCTTTTTGGATTTACACACCGCCAAGTTTGATTCAAAGAACAACTCCAGGCGGTATATTTATTTAGTATTTTAATATGATACTTGTTTAATTCTTGGTTAATATTTGTACACTTACTGTTTTTAGACTTTGCATATTTTTCTTTTATTTATGTGAGCTGCTTCGGGTGTTTTTAAGCCAAAAGATGGAGTGAGAATATTTTAAATCAATAAATAATAATATCTTCCTGATACATCCAGCATTCCAATTCAGCCAGATGCCAGCAAGAAGGTAGTAATTAGATCAGGAAGATGTCCCATTAGAATGTGGTAATATAAATGTCCTAGAAGAAATTACATCTGTAGTATATACTGCTGCTACTGGGTCTACATTAGATCCTCTTTTCCTCGTGGTGTGCTTTAGAGTCTCATGTTTACTTACCACAAGAGAAGAGCTGCAACAGTTATTATAGCAATGTTTCTGTTTCTGAACAAGTCCAAAATAATGCCTTGCTTTGATTTGGTTGTCAAACCTTCCATCTTAGGAAAAATAAGGGAGAGGAAAGGGAAATGTTAGAAGCACACAGACATAACCAAAGGTGCTGAATATCCACTAATCAAGTTAAATTTAGAATGGGAAACTCTTTTGTCCAATAGTTAGTTTGGTCTTGATAAACCCTCTGTATAATGGGAGCACTCAATTGGCTTTATATTTCTGCTTTGACCATGTTTTCCTGTACCTACAACACTAAACACTCATTATTTGTACTATCAACCCCATAGACTATGTGTGAAGACTGATTCTTATATGTGATTGCTAGTACTTGTTATGTGTCTTTCGCTGCTTCTATTGTAATAATCAGTCTTTTATTTCATCTTCCTCACTATTTTAAAGCCAAGGAGCCAATGTGGCTCTACAACTCTGTCAAGGATTTCTGTAAATGGATCATGCTGCTAACCCAGGTCATCCCCTCATCCCAAGAGGTAAATAGGGTTTTAGCCTAAGTGGCAGCTAAAACCATAATAAAACTCTCCAGAAAACCATCTGAGTTCACCACTCGCAGGAGAAAACACTACATTCTGACCCCACCTTTCTCCTTGGAAAAGGACCCAAGGTGGCTTACAATAACGAGGGACAATAGACAGTCCAGAATATTTAAGACATATTCAAATTAAGAACAGGAAATTAGAAGAGGCATCTTAGAACATTAAAGGGAACATCAGAGCTACAAGGAGCATGCAAGAAGAAAAGAAAAATCCATTATGGGCGGTGAAAAGCAACACAGAAAACACTAGTGTTCTTATGAAACCAATCAATGCAATCATGTATGGTAATCCATATAAAAGTCACATAGTAAATAGACCCTCATTCAGGGAAAGCTTGCCCGAAGAGGAAGGTCTTTGCCTGCTTCCAGAAAGACAGCAGAGATGGGGCAGTCCTGGCCTCCAGCGGGAGGGAGTTCCAAAGTCTGGGAGCAGCAACACAGAAGGCCCTTTCAGGTGTTCTTTTGATGCTCACTTGTGAGGGTGGCGGGATGGAGAGAACGGCCTCTCCTGACGCCCTTAGCACCTGAGCTGGTTCATACTGTGAGATTCGATCTTTGAGGTAGCTAGGACTCAAGCTGTTTTGTGCTCTGTTGGTCAAGGTCAGCAGCTTGAATTGTGTCCGGTAGGTGATTGGCAGCCAGTGGAGCTGCTTTAGTAGGGGTGTAATGTGATCTCTGTAACCTGCCCCAGTCAGCAATGTGGCCACTGCGTTTTGGACCCATTGAGGTTTCCTGAGACTTTCCATTGGTAGCCCCACATAGAGTGCATTACAGTAGTAATATAAACATAATAGTTACTATAAACATTATAGCTAGTCTGAAGGTCCTCCTAGTTCTGCCAATGTTCATGTCAACAAAACCCAGGGCTCAATCCTATCTAGATCAGTTTTATTTTTGTTTCTGTCTTTCAGGGTATTAGCGATTCCAAACAATTTTGTGTCATCTGCAAATTGTGTTAATTATTCTTAAAGTTGACTTTCCAAACTATTCTTTAATCCAAACAAAAACATAGGTATACAAATAAGTGGGAATTTACCTCTGCGGGATCAAACAATATCTCTGGGGCTTGGACCCCATTTTTTTCAGCAGCCTTCCGGATAATTATTTCAGCTTCTTTAAATCTTCCTTGTGAGATCAACCACCGGGGTGATTCAGGAATAAACCTGCAACAAATTCAAATATTGTAGTTGACATTTTACAACAGCTGTGATCTTTCTTTCTTTGTATGCTGCACAATTCAAAATCATGGACACGCATGAGATATAGGCAAAATAAAAAGCAATTAAAATTCAGACTGTTTTTTTATCAGAAGCAATTAGAGTTCTGATTGTTCTTTTATTACTATTTCCTTATAATCTGAGGATCCTTAAAGATGAGACTGGTAAAACTTCTTATTTAAGTGTTTTGCCCTGTCTGCATACAATATAAAGCAAGGGAGAGAGGTACCGTATTTTTCCATATATAAGATGCCCCCATGTATAAGATGAACCCCACTTTTCCAACCCAAAATTATAGTTTCACAACCACACGGTTCTCTTCTTGTCTTACTTCTTGATCCTTAATTCTTAGACAACTGGGAACAAACAATATAAAGCAAAGCAAAGTGTTCTGCTTATATACCGCCCCATACCCCTTCAAGTTGTCTCTGGGCGGTTTATAGTTTGATTACAGTATGCAGGCTACACATATTAGTCTTGTGCATGAAAAAATACTATACATTTCTGGTATAAAAAGGAGTGTGACGTTAGGGGAGCCAAACTTTCTCTATTTCACTGCCCTCTATGGCTGCTTGAAGTACTTTCTTGTCCAGAGAGACTCCCTATCAGTACTGGAGACAATAAAAAAGCAAAGTGTGGGAAGCAACAAAATGCAATGAGGAAGGGAAACTGTTCCAGTGATCTACCCTTCTCTCTGTATAAAAAAATGCACCTTCCCCTATTTTCTGTGAAATAAGTGCAGTAAAAAATGCACCTTCCCCTATTTTCTGTGAAATAAGTGCGGTAAGCCTGAATAAAATACATGCTGTTGTGTCAGTTACTTTGGCATGTGTTCAAATCCTCTAAACTCAGGCAGGTGGGGTATATATACTCCCCCTCCCCCTAATACAATATATACACAATAGGTTAAATGGATCAAATATCTTACTGCAATAATGACCAGTCTCCTGTTCATGCTGGCTTAATATGAAATTAATGCTAGTGTAAATGTTCTACGCGTTACACCTGGCAATAAAGAACAGCAACTTACAATTGCACAACCCGCTGTGTGTCCCTAGCATGGCCCATTGTGTACAAATGTGCCAACATAAATGCTTTGAGGACTGCAATTTCTCCTTGACTGTCACACAACTACCTTGAGCTGTGTGCATGTAACTCTGAAATAGGATTTTGACCAGTTAACTAATATATTCCTTGTTTATTGTGATGCAAAACAACAATGATGAGACCATTCTTCAGCAGACTTGCAGACTACACCAAGGCTTTAGATATAAAATAAATCTATCCAACAGGAGACAAGGTTAAATATCTAAAATGCAACATATTGCAAAAAGGCACATTTGCCTGGGCGCCAATAACATTTCAGTGGAATGGAATTCTAAGGAAGTATGCTTAGGTTTCCAGCACGTTTCATGTACCATTGGCCATAGCTAAGTCTGTATCTATATGCATTTGGATGGCCCTGATCCAGCAACAGCAGCATGTATAAACGCAATGGAACTTTAAATCTCGTGAATGGAGCTTTTGAAAAATATGCCTCCTTAACCTACTAAAACAACTTTTCTAAAAGCACTTCAGGCATAGTGCTTATTACACCAGTGTTGCATGCAATTTGGTGGGAAAGTTGGCCTTGATTTTAACAGTTTGAAGGAAGAGATTGCTTTGACATTTTATACTGCTATAATGAGCCACAAGACTCTATAAACTCAAATCTCAACAAGACTTAAAAGTTTGCCCTAAAAGCAGTACAGTACACTCCCTGCATTCAGCAGAATTCTGAAAACTACCACCTTTGTCTGAGGGCCTGTCCAGATGGGGAATTTGGAGTGGTCTTCTCTTTCTCTTGAGTGATCCTTCTGTTCACACTGTAAAATTTTATTCTCCCATGACAAGTGTCCAGACAGGTTTTCTGGATTGCTGGCTGGCTTACTTGCACATATAGTTTGGCTAGTTCACTCATGAGTAAGAAGGCAGCCACAGCAGCGTGGCAAATGCGAAGTGGTGGTACCAGCACAAGGGGAAAACACTGGGGTGAAAGTTGGGGAGAGGGACTGGAGGTAACCTCCTGCTTTCCCACCTTCCTCTTCAGATGGGGCTCTGTTGGGACCGCATTGTCTTGTGGGTGTGGGTGTGTGGAGCCCACAGAAACGGACAAGGAGCACTCAGTCACACTGGTGGGCTCTAAATGCCTGAGCATGTGCCCCAAAGTTAGGTGCTTTGTTCTCCAGGTGTTTGTGTGTCAGTGCCTGTATAAATCCAGTCTCCAATCCAGCTGGATTCCCCAAGGGTTGCTTTTATCTACTTTTCACACATTTTCTCCCTCTTCAAGCAACTGCTAGGCTAAAATATGGGAGGAAAGGCAGAGATGCAGTCATCTGTCAATGAATGGGGGAAGAAGTAATACAGGCCAACACAGCCCCTTTCCTATGGACTTCATTCAGCTTTTTTGCTGTGGTTAAATAAAGTGACATAGCAAAACAGCAGTGTACCTACCAAGCATGATCCCACCAATGCATCTTGATTATCTAGAATAGTGTTGCATCAGTAGGAAAATATTTTTTAAAATGCAGAGAAAGTGAAAAAAGAGGGGTTTTCCCATTATCCATTAAAATGTCTCAACACACCTAATACCTCACAGAGTTGTCACCTCAGATGATACTGCCCACAGCTCGAGTGAAGTGCAAACTACCCACCTGGACAAGCTACACAACAGAGCAATTGGGAGCACGTCAAATCATGAAGAAGCCCTTGCACTGTCCCAGGAAGGAGTGGGACACAAGTGGAGACACTAATGTGATTCAAACCAAACCACACCAATAGAGATGGAAACAGTGAGCTATAAACCCATCTGGACAGGCTATGAGTTAACAGCACGAGCAAATACTTTCAGGGCCAACTTGTAGACACAGCTGGCGTGACATGTAGCATCCAAGTGCTTCCATTCAGGATTCACCCTAGTGTATGCCTCTCCTTCTTTCTCGCAATTAAAAAAAAACTGTTTCATATTATAACAGTGGTTTTGTTTTTCTTCATCAAGAGAAACAACTGTAAAAGCATCAGGAAATTACACAACCTGGTCGCTAAAGAAACACCTGATTGTTCTGTGATAAATAACTCTCGTTTCAATGGTAAGAAATCAATTAAAATGTTAATGCCTTCATTTTGACCACCAAGGTCAATGAAGCAAAAGGGTGTGATTTTTCACTCAATTAGTGTTGGTTACATAATATTTATTTACTAACGAGTAATATGTCATGTGTCTGCTTGCAGCTGGACTATTCGGAGCTACTTCATTAGGACTGCTTGGACCACTAACATCATCAGGCTGGTACAACAGGTAGTTCACCCCTTCATGCTGGTACATTACAGTACTGCCTGAATCCAACTTGTAGTACAACCGTCACCAGCACTGCTTGATTGGCCCTTCACACTTTTCCTCGTAGGGCAGGGCTCTGCTACACAAAGGGGTGTGCATCTGCACCAAGGGAGGGCTTGCACCTTACCTGATACTCAAAAGCACCATCAATTGGCCAAGGGACAGAAGACGGCACCACATACCTTTTTTTATAGTAAAGATTCACCCATCAAGTGCAGGATTTTTTTAAACCTGGTTTACTCCTCCATCCAGACTATGGAATTGGGTGCCAAAGACCTGAATTAATAATGCCATTTCCCACAAGCACACTTTATTCTGATTTCTATGCCAAAGGTTATGGAACACTGAACCTTCTCTCTGCAATCGTACTTATTTTAAAAGCTACTTTCAACTGAAATGGCCTCCAGGGCAGCTAAAAACTAAAAATATTAGTTAAGAGCAAATATTCAAATCTGTGGTAATATCCATAGCATCCGACATATGTTTACCCCAAAGCATGTTCCACTGGGCTCTATCTAGGAGACTACCATAATTCCCAGAATGTCTCTAAATATCTGGAGAAAAAGAATGCTGACATTTCTGTCCAAAGGAAGAGAAAGCTGAGGTTGCAATATAAATGATTAACGGTTAACTATTTTAATGCTTAGACGCAGATCATATTGAAGCAATCATTAATTTCCCAGTAAGCCAACCCTTAAAAGTGCACTTGAACTTTATTTTCATGGGACAGGTAGGAACAGTACCACTAGAGCAGTGGGTCTCAGCCTATGGGTCCCCAGATGTTCCTGGACTGCAACTCCCAGAAAACCCCTCCAGCACAGCGAGTGGTGGAGGCTTCTGGGAATTGCAGTCCAGGAGCATCTGGGGACTCACAGGTTGAGAACCACTGCACTAGAGGGACTGTAACACTGTATACTAGCCCTGTTTCTTCAATCTACCTTTGGCTTGTATGTCCCTGTGTGTGCCCAAGTAACAGCACTGGCCGCCTATTCAGGGCTCCAACATTTGCTCTTCCGAGGAATGAGTGTTTGGGTTCATTGACTGAACAAATTAAATTAACACTGGGCCAAGAGGTAAGAGGTTCCCAAAAGCATCCCCTTTTTTATAATGACCCGGAGTGCTCTGCATTCACTTCTCAAAGGGGCACAAAACTACCTAGAGCTTTAAAAATGCATTTTCTTTGGCATTGTTGCTATTAAAAGGGAGGCTATTCTGTTAGAGATGGATTGTTTTCATCGAGTTTTTACCCTGCCCTTCTCTCTTAAGTGGTAACCCAAAGCAGTACACAAAAGGACTGAAAATTCACAATTACTTTTTAAAAAAGGCCAATTAAAACTTAAAACAACAATATACAAACATTTAAAAATATTATATAAAAAACTATAAATCAGATTTGAAAAGACATTTCCATTTTAGTATCTTGTGAATTCAGCTCTTTATGAAAAGAAATAAAGGAGCGGTAGGGCTGGGCATAATTTACTGCACAGAGTTGATGATTCTCTGAGCAAGTTTTGTGTTAATATTTGAAAGGCATAACGAAACAAGAAGTCAAGAACCAAGAGTGGCTGAGATAGAAAGCTGGGGGCGGGATGAGGGTTGCACATGCAAGTGGGTGTTAACAAGTCTTAAAGTGTGCAAGTCTAAGATAGTACAGAATCAGGACAAGGGGAGAAACAAGAGAGATTAGTATAGTGAAAGAATGGGGGGCGGGGGGCGGGGAGCACTTTGTGCTGCCTGCCCTAATAATATGGCTACACAACTCAAAGCCTACTTTTACTGTCTTCCACCCTGTCATTAACACAATCAATTTATCTGCCCATCAGGTGACATCCACCCCATTAAATACCTGCTTTGTAATGAGAGGAACACTCCTATTCTGATCCACAAAGGTGCTTCATTACCAGCTAGTTTTCAATTTATTGTTACCAACTTCCTTCAACCTGACAGTTCACTTGGTCCCTGGGCACCCAAGTTGTTTTGTACATTTGCTAAATGCGTGGTGACAACCTTTGCGAAAAGGTGCTCCCGTCCTTGGTAACGCTGCTGGACCAAGGGGATAAAGGGCAGCTATAAACCCAGTCTCTTGGGAATTGAAAGAATTAAAAAAACAACAACAACAGAAAATAGGGATATAGTACGTCAATGAAGAAATATAGGGGAAAGAGAAAGATAACAAAGAGATACAAAATAATGGGACAAAGGATTAGATGTGCAGCACCACTACCATATGAAAAATGGACGTGTGGTAACTGCCTGAGTTTAAATTTCAATTATCTGCTACATTTATACTACAGAGATAATATTTTGTCTGAACTCTGTGACATTTCAGGAAGTGAAGTTTCCCTAAAGCTCATTTCTGATATCAGTCATCTTCAGTGTGGCATCTTACAATATTCTGGAAAAATGACAGACAGATAGAGTGGAAAACGCGTAAGAAAATCAAACATAAACTCTATTTTTATTTAAAACACCAAGTTAGGAAATGATTGAGTTTTAAAGGAATAGAGGAGTGGAGAAGTGAGTATCAATAGACTAAAATGTTATAATGCTGAGGCAGAATACGTATTTATATTTATAACACAACAATAATTTCTCCAAAAGCTTTCTAAAATGTGCAGCTCCAATATGAACTGAAACAGATAAATCCATATTGATAAGATACATATTTGCAAGAAAAAGTATGTAT
The DNA here is from genome assembly GCA_023846285.1 of Phrynocephalus versicolor. NCBI lineage: Eukaryota > Metazoa > Chordata > Lepidosauria > Squamata > Agamidae > Phrynocephalus > Phrynocephalus versicolor. The sequence continues at coordinate 53,254,961 of JAHTLZ010000010.1, forward strand.
TTTAAGAGGAAACCATTTAGTTCTTAAAGCTTAAGAGGTGGTATATCAAAAGCAGAGTTTCATTTGGTACAAGGTACTAAATATGCAGAGGAGCAATACAAAGCCTACAGGGTAATTAAGGCAAACACACACACACACCTGAGAAGCCCTACTCATATGTCAACACTTGAATGCACAACATGTACATAAAACATAAATAAGCCTACAATGCTAGGGTGTTTTAAAAAGCCACCTGGAGAAACTCAGCGTTAGATATCCAACTGAGTTCAAATACTGGTAGATAAGATGTGAGCAATGAAATAAAACATATTTTTTAAAAACTAAGTTTCTTCAGTGATTTCCTCTCTTTTATGTATTAAGTGTGTTTCTTTAGTATGAATCATTTGATCTATCAGACGTATTATAGACCTATTCCTACAGAAGAAATTTCCAATGTCCTACCATATCCCTATTTGTGTGTAGGGCCGCCAAAACTGTCATGAACATTATTACGTAGATCCACGACATATCCAAAATATAACAGATTTGCAACTGAGAAACAGTGTAATCTGAACCAGATGAAGAGATCCAGCAAGATTTTAATCAAATTACTTTTGTTTGCCTTTTCTTAAAAAAAAAAAGTGTGCCCTGCATTGTGTTCTTAATTTGTCAGGAAAAAAAACTGCAGCTGCATCCAAGAGGAAATGGAGATTGAAGAAGGTTAAGAAAGGGAAAGGTCTACAAGAGATCTCACAGAGCACTGAATGAGACTGGGGGTGGGGTGGGGGTGGGAAGAAAATTGGAGGTTAACGGATAAGATAAACCAGAAAGATTTTCTAAAGAACATTAGGAACTAGCACATGGTGTGCTTAGCCAAAATACTAGTGACAGTTAGGCTTGGGATGAAAAATAATTTATTTATGATGTTTGACACTGAAGACAATTCTCCGTTCTTCATAAGCAAAATGGCATGTGCGTGAGGAATGTATATCTATTCTACAGCAACCAAGGGCTGTAGAATTTCCAGCGGGTTATATAAACAAGGCAAGTGGAAGGTTATCAGCCACAGAGGAGTCTTTTCTGAAGCTGAACGCCTTTCAGAACAGTTAAACTCACCACCACAGCGGAACGCAGCACACCCCAGGTGCAGTCAGAGCCAGGAGCAGCATCCGCCAGTCTCTGATGAAGTAAGCAAATAGTGGCAGCAACATGTAGCCAATTGCAAAAAATATGCAAACTCCTAATGTAGAGAATATAATACGAACTGATTTGCCAAGAATTTCTGTGCCTGTTCAAAACAAGGAGTGTGGGTTAGCATCTTAACGCTAATCTTTAAAGTTAGCCAAAATATTGTATTGCATTTTGAAAAATGTATACAGTCATTAGAAGAAAGCCTCGTCTTATAGCATAGACCAAAATTAGACTAATCTTAAAACAAGGTAAGGGTGGATAAATCAAGTATTTCCGATGGGATTATCAGATATAGCTCTAGCATTACTGACAATGTATTTCAACATCTGTAAGAAAATTAGAGGCTTGCCTTTGAAAGATATAACAAGGTGCAGTTAGCCCATTATTATTTTTTCAACATAGCTATATTATCATTCCTTTATCCTGGTGGTAGGGAACCTCCGGCCTTCTAGATGTCGAGGTATAATATAATTTCCATCATCTCCAACTAGGCTGGCTGAAGTCCCACACTGCACAAAATACATCCTTCCTTTCTTTGCTCTCAGCCACCACTAGCATGACATGAATGTATTATTAATTTCATTTGTCTCTGCCCCCTTGTATATATAGCTTGCATATACAGAGGCCTAAGTTAGTTGCCTTAATTAGGAATCAAGGGCAGACATACCTTCTGCAAAATATAGAGGTAAATAAACAAACAAATAAGAATTTTGTATAATTTTTATAAAATCTAGCAGTTATCAAAAAACTTTAACAGTTTCACAAGTTAAAGAACCATTTTGTGAAGAACTAGTTCATTTTATTCATCCTTGAACTTATTGTATAAGTCAGTTTTATCAGTTAACTCCAACTGTAGTATTACAGGAGTCCCCTGCCATTTCGTGTTTAATATACTGCAGTCCCGGTATATCGCAGGACAGCAGTATATGAAACAAAGGGCTCCTGGGAGCAAGCTGCATGGGCCCGCTTGGGGCCTCTCGCACTTACTCCAGGCCTGGCACTGCCCTGAGTGTTACATTTCATATGTCCTTAATGATGAGCGTGAAGACCAAGAAATGTGTCGACAAGATACAGTGGACCCTTGTATAACAAACTGTATAACATAAAATCTGTACAACATAAAAAATTCTTGCGATCGGGGAAATTTGCTGAACAGAATTGCCTCTGGGGCGAATCCGTACAACATGAAAATGGTTGCGATTAGGGATTACTCTGTTTTCAATGCATTCCTATGGGAAATTTGTATAAAGGAAAATTTGCTTAACACAAATTCATTTGGAACGAATTAATTCCTTTATACAAGGTACCACTGTATAAAATAATGCTTAACTGCTCTGGGCTTTCAGCTTGCCTCTACTAGCCACAGTCATCTCCCTCATGTTTCTCGACGAGCCCTGCCTCCTTTCTACTTTACGCTGATCTTCTGATACACAGCTGACATTTAAACAATTTAAACTTGATGAAGGGCATCCTTGAAGTTGCAGCATCACCTGCATGAAGCATGGGGAAATATTCAGGAAACTTTTCTAAGGATATGTTTTGTGATTCACCCACTTCTGCAGCTGGTCACAAGTTAGGGAAGTCGGGGGCCACACAGACCCTAAGGCAGGCATGTCCAAACTTCGGCCCTCCAGATGTTTCGGACCACAGCTCCCATAGTCCTTTGCCATTGGCAATCTAAGCTTAGAATTCTGGGAGTTGTGATCCAAAACATCAGGAGGGCCAAAGTTTGGACATGCCTGTCCTAAGGTAATGGACAGCATAAGAAACCTGCCTTGTTCTGAACCTATACCTCTTCCCTGTACATTCTCTCTCCTCCTCTTTTGTCCTCCCTAATATTTCTGTCCGTTTCGTTTGTACTAATTGCAAGAGACCTCTTGGTAGTGGGGCGGCTAATTTTTAAATAAATAAATAAATAAACAAACAAATAAATAAATAAATAAAATAAATAAATAAATGAGAAAGGTTAAAAACATAAAACACTGGATACACCTCGGCCTCTAGCACATACAGGGACTTACAAAGAATAAGACAAAGCTTGAATAATGAGTCAAACCCGTTTCGCAACAAGGCATATAACTTTTTGAAGTTACTCCTCTTTTTACAGGAAGCTAAACGGCAGGTTGTACAATCTCCAGTAAGTCCAAAAAGTCCACAAACTAGCATTAATATATTATTTCTGATGCATTTGTTTAAAGCTTTTTCCTGAAACATATTTGAGGGGGGAATGACTGTGTGCTTAGTTCAGCCTTGGTACTCAAAGCAAGTCCCTGTGTATCAAAGCAGCTGCTCAGAAACAGCATGTTCCCTCACAATCAAAACGTATGCATCTCATAGATCCAGCAATGCTCAAGATTCTGTAATCCCACACCCCCTATGCATGTAAAGGAATTGCACAGCAGGTTTCCACCTTTGGCTGATTCCCCCCCTGCCCTTGAATGATCAACCTCTCAGCTAGTCTGGGACCAGACCTACAAACAGGATGGGGGGAAAGGTAGCTATTTTTCACCCAAACAGGATTCTGGCCCTAGTGTTGAAGTCACACTTCAAACTTATCGAGCCTTTGGCTGTAAAATAAAATTGATTGACTTCAAACTATTGAAAGTGCTTCTTCATGTGCATTGGGGCAAGCTCATATATGCACTCGTGAAGACAACAGGACTATGCCAATTTGGTTTGCTCTTCCCTCAGTAATTGATCAGCACCGCTGGGCATTTTAACAAGTGGGCTTTACATGGCCCACCTTTTTAAGTTGGTCAACATTATTACTCCCATATTGCAAACTGAAAGAAAAATGCTGATACAACAGCATTTCTAAAGATACAGTCACATCACTGTACTATGTTGTGTCATGTCCTTGTTCCTTTTCAAACCAACACCCACCAAGTCTTGAGACTTCTATGTTAGTCCTATCTTTCCTACGTACTGTACGTGATTCTGACGGCGTTATAGGAGTAAAAATCAAAGTATATATATATAATTAATATATATATATAATTAATTCTGATGGGTCCCCTTGCCTAGTGAAACAAGCCCACTGAAACTAGCTTTTGCCATTAATTCTGCAAAATAATGTTTGTTAGTGAAATGGCAAATAAATGCTTTGTTTAAAAGTCAGCATTCATCAAAACAAATCATGCCCATCGTCTGAACACTTCTAATTCTAAGTTCTCAAATAAGATCACTGGAGTTTCCATTAGCAAGTGGTAATCTTTCTGATATATTGTATAAATAGTTTGAACAAGTTTCCTTCCATTACAGATTTCCCCATCAAGAACCTTTCAATAATCTTCTGGGAACCCAAGAGTGTAATGAGTTACGAGCAACCATGTGATCACAGCCCAGAACATGAACAGATCAGGGAAACCAATCATACTGCTCATCTTAAGTACTGCTTGGAAAAGCATCCTTGAGAACAGATAATTGTTCCAGCTTATTGCAAGAGGCATGCACACACTCCTACGTGCCCATCTTTTGCAGGTACTCCCTGATCGCTAGATGCTAAATTTCACTGACGTAGGCTTTAATTGTTTTCCATGCTTAATCTGTACCTATACATGATACCCGGTATGGACAGAGTAACCGACAAGGACTCAAGAGATGAGAGTTCTAATCCCTGCTCAGCCATGGAAACTCACTGGGGGAGTGGAACTGATAAAACACTCCTTAATTATTTCACATTCTTTAATGGCCCTATTAAGGTCACTATAAGTCAACTTGGACTTGATGCCACATAACACACAATATTTGTAGGCCTATGAGATATAGGAAACATCATTACAAGGCTGAGAGAAGAACACAGGCTTGGGCAGGGATACAAATGATAGTTCAGTTCATTCCATATATCCAAATGGGACTAGCCTTTTTTTTTAAAGAAAAGCATGCCTGTATGTCAAGTAGCAAGTTGCATATACAGGATTACACTTTTGCGGGCCAGAGAGTGGCTTTAGGTCAGCCATGGTCAATTTCACCAATGTCTAATGAAGGTCAACTGGGCAACGCGTTCTACTTGCTAGTCCTAGTACTTGAAGGGTAAAATTAACAACCACAAAAGATGTCTCTAAAATTCCAGGTATTCCTCCCAACATATGTTACAGCAGCAGGGAACAATGTGGTGTCTTGAAATGAAGAGAAGAGAAATTTGCCAAGCTGTATAGAAACCAGTCATTTTCTACACCATAACATGGCCACATCTGTCAGTGCTGTGGGTATAAGCTAGAATGCTGCAAGCATTGCCTTCACACATTTTTTCTTCCTCCTACCATAAATGGGGGGTGGGGAGAAAATCAGATGCTTTCTCTCCTGGGTTCTGCTTGATCATGGCTTGTAATTTTATCACAAGTGTCAAGTTTTCCTTATGAAATTCTGTCACTTCTTGGTATTTAACGTTATAATAAAGTTTTCTGTGGCCATATGAGTCATAAAAGTACATAAAGGCAGTGAATAAAGAACATGAAACAAAAACAAATCAAGGATTGTATTTATGAAGTTATATTTGTTACCATATATCATTTTATATATAACATTTAAAAAGTTAATATTAAGTTGTAAAAGTGACAATCTGGGAGACCCAGCTGACTGCTTAAGAAGTGATAATAACAATTAAAGCTTGACAACATTTACTCAATCTATTGCCTTGCCCTAGTCCCACAAATTGGACTAAGAGGTCTTCCAGTTAAAGGATATAACTACATAAAATGAATAAAAGCATTAAAAATCAAATAACATTTAAAACATAATTTTCTAACATGGTAGAATACTAAAGGAGCTGCCTAGATGCCCTAAGCAGATTCAATCTCGCCTGATTTCGGAAGCTAAGCAGGGTCGGCCCTGGTTAGTACTTGGATGGGAGACCACCAGGGAATACCAGGTGCTGTAGGCACCTGGACTAGGAACTGGCAAACCACTCCAGTATTCCTGCCAAGAAAACTCCATTGACATGGGGTCATGAAGGGTCGGTCACAACTGTAACAACACAACACAACAACACAGAATACTAAAGAGATTGCAGTAATCAGGTTAATGAAATAGGTTAACTGCAGGGTGACATCTGACCCAGGTAAAACAGAGCAATATGAACCCTCCACATAGCTCAAGACTAACATAAGACATGTTGGCAGGAGTTGAGATCCACACTAGGAATCCCAGTTATGTACAGAAGAAACCAACACAAAACAATTATCTTACACTGAGACCTTGGCAGACAGCTTGCTGTGTTCCTAATGAATCTGTACCCAAGTTCAGGCAAGAACAAAACAGGAGATAAATGAGCATCGCCCAAGCAACACTGTGCCTGAGAACAGCTGAGTGACAAGAAGTGCCATGCTTTTTATAAAGGAGTTCTGAAACAGATTTAAAAACTGAGAGAGCCAGGAGTTTGATTTTTTTTCCTGACCTTAATGCTAATAATATCATCATAAAATTCACTAATAAGAAAACAGACATGAAATATATTGGACAAGTTTTCTTCCATTACAGATTTCCCCATCAAGAATATTACAGTAATCTTCTGGGAACCCCAAGAGTGTAATGAGTTATGAGCAACCACATGATCAAAGCCCAGAACATGGATGGATCTGGGAAACAAATCAACTGCTCAGCATGAATACTGCTTGGAAAAGCATACTTGTGGTCCAGAAAAGAGTAACAGCCTTGAGAACAGATAATTGTCCCAGCTTATTGCAAGAGGCATGCACACACTCCTACATGCCCATCTTTTGCAGGTACTCCCTGATCGCTAGATGCTAAATCTCACTGGCGTAGGCTTTAATTGTATTCTATGTTTAATCTGTACTTATCTATGCATAAAACTTATTTTGTTACTTGTTTGCAAACTGTTTTGTTGTCCTGGAGAGGATCCTGTCAATAAATGTCCGCGATTCTTATTACTGTTAATTATATTAATAATACAAGTGCTAGCTGGAGACTCAGGCTGGGGTGGTGGTGGGTGGTGGTGGTGGTGACCCAACCATGAAGCTATTGTTGACTTTGAGTCCCCCACTGTCCGTCCCAGGAGAAAAGCCAGACAGTGTAACCTTGGGCAAGCTGTACAGTTCCAAGGTGCGGTCCAAGATGCCCGTAGAAGAAGGTAATGGTAAACAATGTCTACTTTATAACTAGGACACCCTGGAAAACATCATTGTAAATCAGAACTGACTTGATGGCTGGCAATTAATAATACATATTCTGTAGTTCCATAGGCCCACCATTACTATATATTTATCCCCAGCTCCCCAGAAAGGGAAGGGAACACGTGTAGATAATATGTCAAGATCTAATTGCAGTATTTTCCTGTGTATAAGACTACATTTTTGTCTAAAATTGTTAGATTAAAAATTGAGGGTCATCTTATACATGGAGGTAAGCCAAGGAGAGAACTGTAATTTTGAATTGGAAAACTGGGAGTTGTCTTATATATGGGGGAGTCCTAAGAGATGGAAAAATACGGGTAATTAATTGTATTCCATCTAGTCAATTCTGACTTATAGCAAATCTTTGCAGGGATTCCTTGTTACCAGATTGTTATTATTCTTTTCAATAAGTATACACAGATATTCAGTTTATGTTGCTTGGTGGAGCTTAACCCTATTACATTTTAGGCTCCAGAAAATTCTGCAGTTGTCTCTGCAGGTACAGAACAAACCAGTAAGGATGAATGACAGAGATGACAAAGAAGGGCAAAATAGGAAGGTCCCCCCCCCCCTTTATAGAGGGAATATGATATACCCTTCTTATTTTGCCCTTCTTTGTGGTCTCTACCTTTACTGGTTAAATTCCCTTTAACTTTTATTTTAAGTATTATTTCCTGTTCTTCTTCAGTCTGTCCCTGCAAAAAGTCATGCATGGCAAATTCAAGGAAACATTTTTGCTCAAAATTTACTTGCAGACTGAAAGAACTACTTGTTCATACTTTCTATGTGTAATTATCCAATGTGTAATTACCCAGACAAGAGCAATACGGCACTGTAGTTACTGTTAATGTATTTATGCATTTCAAACAGGTAGAATGTTTTCTGTAATTTTTTTAAAAATAGGAACAGAACAAGGCTATATTAGAAATGAAAAATCTATATTGGTATCAATAAAGTTACAACTAAGTAGTCACAACATAAAAATGTTCTACTAATGGAATAGGGGGCACAATTCAACATTCAGTAAAACAGTTTAACTTCAATGAAAAATGTATTTACATTATACATTCAATTTTTTGTGGTCTCTTGTGGATGACGGCTTTACTGTATTCTGCTTGACTGGATGGCTGGAACTTTATCTAAAAAAAGATCTGTATGCCATTGCTGAAATCCTAATTATATCCTTCTTTTTTAAAGGGAGTGGAGAAGGACAGATTCCTGTAATTGTATCTAATATATTCCTGAGCTGCTTCTAAATTTCTGGCCTGCAGGGAGTGAAAACAACAACAACAATGTACAGCTGAGACATTAGCCTAGAATTGTAAGCCTAGTAGTTGTTCCGTTAGAGAGGCAAGACAGCTGTAGCACATGGCTCTCGAGTTTACTTTCGGACCTCCTTCCCAAAGAGGAAAGTATTTATGACTGCTCAGTGTGCTCCCTTACTGAGGCACCGGAGAGGAAAGAAAATGCCTGTTTTGTTTAATCTCTGGTCCTCAGGGCCACTATTCCATACCTTCGAGAGTGTAAGATTTGTTCCTTACTTAGGGCTATCGCGTAGGCTTGGTCTTACCTAATATGAAGGCGACAACGTAGTTCGAAATCTGCCCCATGCCAACTATAACAAAAAGCACGGTGAACATTTCCCAGCTGGTTGAGAAGATCTGCAGGAAGCTGAAACCTGTCTGCACGCCCATGGTGGCAAATAGAATGGCCTTTCTGCCAAACCTTAGGAGGGAAAGAAGAACAACAAAAAAGAGCAAAACAAGACTTTGCAATCCATCCAACTGAAATAACAGGTGTTTCCCCTGCAAAGAAGCAGCCATTCCTGCACTGTAATATAAGAGATAGTATCCTTGTATGGAACATGCCAAGGCATCTTGTAATGTAATCAGAAAAATATGCACTGTAGTTACAAGTGGACACCGTGAGTTTTTAGTGAGCTCAGTGGTTCAAGGTATCTCTAGCTGTGGAGACAAGAGGTTGGGATTCTGATTTCCCATTAGGCCTCCCTGACAGGGACTGGACTTGATGAACCATAGGGTTCCTTCAAGCTCTGCAGTTCTAAGACCATTGTTATGTTACAATATTTACTATTCACAAGCTGAATCTTCCAGAGGTTAACCCACAAATATGGCTTTCCCTTCTCAGGAGAGCAAGTAGATCAGCACAGTGATTGGTTTTTTATTGATAAAAGGTGCAGATTGGCAGCCAAATATGGCAAGATTTTTATCTAGTTATAAAATGGACAAATTTGAAGTATTTTTTTTTACTGACTACATGGCAGAAAGGCTGATTCAAATTGGTTGCAGCCTTTTTCATCTCAAAGCAACCCCCGCTGCTGGAGTGCTTCTACTTTTTTCATGCTGGAAGGATTCAAACTAGCATTTTCCAGTTGGGATCCATTCTTGTGAAGACAAGAGTGTCTTTAGATGCTGCTTTGGTGACGTAAGCAGATGGGGGGGGGGTGATGCTCAGAGAACATACCCTGCCCCAATATCCTTCCCTCTCTGCTGATCATCCTCATTTTAAATAAATAAATAAATAAATAAATAAATAAATAAATAAATAAATAAACAAACAAACAAACAAATAAATAAATAAAATTAGTGCTGGATCACCCCATCACCTTATCATTGGGTGTTATTATTTCCCATATTTACAACCCCATCAGATTGTCAGAGAAGGGACCAGAGGAAGGAAGGAAGGAAGGAAGGAAGGAAGGAAGGAAGGAAGGAAGGAAGGCATGTGACTTCAGTGGGAATGGTGAACTCAAAAATCAATCCACTGTCCCTGTGTGAGTATTGATTGTGATTTCAAATGTACTTAATACAGGCTGTGGTATCAAACTGCAGCAAGGCCAAATCACTCTGATCAGGCTTTCCAGTGTAACTGCATGGATACAGTGCTTTTTTTAATCTTCAGCTACAGAGTCTCAGAAACGCAAGTAAGTAAAAACAAAGCAAAACCCCATGACAGCTAGTTGATGGGATAAATTTTACCTGTCCGAGAGCTGCCCTGATATAAAAGATCCAAGAAGTACTCCCACAAAGAACAACGAGGTAGTCAAAGGGGTTTTCCAGTCATTGTCACATACCAGATCCCACTGTTAAAAAAATATAATAAAGCAAATTAAAAGTAATTCTGCAAATATTTATGGCAACAACTTTCCCTTAAATCGACCAACACTCACACCAATGACATCTGAATTGATAGCAGCTCTAACGACATCAGGTGAAATATGAGACAACTTTTGTTGCTCCACAGGACATACTGGGCTTTAAAATGGTGGCTGATGTATCTTAGCTTATAGTGCAGTAGGGCTGCCTCTGTGTTAGCCAGGCAGGAAAGCTCTTCCTTCTCTGCACAGTTTGCTTGAACAGTGTCTGGATGGTAGGGCCCGGTGAGTGTGGTGGAAGCAGCAGCCGTGTTTTCAATAGCCAAGGAGACCTCCTCCCCAATCTTACTGCCAACGTGCCCCGTATCTGCTACTCTCCAGCCACCTCGGAGATATGCAAGCCCGGAAGAAGAGAAAGGACAGACGAGTCCTTGTCTATTCCACATCTGGCAAAAACTCCAGCTTCTGGAGCTGATCCTCCGCCTCTTCCCCCAGCCAGAACAACATTTCTTTTGGCTGGTGCTGGGATGTTTCCATGCTGCCTCAGCACTGACTACCATTGGATTAGTGTAAGGGAAGGACACCCAGTGGCTCTAGTTTTGCCACATACAGGGAGTGGTTTCACTCTTGTCTGCCAGTAATCCACAAGAAAAAGATCACTGTCCGTTATCTGCAAACAAGTACTGTGGTTCCTGCTAACCAGGAAATAAATTGTGGGAAAGGGGCAGAAGGTTCACTGTTCAAAAAAACAGTTACATGCCAGAGATCATGGAAACAAGTTTGTAAATAAATCTGATGTCCTATTGTCCTTAGGTAAATCTATGGATATGGACTACTGTGTACATGTTTCGTCTGACTATTTCAAAAATGGTACTAGAAAACTGGAAAAAGCAGAAAAAGGGACAGAAAAAAATGATTAGGAGGCTGTAGTAACTTCTTTAGAAAGGCTAAAGTATCTGAAGTGTTTCACTTTAGAATCAATAAAGTTCGACAATGATTAAGGTTTATGACTTCAGATATAACAAAAACAACACACAGAGAGAAAGGTTTTTAAATGGATAATCCCTGCTGCTGGTTTTTAAGAAAAAAGGAAGAAGGAATTCACGGATAGTAAGTTCAAGACAGATAAACCAAAATTGTCATACAACAAAGCATTTATTAATTTTTCTGCCATAGATCGCAGTGTTACCCACCGGGTTGATTTCATCAAAGGAGGATACCGACAGCACCAAAAAAGGGTTGCAAGAGCAGTGCATCTGATAGCAACCACAATTTTTAAATTGAATTATACAGGTGTAACTCAAAAATTAGAATATCATGCAAATGTTCATTAATTTCAGTAAGTCAACTCAAGGGTGAAACTAATATATGAGATAGACTCATTACATGCAAAGCGAGATATGTCAAGCCTTACTTTGGCATAATTGTGATGATTCTGGCATATGGCTTATGAAAACCCCAAATTCACAATCTCAGAAAATTAGAATAGTGTGAAAACGTTCAATATTCACAAAGGTTCACAATCATGGGAAAGACTGCTGACCTGACAGATGTGCAGAAAATCATTAATGACACCCTCCATGAGGAAAAGCCCCAAAAGGTACAGATTGCAAAAGAAGTTGGATGTTCCTAAAGTGCTGTATCAAAGCACATCAATCAAAAGTTATGTGGAAGGGAAAAGTGTGTGTGTGTGGGGGGGTACACAAGCAGCAGGGATGACCGCAGTCTGGAGAGGACTGTCAGGAAAAGGCCATTCAAAAGTGTTGGGGACTTTCACAAGGAATGGACTGATCCTGGAATTAGTGCATCAAGAGCCACCACACACATGGATGCTGGACCTAGGCTTCAAATGTCGTATTCCTCTTGTCAAGCTGCTCCTGAACACTACTGCTCAGTGCGCCAAAGTCCTCTTTTCTGATGAGAGCAACTTTTATTGGTAGTTTGCCCCTGTTTTTATGTTTTTTTGCTGTTGTCTGTTTTTAGTGTACACCGCCCAGAGTTCCGTTTCGGAAGATGGGGCGGTATATAAATCTAATAAATAAATAAATAAATAAGGACCCAGAGTCTGGAAGAATGGAGAGGCACACAATGCATGATGCTTGAAGTCCAGTGTGATGTTTCCAGTCTGTGTTGATTTGGGGAGCCATGTCATCTGCTGGTGTTGGTCTGCTGTGCTTCATTAAGTCCAGAATCAACACAGCCATCTACCAGAAGATTTTGGAGCACTTCATGCTTCCTTTCACAGGCAAGCTTTATGGGGATGCTGACTTCATTTTCCAGCAGGACTTGGCACCTGCCCACACTGCCAAAAGTACCAAAACCTGGTTCAGTGACTGTGCTTGATTGGCCAGCAAACTCACCTGACTGAACCCCATAGAGAATTTATGGGGCATTGCCAAGAGAAAGATGAGGAACATGAGAGTGAACAATGCAGCAGAGCTGAAGGCTGCTATTGAAGCATCCTGGTCTTCCATAACACCTCAGCAGTGCCACAGGCTCATAGCATCCATGCCATGCTGCATTGAGGCAGTAATTAATGCAAAAGGGGGCCAAACCAAGTACTGAGTAAATATGCATGCCTCTACTTTTCAGAGGTCCGATATTGTTCTATTTCCAATTCTCGTGCTATTGATGTCATATAATATTCTAATATTCTGAGACTGTGAATTTGGGGTTTTCATAATCTGTATGCCATAATCATCACAAGTTTACCAAAGTAAGGCTTGACATATCTTGCTTTGCATGTAATGAGTCTATCTCATTTATTAGTTTCACAATTTGAGTTGACTTACTGAAATAAACGAACATTGCCACGATATTCTAATTTTTCAAGTTTCACCTGTAAACACAGTCAAAATGTGTAAGCTTCTCTCTTTCTCTGTGAGTCTCCCCCAAATTTCTTAGTCACAGTATGCTATGACTGGTAGAGTGCAATTTGTGATTGTGAACCATCTATTGAAAACTAATGGGTTCAAACAGAAGAATTGGTTGTTATCCCTGGATTATGCCCCACAATTTATTTTATCTTAGCTGGTGCACTTTAGTAACCAGGACTGACATGTTTATAAAGAATGAGCCCTGTATTCCAATGAATTTGCCTGTGCATAACTCACAGGCGTCTGTTGAAGATAATATCATCAATTTACCAATGGAGTCCAATGAACTTCAGATGAAAGCAAAGAAAACAAGAGAAGTGCCAGCAGTTAGATCCGCTTCTATGGAGCTAAGATTACAACCTTGTACCAACATTATATGAAGGATACAGTTAGAAACATCCAAATGTTAAACAGCCAAATGTCGAACCACTTGCAGCAAAATGGAAATTAACCACTCTTTTACTCTGTCCTTTGTACTTAATAAGCCATTTCATTTTTTTCAACAGCCCAATCACCACTACTAATTGAAGGGAGTGGGGAAACAGGTAGAAAAAAATACAGATTTTCCTGAAAGATTGCCCTGAGGGCGCAACCCATGATTAAAGTAAAACATAGTCCAGACTGGAAAGGATACAAATAGTTGATTTTATCCAAACTTCTGATTCCTCAAATATTGCCCCTCAAAAAGGACAACTTAATTGTTACAATCAACTAGATGAAGATTTTATTTTTATTTTCAGACACAGAAGAACCATCATTTTTCTGGGGTGTCAGAATGGTACTTCCTCTCAAAGGAACCTATATCCTTGCTGTCGTCCAAGTATTAAGAATCAATCTAACTACTTTTTATTACTGAAGACAGATAACAGTCCTGCTCACTTGTAGTTTCATCTCACTCTCCCCGGCAGGGTGAAAAATCTACTCATCACAGTATGATTAGATGAAAAACCAAGACTGACCTTTCCTGACAGTGTTTTTAAAATGGGGTTTAGAATGGAAGAGGATGAAAGCTGACCAAAATCTTTATAGATGGCACTGTTTGAAGTGTGTCTGTGGAGATTCTCAGTCATCCAGGTGAGGTTATCTGGGAGCTGAGCCATGGTAATTGGAGAGTGTGTCTTTGTGCCACCCTGGTTGGCCCAAAGGTGTAGCAGGGTGGAGTGAAGGTGCATTTTCCTGCCTCCCAGTCCACCGACCTGCCCAGCGGGAGTGGGTTAGTGACGGGCGCAAAAGCAGATGATGGCTTTTTAGGACTCAAGGCAACTTGAGATCTACCAAGACTTTTGCCTGACACCGTCTTGAGCTGAGCCACCCCGGCACGCACATGTGCCAGCGGAGGCAAGCCTGGCATGCGCTGTTTGCCTGTCCCTCTTCAAGGAACCAGTGATGCTACCGAGCTGTTCGCGCAACTTCTGATGGCCTCACATATTCAAATGCCTTAGCCTGTTTTGGAGCACCGCGGAGCCTGATGCTCCTCCTCCTCCTCCTGGCCACCTGGCCACCCTCATGACCTCCACCCCAGGAAAGTGAGTCGGCGTCAGGCCTGGCCCCACGGAATGGCAACCCTGTCACCGTGTTGTGCCCACTGTGTCAAAAGCTCAGCCTGCTTCCTTCTGATAGAGGGACAGCCATCTTGCTGGTCAACACCACACTGGCTGAGGTGGTGAACTTGTTCAGAGCTACCCTGGTCACCAAGCCTCCCCAGGATACGACACCCGAGGAAGCCTCGTTGGCTCTCGTCCCTCAGCTGGCAGCACTGGGCGTCCCGTGCGAGAAGCGCCCTGGGTGGGCCCTGCGGGCAGTGCATGTCTGAGGAGCACCAAGGCATCTTCCACTCAATCAACCTCATTGAAAGCCATGCGGTGCAGCTTTCACGCCGGCACCTCACCACTGCCTCCTGCTCACATCACCGTCCCCACCACCTCTGTTGCCACCGTCACCCCTGGATAAGAGCATTCACTGTTATCCGTGGATTTTGGTATCAGTGCGGTGGCCTCAAACCTATCTCCCACAGATATGGGGGTCCTACTGTATTTTCTTGGGGGATAGAAATGTTTTGTTACTCATCCAAGTAGCTTCTTCAGCTTGAACTGTGCATTTTTCAGCTGCTGCTATTCCATCCTCAACAGAGCATTGAAGCCTAGGCAGCAAGTGGAAGGTAGAGTTGGTCTTTGGAGAAATTCAGTTCTTAGCCTTACTATCTCCCGACTGTTTTTGCTTCTTCCTCATTAAGTGCCATGTCCTCGTAGAATGTTGGCGATCAGTAGCATAATCTGTTATTTATCTAAAGCTATTCTAAATAGAGCTGTGCCCACCGTGAACCACTGGCTTAAATTCTTAAACCAGAATGGTCTTCTACACCCCGGCCCATGCTTCCCATCTACTTTTCCTTGAAGGATAATCTGCAGCCCATGGTATTTGTTATTGCACATTATATGACCGAAATATTGTAATTTTCTTCTCTTTATAGTATTGAGAATTTCTAGCTATTTATTCATGTGCTGTAATACGGACACTTAATGACTTTGGCTGTCCAAGGTATCTTCAAATTAGTCTGTACATCCACATTTCAAATACATCCAGCTTCCTGGGTAATGCGTCTGTAAGGGACCCATGTTTTTGCTTGCCTCACACCAAAACCTGGTTTTTCTACCACAATTTCCTGGCTTTTAGAACATCACTTAAGTGTCACATGATGTTGGTGTTTTGGAAATTATCTGAATGGTTTAAGAGAGGTTTCTGCCTTTGTCTAAACTGGGTGGGAAGAAAACAGGATGACATAAAATTGCAGCTTCTGCCCTCAGAATAGCAGCGATTATTCATCCCATGTAAACATCGCCTTTTTCAGATATACAGTACTGTATATGTGTGAAAAACCAAGCATATTCATTAACTTCCAGCAGCAGATGTTTGAAGATAAAACAGGACTGCTTGGCCATTTTAGCTCTTTTATTTAGATCTGTAAATGATACTCCATACCTACACCACACACAAAACAATGAACCTGCAAAAGGGCTGCAAAAAAGAGCATCAGAATTAACTGAGATGGGACAAAATACCTGCATATTTGATCTACACTCTTGGAACTGTTTGATAGTTACATTGGCTCACTGAAGCAATATAGAAGTTGTCATTTAAAGGACAATTTTCTTGCTGCTTCCCTCTTCCTGTGTCATTTTTTTCTCTCCCAACCCTCCCTATCACACAACACTAGAACTAGGGGGCACTCCATGAAATGTTTGGGTGCTAGATCTCCAACAAATAAGAGAAAGTACTTTTTTCACCCAGAGGATTACTGGTCTGTGGAACTCCCGGCCAGATGAAATGGTGACAGCTGTCAGCCTTCACAGCTTTAAGAAAGGATTGGACAAGTTCATGGAGAACAAGGGTATCAAGATGGATGCCTAAGGACAGCATCTGGGTTGGAGAGATAGTCAGGATATCTCTCAATGCCATTTGGAGGGAACTGTAAGCTTGGGAGTACCCTGAGCCAGAATGCTGGACTAGATGGGCTGTGGTCTGTTCTAGCAAGGCTGTTCTTGTGTTCTTATATGAATTCTCATGGAGGCCAGCTGAATGAATATCTGGGGGCCACTGTTGCAGAGCTATGTGGCAAGAGTCATCAGTACCAAGTAGTTATAATTAAGTCATCTCAGCTTCCTTAAGTCATCTTGGGCTTTAGCAACAGGTCCTGGCTCAAGGGCCACCATGATGATTAGTTTAAAGGGTGTCTAACAAGCTACAAATTCCTTCCAGAAAATGAGGAAAGTCTTGACAAACCGGGACTTAACTATCAGACTTCGTACTTGAATACTTCAATCCTATGCATTCAGAATACTTCTCTATGGTGTTGAAAATTGGACCCTTATCAGACACATTATGCAGGAAGCTGGAAACATTCGAAATGTGGACATAGAGACAAATTCTGAAGATACCTTGGACTAATGTGGCTATAGTACAATGCATGAATAAAAAGCTAGAAATCCTCAATACCATAAAGAGAAGTAAATTGCAATATTTTGGACACATAATGCGCAATGAGAAATACCATCTGCTGCAGATGGGAAGCGTGGTCCAGGGCATAGAAGAACATTCTAGCATAAGAACTTCAGCCAATGGTCCTCAGTGAGCACAGCTGCTCTATTTAGAATAGCTTTAGATAGAAACCAGTGCAGGCTACTGATCGCCAACGTTCTACGAGGACATGGCACTTGAAGAAGTGTCTTACAGATAGATACTGCCACAGCCAATAATGATGGCTGAGATATGATTCTATTGCTTGTAGCAATGTTTCTCCGAGGTGAAATTGTAGCTTTTTAATGACAAAAGCTGAAAATGAGCTGAGGTTAGCAAGAGCTCCTTAAAGCATTAAAAGCATTATTCAGGTATGGGCTTTGCAAAAGACAGGAAAAAGAAAAAGCTTTTGAAGTTGTAGCCATTTTTGTATTCTCGAAGGCTTTCACAGCCAGGATCTAATAGCTTCCAATACTAAAAGCTGCAGAGTGCAAAAGGTCAAAACTCAATGTTTCCCAACCAGCCACAAGCAACAGTGTTCACGCAATAGAACAGCTAATGGCGCCCATCAATTACACAGAAGGATCGGTTGCTACCCCGATTGAATTGAAACTTCTTAATCCCTTCATCACAATACAATGATTAACACCTATTCTCCTGAATAGGACAAGTTTCATCTTTCCCACAACTTTGGAAACCCCAATCTCACTCCATACCCCAGAGTGCAAAGAACTCCTAGTTCCCTGAGCTCCTTGCCCTCTGAAGATGCCAGACACAGAGTCTGGCGAAAGGTCAGGAAGAAAAACTTCCAGAACATGACCAAACAGCCCCAAAAAAACCTCAAATCAACTATGTAGCCATTTTTGTTTATGCACTTTTCAACAAAAAACAAAAAAGAAGAAAAAAGACTGCTATATTTTATTTTAATGTAAATTTTGTGGAAAATGTCCCATTCATCAGACTTAAGAGCTAGAATTAGAGATGGAACAAAGCCCAAATGGAAACAGGAAATTCATGAAAAAAAATCACCAATTCATTGTTTTGGATTGGTTTGGGCTCTTCCAAACCTGACAACCCAAACTTTCCCAAAGGAACAAATTTTGTGGCAATTTACAAATCTCCTGGATCATTGCCACACTCCATAGACTCCATTGACCCTTTCCCATTGCCATAATCACCTCCCTACCTTGTCCTTGCCTGCCTCCGCCGCCCTCACAATCTTTGCCTAGCATGCCTTGTCTGCCAAGAGATCAGCTGGCCGTAGACAGACAAGGCAAGCAAGGTTGCTGGAATGGAAGCTGCTACTGCTATCTTTGCTTTCCGCTTCTTTAGCGCCATTTCCCTATGCACAAGCACATCTCTCAGTGATTTGCAGTTCATTTGTGAAAAATTGGTAAATCTGGGGTTCAATCTCTAGTTAGGTAGAGACTACCCGGTAGAACATTGATGCAAGGTTCTGAGATAATGGAGCAGAGGGTGTTTGGTTGAATTTCACACCTTGCAAAGATTTTGTATACCTGTTCTGTATTCAGTTATTTTGTAGTATGATACTGCAAACAGCAACAATGATTATGCCCTAAAATATTCTGATTAGCAAGCTAATTAAGTGTGGAGTGGATAGAACATTAGATGATTTACAGATTATTTCAAGCGGGGTGCCACAAGAATCAGTCCTAGCCCTAGTGCTATCTGACATTTTTATTAAAGTTGAAGGGAAAATGCAGGGAATGCTTATCTAATTTGCAGATGCCACCAAATTGGGTGGAACAGACAATACCCTGGAAAAGAGAAACAAAAAATTAATAGGCTCCAGCCTTGGGCTGAAATCAACAGAATAAAACTTGACAGGGATAACTGCAAAGCTATGTGTACCCCTAGGGAAAAAACAAACAAACAGGATAGGGGATATTTGAAAGTTGAGTCATGACAACTGAACTTCTTTTTTTGAGAGACTGGAATGTTTCGCTGCTCATCCAAACAGCTTTGTCAGTCTGAGGAAAGCTAGTTGCGAGTCCTCCATTTTATAGTTCACTTTGACTTCATGTCAACCTGGTGTGAAAAAGACTCAGAAGATGAACACCAGTATCAATAGATGATTAGGTAGGCAATGGCCTAAGATGCTGAAACCCATAAAGTATGGGTTGTTAGCTATGGCCTAGCTGGTGGAAGTGTGAAGTATTTTTTATTTGCTTGAGGATTGTTAAAATCACTGCCTGATAAGTAACAGATAGACTGTGCCTGAGCCCCCCACCTCAGTTGAGAGAGGGGTTTTCAATAGTCACATGAATGGCTTCCCTAACCCCTCTCTTAAACCACCTATCTTCTCTGTCTAAATATGTGTACATCCTCATCTTTGAACGAGTGTCCTTTGTCCTTTAAGTCGAGGTGTACTGCTGATTCTGGTCCTGAGCTGTTGCCCTTCTTGGGTTGGGCCATCCTCCTGTTTAATGGCTATTTAGTTGCTCCAAACTAAAGCCCTGCACATTCCTCAATGCATTGGACTGTGTATATTATATTGCTCCTTTTGTGTTCTGGTGTCAGGTCCTTTGGGTGGACAAGTCTCTGCCTTGGTGTGTTTGTGGGTTTGAAGTAAATGGGGATGTGGTGTTTGCCAAAAATCCTTTTAAGCTTTTCAGACACTCGAGCCATGTAGGGAATGATCAGGTTCTTCTGTCGGCTCTGGGTCTCAGGCTGATCCATTGTTCTTCTGGGTTGGCATACTACTCTGCTAAAGGCTCACTTTGGATATCCAGTCTCCAGGTGCCTGTCTTCCTTCTTCCTGGCTTCTGTAGAGGTGGGGATGCTCTCTGCTCTGTGCCTTAGGGTCCTGATGACTCCTAATTTGTGTTGTAATGGATGGTGGGAGTCAAACGGTAAGTATTGATCTGTGTGGGTGGTTTTCCTGCAAACTTATGCTCCCAGGCCACGGTCAGGTCTGATGATGACTGCACAATCCAGGAAAGCCAGCCTGTTATCTTGAGTCTCTTCCCTACCGAAAATATTAGGATCCACCACATTGATGTTGTCTGTAAAGGCCTGTACTTCCTGAGTCTTGATTTTCACCCAGGTATCATCTACATACCTGAACCAGTGGGATGGTGTTGTCCCTTGGTGTTGTGACATTCCACTTCTCCTATGTGTAGGTTAGCAACAAAGGGTGATACTGGGGAACCCATGGCACAGCCATGGTTCAGAAGATAAGGGATATTACCCTGTTTCCCCGAAAATAAGACCTCCCCCAAAAATAAGCCCTAGCAGGATTTCTATGCATTTGTTAAATATAGCCCTACCCTGATAATAAAACCTAGTGATGGGCGTGGCTATGGTTGTAAGACATCCCCTGAAAATAAGCCCTAGTGTGTCTTCTTGAGAAAAAAAATAAATATAAGACAAGTGTCTTATTTTCGGGGAAACACGGTAGAAGGATGTTGGAACTGTTGTACACTAAGTTACATAAAACAAATATATTGCTTGTCTTCTGTCAAGTTACTGCTTCAATCAGTTTTTCCTAACATTTGAGCCCAATATAATTTATATCTCTCTTCCCAGCTTAAATAAGCATACTTTCCTTACTAACTCATCTTTCTTCCATCTTTACTTACATCTACTTTAATACAAAGAATATAGCCTATCTAATCTCAACAATCTATTCAAACTCACTGTTTAGTTCTTCAGTACTAAGTATCTTCCAACTATCAACTGAGGCCCGGCCCACTAGAATGTCGCAGGCGCTCTCACTCCAAGTGGCCATGCCCAGGGAGGCGCAGAAATCGGCATCTCGTAACCACGCCTTCTCAATGGCTGACCCTTGCTCTGGAACCATCTTCCAAGTGAGTTGCGCCTTGCACAGTCCCTGCCTGCCTTTAAAAAAGCACTCAAAAGCTTGCTTTTTAGAGAGGCATTTGGCGACCTTTAATTAATTAATTAATTTTCTCTCCCTCAGAGCCGCCGTCTTGCCGATGTTTCTTCTGACCATTTTGTCGGGTGTTTTTTTCCTGTGTGTGTACGCGTGTGTCTTGATTGTTCTATTGATTTTATATTGTTTGCCTTAGTCTCCTTTGTAAAGCACCCGGAGTTCCCCTGGGAAGATGGGTGGTAAATAAATAAATAAATAAATAAATAAATAAATAAATAAATAAATAA
>JAHTLZ010000010.1:53276419-53288499 GCA_023846285.1 Phrynocephalus versicolor
TAAATAAATAAATAAATAAATAAATAAATAAATAAATAAATAAATAAATAAATAAATAAATAAATAAGGATAGATTTGGCTAACTATATATATTCTATAGTATATTTACCCATTCTTCCAAAGAATGCCTAATTTCAGGAATCATCACTAATTCAAATTAATACTTTATGGGCTATTTTAAGAGAGCGGCCTCCTGGTCTTTATGTTTCACTTTATGCATAGAAGTTCTTGTCTATACCTAACTGCCTCTATTCTTTTAAAAATCTAACAGATTAACATTTATTTATATATCGAGCTTGTCTTCACATTTCCATTTTCCGTTTCCCATATCGTACCAATTAACTAGCGGCTTTAGGCAATGAGAATATAGAAAACATTTTTAATGTAATAAATTCACTAAGCCAGAAATTCATTTTTCAGCTTTCCCGTTTCCTGCCAAGTCCCTTATCTTCACAGGTTGTTTACCCCTTGTCAAATCCCTTATCCTCATGAGTTGTTGTACTATCTTGTTAGAAATTTTGATAGCCACTCTACTACTGGAAAAAGTCCCAAATTTTCCTCTTTTTGGCACCCATATTAAGTAAGACAGATGTGCTTATCATATTATGTGGACTTGTCGCCTCTAAGGGTTTAGCCTGCACCATTCTTGTCATATTCGTCTACATGCTGAGAGCCGCCCTTTGTTCTGGTTTGATCTCTTGATTTGAGTTGATTTCAGTTGATGTGTTTATCATATTTTGTGAATTTGGCATATCCAAATATTTATCCTGCATCAATCTGGTTGTGTTTGTCTGTAGATCAAGATCAGCTGTTCGTTTTAGCTCAATCTCCTGATCAGAGCTAATTTCAGGTTTTTTTCTAGAGACCCAGTGTTATCCACCACTCCATCTTGAGTTATCTGTTTTACCTCTGTGACTTTGTCAGAACTGAAAATCTCTGTATCTTCAGAGGTTGAGTCAGTGCAGATATCTATAATTTTTTGCAAACTGGATAGAATTATCTTAGCAAAATCTTCTTCTGAGGTGTTTTCCCAATCCATTGTTTTGTAGCTCACAAGAAAGGGTTAATATTGCTTGTAATAATTTCTGCCGCTTAGTTTCCAAACAAGAGAGGTACAGAGGAGAGTAACTAAGCTAAACTGAAGCCAAAGCAGCAAGGAACAGCCTTCAAGTGTTATTTTCAAAACATGCAGTTACTCCAAGATCAGATTTTGAGAAAACAACTTCCCAATACTGTACTGCTCTTACAGTTGGGTTTTTAAATTCAACATATAGAGAACACAGAGGCATAAGGTAGTTTCCTTTAAATTTTGTCTTTAAATCCACCACATATAAAGAGCAGCAAAGGTATAAAATATTTTCCACAACAAAACAATAGGCCAAAAGGCAAGTTCATAAAATAACGTGAAAACAGTTACTTCTGCTTGTCTTTCAAAAATATTCACTTTTTGTTGTTGTTTTTTTGCTAAAAGCCGCTTCCTTGGAAGTGGGGTTAGTGCTTGTTTGAAGGAAATATTTTTCCAGATACCAGGGAGGAGCTTCGCAAAGAAAGAGATAGAAGCATTCTACTCACGACACACCAATATTTATAGCTTTTAATGCCCGGCACCAACAGCACCACTTTCGCAATAGCGAAGGTCTTCCCCCAGTGGGAGATGAAGCATTTTCCTGCTTTCACAAATAGCAACCACAGTTGCTATTTCTTCTTCGTTTCCCCTCCAAGGAAACTTTACTCTTATTAGGGTCCCTTTATCTGGAGAAATTCAACTTGATAAGCTGGAGCACTTATCAAGTTGTCTCACCATGGTGTAGCTGGATCCGGAAGTCAGAACTGCTGTAGAAGTAGATCACAAGCCAGCAATGCAATACTGCTGCAAAAAAGGCAGACTCTATTTTAGGATGCATTGACAGAAGTATAGTCTCCAAAATCCTTGAAGTACTGGTCCCCTTCTATTCACTGCTGATTAGGCCTCATTCTGAGTACTGTATAGAGTACACTTCTGGACATCACACTTCAAGAAGGTGGCTTACAAACTGGAACAAGTTCAGAGAAAGGCAACAAGGAAATGAAGCCCCGAGGAAAGGCTGAAAGAACTGGGCATGTTTAGGCTTGAGGAAAGAAGACCCAGGAACAGGAGAAATATGAACTTTTCAAATACTTGAAAGGTAGTCATACAAATTTTAGATATGGTCTGCTCAACTTACAAATATTTTTTTCATTTTAAACTTATTTTTTCAATTTTTTTAGATAAGTAACCTGACTTAAGAGTAGTTCGACTTAAGGGCATGCATTCAGAACAGATTAAATTCGTAAGTCGAGGTACCACTGTACATTGATGTGGATTCCTGCAATGAGCAGAAGGTTGGACTTGATGGTCTTACAGACCTTTCCAAGTCTTATTATGTTTAGCCATACAAAAATGTTTAGCCTTACAAAAAGAAGGCTGAGAGGGAATATGGTAGCTATGTTTAAATACACAAGAGGATGTCATATTGAAGAGGGGACTGGTTTGTTTTCCATGGCTTCAGAGACTAGAGCTCAGGGCAATGGTTTCAAACTACAGGAAAAGAGATTCCATTTGAACATTAGAAAGAGCTTCATGATGATTAGAGCTGTTCAGCAGTGGAATAAATTGCCAAGGAGGGTGGTGGAGTCTCCTTCTTTGGAGGTTTTTAAGCAGAGGTTGGATGGCCATCTGTCAAGAGTACTATGATGGGGGTTCCTGAATGGCAGAGGATTGGATTGGACGCCCTTGAAGTCTCTTCCAATTCTATGATTCTACATGACTAGGTCACTAGCATTTTAAATAATTTGGATGAACACTGATACACTCATATAAAAGCAGCAGAGCAACCTCCTAAAATTCAGAGTTTCAGAAAGAAAAGATTCACTGAGAGGAAATGTGCCACTTTAAGTTATTAGGCAACCGGCATACTGTACCTAGTGCTGTGGAAGTTTAACCTTTTTCTACTGATAACTTGCAAACTAATCCTCTGAAATATTAGAGCTTCCTATGTTAATTTTTAGCTAGTCAAGAAGTTTCTGTCATTTGATTACCCATTATCACAGGGCAAAGTCTTTGGATATTTAAAATAAAAGTACTCTTCACCCATGAGGAAGGAGTCATGAAATTCTGAGGACTGACCTTGTACTGCAATTACCAAGTCTCTTACCTTCTTCATGATTACTGGTAGTTAAAATATTAATTTTTGCCTTGTTACTCATTGTGTCTTTCTTCCCAAAGGAGCTATGCTGGATCAGCTTCAAAGCTCACCAAGTCCAGTATTCCACTGTACATTATTTACTTAACTGACTTTATATTTCTGGGTCATCCTGTCCTACATTTGCCTGCATCACAAATGTCGTTTATAACCTTTTCATTGACAATGACTGTCACACAACAATATCACCATCCCCCTTATGAAGCTGCCCTTTTGCTTGTTTTACAGTACTCTCTGTATTTTGTTAATTTTTCCATTTCTTTAGCTTAAATATCTGCCATTATCAGGAACTGTAATGTCAATTATTTCAGACACTTTGTTCAGTTACTACTATGTCTGGTGTGTTGTGTTTAAGGCATCTATCAGTTTGGATCTGGAACTCTCACAAGATCTTGACTTTGTCGTTGTTGCCTATAGCTGAGCCTTATTAGTGTATCATGTAATAACCTGACATGACCATTATAATTGGGAATCTCTAGGCCACAACTTTAATGACTACACAAGCAGTACTCTGGCTAAGTCATGGGACGGATCCATCGCATCAGGGAGCCCACCTACCCCTTGATGCTCATGTGTTCACACAGTCCTTTTGGAAAGTCCATTTTGTTGTAGGATCCCCTGGGGTTTCCACCCCATTGGTCTCCTCTACTACATGCAATATTTGTAGTAATCTAAGGCCTCCAATTTTTTCATGGTAAATATAATCAGTCCACATCACATTTTGGATGATGCATGTTCATTAGTTTCTGTGTTTTTCAATCCAATTATTCTAATTTATTTTGGGTCCAAACTATTATTCCAGCTGAGTGTCTAATTATGGGAACAGTGGATGTGTTTATGGTGGTGGTGATGGTGGTGGTGGTGATGATGATGATAAATGCAACTCTAACAATATATGTGGTTAACATGCTGAAATTGCTAATTATAAGATGTCTACTAAAACCCTCTACCATTTGAGTGCAACACTCACAAGAGTTGCTATAATTTATGTTAAATTACAATATGCTAGGTTAAAATGTTATGCTGACTTTTAAATTCAAGTATCATTTCTCCATTGCAGTGGGGAGACGTCTGAGCCAAACTGATGGTAAAATTGACCGATATGAGCTTATTGGTGAGAGGGTGACAACGAGAGAGTTATACTGTACTTTGTTTTGATAGATTCTTAATCACTAATCAGATAATTTAAACTGCTGCAGTACTAGGGAGTGACAATCTCTGCTATGATATCCCTTTCATCTGTCAATGGCTAGCAGAATTCATCTCTGCACTCTGAAAGGTGCAGGGACGAATCATATCTCCTCTTCAGAATACGGCTTCTTTCTTACAGTTGCCACTCTATATTGTCTACCTGGGTAAAAGGCATCAAGAGAGACTTGGGATTTCAGATGCCATCTATGAGAAGTGGAGATGCAACATCTGTGACTAATTTAATTCAATTGTGTGCTATCAAGTCAATTTTGATTTATGGTGGTCAATTTCAGGGGTTTCTGGACTCTGAGCAAGAACAATATACATTTCTTCCTTTAGAAGTAGTGCTATTGTCACAAGAAAAAGAGAAAGTTTTCACTTTTGTGTTTGCATGTAGGTGGGTATGTTTGGTTGTGTACTGTTGTCTTCACTAGCACTCCCTTCTATACATTTCCCATCTCTTCAATTCTTTTTATGAGAATGAGGTTTTTATTTTAATTTTAGTTAATACTGTGGAGAGGAAATATGAACAATTGTTAATTCCGGATTTCTAAACATTGTTTTGTAGAGGTTTTTTGTTCCACATAAACTAGTAAACAGTTTGGGAGCTTGTTACTCCATTTGTTTCAATTACAAATAAATATTTAAAAAGTTAATTCTGTTTGTAGTAATTGTTCCAATACACTATATTTTAATATGCTAGATGTGATAATTTTATGCCAAGTTAAATTGTCCATAGTCATATTTTATGTTCCTAAAGTAGTAGAATGACTTTCAAGCTGTAAAAAGGGGGCAGTACTAATGTAGCATTTCTTTCAAGTTTTCTGAAAACTTCCTCTCCATAGTAGTAACTAAAATTAAAATTTCAGTTTTTCCCCAGGAAAAAAAAACCTGGAAAAAATTCTGGAAATTTTGCATCTCTAGCCAAGAAGACTGGGTGCCCCAGGGTTCTGTTGGGTGCCCCAGGGTTCTGTTCTGGGTCCAGTGCTGTTCAATATCTTTATTAATGACTTGGAGGAAAGAATAGAGAGTATGCTAATTAAATTTGCAGATGATACCAAATTGGGAGGGGCTGCTAATTCCCTAGAGGATAGGACGAAAATCCAAAAAGACCTTGACAGACTAGAGTGCTGGGCCAAAGCTAACAGAATGGATTTCAACAGAGGGAAATGTAGGGTACTACATTTAGGTAAAAAAAAATGAATTGCACAAATATAAGATGGGTAATACTTGGCTGGAGGATAGTACCTGTGAAAGGGATCTGGGAGTCTTGGTGGACCACAAATTGAACATGAGTCAGCAGTGTGATGCGGCAGCCAGGAAAGCCAATGCGATTCTTGGTTGTATCAACAGAACCATAGTGTCTAGATCAAGGGAAGTGATAGTACCATTCTATTCTGCTCTTGTCAGACCCCACCTGGAGTACTGTGTCCAGTTCTGTGTGCCTCAATTTAAAAAGGATGTTGACAACCTTGAGCGGGTGCAGAGGAGAGCTACCAGGATGGTTGAGGGACTGGAGGAAATGTCTTATGAGGAACGGCTTAGGGAACTGGGAATGTTTAACCTTTCAAAAAGACTGAGAGAGGATATGATAGCTATGTTTAAATATTTGAAAGGATGTCATATTGAAGAGGGAACAGGTTTGTTTTCCATGGCTTCAGAGACTAAGACTCGGGGCAATGGTTTCAAACTACAGGAAAAGAGATTCCATTTGAACATTAGGAAGAACTTCATGACAGTTACAGCTATTTGTCAGTGGAATATGCTGCCGCGGAGGGTGGTTGAGTCTCCTTCTTTGGAGGTTTTTAAACAGAGGCTGGATGGCCATCTGTCGGAAATATTGTGATGGGGGTTCCTGCATGGCAGGGGGATGGACTAGCTGGCCCTTGAGGTCTCTTCCAACTCTATGGTTCTATGATTCTATGACTGTTCTTCCCGGAACTATAGCGAAGAATCCAGCTCCCAACAACTGGCTCCACAATCTGACTGAATAATCTAGCCCAGTGTTGACGAACCAATGGCACGGGTGCCAAAGGTGGCACTCGGAGCCCTCTCTGTGGGCACCCAACATCGTCCCTTCACAGCCACCTGTATTCAGGTTAAATGACTGTATTGGCACTTTGAGAAAAATTAGTGGGTTTTGAATCACAGTTTAGGCACTCGGTCTCTAAAAGGTTCGCCATCAGATCTAGCCAGATATTATAATTGTTGTAATTAAAAAGCTGCCAGAAATAAAATAAAAAATAAAAAGTGTAGCTTCCACCATTTGTTACTATGGGGGGGAGATAAACTATGGGGGGGAGAGATAACACAATAACATTTTGTTAACCATAACTAGATCATGACTGAAGCCATCCTATAATTTTAGAAAAACAAGGTAATAGATAAACCCTTACTCCTTGGAAGAAAGCAACAGTACTTGGCCACAAATACAGATCTTTTCTGGAAGATGCTACTTTCACCATCAGTTTTGAATCAAATAAGGATTTGGGAATTCTTTACTATCTCCTATCCTACAAAGTCTACAATCCTCAACACAGTAACTTCAATGCAAGTCTTACTGGCTCAGTGGGACTTCTTATAAGTTCTGGAAGATGAGTCATGGCAACTGGACTTCTTTTTCTTGAGAGATTGAAATGTTTCACTGCTTATCCAAACAACGAAAGGTTTCAATCTCTCAAGAAAAAGTCCAGCAGCCATGATTCAACTTCCAGATAAACTCATCTGGATGACTGAGAATCTTCACAGACTTCTGATAAAGCACACAAAAATCTTCTGAAGATACATGTTTTTCTAAAAATCCATGTACAGTATTTATTTTCCAATGCAAGATATAGTGCTTTGAAATTTTATTGAATTAGTGGGAAATATGCTCATTCTTCCATTAATTTTAAGCAGGGCATACAAGTGCTGAACTTTCCTTGACAGAAACTCAGAATGAACTGCTTTTTCATACTACAGTATAAGGTTTAAGACTCTTACTGTATATTTAAAACATGCACACACATTTTATGTAATGTGCCATCACAAGCTGATTTTGATATTTTCCCTAGTTTCAAAACTCATTTGCCATGTGGCATGCACTCCCCCCCTCCCCAGTCCAAAACCCCCTAGGTCTGCGCTGGGCACATGGAACCAATTGCATGTTTTGTGCATCTTGTTCCAGAATTCCAAGGGTACCATCTGGTATGTGGTTGTTTTGAAAGCATATGACTAATTTTAATAATGTGAAAGCGAACTTTAAAAGGGAAACATATTAAAAGAACCAAAATATTCTTTATTGTTTGTTCAGAGAGTTTTATTACATTGAATGGAATTAGGTTCTGTTCTTTTTTTCCATGGGAAACTTCTGTGTTTATAAAGTCTTTAAAAACATACAGTTGTTATTCTACTAAAGTCAGTATCCAATGGCTTAAAGTAGATTAGATTACCATACCCAAATCTATTAGAACAATCCATTTATGAAACCTGCTTTGAAGACTTCAGACTACCAAAGCATTGGCAAATACTTTCCCCCCCGTCTACAGAGATTTATCTTGGTAGCATCAACTTTTAAATTTAGCATGTCAGATATTTAGAAATCTTGTATGCAATATATACCAGTATTCGCTTTCTATCTGCATTAACTGATTAAATCAGATACCAATATTCAGTGTTAATAAGAAGGTGGGGTTTTTAATCATAGTTTCTTCTGGTGACATATGTGACTGACTGAGATGAAAGGTGAACTGGACTCTGGAATCATGTTTGATCTCTTGCAAGAAGAAAGTAAAAGTCCTGGTGCACTTTATATGTGTATACTCAAAAATACCTACTTGAGTACCATAGGATGTACTTATAGTTATCTTTTTGTTTTCTGCCCCAAACCTATTGACACAACATTCAGCAATTTGGCACCATTCACAGAGGTCACAGAGGTTGTTTTAATTAGCACATGCTTCCAGTATCCAAAGCCAGAAGAATACCTGTGGCCCTTCTCCTATCTAAGGAACCTACTAGCAGCTGCACTAGGACCACTTCAGTGGAAGGGAGCAAATGGCAGCGGAGGGGAGCATATGGCAAGCTTTTCCTTTAAATCTCTAACATCTTGTTTTCGCTTTACATAACCAAAGTTCACAGAACATGTGAATTGGGAAAGAGGGCAACCTAGTCTAGAAAGCAATCTTCACTAATTATTCTGTCATAGGGAAGGGCCCATCGTCTCTACAAACATTTCTGTAAAACAGCTTTACAATGTCGGTGCATGTACTACTGAAGCAAAGTATTTCAGTTTATCCAACTCCAGCACATATTGGATATTAAGGATTGGCTTCTGGTTCCGCTCGGGTGCGGTTTGCAGCCAACGGTATGTCCTCCGAAGTCTATCTAACTTTATCTTATACAGTGGTACCTTGTATAACGTAATTAATTCGTTCCAGAACAAATTACGTTATACAAGTTTTACGTTGTACAAATTGTCATTTCCCATAGGAATGCATTGAAACTGCATTTAATCCGTTTCAATGCATTCCTATGGGGGTTTTTTTTGGGCACGGGGGGCGGTTTTTTTGGGCAATGGGGGCGGTTTTTTGGGGCAATGGGGGGCGGGCGGGCGGCTCACCCCCCTCCGTGTCTGCTGTCCCTCCTCTCCCCTCCTTCCTTCCCTCTTTCCCAGCCGGCCGCAGGTGGTCGGACGGAGGT
Organism: Phrynocephalus versicolor; assembly: GCA_023846285.1. Taxonomy (NCBI): domain Eukaryota; kingdom Metazoa; phylum Chordata; class Lepidosauria; order Squamata; family Agamidae; genus Phrynocephalus; species Phrynocephalus versicolor. The sequence continues at coordinate 53,285,512 of JAHTLZ010000010.1, forward strand.
GGCCGCGGGGGTGGGGGGAGGGAGTGGGGTGGGCCACTTGGCCTGGGGCGGGGAGGCTTGGGGAACCGCACCGGGAATTCCCCCCCTCACCTGTTGCCGGAGCCCCCGAGGGGGGGGAGGGCAGGAGGGGCGCACCAGCGGCGGACTTTGTTCCGAGGGGGGGGAGGGTGGCGGATTTCACACACACACACACGCTGGCTCGGCGCGCACGCACACACACACACACACTCTCACACGCACGCACACACTCACACGCACACACACACACACGCACGCACACGCACACACACTCACACGCACGCACACACTCACACGCACACACACACACGCACACACACACACGCACACACACACACGCACACACACACACGCACACGCACGCACACACACACACACACACTCACGCACACACACGGGCGGCGGCGCTCCCAAAGCCTTCCGTTCCTCCTTAGCTCTGGCGCGGAACTCTTGTTTCTCGTGGGAAACTTAAGGCGACGCACCGAGTGCGCCGCTGAAAACGGTCCCCCTTCGGTGGGAAACCCGGATCGCATTCGGCAGAGAGATGAGCGTCGGGGCTGCTGCTGCTGCTGCTGCTGGCGGCCCCGGCGGCGGCCTGGGGGTCTCCCTAGACGGCGGAGGTGGGAACGGAGGGAGCGACGTGTCCGAGTCCTCCTCCGGCGGCGGGGAGGAGGAGGAGGAGGAGGCGGGAGGCAGTTCGCAGAGGGGAGGGGAGGGAGCCGGTGAGTTCTTGGGGGGAGGAGGAGGAGGAGGGGGAGAAGCGGAGGCCATGGGAGGGAAAGGGGGGGCGCGGATTTTTTACGTTGCACGGATTTTACGTTATACGGGTCTTACGCTATACGAGGTACCACTGTACCTCCTTGCTCCCTTCTGCCTACCTTGCTACTATTACTATTACTGAGACTTTTTTGGGGAGTTTCCAATCTTGCAGCAAGTGTGATAAGACGTTTGCATTGAGAGAAATCTACATTCCTCCAGAGACAGCAAGCGTCCAAGGTTTTTGTGTCAAGCTCATTATCTCTCACACACTTCTGGTTTACCTAACAATATAACCACTGCACTTATTTGGAACAGCAAAATAAGGAGATTAGGGGGACCTTGAAGGCCAGCACCGACAATAATAATCAGAACCGAAAGTAGAAACTGGAAACTGTTTAATCATTTGTTACTACTTCGTCACACGCCAAGTGTCTTGAAGACTAACAACTTTATAGAACTGTGTTACTTGACTATAGCCTTTTAAAATCAAAAAGTGACTTTTACAAATCATTTTACTGCTTTTACTGTTTTTACAATTTACTACAGTTATATTTTATTATTACTATTTTGCCATTTTATAATTTTAACTCAACTCCTTGCTTTGCTCGGAGACTTCAGTGTAACCACCTGTTGTAATTCATTATCCTGCTGGACGCAGAGGCAGAGGCATTGGAGATACTGGATCTCACCCTCCCCCCCCCCCGGTGTTACAGCAGATAAAGAAAAACACTCCAATCACCATTACACCTGTCCTTGATCTAGCCAGATGCAAGGAGGATTTACAGCACCCTCAGTCACCACCCCTGAACAGAGGATTTCCAAAATTCCCCTAATCCACAGCCCCCACTGAAAAGGGCTCTAGCATTCAGCTTAAAGCAGGAGTTCAAAACATAACACTGAGGAGAATGCACCAAGCTAAAATAACAGATTTTATCAATCCTCAGACACCCTCATGTAATACTGGCCTCACTCCAGAGATTGGGAGCAACCATTCTTTAAAAAATGTTGCAAGCCCACAAATCGACTTGCCAGACTATCTTTCCAAGGATGACCAGATATTGGATGGTGTGTCTTTCAACTGTGACCAGTTCAATAGTACAATGTACATGGATTTTGGTGATCCAAAAATGAAAAATCTTCTGCCTTCTCTTGCTATTTTGCCTGAGCACCTGGCAACGAACTCTGTGGCAACCAACCAATCATGGTGCAGCAATCCGCATCATGAATCTTCAAGTGTGGGAATACCCAGTCTACCTACATCCAATTATACTATACCAGTGGCAGCAGGCTGTGCTCCTCCTCTGTTCACCACTACCAGTACAACAGCTTCCTCCTCAAGCATTTTAGCACATCATAGCAAAACAAATTCAGCAAAGGTAGGGGGGAACTGTCAAACCCAGGCTTGCCTGGTTGAAATCAGAGATACACTTCAAGAAATTAAACAGCTTATGTATGATATGCAGAGGTCTTTGAAAGAAGCAGTGAATTTTACTGGACCATCAAGGCAAAACAAAAATGACAACCCCCCGCAGGATGTAGGCAATATGGATTATTATAATCTATCCCCTAACAACATAGATAAAATAAACAGTTTGTCTTTAGAAGAACTACTTTTGTGTGTGGGCCCTCCCTTGGGTAGCTCAAAAATTTCTGCTACTACAACCCCAGTGAATGTGGACAGAAATACACCTAATCAAGAACTATCAACTGCTGTATTAGCCAAAAAAATCTCCGGAACTGCCGAGGCCGCTCTCCCATCACTGGTCCCTTTAAGCAGCAAAGCAAAAAATACTATTACCCCCAGAAGAACCTCACCCGCTTAAAAAATTCCGAAGAGAAAGGCCAGCCATAAAGTTCAAAAGAAAAAAGGGGCTTCCAAGAACAACACCAAGAATGCAAGAGGTTTGAATTTTAAGCCCCTATTCAAACTGTTAGACTCCATGACTACCAGCCCAAGGGAAAAGCAGATTGGGGGAAATCTGCATTCGGAAAATTTGCAACCCAACAACAACCGAAGAAAAGGGCAGCAAAGAGCTAAATCTAAGGCAGCTCAAAACAACACCTTAAACAGCTGTCTTAACAGTACCAACAAAATAGCTGTTAACAGTGCTCCTCAACAGGGTATACGCCCCTTTACCATGGAGACCCAAGCAGATGCTCAGCGCCCCCAGAACTTTCAAAATAAACATCCAACAAACCAGTCTATGATCC
>JAHTLZ010000010.1:53291428-53349723 GCA_023846285.1 Phrynocephalus versicolor
TATTATTATTATTATTATTATTATTATTATTATTATTATTATTATTATTATTATTATTATTATTATTATTATTATTATTATTATTATTATTATTATTATTAAAAGGGGGAAATAAAGCATTTGTTCAGTGGTTACTGGGTGGACACAAGGTACCTCTGAAGCAACTGGTAGATCTCTGGGTGATCTGCTTCAGCAATGTATGACTCCTCATTGTTAACGTGAGTCCTAGCAAATGACACCCTCACTTCCACCACCACCACCACTGCAATTTTTTCTGGTGAAAAGCACCAAACATGGCATAACCAAGAGTGGACTTTGTATATCAGAAGCCTGTAAGGTCTGTTCACTTTGAGCTCCGGACAAACTTGGAATTCTTTAATTCTTTAAACCCACCCCTTGCTTATACCCAGCTTTCTGAGGTAAACATGGAAGAAAGTGAGTCTGCACTAGCATCATGCATGGTTGTCTTTCCCCAAGAAATACCCTGTTACATGTGTAGATCTGATACGGACTCTACTCGCCTTTTCTAAGCAGCTGGACTTGCCAGATGGTCTCTGAGGAATTACCTACATTCATTACAAAAATATAAACTCCTTTAGGCAGTATTCTGTTCACAAATGAATGAACATTTTCAGCTCCAATAGGCAGCTTGTCTTGCCTGTACACATACACATTTGTTTAATGAGTGTAAAAGCATGATCAGAGAGGGAAACTAAATGAGGCTCCGTGCGTATCTAACATTAGATCTGTTTGCCTTTTACGTAAATACTAATGTTAACGGAAGATGTATTCTAAGATATATATCCCATCGGGTGGATAAGTAGAGAATTGAAATCGTGCCTGAAATGGCAAATCCAGTTTGAGTATACTTAGAAAACAGAGGAGATAGAAAGGAGACATGGGGGAGCTGAGACTTCTGATGTGTAATCCTCGCCTAAATCTTCATTCCAATGGCCCCACATGCATACCCACATTCAACAGGCTTCCTCACTGGTCAAGCCTGTTAACGTTACCCTTTTGATAAGTTCCAGAATCTGAAAGTATATTGGTTGAATTAGCTCTTGGAAATACAACACCTCCATTCATATTTTGGTTTAGAGGCAATATACCTCTAGACCCAGAAGCTGGAGAGAAAGTATAAGGGAGGACTGTTTACTCCACACCCTTCCTGTGAACATTTAAGAGGCATTCAGTTGGCCTTTGCTAGAAACAAGATACTGGTCTAAATCAGAGGTTCCCAAACTTTTTTGCCCCATAGACCACTTACCATTTTTTTGTTTCCCGTATACCCCCTACTTGCCTAATACTGAATTTTCCTAAACTTATTAACTTCAAATGTGTTTCTGATGGTTGACACAGTGCTACTCAATTTGATAGGGGCTTTTGTAGCATGGACAATTGTAAAAAAAGAAAAACATGAACAATTTTTATTCATACCTTTATTGAAAAGACACAAAATGTAAGTAAATATTTGGATTTGAAATAAAACAAATAAGAACCTAGTAAAATGCTTACATAAAATTAATACACAAATAATGCTGTTAATGGGAGGGATGAGCCTGATGCTCTGAAAGCAATTACTCAAAACTTGGCTTCAAATTAGTGAGGTATAGACTTAAATCTCCACATTCAGTGATTACAATCAATTTCTTTTTTTATAAGAAGCAGTTACTCTTTTTAGCATCCAAAATCTCTAAAACCATCTCAAAAAGTGAAAAAAAACTTGTCAAACATTTGCTATCCTCCAGTGCCGGAGGACTGGAGGATAGCGGATGTCAAACCAATTTTTAAAAAAGGAAGGAGGGGGGACCCGGGAAACTACAGGCCATTTAGCCTTACATCTGTCCCAGGGAAGATGGTGGAAAGCCTCATCCAAGAGAAAATCTTAAAACACATAGAAGAACAAACCTTGCTGAGAGAAAACCAGCATGTCTTCTGTAAGGGTAAGTCTTGTCTGACTAATCTTTTAGAATTTTTTGAAAAGGTCAACAGGTATGTGGATTTGGGTAAACTAGTGGATATAGTCTATCTGGATTTTCAAAAGGCTTTTGACACAGTCCCTCATCAAAGGCTGCTGAGAAAATTGCACATTCAGGGGATAAGAGGGCAGGTCCTCTTATGAATTGAGAACTGGTTGAGATCCAGGAAACAAAGAGTAGGTGTCAATAGGAAATTTTCACAAAGGAGAGAAGTGAAAAGCGGTTTCCCCCAGGGATCTGTCCTGGGACCGGTGCTTTTCAGTCTGTTCATAAATGACCTGGAGGCAGGGATAAACAGTCAGGTGGCCAAGTTTGCAGATGACACAAAACTTTTCTGTGTGGTAAAAACCAGAGAAGATTGTGAAGAGCTCCAGAAGGATCTCTCCAAACGGGGAATAGGCTGCGAAATGACAAATGCGTTTTAATGTAGCCAAATGTAAAGTAATGCACACTGGGGCAAAAAAATCAAAACTTTATCTATCAACTCATGGGCTCTGAGTTATCCATGACGGATCAGGAAAGAGATCTTGGTGTGTTGGTGGACAGCTCCATGAAGGTGTCTACCCAATGTGTGGCAGCGGTGAAGAAGGCCAATTCCATGCTAGGGATTATCAAAAAGGGGATTGAAAATAAAACAGCCAACATTATAATGCCATTATCCAAAACAATAGTAAGGCCGCACCTGGAGTATTGTGTACAATTCTGGTCACTGCATCTCAAGAAAGATATAGTGGAACTGGAAAAGGTACAGAAGAGAGTGACTAAAATAATTACTGGGCTGGGGCACCTCCCTTATGAGGAAAGGCTAAAACATTTGGGGCTCTTTAGTCTGGAAAAAAGGCGCCTGAGGGGGGATATGACTGATATGTACAAAATAATGCAGGGCATGAGTAAAGTAGATAGAGGGAAGCTCTTCTCCCTCTCACAAAATACCAGAACTAGGGGACATCCACTCAAATTGAGGGCTGGGAGAGTAAGAACAGACAAAAGAAAATATTTTTTCACCCAGCACGTTGTTAGTCTGGGCAGAGTCCTGCAGGAAAAGTCTGTCACAGGTTACAAACTACGATGGAGATGTATCATCTCCAGGCTTAAAACCGGGGTACTTCAAGGGCCAGATGCAGGGGAGTGGTATCAGGAGACAGATATCTAGTCTCATGCACTCCCAAACGCATCTGGTGGGGCCAATGTGAGATACAGGAAGCTTGGCCTGATCCAGCATGGCTCTTCTTATGTTCTTATGTTAAGTTTTAAAGTTTTTTTCCCCTCTTTGCCACCCGTGCCACCTTTTTCGGAGGGTATTGTCCCTCCCTGTTTTATTGGGATTTTACTGGGATTTTTCTTTGTTAGCTGCCCAGAGTTCCGTTCCGGAAGATGGGCAGGGTATAAGTTCAACTAATGCATAATAAATGATAACAAATAAATTATGTTGTTATAAGCCTTTCGAGAGCCAGTGTGCTTCAGTGTAAGGAATAATCAATGAAAGTCCTCATCTTTTTTTCACACAACTATGTAAATAACCTAGAATTCAATGCTCTGAACATTAGGAAGAACTTCATGACTGTTAGAGCTGTTCGGCTGTGGAATATGCTGCCACAGAGGGTGGTGGTGTCTCCTTCTTTGGAGGTTTTTAAGCAGAGGCTGGATGGCCATCTGTCGGAAATACTGTGATGGGGGTGCCTGCACGGCAGGGGATTAGACTGGATGGTCCTTTAGGTCTCTTCCAACTCTATGATTCTATGATTCTATGATACGGATCTTGTTTATGAGAAATTGAAGAGATTGATGCAATCTGGCAGTCAGATTTTTAGCTACTAAATGTTGTAAATGGATGTCGCAGTTAATTGCAAACACTCCAGGTACATTTTGTTTTAAATGGCTTAAAAACCACGATAGCACCCAAACATGGCTGGTGCTCCATCTGCTGCTGCTGCTATTATATTTGATAAAGGGATTGCTTCTTCTATGAAATAATCTTTCAAAACATTGAATATTGATTCACCTCTAGTGTCTGTTGTCACAAAGTTCTTGCAAAGACCAGTTATTCATGGATTTCTTGGTCCATAAAAAACTGAAGATATGCCAATAATAGTGCTTCATTGCCAGGTAAAGTTGACTCATCCCGTTGAATAGGGAAATGGTTTATTTTCAGATAATTACACAAGAAGCTTTCAATATTATGACTCATTTCATCAGTATGTCTTTAAACTGTATTGTTGCTCAAAGGAATTCTTTTGTGTATATCATATCCAGACTTGTGTCGCTCTTCAACGACTGGTAAAATCAGCTCTTCCCCGATAGTATGAGGTTTTCCTGATTTTACTAGAGTCGTGAGATATTGTAAGATGCCCACAAACCATCATAGTCTCTTTTTGATGTTGAAGCAAACATACTGTTCACCACTTAAAGAGCATAATCTATTCCGGAAGCATGCTTGAAACCAAAAAGCTTGCATATCAACGCAAATTTTCCCATAGGAAATAATGGCACCTCAGATGATTCATTCCACAGTCTAAAATATTTGATTACAATACTTTAATACAATAAAAGGTACTATGTAAAATACAGAATACAGTACAGTACAAAATACAAAATACAGTATACCGTAGTACAAAGAACAATAACCTGCATTTGAAACCTTTGTGACAGGTGCAGAGGAGGGGGGAAGCCTCCATGGAGGGGTCTATTTTTAAAATGGGACGATGAGAGGAATCCCAATTAGAGCAGGGGAGGAGAGAAAAACCTCCATGGAGGGGTCTGTTTTAAAAAATGGAGCACTGGGGAAAATCCCAGCTAGAACAGAGAGGGGGGGGAAGCCTCCGTGGAGGGGGGTGTTTTAAAACCTGAGCAATAGGAGGAATCCCAACTAGAGCAGAGGAGGGGAGAGGCCTCCGTGGAGGGGTTTGTTTTAAAAATGGGGTGGGTGTGTCCTGGTTGCAGTGGTAGTGGCAGGGATGGTGTGGAGAGGCCCCAGGAAGGTGGCCTCTTTGGGGACAGGGGTTGATGGGGGTGGCAACTGTTCATACCTTTACTAAGCCTGCTGCCCTTCCTTCAACTCTGCTGCTGCTGCTGCATGAAACAGAAACTGAAACAATCACCCACTTCCAGCGGGAGCGGGAGAGAGAGGGAGAGATGCCATTGGCTTAGAGTACTTTTGATTATGTGACACACATGAGAGTGCTGGTATATCAAGACACTTCTCGTTAATAAGGAAAAATGTTCAGAAACTTTTGCTTGTTAATCAAAATGCTCGTAAACCAAGTTACTTGTTAACCAACGTACTACTGTAATTATAGTTGATTTGAATTTCAAACGGCCATGATTCGGGTACAAATATCTGTCATGTAGTTGCAAAACACGACTCCCCAACCTTTGCAAAATGGGTTTTGAAAAATATGCACATGGGAAGGATCCGAAAAATTATGCAATACCCCTACCCCGCACACACAATGCAAAGTGGACTTTAAAGGTATGCACACCCCAAGGATCACGTCCCTATCTTTGTACCACTTGAGAAATGCACCAAAAACTTTTAAAAATTTCCAAAAATTGCTGCAAAAACTTTCAAAAGTGGCACCAAAACAATTTGTGTTAGGTGAAAGACATTTACAGAATGCCTAAATGTTGATGATCTGCCTAAACGAGGTCCGCTCACGTGGACCCCTAATTTTTTCTCAATGTCATAGACCCCCTGGCAAGTCGAAAAAAACAATTAAAAGGGGAAAAATCCATAATGAGGGATGGAAACTACATGGAAAACACAGGTGTACTTCTGAAGTCAGTCAATGCAATCATATGTGGGAATCCATCTAAAAAGTCACAACAATATTTAAAAAGTAAAAAATACATAAAAGTATTTATCTTAGGAAATTTATCCCTGAAATTACTAAAATTCCACTATTCCCCATGGGTAAAAAATGCATCCAATTACAGTGCTTCAGAAAAGAGACACATCTGACTCAAGGATTTGTGATGTAATGCAGCATTTTAAATACAATTGTATTTGTATATATGGTTCCTCCTGGCTTGTTCTTTCAGTAAACAGTTTCAAAGAATGGACAAAATATAGGGTGGTTTCTTGTCATCTATTAAGACACTGAGAACAGGAATGTGCCTGTCATCCAGGGTGATTACTGCAAATCACAATTTGAGGAGATATCATTTAATCAGGATTTTCAGTGGAAAGCTAATTACTTGTGTGGAATTAGGCTTGCTCTTTAGCATTAAAACCCTGGGAGCCTATAAGCTGCTTTTGGTAGAAGAAAATTAGCTGAATTTTGTCATTTCTGAGGTAAGAGATGGAAAGTTCTCAGCAAGTGCTACTTTGGATATAAGACTAGAGGTATCCATGTGACAAACATTAATTAAATGAAATAACAGTATTATGTAATAACACATGATGATTTTTAAGGTTCTTGAAATCATGGGCTTTTTAAAAATTGTCATCAAAGTGACTGGATTTGGAAAGGAAATCAAGCTGATTCACACGGTGTTTTGATCTGTCAGATTTCTTCCATAAAATAATCAGGGGGTCATAATAACAAACACATGACTGGGATGGATCGAGGCCTAGAGCCTGTGGAGAGATTACCAGTCCTGAACCTTACTGCCATCGTTGTTGTTAATTCTCACACATGCACTATGAAAACAAGTGCTGGGAATCTTCCTTGCAGACTTTTGGTCCAAGAACCTAGAAAATCCTGTGATCTTCAATTCTCACGTATCTAGCTACTTATTTATGTAAATAGCTGGGTGGATTTAATTTAAATCAAATTGATTTAAAATCACTCTTAAGTAAAACTAGATTTAAATCATAGTTTTCCACATAAATACAGTACTCATTTTAATCTTAATATTTACAAATAGATGAAGGTTTCATTTTTGGAATAACAACTTTTATTGTCATTGTAGTTATATTAAACATACTGCTTTGGTTATACTATTAGAAAGACATCATAGATTGTAGGAGATCGGGGGCACACAGAACCCCAAGGGACCAGGCGGCACTGAGAAAACTTTCAGACTCCAGGAGTAGAAGCATGCCACAGAGAGGACAGGACCCAGCGTGGAAGCCAAGCCCTTAAGTGAACTCTACATGACCTCAAGCACAGGTCAGATCAGGCAGCAGCAGGCATGACTCAGGCAGTGGCCAGGGGGAAAACAGGTACCACCCAGATATCAGGCCCAAAGATGCCCCCCAGGTCAGGAGGCTCCATGACCAAACACCATCCCTCCTCCTTTGTCTTCCTCTGTCCTATTGTCAATGATTCTCCACCCCTCTCTGCATGATGCCTTGTTTACCACACCTAATAAAAGACCTCAGCCTGCCTGCCAGGGGGGCTCAGAGCATTCTGTTCACTTGTACCAGATGTGTTGTCTTATCATTCCTACAATAGATGGCTAGAAAATTATTGTAAGGTGAGTTATCTCCAATTTAATAGGTTAATAATTCATATTGGGGCAACATTTTTTGCTGATATGATCACCAAAAGAGTGCAAAGAGTCAAAAACTGGACATCACCTGGCAATGATCAACCGCATGGGTTTTGGCTCCAGCACCTGACCAGTCTGCATGGAAAAATGGTCCAAGAATTTACTGAAATGTTGAGGACGGGTTATATTAATGAGTGGATAACAACTGGTAAAACCTATTTGATTCAGAAGGATCCAACAAAAGGAGCGATACCTGAAAATTATAGGCCAATAATGTGTTTATCAACTGTATATCAACTACTGACAGGCATCATAGCTGATAGACTCCAGGATTATTTGGAAGCAAATAACATCATGCCAGTAGAGCAGGAAGGGAACAAATGGGGAAGTAGAGGCACAAAAGATCAGTTACTCATTGATAAAATGATCCTAGAGAATTGTAAAGCCCAGAAAACTAATTTATATATGACTTGTATCGACTATAAAAAGCCTTTGACTCAGTACCACATAGTTGGATTATTAAGTGCCTGGATGCAATTGGAATATGTAAAAGTATTGGTGCTCTAATTGAAAATGCGATGAAGAGCTGAATTGTTTGTCAGGGACGAAAGCTATGGATTGGTTAGCAGTAAACGAGGGATTTTTCAAGGTGACCCTTTGTCACCTCTGCTATTTACTATTGCTCTGATTCCCCTCTCAATAATTCTGCAGAAGACAAATTTAGGGCACCAAACTGCTAAAAAATTCAGGGAAATTTTCTCATCTATTGTATATGGATGACTTAATGTTGTATGGAAAATCAGAAACTGAAATACACTCACTGAACAACACAGCCCAAATTTTCAGTACTGATGTTAGTATTGAGTTTGGACTAAACAAATGTGCCACAGTGCCACTGAGAAAAGGAAAAATCACAGAGAGTGAAGGAATTGAAATGCCAAATGGACAAGCCATTAAGTATCATTAGTTTGAAGTCTATAAATATCTTGTCATACTGCCATTAGATAATATCAAGCATGGGAAAGTGAAAAATGTTGTCAGTAAAGAATATATCCAAAGGGTTAGAAAATTATTAAAAAGTAAGGTGAATGGTGGTGACATCATCAAGGCCATTAATAGCTGGGCCATACCAGTCATCAGGTATACTGCTGGCATTATAAAAAAGCCCCCAGATAGGCGCCTCAAGCCTAACCTGACTTGCATCCACATATCGCAGATTTTCAATTATCGCAGGTCGGGTCAGGTCCCTAACCCCTGCAACAGGTCGGGGATCACTGTACCCCACATGTAGATTCTGTAAAGAAGTGGATGAAACGATCACCCATATATTGAGTTGTTGCAAGGAAATTGCTCAGACTGATTACAAACAGCGTCATAATGTAGTTGCTCAAATAGTCCACGAGAATTTGTGTCAGAACTATCATCTGCCCGTAGCAAAGAACTGGTGGCATCATAAGCCTGAAAAAATGACTGAAAATGAGCATGCAAAATTACTTTGGGACTTCCGAATACAGACAAACAGGGTTTTGGAGCATAATACCCCGGATATTGTGATTGTGGAGAAGAAAAAAGTGTGGATCAATGATATTGCTATACCAGGTGATAGTAAAGTCACAGAGAAGCAACTTGAAAAAAATTACTCGGTATCAGGATCTGAAAATTGAACTTCAGAGACTCTGAAATAAAGGCACAGTTCATTTTACTTTTTCCAAGTAGAGGAGGTAACCTTTTAGGTGAATATATATGTGCCTTAAAATAGGTGCCTGGTGTGGTGTAGTGGATAGAGTTACAGACTAGAACAGGAGGCCTGAGTTGAAACTCCTGATTCACCAAACCCTGCTAGGCTCTGAGGTGGGTTTAAATTGGTATAGCCATTACTTAAATATCTCACTTACTTCTGCAGAATTGACAGAACGGCCCTTTCCAAAGATCTTAAAACCCAGGCAAGCTCATATAAAGACAATATGGACCTTCAGATAGCTTGGATCCAAGCAATTAAGAAGAACGTCCTGATGATGGTTATGTTGAATCCAAAATAAGTTTAAAATCAGATTTCAGCCAGGCTAGTCCTGCTGAACACTGCTGGACCCTAGAGACCCAGTGAAGACTCCAGCAGGAGAGAGATCCAGGAGAAAATACTGTTTTTATTAGGCCTAATAAAAAGCAGTAGGTGAACACCAAGCCAGAGACAGGGCAAAGATCTCCGACCCCGAGCACATGGAAACCCCAACTTTTATTGATTTCACCCCCTCCCCTCCCTGAGTGGCGCCGGTCCAGAGATTGGCTGAAGGTGATTTCAAATAGTCCAATCAGGATGATCCAGGGGTTGGCCAGAGGTGGACCGGGGCGGCCCCTGGCAGGCTGGAGTCGGATGCCCATGCAGGTGTTAATGAGTCCAAGTGTTCTCTGATTGGGCCATCCGGAGGACACAATGGGAAAGGGGAAGCAATGTATTGTTCTTTGGGTCTGGGTAAACTGAAGGAATCAGAAATTCAATGGAGGGTTGGAGAGGATTATTGTCAAAGTCAATGTGAGGCAGGAAAACCAGTGGGATTATCCAAAGGTGTTTGGGCAGTCTTTTGTGAGTGCAGGAAGGTGATAATGGAATGTTTCCCCAGGTGGTGATAACATCTGGGTCTGCGTGACAAGGATGCTGATACTCCAGGAAGCAACTGTAGGTGTACGTGCTGAGGACTCTGGAAACGATGGAGTCTTCTGGATGATACTGCCAGCCTCGCAAAGTCGCCATGATGAATGACCTTCTTTCCTTGTGCCATCATTCCCATAGCCCCAGATGGTAGAGTGTAGAAGTCAGAGAGTAGGACAGGCATATGTTCTAAGCACATCCAGGGTAGAGGGGATGGGACAGGAAGAGAGGGAGAGAGAGAGAGGGAGAGGAACAAAGGAAGGAGCCCCCTTTTGGCCAGGGGCCTGGGTCTGGGTTTAGGCAGGGATAGCAGGATCAGGCATCAGAAAGATCAGCCTGAATTGTGACTCGGCTGGGGAAATGAAAGGGAGAGAGGGATAGGAGAGGGTTAAATATGACTTTGGCAAGGGACATTCCTTCAGCCCAGGATGGGTAATTATCAATTCAATAGGGCTGGAAAGTCAACAGAAGGGTCCCAAGTTGTCAGACCAGTTTGCCGGGTATGTTGAAAAGAGACAATGAGAGGTCTCCTGGCTGAGATTAATCCTATTGTTCATAAGGAAATTTTTGCCTCGCCCTGGAATCTCCTTGATGGAGTTGCTTGTTGCTTCTGGAAGATGCAGTCTTTGTTTTTGCCCTGCCATGTGCTCGTGGGACAAGGAGGAGGGAGGGGAAAGAGAGAGAGAGAGAGAGAGAAGGGGGGGGAAGGACTAAGGACTAAGGCTAGCTAGGATCAGAGGCTATGGCCATGGTGCGAACAGCAAGAGAAAAAGACATCCCTGGGGTCTGAGGATGACTGTTTCAAGTCATTGTCTCATGAGCCATGAGCATGATGGCGATAAATCGTCAACCCGGGGGGGGGGGGCTCCCTGAGTTGCGTCCCTGCGTGGCTTTAAGGGGGTTAAAGGATAGTGCCCAATTCTATAATTCTGTTTTTCATTTCCATTGTGACTCATCAGTTATAGCTGTTCAGCAGTGGAATATGCTGCCATGAAGGGTGGTGAAATCTCCTCCTTTGGAGGTTTTTAAGCGGAGGTTGGATGGCCATCTGCTAGGGGTACTTTGATGGGGGTTCCTGCATGGCAGGGGTTTGGAATGAATGGCCCTTGAGGTCTCTTCCAACTCTATGATTCAAGATTCAGTTATGGGTCATCACCAGCAATTTGAACTGGGCCCAGAAATTGGTCAGCAGCCAGTGAAGTTGTAATAATGCAGTATGTTCCTTCTGACTGGCCCTGGTCTGCATTTTCGCTGATGCATTTTGAACCCACCGTAGCTTTTGAAGACTTTTCAGCAGCAGTCCCCCATACAGCATACTGTAATCCAGATGGAATCAAGACACGTGTCTCCGTAGCCAGATCAGACATCTCCAAAAATGGGTATAGGTAGCATCTTCAGTTTAACTGTTTAAATTTACTCATAGCCACTGTTAGAACATAAGAACATGAGAAGAGCCATGCTGGATCAGGCCAACGACCCATCTAGTCCAGCTTCCTGTATCTCACAGTGGCCCCACCAGATGCGTCTGGGAGTACACGAGCCTTGAAGTACCCCGGGCATTAAACCTGGGCATCAAAGCTCATTGCTGAATCCAGGAGCATGCCCTAGCTCTGAAACTGGTTGTTCAGGGCAAATGTAACCCCATCCTATGAAGGGAGGCCCAGACCAAAATGGCACTTCTCATAGGACCTGTTCCATTCTGCATCACCAGAAGTGGAATCTGAAACTACACTTCTGATCTGAATTTGCTGCCCACATTTTTAAAACAAAGGAGCCTAGCAAACCTATCCAGCCATGATAGTTGGTATTTTTATGTTCTTTCTGCAGCTCTGTGATGCCTGAAGAAGACATACACAAAGACTCAACTTAACTTCTGTTTCTGATTTTTTTAGTGGTCTCCTAAATGTATTGTCCACCTTTGCCTTCAGATTCTGTAAAAGGACTCCACAGCTTTTTAATTTTGTTGTTGTTGTTGTTTGTTTGTTTGTTTGTTTGTTTGTTTCCACTGTTTATATTATTATATTATACTGGTATGATTTCTGTCACATGGCTCATCCCACAGTATGAGAAATTCAAGCAAATAAAAAAATGTGCTATTTGGGATCATCAACTTTAAAATTCAGGCATCACATTCTTAAGGGGAAAGTCTGAGAATGTTTTATGAATAGTTAAATCTCACTGACTTAACAATAGTTTGAGGATCCAGATTAATTAAATGGCTCTACCAGCCAGAGAGATAATGCTCAATATGCAAATTATTTGGAACAACAGTGCTCCTTCACTAAGAGCGTGCTGTCATCACATAGTTTGGCTCATGCACTCTGGTGGTTTTTTTCCAGAAAGTTATGTGTGGCATCTCAGACTCCCTTGTAAAGGTTAGCCACACAGAGGACCATTTAATGTAAAAAGTAAGGATCACAGGCAAAGGCCAATATGGAAATATAAAATCTGAAATCCTGTTGCTTAGCGTAGTAATGGACCTATTTGAGTCAGCAGAACTGACAGAGGAATTGAGTCACCAAATCTCTGTTGATGTACTGGGTCCTACTCTAATGTAATTTACTACACTAAGCAACATGATTTCATCCATAATCTTACAGTGATAATATAATCAGCACATGATAACACACAGTATACAGTATATTCCATTATGTTAACTGATAGGTTAAGTACAAGAAGGTCTCACACATTCCAGCCACTTGATTGGCAATCCAGGGGGTATAGTCAGAAAGAAAGAAAGAAAAAGATTCCTTTGATCTACCTGGATATTTAAAAATGGCAACTATCAGGCTAAAAGGAATAGTATGTGCTGAACCCTTTCCCACCTTCACCAGGGCAGTGTGCATTCCTGACATAACGTCTCCCCAGCAAAAAGCACAAAAGGCAGGAGAGAAGAGCAGGAAAAGGTGTTTTCCTGAATTTGGGAGTTAATGAGTCCCAACTAGTTGGAGCAGATATCTTATCCCCAGGGTAGTACTGTTTCGTAAAGCGGTCTAAATGCTTATGCAATTGTGCATCACAGGGCTTGTCCAGATGAGGGAATTTGGAGTGTTCTGGTTCATACTTAACATGGCCTTACCTCCAGTGCTATCTAGCTTATCTCACATATGAGCAATCCTTCTGTTCACAGTGGAGAGGTTTACTCTCCTGCGAGAAAGGTCTACGCAGGCATTTGAATCACCAGTTGATTCGCAAGTAAGGTTTATCTAGTTTACTCATAAGGGAGTGGTGGCGGTACCTGCAGTACTGGTTTGAAGGGAGAACGTTGGGGCAAAGATTGGGGGGGACACACAAAAGGGGGACCCCTCCTCCTTTCTTCTGCCTTTTGACTCGGCTAGGGCTGCCCTGCCTTGTTGGGACAGAGCCCATGGAGTCAGTCAGTTGGTCCTTCTCTCCCTTTCCCTTTCTGAGGTGTTGGTGGTGGCACTGTTGGTCTCTAAAAGCCTGAGGAGAGGTGAACCAAATATAGGCGCTTCATTCTTCAGCGTGGTGGCTCTGTCGGTGTGCTTGCGTGCATGTGTGTAAAGCCAGCCTCCAATCCAGCTGGTTTTCCCACAGGTTGGTTTTACTTTCCACACATCTCCCCCTCAAGTGACCACCAAGCCCAAAATTGTGTGTGTGTGTGTGTGTGTGTGTGTGTGTGTAGGAGGGAGGAGATGTTGTCATAAAGGTAAAGGTTCCCCCAGCACATGCGTGGTAGTCGTGTCCAACTCTAGAGGCAGTGCTCATCTCCGTATTCAAGCCGAAGAGCCAGTGTTGTGCAAGTCCGTGGCCACGTGGCCGGCACGGCAGCAAGGAAACATTGTTGTCATATGTCAATATATTTGGGGGGGTGTCAATGCCTGACATAGCCCCCTTCCCTGCCTTTTCCTGTGGCTGTCATTCACCCGGCTGCACTGACTTACCCTTTCTTTGCTGAATAAAAATACCAGTAAGTGACATAACAAAACAGCAGTGCTTCTCCCTTGCATGGTAGGCACAATACCAACAGTGTGTCTCATTTATGTAGACTAGCACTGCACCAGTAGGGAAATATTTAAAAGTGGTAGAGAAAATGAAAATAAAAGAAGGGTTTCTTCTAGTCATCCATTTTAAAAGTCCAAAGCCACCTAATATGTCACAGGGTTGTCACTTGAGTTAACACTGCCCACAGCTCCACTCAGATTCAAACTAACCATCCTCACAGACTATACAACAGGTTAACTAGGAATGCCAAATTGTGCCAAAAAAAACAGGGCCCCTAACATTCTGCCAGAAAGGAGCGGGACCACTTTGTGAAGAGGCAGGGTAAGATGGTCTTACTCAAAACATGTTCAGACACTGTAATTTGATTCAAACCAAGTTGCACCAAAAGTGATCCAAATAGCAAGGCATATACTGATATGAATAGGCCTGCAGATTCTTTCTTTAATGTTGGTTTTGGTTTTTGAGCACCCAAGTGCTATTAAATTATTGGGTATACCCATTAAAGCTGCAGTAAGTATCTCAATCAGCCTCCCATCCCTTTTGACTGAAAAGCATCTATTAAAGTCAGTGACACAAAGTTCTGTGGAGAACATGTTGCCATCATGACCACCAGCAGGAGTTAGCCAATTGTTCATGTCCATTCTGGCACAGACTTTGAAAAAAACACCTAAGCATCATGGCACATCGCCATATCAGTGAAACAGTGCAAGACTGTAAATATAGCTCTCAAGAGTCTGGTTGGTACCATTCCTATATAATCTAAAGTGGGAGAGCATTTATGCAGGGACTGCATAAAGCCCCGCAAAACCATTTTGTATCCTCTTCAGCATTTCTGGCGCTCTTAGCCCCTGCGTACACACAGGCAGGCACAAACACAGTATTTGAAAAAATACATAGAAAGGCCTCTTGTTCAAGAGTGTTGGTGGTCCCAGGGCAATGATATTGTAGCAACCCTGATGCCCTCTTGCCCCAAATATAATTAGTTTTCAAAACCTGGCCAGCACAGAATTTACAAAGCAAAAGTAAAAACAAAAACAAACAGTGAGGTGGCTAAGATGTAACCCTGTTTAGTGCCATTAAACCTGGGTACATAGCAATGTGTGTCCATCTTGTAATGCTGGGTGGGCAGTGATAGAGATAGCAGCAGTAGAGTTTACATGACAAGATGGGGCCAAGCCCCCTGAAAGATCGCATTTGCCAACCATCCCTAAGCTCTGAGACCTTTGGGGAGAGAGGCTGCTATTTCCACCCCCTCAGAACCACATGTGTTGGGAACTGGACCCAAGGCTGTCTCAGGGGCTGACACTAGGCTGTGGGACTCCCTGCAGATCATAGTTTTTCCACTGGCACACAAAGCCCTTTCCATTCAGGCAGGCTTTGGGCTATTGACTAGCTGGGTGGGGTGGGGGTGGGGGTGGGGGGGGGGGGGGGGGTGGGGGTGGAGGACTTGTAAAAGAGTGATGAAAAATGTTTTTTAATGTTACTTTATGCTACTTTTGACTCAATTCATTTTTAATACTACGATTTCTTTGCTTTAGCTGTGTAATTTTCTGTTTTTCCATCCAAACTTGCTTTTATTTGTACCAGTTTTAGTTTTGTTGTGAAGTAGGCTTTGATGGAAGGCAAGATGTAAATAAAACTACAGTACTTTGAAACAATGCACTGCCTTTATCCTGTTACGTAGCTCTGCCTGGGCAACACGAGTGATGTCACCAACAGTAGCAATTGCTGATGGTGAAAGAGCTCTTCTTTTAATGTTCGAACACGCATGGCTTGCACACAAAGATACAAAGTTATGCACAGCTTGCAATAAGAAAAGAGAGCTCTTCAATTAACTGCAATCTGCCACTACTATTGATATCACTCTTCCTGTGCAGGCAGCTGTGGGCAACAGAATATTGTACAGGCTACTATTCAATATTTTAGCATTTCATGTCAAAAATAGGTAATTAAGGAAAACGTAATCTATTTTAGATCAGCATGGATGAATTTTGAAAGAGATGGTGAAACCAAAACGATTTCATAACATTTGGATTTTATAGCATTAGTTCCCACAAAGGCTTTCCTTGAGGGAACATTTAGTTTTTGCAATACTGTACATGGCAAGACATGGCCTGCTCTGCCATAAACCAAAAAGCTTGTAGATTTGCATGCCCCATATGTTCGTATTATGCTTTAGGGTATGAAGATTTTGTCTTCCATGAAGGAACATGCTGCTGCAAGATATATGTAGAGAAACATCTGAGTGGGATGATTTTTTTTTAATCACCGTAGTATTACTTTTGGGATGTCTTTTGCAGCCTTTTTTAGATCTAAGATAGAGGCCATCCGTTCCGAGCTGGACGCCGGTTGCACTGATCCAGTCCCCGCTGTGGCTGGCTCTGGGCCGCCTCGGTTCATTGAGTTTGGGCCTGTTACACCTGGGGATGCCTCCAGGGCCCTGGGAAATTGCAGGCCTGCAGCCTCTCCGTTTGACCCTTGCCCTTCCTGGTTGATCAAGATCGCAGGAGGGAGAATGCTGAAATGGGCTTCACTAATTGCCTCAGCTTCCTTCAGAGACAGGGTTTTCCCCAGTCTTCTGAAGGAGACGGTGGTGAAGCCCATTATTAAAAGATCCGGCTTGGCTGTGGACGATTTGTCCAACTATCGCCCCATAGCCAATGTTCCCTTTTTGGGCAAGG
Organism: Phrynocephalus versicolor; assembly: GCA_023846285.1. Classification (NCBI taxonomy): domain Eukaryota; kingdom Metazoa; phylum Chordata; class Lepidosauria; order Squamata; family Agamidae; genus Phrynocephalus; species Phrynocephalus versicolor. The sequence continues at coordinate 53,308,135 of JAHTLZ010000010.1, forward strand.
TAGTCGAGCGAGTCGCTGCCCTGCGTCTCCAGTCATTCCTGGAGGAGAACCATGTCCTGGATCCCTTCCAATCTGGGTTTAGGCCGTGTCATGGGACTGAGACGGCTCTGGTCGCTCTGCACGATGATCTGTTGAGGAGGGCTGACAGGGGTTGCTATACCCTGCTAATCCTTCTCGACCTGTCAGCGGCTTTTGATACCGTCGACCACGGTATCCTGCTGGGGCGGCTCTCGGAGGTGGGAATTGGGGGTCTGGCTCTTAGCTGGCTCCATTCCTTTCTTGAGGGCCACACCCAGCGAGAGAGCTTGGGGGGTGAGTTGTCGGCTCCCTGGACACTTTCTTGTGGGGTGCCTCAGGGGTCGTCCCTCTCACCAATGCTCTTTAACATCTACATGAAGCCGCTGGCGAAGATCATCCAGAGTTTGGGAGTCTGCTGTCATCAGTACACTGATGACACGCAGCTCTATCTCTCCTTTTCCACCTGTGCAGTGGAGGCCGTCCGGACCCTTGATCACTGCCTGGCTGCAGTTTTGGATTGGACCAGGACCCACAGACTCAGGCTCAACCCTGGAAAGACCGAAGTTCTGTTCTTCGGGGGCGCCTCGGATGGGTACTGTGGCCCTCTTCCCAGTCTAGATGGGTCCGCCCTCCAGCTGGCGCAAAGAGTGAGGAATCTGGGCGTCGTCCTGGATCCGGATCTGAACCTGGAGTCCCAGGTGTCAGCCGTGACCAGGTCGGCCTTTTACCACCTAAGGCTCATCGCCCAGATTCGCCCGTACCTTGACGAGAGCTCCCTGAGGACAGTGGTACAGGCGCTAGTCATGTCGAGGCTGGATTACTGCAACGCTCTTTACATGGGGCTTCCCTTGAACCTTGTTCGGCGACTGCAGCGGGTCCAGAATGTGGCGGCCAGGTTGGTGGTTGGTGCGCGTCGGTATGACCGCATCACCCCCATCCTGGCTCGCCTACACTGGTTGCCCGTTGCCTCCCGAATAAGGTTCAAGGTGTTGGTTTTGGTTTACAAAACCCTCCATGGCTTGGCCCCTGTTTATCTGGCAGAGTACCTCTCCCAACAATTAGATCTGGCCCGACCCACCCGTTCGTCTTTGGCGCTTTCGCTCCAGACTGTCCCCCCGAAGGAGGCCCATAAAATGAGTACTCGTAAACGGGCCTTCTCGGTGGTGGGGCCGACTATTTGGAACAGCCTACCGAGCGACCTACGGCAGGCTCCGTCGCTGGCGTCCTTTAAGAAAGGCTTAAAGACTCTGCTTTTTAGGGACACCTTCAATAATGACTAGGGACAATTTTTTTTTTTGACCCGGCCTACATATGTTGCCTGCTTGGACGGCTTTTGTGATTGTGCCTGTTTTTAGTCTCTTTTTTAACTTTTATGTGAACCGCCCTGAGTTCTCGCTTGGGAAGTAGGAGTGGTATATAAATCTGAAAATAAATACTGTAAATAAATAAATAAAATTAAAGATGGAAATGCCACACTAACAATTTCCTACAATTGGCTTTTTTGGAAAGTTCTCTTTCCTTAAGGTGATGCTGCAAAACTGTCCTGTTAGATTTTTCCTTCTCTTTGTATTGTGATCTCACGATGGGCTCAGACAAAAAAAAGACAAATGACATGAACACTGAGTTCATTCTAAAGGCTGCAGGTATAGAGAATTGGAAACACTGAATGCCCTCCTTTCTCAAAAAGAGCCCCCTGAGGATAAATTTTCCTTAGCGATTTGGAAGGACAAAAAGATGAGGGCGCACAATTTCAAGTTTCAGCTTGCAACCAAAACCCCACTCCCTTCCAAAGCAGATGTCTAAAAAGGCACCCTGAGCTCCCCAATGCCTTCAGAGGCTGGGTGGTGGCCAGTTCAGCAGCGTCTTTCCTCACATTTCAAGCCTGAACCTGATCCGAAGGGATGGACCACAGGAAGTCATAGGAGTGAGGTGGGACTCACAGCTTTGGGGAGGTGGACCAACTCACTGTGGATTAGACAATCCATAACAGTATTTAGGCTGGCCATTCAGTGTACCAGGACTCCATGGGATAGGAAGAGCGATCATATTGGGGAGAGGGATAATTTTGTTTTGTCTTTGGTTTAGTTTTGTTCCTGGTGGTTTCTTTTTTTAAAAAATACCTCTTTGCCTGGTTCCAATAGTTGGGGAAAACTTGGCATGGCCATGGGGCTTGATTGTTTAGCCCCCCCCCAAGGGAAATAGAGATGTTGGATTTTAATAGCCATTAAACAGTGGAACAGCTTGCCTCCCAATGCTGTGGATGCCCCATCAATGGAGGTTTTCAAGAAAAGATTGGACAGCCATCTTGTTGGGATGGGATGAGGTCTCCTGCCTTGGGCAGGGGTTTGGACTAGAAGACCTCCAAGGTCCCTTCCAATCCCATTTGGGCTGCCTTGTGTCCCATCCCATCACCAGAATGCTTTATGTCAGTGTCTGCTCCAGGTGTGACTATGACTGCAGGAAAGTTATGTCTACAGAGGTTTCCATGGGGACAACAGGAGGCTTTGAGAGAAAATGGCAATGCTCCCTCCATAGTACAGAACTTTTCCATTCCATCCTAATCTCTTTTGGACAGCCTCCTTCCTGCAGTGGTTATTACTCATTGCAGTGTTGTAATAGCTCCACTCTCCAGCTGTTGTCAATGCCACATGGCCCTTTTGAAGTTTGCAAGAGGGAGTCATTTACCCACAAGGCAGGGGAAAGTTTTACAAACATAAGGGCTGCTCTCTGCCTTATAAATCCCCAGGGCTTCCAACGCTTAACCGTTTTTTCTTGACATTATAAGGAAATTTAATTGCTTATTCACTCTTGGGGTGGGATTTTTGAATGAGTGGAAAGTTCCTGCACAATGTTTGCTTTTCTAAATATACTCACCCTCAAGGGACAAGAGTTGCTAGTAGCCTATTTAAATAAATTAAGTCAGGAGAACATGCATCATTCTATCCCAAGGTTCATGCCAACTGAAGCACACAGGCTGTGACTGAGAGACCAAATTATGGAAAGTTGAGGAAGGAAAAGTCAGTGTTAGCGTGGTACAAATCACTGTCAAGCCCCAGACCAGTGGTGGTTTTAAAATGTGCTTTATTTTAATTTATTTATTAGTATATTTATTCAGAATGATAAGGCATGTCTGGCCCTCCAGATATTATTCAACTGCATCTCACAGCATCCTTTAACATTGGCTGTGGCAGATGGAAGTTACAGTCCCACAACATCTGAAGGGATGTACATTCTCCAGTTCAAATATTTTGGGGAATTATGTTTGTATATAATTTATGGGTTAAATGTACATGTCTCCACAACAAGATTTTTTAGTCACCACTAGAGATGGGCACGACTCAGAAAAAAATTTTCGTTTTCGTTTTCGGCTAGGGTCCGTTTAGTTTAGTTTCCGTTTTCGTGAGCTAATTTTCAAAATTTTTCGTTTTCGTTTCGTTACGTAACGAAAACGAAAACGAAAATTTTTTCGTTTTCGTTTCTCCCCATTTAGCTCCATTGAGTGCTTTTCCAGTAACAAAAAACGAAAACTGGCTCAAAATTAGTCGTTTCGTTTCCGTTTTCAGTCCATTTTTGAACCGTTTTTTGTTTTCATTTCGTTACGTAACGAAAACGAAAAAACGAAAACAAAAACGAAAATTTTTTCGTTTCTCCCCATTTAGCTCCATTGAGTGCTTTTCCAGTAACAAAAAACGAAAACTGGCTCAAAATTAGTCGTTTCGTTTCCGTTTTCAGTCCATTTTTGAACCGTTTTTTGTTTTCATTTCGTTACGTAACGAAAACGAAAAAACGAAAACAAAAACGAAAATTTTTTCGTTTCTCCCCATTTAGCTCCATTGAGTGCTTTTCCAGTAACAAAAAACGAAAACTGGCTCAAAATTAGTCGTTTCGTTTCTGTTTTCGGTCCATTTTTGAACCGTTTTTCGTTTTCATTTCGTTACGTAACGAAAACGAAAAAACAAAAAAGAAAACGAAAATGAAAATTGCGCTAAGTCGTGCCCATCTCTAGTCACCACTAATTTTGCAGGTGTGCCATTAACAGAGATGGAAAATGTTTCTTTCTTGATCACATGTCTAAACATTTCAGTCATCAGACAGCCCATGTTCCCTGTGGAATTCTGGGAGTTTTAGTTCCAAAAGGCGTGTTTCCTATTTCTGGTTGTTAATCAGCTGACCAAACTGATATTTTAATGGAGCATCTCTGGTTTATGTATGCTGGTAATATCCAAATAAAGTTATGTATGTATCATTCCTGGCATCTCTTTACTGAAGTATGAGAATAGGACAGCTTTCAACAATCTTCTGATAAACTCCTAGGGTCAACAAGGTACAGTTATCCCCTGCCCTTTCCGGTTCATATACTGCGGTCCCGGTATATCACTGGTCCACAGTACATGAAAAAAGGCCCCCTGGGGTAAGAAGGAAAGGCCTTCCCAGGCCCGTCAGAGGCCCCAAAAGTGCTTCCCCCCAAACCGGAAGTGACTTCCAGTAAACCAGAAGTGATCTCCAGATCACTAGAAAACACTTTTGGGGCTTCTGGGGGACTGGAAAGCCCCTTGCAGGCCCGTTTGGGGTAGTGCCAGGTTTGGGGTAAGTACAAGAGCCCCCAGAGAGCCCGTCCAGTCCCAACCTGACCCAGCATCTGCATATTGCGGATTTTCAATTATTGCGGGTCAGCTCAGGTCCCTAACCCCTGCGATAGGTGGGGTTTAAGATAAGATAAGATAAGATAAGATAAGATAAGATAAGATAAGATAAATCTTTATTGATCCCACATCTGGGGAAATTTACTTGTTACACAGCTCCCAATATAAAAAAAACAAGTAAAGATAGCTAGGTGCACAAAAAAGTGTAAAGTGTGTGTGAGAGAAAACAAAATAGCTAATAGAGATTAAATAAAATAAGAAACCCAATGTACAAATATTACACTAAAAATTTGTATATAAAAATAAATATAAAGAGAAGCTGCAGTATATATAGCCCATATGAATATGTTAAACTGTAGAGTTGAAGAGTCTCACAGCAGTGGGAATAAAGGACCTGTGGTAGTGCTCCTTCCCACACCGGGGATGTCTGAGTCTGCCACTGAAGGAGCTACGCAGAGCCTCCACTGTCTGGTGTAGTGGGTGAGAAGTATTGTTCATAATGGATGTCAGCTTGGCCAACATCCTCCTCTTACCCATCTCCTCCACAGAATCCAGAGGGCATTCCAAGACAGAAGTAGCCCTCCTGACCAGCTTGTTCAGTCTGTTCTTATCCCGTTCAGTACTACCTGAACTCCAGCAGACTACAGTGTAGAAAAGAGCTGAAGCTTTACTGTAGTAAAAGAACTGTGTGCTCAAAGAATTTGAATAAGGTATGTGAAACTCTGTACTCCAGTAGGAAGTGTACACGACAATCCATTCATGCTATTTTACAAACAAAAAATCTATCTAGAAAGCAGATGCATTGTTCTCTCTGTCGTAATTGTGTTGTCAGCTTATGATGGTCTCCTGCCTCTACAGATCAGATGTGGACAGTGATGAAATGAGACCAAACCCTATTTTGGAGAGATTGCTTTAGGTAGCCTGCAAGAATCATATTGCCCCCATTGTATGCATGGGGATAACTTTCAACAATGGGGAAATTCTTGGAGATGGCCCTGAAAGCTTATTGAGTTTTGTAGTATTTTAAAGTAGGCAGCCATATCATCATCAGTCTGTAGATACAGACTATAGGTGTGTGCCTCCAATAATCATTGAGTCTTGGGATGCCCTAACAAAGAATATGTTGCAACCCAGCTGGCATGAATAAATATTTCTGCCGTTCTGTCGTACACCTGTTCATCCTCTTTTGACTATGTACAAAATGTACAATAATAAAACAAATGTATGAATGCAGAGAGAGCAAGTGAAAACAATATTTATAATTTTATGCTCCTACACGTGAGCGTAAAAAAACGTTTTGCTCTGTGAGCATGTGTTGGCCATGGGCAAAACCCACTCTGTAACAAACTGTCTAATGTTTTTGCTTCACAGATAGAGGTGCCAGTTTTCAGAACACCAGTGGAACCAGCTAAAATGTGGTCATGCTGTCCTACCAAAATTCTGCCAAACAACCTGAGAAACCTCTTTGTGTAGTTTTCTCTGTGGTACTGCAGGATACAGGAATAATGATCTAACAATGATTACGTCCTCTCTAACAGTCACAGCCTGCTTTTTTTAAATGACAGTTTTGAATTCACATTCTTGACTGAGATTTAAGAAAGTGGGTGCTAGTCTGTGACTGCTTACACACTGTCATTAAATGCATTAGTGCTATACACCTCAATGCTTTTTTTCAGTTCAAAGTGGAGTCTTTCAGTTGCTAATCAGTTATTTTTCCATGCACATGTGGATTCTACTTTTTAATCGCCTTTTAAGCACAAATTATTGCATCTCTGAAAATGCTGATACAGTACAGTAATCCCAAAAAAGTAGGATACACTATTTTGTTTTCAGTTAGTTCTAGGTAGCCACTAGAGGGCGCCCAGCCCCTTCTTGATTAGCAATGGAAGAGTTGAGTTGCTTCTGGAGTGGACACAGTTCCTTATGGCAGCTTTTTTTCTCAGCTTGGTATGCCATCCTCACCCCTGCCTTTCTGAACAATTAACAAAACAGACGTGCAGTTTTGTAATCTTGGCCACATGTGTCAGAGAGATGGATCCTGCTCAGTTTTCCGTCCAGTGTGGTTTCTTTCTTCTGCTATGAACATAACATTATAGGGTGATGTGACTCTTCATTGCAGGTGGAGACCATCTTGTCAGAATGTTTGCCAGCTCTTTGTTCTCTAGATCCTCAGGCTTATTAGTAAAGGATTCTTTTTATTTTTTATTTTTGCAGAAGACAATTTAGTGCCAATGTATCACCCTGTTTTATAGGCCTATCCGTATCTAGGGCAGTCCTTGTGCTACTTAGAAGGAAGGGGCTAATAATAGAACTTGAGAGCTGGAAGTATCCCCAAGAATAATTCCTGACGAAGCAGGAAACCAGCAGCAGTTAAGCTGAGTCTGACCCTATTCCATTCTCTAATAGCCTTCCCTGTCAAGAAGTACAGTACTTCCTAGCTATGAGTTGGTCATACTTTACACTGACTTGTAGCGCCTTCAATGACTGATGGTGTGTTCTGCCTAGTGAATGCTTAAAACGGTAAAGGTAAAGGTTCCCCCTGCACATGCATGCGAGTCGTGTCTGCCTCTAGGGGCGGTGCTCATCTCCGTATTCAAGCTGAAGAGCCAGTGTGGTGCAAGTCCATGGCCACGTGGCCAGCATGGCTGCAAGGAAACACTGTTTTTATCTTTCCGCTTTTATGGCGGTACTTACATTTACAGTACATGCTTTCAAATTGCTAGGTTGGCAGGAGCTGGGGTTATCAGCAGGAGCTCGATCTGCTCCCTGGCACCCGGGGTTTGAACCGCTGAGATGCCAACTTTGCAGCAGAAAGTTTTCGGAAGCCTTAGTCCACTGAGCCACCAAGTGCCTGTGCTGCCTTCATTTCTCCCAGTGGCACTTCTGTAGCAGCCAAATGTGCACATTTTTTATCCCTGTTAAGAAACGGCTGTACATTTTAATTGCTTCCTAGTTTTGGAAGCATACAGTCATCATGGCCTGCCCTATGGGAGCTTAGTCCACTCCAAAGAGGACCAGCCATTCATGGTACTGTGCTGGGTTCACTTGGAGAGGGTGCTATGCCTGCCTCCAATTCAGTTTCCTAGCATTACCAGTTCAACGATCTGGTGGCAACGAGGGGCTAATCCTGTTAGATCTAGATGAAGAAATAATCTGTGCACATTTTCTAGTTTTATCAATTTTATTGTGCTAACACAATCTTTGCATTTAAATATCCTGTTGTTCTATGCCATCAAGGGGGAAATGACTTCTAGCAGTGGTTCTCAACCCATGAGTCCCCAGATGTTCTTGGACTACAACTCCCAGAAGCCTCCACCACTCGCTGTGCTGGAAGGGATTTCTGGGAGTTGCAGTCCAGGAACATCTGGGGACCCACAGGTTGTGAACCACTGGCTTTTAGCAACTCTAATAAAGCTTTCAATGAAAGTGCGATATTTAAAGTCTGCTTTTACCAATTCCACTCCCCAGTGAGCTTCCTTGGCTGAGCGGGGATTCCAACCCAGAGTGACTTCTAGTCCATCACACTATCACACTCATACCGCACTGCATATCCTGTTGCAAGTCTTAGCTCAGCTAAGTGACTACATCAAAGCAGCAACCATGTTAACCAGCGTTACTGTCTTTCTCAAGGCATCAGATCAATTCCTTGGTTCCTTATGTTAAAAAGTGAGTAGGCTGGACTTCGTGATCCGTAGGGCCGCTTCTAGCTCTGCTGTTCTAAGATTCTAAAGTTAGATCAGAAAATTTTAAGGGATCCTTCCAGTAGATTCTGGGCTGCTTTAGGGACTACATGCAGGGCTTAGGCTGCCTACTGATTATTGTCAGCAGGGGGAAGTCAAGTGAAGTCAAGCCAGTAGAAGGAGCTGCCCAGAACAGAGATGGTTCTCAACCAAGAGCCTGTTAACTGGGAATGAGTAAAGACTCAAATGACTGCATGTGGCTTCCCTCCCATTCACCTCTGATGTTTGATGTTGTAGAATATATTCAAATATATAATATCATGAGGGTATGACATTTCCAGCCATGTGAAAACAACCTACTGTATTGGGTGCTCCCTTGTATTGGAAAACTGCAAGAATATTTTTGGAACTGCAGAGGGCAGATGGGTCTGCAAGATGGGGTTTATTACTCAGAATGGTTGCTTGCTTGTTTGGCAGTAGGAGTAGCCAGAACATGCACCAGAACATTTCAGCATTAGCAACAGGACTCTCTTCTAAAGTGATAAGAAATGGAATGATTTACAAAACATAAGGGGTGTACTTGGGTTTTCATTGTTTGCTGCGTGATGCTTCAGTATAATTTGCCCAAGAGCCTGTGTTTATGCATGTTGCCAAAATTGTAAAAAAAAAAAAAAAACCACTCCATTTTAAAAGTGCTTATTAGCAGTTCAAAGGAGATAGTGATTTACTGGAACATTTTTTTTAAAGAACAAAATAAAAGTCATTCAGTATCAACAAAGGCTAAGAGCACATAGACTTCAAACGTAGTGTTACAGTACAGGCCGTCAAGAGGATGAAAGCTATGGTAACTGCTGTACTTAGATTTATATTAGTCATATTTACATATCATAATAATTGTGTGCCATTCATGTCAGTTGTGACATACAGTGGCCCCCTTTTCATGGCATTCTTGGCAGAAATACTCAGAAAACTGTTTACCATTTCCTCCTTCTGGGGGAGTCTGGGACTGTGCAACTTGCCCATAGTTCCCCAGGGATGACTCTTCTCTTGGGCAGGGCACAGTGGGCAATTGTATTCCCAGCCTCTTGCTCTGAAGCCGGGTACCTAAACCATTGTTCTATCCAGCCAGCCTCTTCTACTAGGTAGTATTGAGTAAATACTGCATTTCAGGATTCCTCTTTGTTTAGAGTTCAGTGGCCTCATGTTTTCTGAAAACATCCACATACGGACTGAATGACACAGTTGTTCAAAGGTTTTTCAACTTAACCTCTGCTCTTCTGTTTTCTGATCTGATCATCTTTCGCAATATTTATTTTGTTTATTTATTTTGTTTTTATTATGCCCACCCATCAATGAAGGTCGCTCTGGGCAGTTTACACCAAAATATCTTTAGGGGCACGTATTTGTTGTCTTGTGGCACAACCCATCCTCGTCCAGATTTGGTGGTTGTTTGTTGTGATGTGCCATCAAGTCCGAACTGATTTATAGTAGTGACCCTAAAAGGGATCTCAAAGTTTCAAATGAAGGCCTCCTGAGTCCACTGCGTCACACTGGGTACCCCCAGATTTGTTCACCCTTCTTTAAAATGAATGGAAGCTGCAGTTTCTCGATCTCTGATTCAGGAAGTATAAATGCCTTATTATGCGCAGGTTGTCAGGCAGACTGCAAAAGGTACCACCCAATTGTTGGCTAATTCAGGTCAAGCTGAAGAAGGCATAAAAGTTCAGGTCAAAAAAGGCCAAATAGAAAAGGGCATGAGGTCTGTGACACACACAAAAATTGCCTCGTTAAGGTTTACGAACACAAAAAGATAGGGGCAAGCTGGGGATGAGCAGCTTGCCAATGTTTACAGAAACCGACTCTTTTCATTTTTGAAGGTTTAAATACATAAAGCATTGTTAGCAGAAGTCATTCAAAGGTTTAGCACAAATGCATTAAGTGTCAGCCCTGTGCTGCGGTTGCATAGTATGCTCTGCAGCGGTTTCTAACCTTGGGTGCCCAGGGATATATGGATTTCCATCACCACTCTGAAGCCTCAATCGGCAAAGCTGTCGGGGATTTTTGGAGTTGTAATCCGATATCTGGAGACTCATGGGGTGAGGACCCTTTGGACAAGGGTATCAGATTTAAGGGACAAGCTAGGCATTTATAGCAGAGATTATGCAGTTCTGACTTAGTTGGAAGACGGGCATGATGAGAGAAGCGTCATGCTTCCACTTCCAACTGTGCAGGAGCCTCATGGATCCCCCAGTATCAAGTGCAAAATGACTGAAAGAAGAAGTCGTCAATGGATCACCAAACTCCAGTAAAACACATAACCTTCTATGGCTGCTTCACATTTAAAACATTTTTTAGAAAATCAGCAGGCCGTTACATCTAATCCCCTGCCTAGTTTGGCTTGCAGATCTGAGGAAACGCAGGTTCAAATTCCTGTGTGGTCATGAAATGCGTTTGGCATGCCATTATCTCCTTGCCTCTGCTTCCTTGGACAGGCATTCAGTGCTGGTCCAAACCCCATGGATAAAGGACAGAGTAAGAAACTTATCACCAGAGTGCTACTTGCCACTCAAGATTAACTATGGAGGAACCTTGTGAAGGCTTTAAAAAGCTCTAAAGTCTTATTATTTATTTATTTATTTATTTATTTATTTTAGAGTATTTTTACCCCACCTTTCTCCTTTGAAAAGGACCCAAGGAGGCTTACAGAAATGAGGGATAATATACAGTCCAGAAAACAGCCAAACAACCAGAATACCTCACAACGGCTATCAGATCCCGGCCGTGAAAGCCTTCGAGAATACAAATACAGTAACCCCCCACCGATCGCGGGGGTTAGGGACCCACCCCACCCGCAATGCAAGAAAATCCGCGATAAGCGGAAGCGGGTGGGGGGTGGGAGGGCCGATCTTACCTCCTGCCTCTGCCCGCCCGCGTGGCCCGAGGCTTCTCGGGGGAGCCTGGTTGAGCAGCGCGGAGCGACCGAATCGCTCCTGCCGCCCCTCCCGGCCGCCCTGAGGCTTCTCGGGGGCGGGGGCGGTGTGGAGCGACCTCCCCCCCACTGTGCAGGTACTGCGATCCCGTGATGTAGCGGGGCCGTGGTACCTGAATTGCGAAGTGGCGGGGGGTCTCTGTATGCTATTCTTAAGAGTGCCACAAGACTCTGCTCTTGTTGGTTTCTTCTGTCTCATCCACTTTCAGCCTTTCTTTGCTTCTCCCAGAGTTTCTGTTGGCTGGCTTTTCTTTCCAGAGAAAGTCTGGCTCTTTTGAATGGGACAGACGGACAGCAGAATCTCCGCAGGCGTAGGTGTACATGGCACTACTCTTCTGCCTCCCCCCTTTTTTTAATGAGTGGGGTTTTGACCCGGGCACTGTCTGAGCGGGCTGCACTTGTTCAGCATAAAGTTTACAGTGGGCCTCATTGCCACCATCTTATTTGGAGAAACCGGTCCTAGAAAAAGAGTGCTGCTTTCACATGGAGGCAGCAGGGAAGCTGAGGTCAGTTTAATGAGAACCATGTGCCATCAAGTCATGGCAATCTTTTTTTTTAGGGTTTGCTAGGTAGAGAATATTCAGAAATGGTTTACTCTTTTGGGGGGGGCGTGTAATCCTGTGACGGTGCAGCTTGCCCACGGTCACACCAGTGGGCTCTACTCACAGTGTGGGGAATCAAACTCCTAAATTCTGGCTCCCTTGCCCAATACCTAAACCACTGAGCTATCCAGCCAGCTGAGATCAGTTTAAGATTATTTCATTTTTCTTGATTACAGCAGAATATAGGGATTTTGTGACTGGAGTTGTGAGGGCTGAGGCATCCTCCGGTCTCAGACAATGAGACCCTCCCAGAACAGGCCACTGAAAGCCAAAACCACCTTATGACTCCAACTCGAGGTCTATTTGTCTGAGTGTCTGCGTCGCCCACACCAGAGTATTGCTATGATGTAATATAAATGGAATGGGATGACATGCTCCAGTTTAATAAAACCACAAAGGCAGTTAAGCACTCCATTCCACCCTTATCTGAATGTCTTTCATCTGCATTCTTATCAGGGCAGAGGAACAGTGTGTGGGATCTGATCTTGGTGCCAAGTGACCTTGCAATTATTTTCAAAAAGACCTCAGCATTTGTAACCAAGGGCTGCATTTTCAGAAGAGGTTAATCCCCCTTTTAATCCTGTGTGCTAAAGATGAGCTCTTTCGGATGTCTGATTCACTGTGCACTTAGGGAAACAGAACAAAAGGCAGACTGGGCCGGATTCCAAAGGTGTCAAGCCCTCATTGTTGGAGTTTATGTAACTCTGCAAAGGCCTGCCACGGCCGGCAGCGACAGTGACAGGAAGACACATGGGGCACTCCAGTGGAGCTGCCCTGCTCAATGGTGCATATGGTGAATTTGTCGGCTGAGTCCTGTGACTTGCCCACATGGGAGGCTGCTGGGGACCAAATATTTATGCTACTCTGGGTTTTCTGAAGGGGAAAAAAAGGAGATTGGCTCACAAAGAGTTGAAGAAGGAGTTTATATTTCCTTCCTCCTTGTGTTTTAATTCACCACTTTCACTTTTAACTCAGACTAAACTAAACTGCGGCCTTGTTCTCCAAACTATGCTTTTTATCCCCGAGGCAAGGTCATTTTCCTCTCCCAAGAAGCTCAGTGAGGGGTACATCTGAATAGACAGATACAGGCTTACCTTGCTTTACCAACTTATAGATGGGCTCACACTCTTCCCTGGAAAAAGCAGGAGAATAACTTGGACTTTACCTTCGAGATCTGACATTTGAGGCTCAGGGTAGACTCGGTGCCTGTGGGCATGTTTTTTTTTTAAATCAGCCTCTTCTGATCTACCAGACACAACTGTACCTAGACAGGGGCAGCCTGGTCACCCTATTCCAGTGGTTCTCAACTTGTGGGTCCCCAGGTGTTCCTGGACTGCAGCTCCCATAAATCCTGGCCATCTCAGCTGGTGATGAAGACTTCTGGGAGTTGCAGTCCAGGAAGATCTGGGGACCCACAGGTTGAGAAGCACTGCCCTACTCCATGCTCTGGTAATATGCAACCTGGATTGCTGGATTGCATTCTGCAAAGAGTTGCCCTTGAAAATGACCTGGAAGCTTTAGCCAACACATATCGTGTGGTGGCCAGAAGAGTGCTAATGAGTATAACCAGAAGGAATCATATAGCATGGATTCTGCAGTGGTTCCCTGTTTGTTTCAAGCCTAGTTCAAGATGCTGGTACTTAGATTTGAACTTCTGAATGGCTGGGATCCAACTATTTGCACCCTTTCCCTGTGAAGTTACATCATTGGGGTTGGGTGTCGTCACCTGAACTGCACTGTGTACAGATTTGGGGGGGGGTGTTACTACCTTATTTATTTAAAATACATTTATCCCACTTTTCTCCTCAAAAGGATCCAGTTTTGCTGCCCAACCGTGGCATGCCCTTCGCAAGCATGTGCAACAGGTGTGAACACTGCTTTTGCGTGCCTCTGGATGCCAGCTGAAAGGCTTTTGCTGGGGCATTTCACCTTGCTTTAGCTAGTTAGTACTAGACAGTCAAAATGCACCTGAGCACCTAGTTGGTTGGCATGCTTGTTTGTTTGTTTCAAAAATAATATGTTTTTGCTTGTGGGATTATTACGATGCAGGCATGTGAGGGTTAATACTACTGGGGAATCCTCACCAGTTGGTTCTTTCTGGTTGGACTCATTGCCCTATTGGTTCCTCACGCCTTTCTCCTGTTTGAACAGGCCAGCAGATATTAAGCACAAGGTGTAGACGCGCTAAACTGCTTATTATAATGTATAAATTGTAATAGGATGGTTTAAAAAAATCACTTGCATAGACAGCCAGTGTTAATCCACAGTGAGCTGAATGCTACCCCCCCCATTCTACCTTCCCGCTGCCTTTAACAAACCAGGGATAAAAAAAGACGTTTTGGGCTCAAGCTTGTAGAATTCCCCCTTGCTAGCATGACTACTGGAAGCCCTTCTCCCTAGATCTCGCCGCCACCACCACATCCCTTTGCCCCGAGAAAGCGGATTCTGCACTTGCATCATGTGCAGTAGGGGCCTGTATAGAGAGGGGCCAGAAAGGGTGGTTGAATGATCACGTCATGCAGAGGACACCGAAAGCAAGCTGACAAAGTGGCAATTCTGGAGTGAACATCTGAAGTGGAAGCACCCCTTAGAAGGGATGTTTCTTTCAGTCTTTCTCCAAACGATTATCAGCAGGGACAATCTTTGTTATGTCTACTGAAGAGATAATTTTGCCTGTAGGTTCTATGTGCATTCCGGAGCTATTGTATTCTCCCTCCTTCCCTTTCTTCGTTTATTTTTAGACCGGGTGGCTATTATTTCAAATCTAAACAGCAAAAGAAGGTGGTGGTGGTGGTGGTGGGGAGAGAGGCTGTTTTAGATTATTGTGTTGTGGGGCCCCTCTCTCATCAGTTATCTTTCATACGATCTGTCAATTCAGGGTGGCACCCAGAGTTTATTTTCCTAGGAAGGAAGAAGTCAAGCCCTCTTTAAAGGCCCTGGGGTGGCAGCTGTCCAACAGCTGAAAGAAATGCTAAACAGCTTTAAACAAAAGAAATCAGGAACAGAAGAATCAAATGGAAAGTCGTGCTTTAACCCTGGTTATGTAGATGCTTTAACGCTGGTTATGAGGGACACTTACAATGACAAATGGAAAATGGAAATGAAGTAGAAAGGTAATCAATTTGCCTGCACACACACAGCCCTCTAATTAGTACAAGACATCTACATCTTGGTTTTTTAGAGAGAGGAACATATATAATTTCTGTGGTGTAAGTGCTTTATATTACAAGCTTAAGGCCTATTTATGTTCTGGAGAGGGTGAGTGGGCTGTTTCCCCTGACAGTGTGCTCCAGGAATAGATTAAGGGGATTCATGCCGCAATTTGATGGTGAAAGTCCTTGAAATCTGTCCAGTCGCATTATGTCATCTTGCTTAGTCTTGGACGTGAATGAAAAGCGATTGCTCCTGGGAAGGGGATTTGGAAAGCAATGCTTAGGCGGGTGTAGAGACTCAGCTTTAAGAGAGCCCTGGAGAGAAAACCCGACCAGAGAAACAGGTAAATATCCTGGCTTGCAGAACTGACCAGGGAAATTGTGGCATTAGTGGAAAAGACAGAAAACAGAAAAACAATTTTCTGAAACATGTGCATGTCAAATGCAACCAATTCCCTGTGTAAAGCCTTTAATCTATTTATAATGTAGATCTGTGCAACTTGAGGACTTTGAATTTAGGAATCTAAAGCTTTAAAAGGACCAAAGGAAATCTATATGGCGAAGGGCTGTGGATCAGATTTCAGGCCTTACTATAGCTTTTGTCTCGAAGTTAAACAGTTTACACAGCTGGTGTTTTGATATATGTGCCATTCCTTCTTATGCTTATTAGCCTTTTACATGGGGATTGCGCTTAGTACAAATGCCTTCCCTTTTGTCTTTTTTTAGAATGGTGACGATTGACTCCAGGTGAGCTGGGCTCAGCAATGGAACAAAACAGCTGGAAAAATCAAAGCCGCACTTGATGACTCTCCATGGAAATTGCCTGAACCCTTTATTTTGGGACAGTGGTCACACACCCTTCCTGATGGCAGGTTTCCCATGTCATCAGGGAGTGAAGAGCTTTTCTTTAAAAGAATGAAGCAATATAGTGTAAGGTATATTTTCATTATGAAATAGAGGTTTCAGACTGTCTCTCTTCAATCAAATGAGACTTCCTTCTTCATACTTGAAGAAGAGTTCATGCTGGATCTTACAGTATCCACAGTTATTCAAGTTGTGATTTTAAAAAAAAGAATGTGGGTTGTGTATCTTATTTTATATGAGTCGGGGAAACCCTTAATGAGGAAGGTGGGGTGATCAAAATTTCTAGCAGCAAAGGAAAATCAGGAAGAACCAGCCAGATTGCCAAACTACATAGCTGCAGCATTCTACCACTTTTTAAAAAACATATCAGCAAATTTCCATGTGATTATATAATTATATGTGCACAAGAACACAGAAAGCACTGGGTATGTGTTGCTGTATAGTAATGGCCTTACACCAACTAGGACCCTTGTTTATACTGAAACATTTCAGGATTCTGATAAGGGGCATGTGAATACTAAGGACTTTGTTAATCAATATCTTTATTAATGACTTGGAGGAAGGAATAGAGATTAGACTGATTAAATCTGCAAATGATACCAAATTGGGAGGAGTTGCTAATTCCCTAGAGGATAGGATAAAATCCACAATGACCTTGACAGGTTAGAGTGCTGGGCCAAAGCGAACGGAATGGGGTTCAGCAGAGGGAAATGTAGGGTCTTGCATATAGGCAAGGAAAAATGAATCACATAAATATAGGATGGGAGACAGTTGGCTGGAGAATAGTATGTGTGAAAGGGATCTGTGAGTTTGGGTGGACCACAAATTGAACATGAGACAGCAGTGTGATGTGGCGCCCAGGAAAGCCAATGCGATTCTTGGTTGCATCAACAGAACCATAGTGTCTAGATCAAGGGAAGTGATAGTATCACTCTATTCTGCTCTGGTCAGACCTCATTTGGAATACTGTGTCCAATTCTGTACACCTTAATTTAAAAAGGATCTTGATAACCTCAAGTGGGTCCAAAGGAGGGCGAGCTTAAGCAAATGGTCTGGAAGAAATGTCTTACGAGGAGCGGCTTAGGGAGCTGGGAATGCTTAGCCTTACAAAGAGAAGGTTGAGAGGGGATATGATAGCCATGTTTAAATATTTGAAAGGATGTCATATCAAAAAGGGGACAGGTTTGTTTTCCATGGCTTCAGAGACAGGGACTCGGAGCAGTGGTTTCAAATTACAGGAAAAGATATTCCTTTTGAACATTATGAAGAACTTCATGACAGTTAGAGCTGTTCGGCAGTGGAATATGCTGCCACGGAGACTGATTGACTCTCCTTCTTTGGAGGTTTTTAAGCAGAGGCTTAATGGCCATCTGTCGGAAGTACTTTGATGGAGGTACTTGCATAGCAAGGGGGTGGACTGGATGGCCCCTGAGGTCTCTTCCACTCTATGATTCTATGATTTCATGACTGAATCCAGGACCATTCATGTGCCAAACATTTGTTCTGCCACTGTGTTGTGACTGTGTCCTTGCTTGCAATAATTATGAGGTGTGTGTGTGGGGGGGGGGGACTAAAGGACTCAGCAAGTCTCACCCCCTTGTATGTTGTATATAGTAAACTGTGGGTACCTGAAACTGTGGAGAGGCTGATCCCGTGGATAGTGGGGTCCTAGTGTACTTCTAAATCGTGCAACGTGTGAAGTTAGTTCAGATAATCTTATCTAGAATAACATCCAACTGAATTCTCAAAGCATCTTCCAAATGTTAGTTAATGCAAAAATGTTTGACACTGTTAACATGTCAGTGTAACATGTTAGATGTCTTGATTCTATTTCAGTTTTCTCTTTTAAAACAATGCCCCCCATTCATAATTAGGAATTTACTTGGGCCCTAATCTCAAGTAGGATTATCAGTAGAACTTCCAAGTGCAAAAAAGTGTTGAATTATCAAACCCCAACTGATTCAGCAGGTCTGTTCCATCTGGGATTAATTACTGAATTTAAGATTTAATGCCTGACATCTGTTACTGAGATGGCAACAAGATTGGGTCCATTGAATCAAGGGAATTTACAGAGGAGTTGACTCCCCAATTTCCCACTGGCTCAGTGTGACTTACGAGATACTAAGCAGCAGGCTTTCAGAAAGATTCATTATTTTAGTGATTCAGATAATAAGGGTCCCCCATTTCATTTCCTGAATGCTGATCATTTGGAGGCAACTTACTTCAATGCACCTACATCTTGGCTCATCAAGACTTACTGATTGCTACAATGTCAGGTCATACACCTGAAGAATTTTAAGGAGTCTGAAAAACTGACATACAGAGCACAGCCTGAGAAAAAGGCAGTTTTGCTGGATAAGAGAGTCTTGCAGACAAAAAGTAATGCTCTGGGATAATGGAGGTATAGGTATGGGAAAATTGGCAATTAGCACACAGGCACACACCTATGCAAATGGTTTGCATCACTTTTTACATCCTTTCCATGCTGGTACACTTTGTTAAGGCCTTGCTGGTGGTAAAAGAAATATGTCACAAAGACGGTAAAGTCCACATTGCTCACATTTATCCTGAATCTGCTTAAAGTCAAGTTTGATAATATTTTGTGACGGATGTGGAAAATGTTCTTGTTCAGATAAACATTCATGCTAGGATGAGGCCCAAAATTTGCCCACCTTTATGTATGGAATGCATAAAATACATGTTCTCATACTTGTACAGTTGTATTTCATAATACTGTAACTTTGTTTAACTCTTGAATTCTGGTGGATGAAAGCAATGTTTTCAATGGTCTTGGCAAGTAATCCTGGGTAGATGGAGCATCAGTCAATTTCATTCTCTGTGGGATATTTTTTTAAAAAGTTGGTTTGCTTTTATTAACAAAACATAACAAGATCAACATAGAAATTTTAGAATGCACTTCAGTAGAAGTTTATTCTGTTACCTGTTGCATGAGAAAATACTGGAATGGATGATGATGCAGGCTCTTTTATCATACAATTCACTAAGATGGGATGGAGGTCCCTAATTGTCCTTTATGTACTAGACATGTTGCAGATGGAAGTTATTAAGAACCTAGATTTTTTTTTGTTAAGCACTACACAAAACTGTTTAATTTAAAGCTCCTCTTTCTTTAGCCCATCTGCCTGCCCTATGCACATGTATTCTCAAATTTTCATAGCTGAGTATACTCTAATGAAGTATGGAGAAAAATAATGAAAGCCACTCCATATAATGCCAGGGTTTCAGACTTAAATTTAGAACATGCTATCATAGAAGATTGGTCTGGGATATACGATGTGCTCCAGTGACTGAACAAATGTGACTTCATGCTGTTTGGGAAACATTTTTTGCAGATGTGGTCAAAGGAAAATATTCTCGAGGAAAACCAACAACATCTGCAGATAGCATGCTGATTATGTCACTACTATTGCAAATATGATCTGCAAGCTCATCTACCCTGCAGAAGGCAAACACAAAAGTTTTGATGGACAAGACAATGGAAAATCTAGGGCAGCCTTCCCTATGGTCATCCAGATGTTTTAGATAGCAATCCCTGTTATCCCCAGTTGGCATACTCCTTGCTGTACCCCGTGGCACACTCTCTGCATACGTAAGAGCTGAAGTAGGGCTACCTCCTATTGAAACACACATACACATTGCCTTGGCAATGTACTGGTTGAAGCTGGCTGCCATGAGCAACTCCCGCTTGCCAAAGAAATGCTATATAGAACAACTCCAGCACCCCTTACGGGAGTCCTGGGTAAAGCTTGTCCGACCCATATTACACCTCTATGGGATCAATACTGAATCTATGCCCTCTTTTGTCTCCCCCAGTATCAAAAAATTGGTCAAAGACAAGATTTATTTATGCTCCAAATGGAAGGAATTGGCTGTGGTTTCACTATCGCCATTCTCCCTCTATTATCCTTTGTTTAAAACATCTTTCGGGCTGGAAAGCTATTTTCACAATTTAACCTCAGCTCCCTTGAGGACAGCTTTCACAGCCCTGCGCTTTCAGACCATGCCTTCTGCTTTTTTAGAGGGGAGACGTGATAATATCCCTGTTTCGGATAGACTTTGCCCTTGTGGCTCAGGTGAAGTCGATGACGTGCCCCATTACTTGCTCAGATGCCCCCTTCACGAACAACCCAGAGGTAAATTTCTTGGTGGGATTATTAGTTCACTGGCCGACAGGTCCCCTGGAGCCCAATTTAGTATGTTACTTGTCGGCACAGACAGGTGTGTCACACAGCAAGTTGCAAAGTTTGCGCTGGCAGCTATGAAAATCCGGGTCAACCTCTAACTTTGGGAGGACTATACTGCTCTGCAAGTGTCACATGGTTTTTAAAGTTTTAAAGTTTAAAGTTTTAATTATATTTGTCGCAGATGTAACTTTATAAGTTTTTTTCTTTCTGTTAATCAAGATTGTGATGACCAATGGTTCTTAGCAATAAACTATTACCTACCTACCAGTTGGCATACTCTAAAACATCTGGAGAACACTGAATTGGGGAGGGCTAATCTAGGTAGAAGAAAATATACCTATATTTTAAAATATGTGATCTTAATCTACATTTCCTCCCACAACCTGTCACTATATGGAAAAGGGGAATGAGATCAGCTGCCTCTTCAGAAAGATCCTGCTTCCCAAAAGGAACTCTCATACTTTGCTCAGGAAGTGGAACCATGAATTTAGTAGGCACTTTCACACTTTCAAGGGGCACACCAGACAGACAGCTTAATCATTAATGAGAGACCATTAGTACTCTGTTTCCCCGAAAATAAGACATCCCCTGAAAATAAGAACTACTTACAGTTTTGCCCCACCCTGAAATATAAGGTATCCCCCGAAAATAAGGCCTCCCCATAATAAGATAACAATAAATGTGTACCGTATTTTTCTTCATGGAAAAATAAGACATCCCCTGAAAATAAGACCTAGCGCATCTTTGGGAGCAAAAATTAATATAAGACTCTGTCTTATTTTCGGGGAAACACGGTATGTCTTAAAATATTAATCCAAAGAACACTGAATTCTGGAATGTTGCTCTTTTTTTTTGCACATTAAAAAGTTCCATTATTTTGTTGTTACATACCATCATGTGATGATAGTACCTCTGACTCATTGGCGAACCCGCAAATGAGTGATCTCCAAAATATCCTCTCCTCAACTGCTCCGTGTTCATCTTTTGCAAATTTAAGCCCCTACCTTCCTTTAGGAAGAAAAATAATCTTGTATTTAGTCATCTTCTTTTCTTATTGCCTTCATTTTTTACACCATTATTGTTTTTTTTTTCCCTAGGGCATGCTGCCTTCCCAAAGGAAGAATGTCTCTGTTTTAATATTTTTTTGCCCCCAGAGAGCGTTCCGGCTGGACTTGATCTAGGACCCATTCATTTGTCTTTCTGGCAGTTCAGGGCACAAAGCTCTTCTCTAGAACTGCATTATTCTGTTTAACATCTATATGAGGCCGCTGGCTGAGGTCATTAGGAGATCTGGAGCCTGCTGTCGCCAGTACGCTGATGACACGTAGCTCTGTCTCTCCTTTTCCACCTCTGCAGTTGAGGCTGTACAGACCCTTGACTTGTGTCTGGATGCGGTCATGGAATGGACCAGGACCAACAGACTCAAACTGTTATCTGGGGCTCCTTCGTCCAGATACGGAGGCCCTCTTCCTAGTCTGGAGGGTGTTCTCCTCCAGCTGGCGGACAGTGTCTGGAATCTGGGCGTGGTCCTGGACCCGGCTCTTTCTATGGAGGCCCAGGTGGCTGCCGTGTCCAGGACCGCCTTTTTTCACCTACGGCAAATTGCCCAGATCTGCCCGTATCTGGATATGGACTCCCTGAGAATGGTAGTGCAGGCGCTTGTGATATCAAGGATAGACTACTGCAATGCTCTCTACGTGGGGTTGCCCTTGACTCTTGTTCGGCGCCTTCAGCGGGTACAAAATGCGGCGCCCAGACTGGTGGCGGATGTGCGTCGATATGATCACACCATCCCAGTCCTGGCTCACTTGCATTGGTTACCTGTTGCGTCCCGAATAAGATTCAAGGTCCTGGTTTTAATTTATAAAACCCTCCACGGCTTGGGACCTGAATACCTGGCAGAGCGAATCTCAAAAAGACCAACTGAGGCCCGACCAACCAGAATGTCACGGGCGCTCTCACTTTGGGTGGCCACGCCCAGGGAGGCTTGGAAAACTACTACACGTAACCGAGCCTTCTCTGTGGCTGGTCCTGCTCTTTGGAATCATCTCCTGAGTGAGTTGCGCCTTGCACAGTCCCTGCCTGCCTTCAAGAAAGCCTTAAAGACTGTTCCATGAGGCATTTGGCGACAGCTAATTTCCTCTTTTTTTTCTTCCTCCCCCGCCATTGCACCAATTATTTTTTAATATTATCTTGTTTTGTGGCCTCTTTTCTTACATTCTTAGTTTATGCTGATGCTGCTTGTCTATTACTATCGCTGTTTTGAATTATTGTTTTCCTTATTTGTATTTATGTTGTAAACCACCCAGAGTTCCTTCAGGAAGACGGGCGGTATATAAGCAATAATAAATTAATAAATAAATAATGAATGAATGAATGGATTTCCCCCCCTTGACATCTTTTTTGTTAGGATTGAAATATTGTGGGTATTGTTTCCTTATGAAAAAAGATGGACATTGTTTTTCATCTTCAGATTTTAGACTTTTCTGGGGAAATGAATTATACAACTGTAGTAAGTAGAAATCGTCATTCTAAATCCCCCAAATAATATAGAAATCCTTGTTTTAAGGGATGATTCAATGATCACTGAAGTCCAACAGGAGTCCATGCAGATTATATCGCCCTAAGTGGTCTCTGTATCAACCTTTGAACTTTAGATCATATACTTACACATCCACCTGGCATATTAGATTAAACAATTAAAGTAGTAGTAGGATGAAACTATTTGCCATTTGCAGTCATTGTCGTCCACACAGCAAAGATTCACTTTTTATTTATTTATTTATTTAAAGTATTTTACCCCACCTGAAGGCTCCTGAAAGTTTGAGGCAACGAGTATAGAACATTTATCAAGAACATTAAAGACACAATTCAGTGCCAAGAAGAAAGATTTTGAGAAGGCATCTTATACCATTAAGAAGGCAATATTAAAGCTAACAACAATAAGCAAACAAAAAAGAAAAAAATGCTACTCTGAGAGATAACACAAGTACTGTAGTACTACAAATTCAGATCAAGCAGTGGTACCTAACAGTCTATCTAAAAGTCACATAACAAGTAGTCAGTCACTGAGGGAAAGCTTGTCTGAAGAAAAAGGCCTTTGGCTGTTTGCAGAAGAACAGTAAAGATAGAGCCAGCCTGGCCTCCAGTGGAAGGGAGTTCCAAAGTCTGGGAGCAGCAACAGAGAAGGCTCTGTCTCCTGTGTTCTCATCAGATGTGCCCGTGAAGGCGGCGGGATAAAGAAAAAGGACTCTCCTGATGACCTTGGCACCTGAGCTGGCTCACACTGGGAGATACAGTCTTTGAGACAGATTGCACCCAGTCCATGTAGGGTTTTGTTAGGACTGAACCAGTATTTTGAATTGTGCCTGGAAGTGGATCGGCAGCCAGTGGAGCTACTGTGACAAGGGTGTTATGTGATTCCTGTAACCAGCCCCAATCAGCAATTTAGCTGCTTCATTTTGGAACCTGCTGAAGTTTCCTGAGACTTTCCATCAGTTGTCCCACATAAAGAGTGTTAAAATAATCTAGCTGGGAAGTGACTAGGCATGTGCCACAGTAGCCAAGTCAGATCTCCATTTAATATAAAGAGGATGACCTGTCCTGGACGTGTATGGTACAAATGGGTTGATCTTTATTATGAATGTCAGGGGCTTTGTCTCTCTTAATCTGCCAGAAGCTGTTCTTCCTGCCACCGCTGTCATTGCAATTACTCTGTAACCTCAAAGGAAATTGGGGAGGGTGGCTGAAATTCTGGTGAATGGAAACCAGGGCTGATGCTTGATTCTGGGGGCAGTCTCAACATTGGGGGAAGGAAGAGCTCTGGAGAGTGCCAGTTCTTCTGTTCCAACTGCGCCAGCTAAATGACACGTGTGTGGAGAAAGGCGTACAGTATAGCTAATATTTTTAGAAAAGACCGCAACCTAGCATTCCCACCAGATGCTGTTCACTACGCATGGCCCAGCATGATTTGTAGTTGTTTATAGTCTTTGGACCACCGATGTGAACAGTGTCTCTTCCCAGCATTCTCTCCTCTGCGCCTTACAGATGGTGCCTGTGGTTTTCAGAATGCTGGTTTCAGTCATGACAACATGAGAGAGAAACAGAAGCTAGCTGATCGCATCTGGTCTTCTGTTGTTCTTGATTGCCAAAGAAATGAAAACACATCCTTTTAAGGCATGGACTGATGATGGTTTTGAAATCCCAGTAAAACCAAGTGCCATATAAAACAGGCTTCCATGGGCATGGCATCCCTAGAGATCCAAACTGGAGGGGGGGCACATAAAGTGGGAGTGCATTCATTCTGGCATGCAGGATGATTATATGTGCACATGGGCCATGTGTGTAGTACCCCATCTGCATGATGCCATAGAATGAATATCAATTCTGACATGAGCAGTCCTGTTAAATGTCCCTTTAACCCATCCCAAGAACTGAATTGGGATGGGGGTTCCTGCATGGCAGGGGGTTGGACTGGATGGCCCTTGAGGTCTCTTCCAACTCTATGATTCTAGGATTCTATTATCTACAAAAGGAATGTTGCCATAAAGAGCCATCTTATTGTCTCCCTGGTTCCAAAGATAAGCTAGGTTTGAAAGACATACAAATGAAAGGAGAGTGGCATTCTGGCTGCTGTCAAATCTGAACAGTGGCCCTTGGCTCTGCTGAGTCTCCCACCTTGCCTCATCGCACCCTCTGTATGTTAAACCCCAGAGGAGTGCTTTTCTCTTCAGACCAAGCTAATTTAGCAACGGGCCCCACAAGATATATGGTGGTTTTGTACATGACCTGGTGCGTAGCTAAATAATTCTTTAAAGCCTGCCTGGCCTAGAAAGTTGTTCCCATTTCCCATCGTTGTCACAAATGTGGAAAGAAGATAGTCAAGAGATGCACCTGTGTAAACATAGCCCTTCCCATGTAAAGCACATCCTTTGGTTAAGGTGCAGCTGCCTTCATTTGCCTCGGGTGTGTGGAAGAGGGCTGGTCTGAGAAAGGAAGCGGAATTGCTATCAGATGGAATGGCCCTTGGGTTGGTGGTCTTGGAACCCAAGGGCCATTCCCTTAGTTACTGCACATTTGTTCCCAGCAGCATGATTAACAGCTTCCTGGACCCTTCCGTGCCCCCCTCTCCAGCTCACCAGCCTCTCCAACTGCTTGACAAACAGCCCTGGCATGGGCTGCAGTGGGGGTGGGGGGGATGACTTCAAACAGCCAGGCTTGCCTGTCTGCTCCCAGCTGCTCTCTGGATTTTATGGACTTGCTCCAGACTCTGGAACAGGGGCTTATTATATTAGAGAGACAGCTCATGAAACCAAAGGGCCTGTTCGCACGGCAGGCTGGTGTACTTGCTGTGCCACTGCCTTCTGAAAACCGACGTGGGCTGGAATGTGTCATCACATCTGCCTCTTTTTCTCCTATAGCCATCACAGCAGAAAGGTCAAGTTCTGGGCCATGTGTCTCACCTGAAAAAATGGCCCCCAGTCTTGAACCAATCAAAGCCCAGACAGCTTAGCAGGAGAGAGAGAGAGAGAGAGAGCAAGACGTAAAAGCTTGACCTACTATGTACTGCTTTTCTTGAGAGCTGCAACACATAAACAACAAGATGAGGTGTGGACTTTCAAATGGACCTTGCACCAAAGGTGGACTTCTCTCTCTCTCTTTCTTTGTTAGATTGAAAGGTTTTGCTACTCATCCAAGTAGCTTCTTCAGACTGAAGAAGTGGTTAGGTGGAGATGTACTCAACTTCTTTCTTGGCAATTTGGACTGACTCACACCAATTTCAATTTAGGCTGGGTATGTTACTTATTTGACTGGTCCACATTATTCTTCAGACTGAAGCAGCTACTTGGATACAAAGTGGAATGTTTTGATGTAACAACAAAAAGAAATCCAGTTGCCATAACTCAACTTCTAGATAACCTTACCTGGACGACTGAGAATCTTCACAGACATCTCCCACCAAAGGGTTTGAAGCTTTTGTATTAAACATGCCTAATCTACATTTGACTTCCACTATTCTGCACTGCTTATGATGCATATTATGCAAAATGTTTCATGATTATGCCACTTTTGTTTCACTTTTGTCTTCCATGTGGAATGCGTGTTCAGAATTTTTGACAGTTTAATACCGAGGCTTGATTTAATCTACAGTAAATGTATTTATTGGACTTTCTGGCAGTTTGTGGTATCCGTAACACTCACCCAAAACTACATTTCAAGTTTAATTTTTTTTTCTTATCAGCTTTCTTCACTGCCCTGCTCTCTTCTCAATGCATTAGTAATTGGTTATACAGTGGTCCTCCGCCCTTTTGTGGTTCATATACTGCGGTCCCGCTATATTGCAGGACTGCATTATATGAAAAAGCCCCCCCTTGGGTAAGGGGCAAAGGCTGTTTCTGGCCTCCCATACTTACCCCAGGACTGGCACTGCCCTGAACGGGCCTGCAAGGGCCTTCCCAGGGGCTTCCAGAAGGCTTGGGAAGGCCCTCACAGGCCTGTTCGGGGCAGCACCAAGTTGGGGGGGGGGGTAAGTACAAGAGCCCCCAGTTAGGCCCCTCAGGCCCGACCTGACCTGCATCCACATATCGGGGATTTTCAATTACCGTAGGTCGGGTTGGGTCCCTAACCCCCGCGATAGGCGGGGGATCACTGTACCATAGTATGGATGATCTTGGCTTTGCTCTCCAGTGACATATTATTGCACTTAAGGGTTTTCAGGTTCCTTCATAGCTACCCCTAAAAGTCTAAGTCTTCTATCATCATCATCATCTTAAAACATTCTCATACTTGGGTCAATAAGAACCGAGTGGAGCCAGCTCATGTCAAAATTGTTGTCTCTTCTTAGGTGGTTATGTACTCTAATTCTTTCTTCGACATTTGGACTGACTCACATCAATTTCAATTTAGGATGGGTATGTTACTTGTTTTGACTGGTCCATATTATTGGTGCTTCATCAGTGGCAATTTATCCTGTAGTTTGCATCCGAGTTGGCATGGTTAAAGCTGATTCCCCACCCCACCCCGGTTACTGCAGGGCATACAGCTAATTGTCTGCAAGTCAAGTCCTTCTTTGTGGACATTTGTTGGGTTTTGATTAGCTCGCAGGGGCTAATGTCATTTTATAGTGATTTCACTCCTATTGTCCCCTCTGGCTTTTTGCATACATGGTGGCCCATGTCAGTCAAGGGGTAGTGGTGATGACAATGGGGCATTTAAAAAGAAATATTCTTGGCAAGTGACATCGTGTCAAATTGAGACAAGAACTTGTGAAGCTGGAGTAGCAGCATCATTTGCATTCCTCACACGCAACTTGATGGAAGGTGGCTATGGAAAAGATAAGTAAATCAGGGTTCTGTCCTCATGAGGAGAAGGCAGCCAGTATTGGTTGTTATACCAATTCAGTGCTAGATCACTCACTAAGAAGGTTTTTTTTTTTAATAAGAGGCAAGGAAAAGGGTATTGTTAATAGCAGAGGATGGTGGGCAAGCTGTGATCCTAGTAAGAATTGTAGCAATTTCTTGTATCAAGTGGGCTCATGCCTCAAAATTCCCCAGGCTAATTAAACATTCTCTGTGAATGACAACAGGAATGTAACTGCCATAGGAAATTAATCGACCAGGGAGATTTTCTCTGTCTAGTTGCACCATAACTAATCTCTTACGTTACTTGGCTTTTTGGCTGCAGTTCAGTAAAATGACTGCTCTCCCCCCCCCCCAATTTGTTGTTAACTAAATGCCCACTTTGCTATGTATCTTCTTAGATATAGTCTCGCCACAAAAGCTTATATCTCAATTAACAAGTTATTTATTGGGGGCAGGGGTGCATTTTAATCAGTTAATTGAAGAAATCTTGCCAGAATGTATTTAATTGAATGAGAGCCCTAATAAATTCACACCCAACTTGCCCCTGCCTAGAATATACACAATGTAATGTGATAAGTGAACTCTAGTAGGAACACAACATATAGCCCTGCTTCATTATATCCAGTTATTTACTTCAGTGAAACATTAAGACTGCAGGTAGGAAAGTCACCACAAACCTCTTCTGCAGCCCAGCAGTCCCAGGTGAGATTACAGATGACTTGAACTGATTCACAATCTTAATGGTCTCCACTAACAATTAATAAAACTTTATTTTGGAAATATTCACACGGAGGGAGAAGGACCTTTTTTGAGGTTGGGATTTTGCTATTTGTGGCCAGGTCCTCATTGATGTCTGAATATGTACTGTACAGTATTCTCATATATAAGGTGGGATGCATCAAAGGAGAAACTGACCTCTTGGATGAGCAGAAAAGCATCAGTGAATATGTATTGGTAACCAGAGTGTGAAGACATCTGCCTTATGCTCACTTTCAGGCATGTCTCAGAGAGCGAACACTGATATTACAAATTCACAAAACGCAGAGAGACTGAGAGTCCAGTAATGGCAAAAGCCGCAATAGCATGTGTTGTCCACACTTTTATTGTGTCCAGATTGTTAGCACTGATTTAATTGTATGCTTAGAGATAAGGAAGCATACATTGAAAAACCAAACAGAAAAAGGCCCATAAAAATTCTCGTTCAGAGGGAGCACCTGGAAGCCTCATGTTGCACATTGTTTCTGTAAATATCAGATCCTGCTCATTACAAGTGCAGTTTCAAAGGCTCAAGACGTAAGCTATTTTAAGAGTTTTTCCAGACCATCAGTTTATAGCACAGTAAATCTGCAGTTATTTTTCACATATTTAATAGGATTCATGTCTCCTCGGCTTAGATCTATTACACTTCCTCTCAAATAGGCACACATGGGATTGCAGCCTAAACCACAACAATCTTATGCATCAGCTGGGAGTAAGCCCTATGAACCAGTGAATTGACTTCTAAGTAGAGGTAGGTAGGACCCTTTTAACATTCTGAGGTATTATAGTTTGGCCCAAGTTACAGTTGGATTCTCAGAAGATACCATGCTCCTCAGAAATCTCGGTGTTCCTGTCTGATTGCTTTTATTTTCTTCATTCTGCTAGTTTCAGAAAGATATAAACTGTAGCCCATTTTTATTTCATCGTGGTACAAATGTTCAGCTGTTCAGATTCGTTCCATTCAGAGACCTGCTGCCACCTCCATTAACTCTTGAGCAAATACGCACTATACTAAGGAGCATTTGACTGTATGTCCATTTGCTTCTTGGATTTTCTCCAGTTTAACTCATGGTTGAGTTCCTATTGACTTTGTAATAACAGCACCTGTCTGTTGATATCTGAAGTAAGACCTCTGGCTTATTCGGTGCAATGACTTACATGACTCTTGACAGATTAATCACACTGTGCTTAAAGAAAATAAAAATTAGCAGTAAGTAATAAGATGCTGTGCGATGCAATGTGGCAGATCGAGTGATGGACTAGGACTCAGAAGGCCTGGGTCTGAATCTCTGTTTGGCCATGGAATCTCTCAATCTCTCTCTCTCTCTCACTGTGTGTGCGTGTGTCACAGGTAAAACCATTCCTTATCTGACTCTCCTTGAAAGCCCTATTAGGGTTGCTTTATGTCAGATGTGATCTGAAAGCACATGACACATTGAGATGTGCTTTTTTTTTCTTATTGCTGTAAATACATTAACATATATCTATCTGTTCTTTGACTCACTACACACCAGGAGAAGTTCCTGTGTTAAAATTAAGCGTATGACCAAGAATCAAGGGAAAAATGTAATAGTGGTAGCATGATGCCGGTGGATTGAGATATGAGAGGGATGGGCACGAAATGGAAAAATTGTGATTTGTTTCGTTTCTTTCCCCTGTGATTTTTTCATTTTGTTACAATTTTTTTAAAATGTATGAAACGAACCAGTAACAAACCGATTCATTACGCTATAAAATGGGTCCCCTGGGTCACAACATTTAAAAGTTGAATAACTCAGCCCCTTTAACCCCAAATCTCTCCAAATTCGGAAGTCTTAAAGGGCAGAGTCCAAGGAAGGTACCCACCAAATTTGGTGCCTCTAGGACCCAGGGGAGCAATTTTACAGAGAAACAAATTCATTCATTTTAAATGAAAAAAACAAACAAACACCAGTTTGTAATGAAACGCTGCTTCCCCGATTCATTTCGTGGTTCGTTTTTCATTTGGTGCCCATCCCTAGATATGAGTAATATGCACTATTCACACGTGACTACTGAGGAATGAAAGACAGCCAAAGCTACTTAAAATGGGAATTTAGCAAGGCTCAGCACAGAATGACTTCAACCAAGTTAACTGTAATTCATGCAGTGGCTGATAATAATTAAACCTGCAAAGAATCTACATTTGTAAGAACACTTTTCTGCATTCGTATTTTTAAAAAAATTGTGTTTGGTTTTGGCAGAGGTATATGAACTACATTTTTCTTTCAATACTTTGTTGGAAGGCCTTGGCCAAAATCCTCTTGCATCATTACACCTCCAAGAGGTGTATCACTTCATGTTAAAAGATCAGATCACTGTAGAAGTTAGCTTAGTGGATCGTGCAACTCAGCACACTATGGACTGAGATCTACGGCAGTCTCCTAACTGGAGGCAATTTGTTTCTGCAAGTCATGCCATTAGTAGCGATGGGACATGGGAATTAAAGGAGTCTTGGTCCCATGATTTGACGGGAATCCCCCAGGCTGAATTACGGGACTCGGAGCCCTCAAACTATCAGGACCCAGAGCAGACCCCTCACCTCCATGCCGTTCCCAGACTGCTTGAAATCCATGAGAAAAGTGACCCCACGGCATCATGGGAGTGGCAACAATTCCCTTTGACACCTGCAGTGCAGCCTGAAACTTTTTCTAACAATTTCAAGAAAGAGCATGAGAATGGCATGGAGAAAAGTAGATTGCTCTTTGGCTGGTTTGAAGGTTTTCAGTTCCATAAATTTGCTTGTAGAGTAGGGTTTCCTGCTGAATTAATGGGACTGAGAGTTATTTAAGTCCAATCCCTTCCTTAGCCATTAGTATTGCCCTTGTATACCCACATTAGAGGATTTGGGCCATTAGAACAAGACATGGATTTCATTTAAAGGCAGCCTCCTTTACTTCTGAATGTTACTGAACAAAGTGGCTCTTCTAGATGCCTTTGGAAAATCCAGAAAGTTTTCAACAAAACTTCAACAAAATAACAATGCCACCCAGATAAGCATTAGCAAAAGGTAAGCCATTTAGAACAATATCCATCAGCCTCTGGAATGTTTTGCTGGCATTACATACTGTAATCCAAAAGCCACTCTCTTGAATTCGAAGAGACCTTTGTATGTGATGCCTGGGTTTCCAGGAGGACATGTTTGTGAAAATTCTGATAGCCACAATTTGGGGTTCAGAGAAGAATTCTTGTTTTGCCAAGATTCTTTATACAGGGCCTGAAAACGATCACTAAAAAATACCTACCTGTACATTTTTAGGTGATTTATAATGCCCAGAATTCAAGGATAATGAAAGTATTTATGAATTTTCACAATATACCACATGTTTTAGTGTTATTGCCACATATCAGTGCTAGACAGCTGACACCTGCAGGGTGAAAAATGGCCCTAGAAATGAAGCTGAGATGAAGATAAAAAGCATTGTAAAGTGATCTATGGTCTAGCATGTCAAGAATGTAGTCTCACAGCGTTATATGAGGGAAAAGATAGTTACATAACGGTTGGGATTTTTTCTCCAGCCCAGAAATAACAGGACTTATATGTCTGCAACCTTCTGTTCTACAAGGGATTCTTTGCAGTATCAAGGAACTATGTGTGGGATATTATTCTACGTGCTTGCCTTTTGAGCCCTTTTAACTTTAAGGCTCTGTTGCAGCAAATATTTCAGAAATGAGAGAGTACCATTGATGAAAAAGAGCTCTGTGAGTGGCTTTTGCAGCGTTTAAACAGATAACAAACATATGTAAAGAAGCAAAAGTTTGAGCAGTCTATGTGTTTCAAGCCAATATATGCTGCAATGTATATCACAGGGTACCATGCTGTGAATTCTTCAAAGAAAGCATTTATCCAAATGGGAGGAAAGGAACTGAACTTTGAAGAAAAAGAAACAGACGTTGGAATCTTGCATTTGATTAAACACAAGTATTTGGTATTTATGTATTGGATATCAGAAGAATATTGTAAGGCATGTGAGTGAAATGATCTTTCACCACTTCATTTAAATTCCTATTATTTTTATCATACTAATAGAAAATGCAAAAAACAGAGGTATTTTAAGGCGCTTGCCCAAAATATCATACCCAGGCACCCTGTAGATGATCGGAATATACCCTGGAGGCAGTTTTGATCTTGTCAGTGGTTTTACCCAGTGATCTATAGCTTCTGTAATTCATGTTTTTAAAACTTCGTTGATAATGAGCAAAAGAGATTATTAAACTAGGGGCAGGCAATGTCAGAGGGTCCATAGGCCTTTTTTCTGGACACACTGTGAACCACTGTGGTCTAATGGATTGCATGATGGATTAGGGTTCAGGAGAGCTGCGTTCAAATCTCCACTCAGCTACAGAAATTCACTGAATAGCAATGATATTTATTTATTTATTTATTGACACTGCCTTTCTCCTTAATAAATCATATAACCTTAAAACATTTTAGTTGCTGTAGTTTGTTGTGCCTTGATGGCATATAGAAAACGAAACTATGGGCCTCTCTTGTGCTGGACCTACTGGAGCAACCAGAAATCACCAATAGGCAATTACCAGTGGTTTTTTAAAAAAAGAATTTGATTTTATTCGAGGTTTTTGTCTAAACCAGGTGGAAGGAAGCTTCATTTCAGAAAAGAATTTATGGCCTTCTGGTGCCACAACGCTTCAGGTGTGTGTGCTTCCCCCCCTTTCTTTTTCAGTTCCCATGGGGCAGTGGAAACTGCAAGAAGTGCAAAAATGGCAGTGGGGGGCAATGGGATGCAGCCCAGTGATTCCTAACCATGCCTTAAATTATAAAACTATTGTATACTGTTAAATTCCGTAAACAGGAATTACCAGTTGCCTTTGAAAGGAAAGAACTACTATACTTCTGTAGCTGAAGAAAAATGTTCTCTACAGGAAAGCAAAGTGTGCAGCTTATACACTGCCCCCATAGTGCTTAACACACTCTCTGGTCAGTTTTTACAATTTTAGTTATGCAGGCTACACATGGCAATCCACCCTCACACCCCCCCCCACTCCCAGTAAGTTGGGTACTGAATTTACTGCTCTTGGATGGATGGAAAGTTGAATGAACCTTGAGCCAGCTACCTGGGATTGAACCTGGGTGGTGAGCAGAACTTTGGTTTCAGCACAGCACTTTAACCAATGTGCCACAAGGCTCCTTTCGTAGCTAAAATCATTGCTCTATGATATATGTCCCCTAGCGACCACTAAACAGAAACCCTTTGAAATAGTGTCACAATGCACTTTGTATGTATGTATGTATGTATGTATGTATGTATGTATGTATGTATGTATGTATGTATGTATGTATGTATGTATGTATGTATAAATAAGCATTTATGAAAAATATAGAGCCATTCCGTCAGTGTGTATCTTTTTATTATAAATCATCATATGTTGATTAAGTTCATACCAATAAGTCATACAGCAGAACCCTGAGAGAATAACGGCTGCAAGAGTTCCTCTGAGTTGCCCTCAAAGAAATAGTGTTTTCACCACTGCAGGGTTAGTATGGCCGAAACTAGAGATGGGCATGCAATGCCAAAATAGCATTTCATATTGTTTTTTGTTTCATTTTTTGTTGTTTCATTTCATTTAGAAAATGATTTTTTTTAAAAAAGTTTCATTTTTGTTTGTTTTTCAGCTGGCCCGCGGTCAGTTGGTACTTTTAAAAAAACCTAGCACCGATCAGCTGGTCCGTGGGGCGGCTGGCGCTTATTTTTATTTATTTTGACATAAATAAATGAAAACAATACGGAACGAAATGAAAATTTCCATTTGGTTTTGTTTCATTTTTTAAAAGGGCACTTTGTTTTTTGTTTTGTTCTGTAATGAAATGAAAAACGAAAAATGAAATAAAAAAATATTCATTTCGTGTCCATCTCTAGTCAAAACGGTACCGTTTCCACCATTTCTGGAGGAGGAAGAGGAGTGGTTCAGGTAGGACCTCTTCTGCTACAGTGATTTCTGGTGCACAGGTTGATTTGTCTCCGCAGTTTAACGCCTGTTGTGGCGTGATACCTTACTAAAAGATTTGGAAAGAATCTGCCACAGAACATATTATAGATCTGAATCTGCCACTGTAGTTCTCAGCCATAGCAGTCTTTTTTTTTAAAAAAATGGTGACTTTAGGAGGTGGCCCATTTCTGCTATTTAAAATATCTCAGAAATTCTTTCCTAAGTTCAATTGTGCCCTGAATATTCAGAGTTTAATCCCACCACCCCTTCAGATTTAGCACCTTAGGTGCTCAAAGCAACAATGTGTTTAGAGTGTACCACAGTTGTTTAATATCTAAACGACGATACTTACTCTCTCTGAGTTTAGCTGTAGACTTCTGTAATAGCCCAGTCATCACCTTTCCATTAGAAGCAGCAATGTTCTTTGGTAGCATCATAATTAAACTGACTGGGCAATGTTAGAATTCCTCTAAAGAAACAAACAATCACTATTTATAATTCTAGTTTTAAATGTGACAAATGTGCAGTTGCTGTGTGATCAAATGATCGCCTTACTTACCAATGACCCAAATGAATTTGTGCTTTCTGGAATAAATTGTTTTTCCTTTTGTCCCTGGCTGGATATAGGTATTCTGCACATAACCCCATACTCTAAGTCACCTTGAGTGCATCTGGAAGGAGTTTTATGTAGTGAATTTAGCCTTGGAATGTTGAACGTACTGTTCAAAGTAAAAGGGAAAAAAAGAGAGAGAGGTATGATTCTCCATCAAAGGATACTACAGTACTAGGAGTGCCAACGATATTTCAGGAAAACTCAAGACAAACAAAAGAGTCCTCTGTGACGATTTTCTGGTAAATCTGATTTGTAGCTTCAGTAATACATTCAGAGACGATCTGCAGCCTGCATGCTTACAGTATTGTCAGCTGGTCCTACTGTGTCACAGTGGAATTGTATGCCTCTGGATCACTGCTTAACCTGGAAAGACCTAGGATGAGTGATATGTTTTCTATCATCCCTGATTTATTCATTGCTGTGTATCAACTGGTGATATTCA
Source organism: Phrynocephalus versicolor (assembly GCA_023846285.1). Classification (NCBI taxonomy): domain Eukaryota; kingdom Metazoa; phylum Chordata; class Lepidosauria; order Squamata; family Agamidae; genus Phrynocephalus; species Phrynocephalus versicolor. Next base: position 53,343,430 of record JAHTLZ010000010.1, read on the forward strand.
TGGGGCTTCCAGTAATATTTTCTTTAGGATGGCAAAGAAGGTAGTTTTTGGGAATAACCTCTTGCATTTCTACCAGTGGCTGCCTTGTACCACCAGGGTGAAAAAAAAGTGTTAATGGTTATTCTTTGATAGTAATATGTATTACAGTATTAGTATTTGGAAACTGCAAGCAGGCTGTTATTTTCTTCTGTCTTCAGCAATGTAACAAAGTCTGTGGCTGTAAAAACAAAGCAACTAATCTTTTCCTTTTGTTCTCAGAAGTTGCATCTTCAGGTGAGAAACAGAAAAATTGGGAAGACTCTTCTATCCAGTTATATATTTACATTTCATTAAACAATGTGTCAACGTTCCATCATCCCAAATGCCACAAAGCAGTATTTATTGTATATGTGTATTACTGAGAAAAGAATACAATGCTTCAAAACGTTGATTTCATTTCTTAAAGTGCCTTAGTTCCTTTCAGCCTTGAAACAATCTTCATTTATGTTTTCAACGAGACAGGGCAGGAGGGAGGAATACTGGTTGAATATAAAACAATGCTTTAAAAACCATCCATATTTACAGAAGTTTTGTACTGGGATACAAAAGAAAAATGTCTGCCGCTTAAATGCAAGAACCAAACCTAACAATACAGCCACTCAAAAGCCAAGTGTCAAAAGGTTTTCAGTATTTTCCCCTCGAGATCCCATGGGTAAACCATTTCATCTCTGAAAATGTATTTAACTGAGGCTTGAGATGAGAACAGCCCTAGATTTGAAACTGTCTGTGCCTGTAGGTGGGCAGGCCACCTTTTGACCTCTCCCGGAAATAAGAGCATCTATTTAGACAAGTTCAACTTTAGCATTGGGATAAACAGCGACCACATCATATCCCTCTGGTGGCTTAACCCTTTCCTTAGCATGTGTCTCGCAGTAGAGCTGCTCCTCGATGAAGAAGTAGCCTCTTTGCTTGAGGTTCAGCCCGCAGTCATCACACATGAAACACTCAGCGTGGTAGAGCTTGTCGCGGGCTTTCACTATTGTACCACTATCAGAGGACAAAGCAAAAGAAAGGCAAGATTAGATAGGTACACATTTTTAAAAACATTAAACTTGTTTATTGCATGGGCATGTCAGGGCTCCATTTTTCCTGAGTCTCATGTTAGAAACATCTCTCAACCCAATCCCCGATCCCTCTTCCCTTTCACCTACACATCACACAGCCTGCCTTAAAGGCACCTGCGACGTTGTATGCAGTGCTGCAGCCTCCAAATGTCTCTACATTTGTGCCTGCATTTCCATCACATGCAGATCTTTCCTGGCAACAAGACTGGGCAATAAAATGCTATTTCTGAAGCAGGATCAGATGTGTACATTCTTTCTTCTGCCGTGGGGCACCCAGATAGCATGGTATATCACTCTTAAATCCTTGAGAAACATGCTGCCCAAATGCGCTCTCCTACGGCTTTATTTCCACCCTGCATGTCACACTGCCTTATGGTATACATTACAGCAGGATTCTTCAGTGCAGCAGGTGGTGTGTTCATTATTTAGTTTTACCAAAGAGTATATTAAACAGAAAAGCTCTCGGGGAGATTCATGTACTTACACAATTCCATTGCCACATCTGGTGCACTCAGGGAGCATCTGTAAGCCAGACATGGCTCCACCCAGTTTTGATACTGGAGATTTAAGATGCCTTGGACTGGCCAGCCTGTCATGTTTTTCACCTGCCAAGAATTTAAGATCATATTTCAGAGTTATCTAATTTGGAGGCATGTGGAATGTTATGAATAAGCAAACTTATCAGTCTGAGGAAACAACTAATACTGAAATGCTACAGGCAAACGGTACATAAGACTGTCCCATGGATTCTTATCCTCCTTGCCACTGGAGTGATAAGGAGGTTCTAAGAGTGCATCTGGGTGGTATAAGTGCCTGGATATCAATGAAATTTACTTCTGAGTAAACAAAGCTGGACTAGGATTGCAATTATGACAGTAGAAGCATTAATGGAAGCATAGGAATACAGGATGCAGAAAACCAGCAGGAGCTATTCTTTATAAGAAACATCTTAAGATGTGGCTACTTAGGAGGGCTTTCCCTGGTTATTCGTTTCAGCCATTATGTCTTGCTGATCACTTACCCTCTTGTGTATTCTGGTCTACTTCTGCTTTTATTGATTTAGATTGACTTAGTGTTGTTATTTTGTTTATTACATTGCATTGTAATTTTTTATATATTATGTTTAATGGAGATATCTGTTTGTTTAACCCTGCAAGTAAACTGCCCAGAGTGGCCTTTGTTGCCAGATGGTGCAGTATACAAGTCAAATAAATAAATAAATAAATAAATAAATAAATAAAATTATGTTTATTGCACAAAGTAGTCCACACATGGCTGATTGTTGGACAGATGTTAGACAGGTGTGCTCAGGTTACTGTATTTCTAGCCCGCAGGAAAAAAGTTTGTTCCCTGAGGTCAAAGTAACCTAACACGGAGAAGGTGGGAGAGGTGGATGAGAACTTCTGGGACATGATATTCAAAGTGAGAGTTCTTCTGCCATGACCGACAGTCAAATGTAGAACTGCCATTATCATAGAAATCTGTGATCCCACTGCAGATTTTTATGGAGCAGTATGTACAATTCTGCACCTGAAAAAAGGCTGTCATAAAGATGGAAAAGGAGGAGAAAAGGTAAACTAAAATGCCCAGGGGCTAGAAAAACTGTTAGGCACAGACATTACCTTTGGGACTACATGTCTTAGGGAAAAGATGAGCAAGGGGAAATACTGTACAAATGAAGAAAATCATGCATTGTGTGAAGGAAGTAGACATGGAATCTCCGCCGCGGCGGCGGCGGAGGGGGGGCGGAGGAGGGCGAGGGCGGCAGGGGAAGCGGCAGCAGCAGCAGCAGCGACGGGGAAGCGGTGCCGACGGGCGGCGACGTTTACTTCTATTAATTACATGGTGGACGAGTGCTGGATGGACTATCTGGAGCGCACGGAGGGCGGCGGCTTCGTCCATCACGCCCGGCCCAAGGCGAGCGCGCCCTGCTCCGGATCCCCCCCCCGCAAACACACACGCCACGGCCCTTCTCGGTGGCCTTTTGGGGAATGGGGGACTCTGCAGACGCTCCCCCCCCACCAGCACCACCACGCTCCCGGGAGGACGATGAAGCCGGGAGGGAAGGGAATGGGGGACACCAAGCTGCGGCGCCGTCCGAAAAACACCAGGCCTGAGTCGCCCCCCCTCCCTCGCCCCCCTCCGCCCTCCCCCCCTCCACTCACCTCAAGACGCGCCGGAAGAACCGGGCTCGCGGCGAGGGTGGGCGGGTAGTTTCCCCTTCTTCCGCCTCATTCGCTTACGCATGCGCCCAAAAGGAAGCTTCCCCACCTACTCAATCTCAAACCCCTGGGTCCTAATCATTTCCAGGAGCCAGGCCGCCGCCACAATGATTTGAAGTTCCTCGGGCGGCGGCCCGGTGCGGACTGCTTCACGGACCGGCACCGGTCTGCGGACCGGGGGTTGAGGACCACTGCCATAGACGAAATGGAGTAGCCCTCATAGTCAACAATAGAGTGGGAAAAGCAGTGCTGGGATACAACCTAAAAAATGATAGAATGATTTCGGTACGATTCCAAGGCAGTCCTTTCAACATCACAGTAATCCAAGTTTATGCACCAACTACTGGTGCTGAAGAGTCTGCGACTGACCAGTTTTATGAAGACTTACAACAACTTCTAGAACTGACACCAAAGAAAGATGTTCTTCTCATCATAGGGAATTGGAATGCTAAAATAGGGAATCAAATGATAAAAGGAATAACTGGCAAGTTTGGCCTTGGAGTTCCAAATGAAGCAGGGCAAAGGCTAATTGAGTTTTGTCAAGAGAACAAGCTGGTCATTGCAAACACTCTTTTCCAACAACACAAAAGGCGACTCTACACATGGACATCACCAGATGGACAATACTGGAATCAGATTGACTATGCAGCCGAAGATGGAGGAGCTCTATACAGTCAGCAAAAACAAGACCTGGTGCTGACTGTGGCTCAGATCATCAGCTTCTTATTTCAAAATTCAAACTTAAACTGAAGAAAGTAGGGAAGACCACTGGGCCAGTCAGGTATAATCTAAGTCAAATCCCTTATGAATACACAGTGGAAGTGAAGAATAGATTTAAGGAACTAGATTTGGTGGACAGAACACCTGAAGAACTATGGATGGAGGCTTGTAACATTGTACAGGAGGCTGCAATGAAAACTATTCCAAAGAAAAGAAAATGCAAGAAAGCAAAGTGGTTGTCCAACGAGGCCCTACAAATAGGGGAGGAGAGAAGGGACACAAAATGCAAGGGAGAAAGGGAAAGATACAGAAAATTGAATGCAGACTTCCAAAGAATAGCAAGGAGAGACAGGGCGGACTTCTTGAACGAACAATGCAAAGAAATAGAGGAAAACAACAGAAAAGGAAAAACCAGAGATCTGTTCAAGAAAATTGGAGATATTAAAGGGGCATTTCGTGCAAAGATGGATATGATAAAGGACAAAAATAGTAGGGACCTAACTGAAGCAGAAGAGATCAAGAAGAGATGGCAAGAATATACAGAGGAATTATATCAGAAAGATCTGGATGTCCCTGATGACCAAGACAGCATAGTTGCTGACCTGGAGCCAGACATTCTGGAAAGTGAAGTCAAGTGGGCCTTAGAAAGCATTGCAAACAACAAGGCCAGCAGAGGTGACGGCATTCCAATTGAACTATTTAAAATCTTAAAAGAGGATGCTGTAAAGGTGCTGCACACGATATGCCAGCAAATTTGGAAAACCCAGCAGTGGCCAGAGGACTGGAAAAGATCGGTCTACATCCCAATCCCAAAGAAAGGAAACGCCAAAGAATGCTCCAACTATCGCACAATTGCACTCATTTCACACACTAGCAAGGTTATGCTCAAAATTCTACAAGGCAGGCTTCAGCAGTATGTGGAAAGAGAACTTCCAGAAGTGCAAGCTGGATTTCGAAGGGGCAGAGGCACTAGAGATCAAATCGCCAACATGCGCTGGATTATGGAGAAAGCAAGAGAGTTCCAGAAAAACATCTACTTCTGCTTCATCGACTATGCCAAAGCCTTTGACTGTGTGGACCACAACAAACTATGACAAGTTCTTAAAGGAATGGGAGTGCCTGACCACCTTATCTGTCTCCTAAGAAATCTATATGTGGGACAAGCAGCAACCATCAGAACTGGATATGGAACAACTGACTGGTTTAAAATTGGGAAAGGAATACGACAAGGCTGTATACTGTCACCTTGCCTATTTAACTTATATGCAGAGTACATCATGCGAAAGGCAGGTCTGGATGAGTCACAAACCGGAATTAAGATTGCCGGAAGAAATATCAACAACCTCAGATACGCAGATGATACTACTCTGATAGCAGAAAGTGAGGAAGAATTAAAGAACCTCTTAGTGAGGGTGAAAGAGGAGAGTGAAAAAAAATGGGCTGAAGCTCAACATCAAAAAAACTAAGATCATGGTCACTGGTCCCATCACCTCCTGGCAAATAGAAGGGGAAGAAATGACAGAGTTTATTTTCTTGGGCTCCTTGATCACTGCAGATGGCGACTGCAGCAATGAAATAAAAAGATGCCTGCTTGTTGGGAGGAAAGCAATGGAAAACCTAGATAGCATCCTAAAGAGCAGAGACATCACTTTGCCAACTAAGGACAGGATAGTCAAAGCTATGGTTTTTCCAGTAGTGATGTATGGAAGTGACAGCTGGACTATAAAGAAGGCTGATCGCCGCAGAATTGATGCTTTTGAGCTGTGGTGCTGGAGGAGAGCCTTGAGAGTCCCCTGGACTGCAAGGAGATCAAACCTATCCATCCTGAAAGAAATCAACCCCGAATGTTCACTGGAAGGACAGATTTTGAAGCTGAGGCTTCAGTACTTTGGCCACCTCATGAGGAGAGAGGACTCCTTGGAAAAGTCCCTGATGTTGGGAAAGATCGAAGGCAAAAGGAAAAGAGGATGACAGAGAATGAGATGGTTGGACGGTGTCATCGATGCAACCAACATGGATTTGACCAAACTCCGGGAGGCAGTGGAAGATAGGAAGGCCTGGCGAGCTCTGGTCCATGGGGTCATGAAGAGTCGGACACGACTGAACGACTGAACAACAACAACAAAGGTTTTATGGCACCACAGAAGTGAAACAGACGGTCTGACAGAACATGATTCTACTGGTCACACCTGCAAAAGGTCAGCTGGTTGGCAACCTTACCATGGAATAAAACTCTAGAGCCCCCCCCC
>JAHTLZ010000010.1:53349763-53364312 GCA_023846285.1 Phrynocephalus versicolor
CCCCCCCCCCCCAGTTCAACGTTGTATTTTTTAATCAGAGCTTGGAAATATTGAGAGGCAAGTAACAACTGGTCACTTTCAGCACTAGACTTCACTGCACCTCTACAAGAGGTGTCAGTTAGGACAGCTTCACCTGAAGGTGTGTGGTAGGACAATTCCAGTTTGTGAGAGTTGAGATAAGAATGTGCTTTGTTTTTCAATTTGTCCCCATCTCTAGATGTCAGGAATACATTTGCCTCCATTTAGGTTGGTCCTAGGTGGTACTGAACCCTAGTCGCTTACATACATATTGGATTCCTTGTTCTGTCATCATGGAGCTCTTCCAGCGTGCAAGGTCTGTCTGTCTGTCTGTCTCTTGGTGAGAGAGCATAAGCTCTCTTGCTGCTTAAGCCAGAAAAAGAAGTCCCACTGCCTCTGTTACCATGCTAGAATCAACAGCATTCATGGCTGCTGTTCGTCCCATTTTTTGTGTGGTCTCCCTCCAACCACAATTTTTTATCCTTCAACTAAGCCATGCATAAATAACTTTGTGAAAGAAAAAAAAAGATTCGACATTCACAAACATTCTTTTCTTGCTTTGTGGCTTGTGGGCTCATCTTTCATGGCTGAGAGGCACCTACCAAGATAGCTGCTAGGCTTCCTTACAACTCCTGTCAGATTCCTTACAGAAAACACTTCTTCTTTAGAGACATATTCAAAAATGAAATCCAGAACTTCCAGAGCGAAGAGGGGAAAATATGGTATTGTACAGATCTCTGCTATTCTGATTTACAACAATGAGGTTCTTAACGTTAGTGCATTTGTTGTTGTCATTGTGTGAAATTCAATGGTTTCTGACCTATGGTGACCCTATGAATTGATAACCTCTTTTGAAAATGGAAGGACATGATCTGAAATGGAGATGGCATGCCTTTGTGTGGTATGAGAGAACACAAGATTTTAAACAATTCAATAATTACATACTACGAAGAGCACTACTTTGGACATGGAATAAAGCCAGAAACTATTGTGTAACAAATACTGTAGTATCTATATAAGTCCTAACTGATATGTATATATATGAAATAGAAAAGTAAAGAATTGTAATGTGCCTTGCCAATCCTGCATCCCCCTATTTTCTCTTTACCCTTTACCTCTACCCTCCCTTTCTAACCTACTCCAACCATATTTCTTTCCTAATTTGTTCCTTATAATGTCTATTACCTGAAAAAAATAATAAATTTAAAAAACCTGATAACCTCTAAAATGTCTTGACATGAACAGCTGCATTCAGCTTTTGCAAAATAAAGGCCACAGTTTCCTTTACTGAAAACAATATGTTAAACTTGGTCTTTCCTCTTTTCCCACTGCCTTAAACTCTTTCTTCAAAGCATTACTGTCTTTTCCAGTAAGTCTTGTACTGTTGTGTCCAAGGTAAAGTTACGTCAGTTTAGTATTTTAACTTTGAGGTGATTGGTCGTTATGTGCTGTCATGTCAGAACTGGCTTGTAGAAACCTTAATGCGGTTTCCAAGGTAACTGATATGATTAAGGTTTTATCAGTTCTACACCCCCAAGTCAATTTCTATGGGCTGAGCAGGGATTTGAATCCAGGCCTCTTGAGTTACTCTATCTGTACTGTACTGGCTATCTTGATGTGATTCACATCTATTTGACAGCCCCTGGTCCATCACGTTTTCCATGAACACCACCCATCAAGATTTTCCCTGTCAACTTTCTTCACTATCCACCTTTCAGATCTGTACTATGGATCACCTTGGCCCTGGTCTCCTGTGAAAATTTCCCTTCCAGGAGCCAACTGTTGCCTTCGCCCACTGTACCGACCTATCACCTGAGCATCAACTGTATGTGTGGAGGCAGCAGCCAGGTCAGTCTGGCCTGCTGCCTCTGAGAATGGTGGCTGAGCCAGTAGAAAGTAAGTAGGGCCAGTGGTTGGAGTGAGGATGAGCCCAGTGGGGTGGGGGGTGGGGCAGGGCACTGGAAGCATAGTGGTGGCAAGGAAGGGGGCTTGGGGTGGTGATTTATTTCTTCATGATTTATTTCTTCCAATTGTTTTGTCAGCAGCTTTCACATCACTTTCTAAAATAAATGTTCTTCAAGATTCTGCTTTAAATGAATCTATCATCTTTTTAATTCTTCAGTTGTTTGCGTCTATCTTGTTTTTATTTTATTCTAAGAATATACTCTGTTGATAATTCAACATTCATAATCTTGGGGGTTATATTTTCCTTTGGTTTCTTGGATCTCATGGGGAAAAGAATATTGTTTTTCCTTTTATAGTATTGCTACCTTTCCCCTCATTTAACAAATTCCCTCTAATCCCATATACCAAATTGTTGCCTTCAGAGAGTTTTACAAAATTACCTTTCTGCTTTGTTTCTAACTCCTAGGTTAAATTCTCTGGCAGTATTTGGTTCTGCCTTATTCCATCTCTTTGCATTCCAATTGAAGCAAGAGAAAAAGGAAATTTACTTTAGAGTATAAATAAATTAAAAGTAGGTGGGTCACTTAAACAGTACAAGAGCAAAATCTAAACAGGCATAACCGTATCTTCTTACAGTAAATGTCCACCTCAGCCACCCGCATATCCTTTGGGCTAAACTGCCTGTAAGGCACAGTTGCTTGCTACTGCATCCTATGTTTTAATCAAAAACCACTTGCTAAACTTTGAGTGGAAACAGAGAGCTCATTATTTCTCCTGAGACTATCTTTACCTGGAAATGCTATTTTTAGTGATGGTAGCGAGATTGCTTTTTAGAAAGAATGGACCAATGGCCATCCCTGCTGAGTGGCTCTAAGAGGAGAAGTTGACTTAACATTTCTACCAATAGCTGTCACAATATGAGAAAAGGGACACTGGAATATCAAGGGTGGAACTTCAGGGGCCCTGGAAGGGATGGGGGGCTTTTTTCCTCTGTGACCTTCTGGGAGCTACACCATCCCTTTTTGAGTGGTGTGAAAAATCACTTCCAGCTGAAAAAACACAACAAAAGGGAACATTGTACAGTGCTGACCCTGGGGTTGTTGGAGGTCAGCCAGGGCCACCGGAAAGTAGGTTTGCCACTCTCTCTCTCACTCTCTCTCTCTGTGTGTGTGTGTGTGTGTTCGTTAGAGTCGTGACTGACTCTTCGTGACCCCATGTCCATGGAGTTTTCTTGGCAGGAATACTGGAGTGGTTTGCAGCACCTGGTATTCCCTGGTGATCACCCATCCAAGTACTAACCAGGGCCGACCCTGCTTAGCTTCTGAAATCAGGCGAGATGCTTAGAGCATCTAGACATAGCCAGGTTTGCCACCCTATAGGCTGCTAAACTCTGAAAATGTTGTGTCTATTCAATTCAGGGGATCTACAGAACAGGTCGTAGCCCGGTACATACACTTTCTAGCAGTATTTTCTCTGTGACACTGAAGGACAATAGCAGAGGCATTACGGTATTTGTTCTACTATGAGCCCAGGGTTTCTGTTGGTTTGTTTCAGTAAAAGACTATGTTTTAGATGAAGCCAACAGGTTTGTCTACCTGCCACATACATACATTCCTGACAGTGAGGATGGAGTCCAGTAGGAGCTGAGACACCCCTGCATTGATAACAGACCTCTAATAGGATGGGATGTTCACAAAATTACATTAAAAGAATTGAAAAGTTGTATCCCTCACCATTTTCTCCAGCTTCCAACATTCCTTGTAGATATCTGAAAGATCCGGACTGCTTAGGTTCTGAAACAGGCCTCTCATAATCCTGCAGCATTTTGTACACATCTGAGTCCATGTCAATTCCATTTTTGTTTCTTGGTAGAGACCGTAAAGGGTCAGCACTGTACAATGGAAAAAGGGAAGTCATGAAAAAATTGAATGCTAGAGAAGAAGCCAGGAGTTCATCAGAAAAAGACAAAGTCTTGTGAAATGGGCAGATATTTTATAGTATTTTCTTATACTTCCTTCCCTTCCCACCCCCCAGACAAAGCCAATCGTTTCTTAATTATCTCCTAAACAAATCCCATTTCAATTTTAACAGAGATTCAGTTGATCTTGATTAGGTTTTCCTTTTCAGAGACAATCCATAATAGGAAAAGAATTGCACAATTATGAGGATCCAAGTGGTACAAACTGGAACACTGTCACTCCACTTGCTGCTGTGCACTACAGTCTAAGACTTTACAAAGACTGCAAAATGACAGGATAGCTAGTTTCATTCTTTGTGATCATGGATCTTTTAAAAAACAGACTGTATTACAGTCATACCTCGTACAATGTAGTACTTGCATAACGAAAAATCCGTACAACGAAATTTTTTTTTGCCCCCCCTCCTTCCCCCTTCCCTGTTTTCTCTGCTAACGGGGCTGAGTGGGCGTGTGCGTGTGCGTCTGGTGGGGGAAGGGGCGCCCCGTGTTCTCCCTCCCCCTCCCCTCCTAATGCAGATAATTCTGCATTACTTGTTCCAGCAGGATTTGTTCTCTGCAGAGCCTTCGGGGTCGAGCGAGGACTCGCCGCCGGGCTGCTCTTGGGGGGCCCGCCGCCGCCGCCGCCCCCGTCGCCCGTGAGGCCCTTGCCCTTACTGCCCTTGCTGGGCGACTCCTGCAGCAGCTGCTCCAGGCAGGCGGTGCCCGGCAGAGAGGAGCTCTTCTGATGGGAGAGGGGCGCGCCGGACTCCTCCTCCTCCTTTCGGGCGCCCGAGGCGCCCCCATCCCCGCCTCCCCGGGGGGGGGCTGGGCGGCGGCGCGGGCAAGGAACAGACCGAGGGCGAGGCCGAGGCCGAGGCGGGGCCGGGGCGCTGGGGCGGGGGAGGGTGGTGGTGGAGCAGGTGCTCCCGCAAGCGGCACAGCGCCGATCCGCCCTCGCTGGTGACGGCCTCCAGCGGCTCGGCCGTGGAGGAGCAGCACAAGTTGGGCTGCGAGGAGGAGAAGACCCGGTCCAGCACGTGCTTCCAGCCGCCCCGCCGAGGAGGAGGAGGAGGGGGGCGCCCCTTCTCGCCGCCGGGCTCCCCTGGCCCCCGCTCGGCCCCCGCGGCGCCTCCTCCAGAGGTGTGTGTGTGTGTGTGTGCGTGTGCGTGCGTGTGAGTGAGTGAGAGAGAGAGAGAGAGAGAGAGAAAGAGAGAGAGGAGGGAACGGGCCGGTGGCTGGCGGGGCCTTTGGAAGCGCCGCCGCCGCCCGTGTGTGTGTGTGTGCGTGTGTGTGTGTGTGTGCGTGTGCGTGCGTGCGTGTGTGTGTGCGCGCGCCGAGCCAGCGGGTGTGTGTGTGTGGGAAATCCGCCACCCTCCCCCCCTCGGAACAAAGTCCGCCGCTGGTGCGCCCTCCTGCCCTCCCCCCCTCGGGGGCTCCGGCAACAGGTGAGGGTGGGAATTCCCGGCACGGTCCCCCAAGCCCCCCCCACCCCAGGCCAAGTGGCCCACCCCACTCCCTCCCCCCACCCCCGCGGCCATCTCCGTCCGACCACCTGCGGCCGGCCGGGAAAGAGGGAAGGAAGGAGGGGAGAGGAGGGACAGCAGACACGGAGGGGGGGTGAGCCGCCCGCCCGCCCCCATTGCCCCAAAAACCCGCCCCCCGTCGCCCCAAAAAAACCCATAGGAATGCATTGAAATGGATTAAATCCAGTTTCAATGCATTCCTATGGGAAATGACAATTTGTACAACGTAAAACTTGTATAACGTAATTTGTTCTGGAACGAATTAATTACGTTATACAAGGTACCACTGTATATTGGATTACTGAAGAACTTGGAAAATATGTGTAAGAGCAGGGACAATAAATTGCTATAGAGATATGTGTCTCTCTGTACAGTAATCCCCTGCCTATCGTGGGGGTTAGGGATCCAACCCGACCTGCAATAATGGAAAATCTGCAATATGCGGATGCTGGGTGGGGTCGGGACTGGGGGGCCTATCTGGGGCCTCCTACACTTACCTGAGGCCTGACGCTCCCCTGAACAGGCCTCTGACAGGCTTCCTGGTCCTGCCAGAGGCTCCAGAAGTGGTTTCGGGCAATCCAGAAGCCATTTCCGGTTTTCTGGAAGTCACTTCCGTTTCACCGGAAACCACTTCTGGGGCCTCTGACAGGCCCACAACGTTGGAGGCCCATTCGGGGCAGTGCCAGGCCTGGCGTAGTGCAGGAGACCTCAAACGGGCCTATGCAGCTTGTCCCAGGAGCCCTTTGTTTCATATACTGGGACCGCAGTATATGAAACGTGAATTGGCGGAGGATGGCTGTAACATGCAACTAGTTAACCAATTTAAGCCAAGGTTAAAATATTCAGGACAACTACAGTAACATTCTCTGTGCTAAGAGTCAGGATGGGACCTCAGGGTATATTTGTACAGAAGAACAAATTACGTGCCCCATTTTGTTGTCCATGTGTGTGAGCTTTCCCATTTTGTTTTTAGGTCTACCTTAGTGCCACAAGATGGCATTTGATGTGTTGTTGCTAGATCTGCAGTCACATAGTTTTGTAACTGTTCCTAATCTACCGCTGTGGGAAGCACATTATTACTCCAAGTTCAAAGGTCTCAATTGGATCAGCACAGACCAGAAGAATTCCAGTCTCAAGCCTTAATATTTCATTTGCCACAAAAATGTTTGCATGCTCCCCCTTTTAGAGAGCTTCCTTATGCCTTTATTTTAATAGTCTGCAGCAGCCACATGTGTGATTTGTCATCCTGTTTGCAGTCCTCCTTTATGCTAATTCATTGTGTAGATACACATATAAACATAGGAACATTCCATTGTGATGCTCATCCTTCCTTTGCTAAACTACTTAAAAAAAGATTTTAACATCTTTTTCTATTTAATAGTAGTATCTTGTAACAAATTATGTAGGCGGTATTCCTATACGGTAGATACCATTATATACAGGGATGTTGGTAAGTCTTGGGTATGACTCCCAAGTCCAAGTCTGAGTCTTTGTTACCAGGTCCTGAGTCCCAAATTCCAAGTCCAAGTCCCTACTGAAAACAAATCTTCCCCCCAAAAAGGGAGGGGTGGATGAGTTCAGAGTGATAGGTAAAGTCTGAGTCACTGAAGAAGAAAAACACTGAGTCAAGTCTGTTGAGTCACCAGAGTGACTTAATTCCAATTTGACAGCGAGTCCTGTGACTGCCCATCACTGATTATATATCATTAATATATAAACGCATCAATCAGCTTTTCTGTTCATCTCACGACTTTTCAATTGCAGCAAATATAATATTTTTTTGTATTTGGAATATGAACATTGGAATATGAACATTCATATTCCAAATACAGTGGTACCTTGTATAAAGAAATTAATTCATTCCAAATGAAATTATGTTAAGCAAAATTCCCTTTATACAAATTTCCCATAGGAATGCATTGAAAATGGAGTAATCCAATTTTTATGTTGTACGGATTCGCCCCATAGGAGATTATGTTAAGCAAATTTCCCCTATCTCCGAAATTTTTATGTTGTACAGATTTTATGTTATACAAACTGTTTGTTATACGAGGGTCCACTGTACTGTACTTTCATTTCGCTTACAACTTCCTTCCCACAACACTGCAGTCTCCTTGGATAGGTTTTGTTAAAGTATCTGAATGGTCATGCCTAGTTCACCACTGCACCTTGGAGGAGATGTGATTTGGAGACCGCTCATCTGTGAGGGAAGGTTGAGATCTGCATTGCTGTTGGAATACAGCCGTGTAGGGTTATTGTACTGAAAGTTTGCTGTCTGTTTGTCGTCTGTTGGATTTCCTCCAGGCGGAAAGTTTGCAGGTCTTCTGCTTGGAACTGGCCCATTATCCTAAAGAGAAGGGGAGTGGGGAAGAGAAAGAGAAATTTTGTATCATAGCTTGAGCAATGACATTAAGCTACTTGTTAAAGATCACATCTCTAGCAGTCATTCGTGGGCAGCCTTTCAACTGCTAACAATCTAACATTCTGTAGCAGTTGACTTGTAAATAAAGAATCGGAAGAGACAAGTGTGTTAGGGAGCAAAATAACATGCTTGAATTACTCACATCAGACTTTGTGGAATGTCTGCTGTGTTTTGTCTGTTTTGTTTTGTTTCAATTGTGTTTCATTTAGTTGGGGTTTTGTTAACACAAACATTCACAACTCCAGAACAGAAGAATGTAGCCAAATTCTAATGGTGCAGACTTAGGCTTCATCAACAATGGGACCTTGGAAGTTTCTTACATGCTTCTTACTGTCGATGTGGGACACTCAGCTCAAGAATAGGACTCAGAATTGTCTTATTCTGGGATGTTTGCTAATTCCTATTCAGATTAATTGGACAACAGGGGGACAGACCTTCTTCACAATTTTTCTTCCCCTGCAATTTAACATCCTGTCCTCTCTATATCCTCATTTTCCCTCCCCCTTCCTCTGAGTTCAACTTCAGGGGCCATTTTTTTCACCAGGTACAGTTACCTCCCCTCAAGTGGCAGTGGTGATGATAAAGCCAAGAGAGAGAAGGCAAGCAAATGGGCAGAAGTGAGTGTGTGGCACAGGAGAAGGCATTGCAAATGAACCCCAGAATGAGAACCAGGCCTGCTTATGGAAAACTGTTGCACTGTAGTTCTTCCCTGTAATATATGTAACAACTTCCCCCAACCCAAACTAGGCTGAGATCTCCATCATTATTTCAAGAAGAAGAAAATAAATGTGTTATACATTCTTACATCTGTCTTTGCCTCTTTTTTTGGCAATCTTTTGTTTTAAGTAATCCAGGGAGTCACATTTTCCATAGCTGCCTTTAATCCTAGGAATTCTGTAAATCACTGAGTATTAAATAAAATGAGTTTTAAATCCATATGGAGTTATTTTACAAGGTTATAATTATTGCCTCACTGCTTTGCAGAAGATGTACAACCAGACTGGGATGTATCTCAAATATGTTACACCTTGGGGAAGATTTATCCATAAAGAAACGTCACTCTTGTTAATGCTACATGGTAGTGGTATTGTGGTGAGACACCAGGAGGTCATTTTGAGCAGTGGAAAGCAAATGCTTACAAATTTATGAGCTCCAAAGGACCAATGTCCCTTCAATGGGCATGGCTATCAATTTTTCATTACGTTCCAAAAGTTACCTGATGTCCCATTTAGGCTCCTAAAATCAGCACAAGCCACATAGCAATATTGTATGAGAGGTGAATCAATCTGAAAAGTGAGGAGGAAACATCCTGCAGAATTGAAGTCATTATGGACATGTACCCCTCCCCCAAAAAGTTTACCAGGACAAAGCCCCCCCCCCCCGCAGCGAAGAGAAGTAGCAGCAGCCAGTGAGCAAAAATGTCACTGCTGCTACTTCTGTAAACAGGCTATAAAAGACCACCCACCCTTGGTACTGATCAATGGGAAGCTTGTTGATTGAAGAATGCATTTTAAAAGCTTAAAAGAAATAGGCAGATAAGTAGATAGACAGGCAGATGGATTAGGAGTTGCCTACTGCAGAACCTGTAGTAACCCAGCGGAAAAGGGACCACTAGAAGGAAATCAAGATAGCCTAGAATATTTCACTGCATTTTTAAACTGTTACTGAGTTCACTCTCCCTCGGTTCTTACATCCTGTTGTAAGTGAAATGTACTGCCTCCTACAAACCCTTTCCAACATGGATAATCCCTGCGCAACTTCCCAACATGATAGAAGTAATTTTGAAGATGCAATCTTTTTCCTAACCATCATTTTCCCTGCCCACCAAATTACCGTAAACAATAACATGTAATAACAGAATGTCCATATCCTTATTCAGAAAATCAGCTTTCTGTTTCTGTTACTGTAGGATCCAGGATCTCTGCTGGAGTGGCTGGTAAGACATATGATGAGAAGGACTGGCAAACCCTGCTGTATGCATATAAAAGGTATGAGTGTGGGCTCAAGTGAGTGGGGAGATGGGATTTCTTAAATGTGGGCTGGAAGGACCTTGAGACTAT
Organism: Phrynocephalus versicolor; assembly: GCA_023846285.1. NCBI lineage: Eukaryota > Metazoa > Chordata > Lepidosauria > Squamata > Agamidae > Phrynocephalus > Phrynocephalus versicolor. The sequence goes on from JAHTLZ010000010.1 coordinate 53,359,649, forward strand.
CTTCCAGAATCTGAGCAGCAGGTTTTGAGATCAGGTTTGGTGCCTTATAAGTGTGAGCTTTTAACTTCAAAACTCTTCATGATTTTTAAAGGCCCTCCACCAACATGACTCCCTCTGCATATCCATCCCGTACTTTGGTCTTGTAATGCTAAATAGGAAAAGGGGAGATGTCAAGAAAGATATAGAAGCTGTGGGTTTCAGTTCTGGTTAAACACAAAGCAAAACCAAATGAAGACCATAACCTCTTAAAAGGTTTGGTCTATCAGAGGAGCACATGTCAATTTGTTAGAAAAATGAGGCAGTTCTAAGACTGTAGGCTTAGTATCACAACCGTATCTTGTGTGGTTCACTTTGCCTTTGCTGAATGTTATAAACTAGTACATAGATTTATTCTTCAACAAAACCTTCCTGGTTTGTGGTCATATTTCCTGCTGAGTCACGGCAACGAGCACACAGGGCCTTTATAACTATAATAGCTTTGCCGGATATTTGGCTTCTCAAAGGACTTTTAAGACTGCTCGGCCATAGAGCCAAAGTCAGGATCTTTGTCTTATTTCTTTTTTCTTCCTATTTTGGTGAGATCCTAATAGTGTATGTTTGAGGATTTATGTAACATTCGTTCTTGTGTAGATGCTGCTGGTGTGCTTTCTTCAACAATGGGGGTCACTAAAAGAGAGCCCCAATTACATATTCTGAAATATTTTTTTGGACGGAATATAGAGCAGCTCCTCCCACAGTCAAACAGATCAAGGGAAGTCAAATACTGCCACTTGTATTGTCTACTTTTTTCTGATACCCTCCAAAAAAAGTTACGGTAAGTTTGCTGCAGAAAGCTGCATTTTCCAGCACTTATGTCAGGTCAGATATGTTATACTTTCCCCCATGCTATTGTTTGAATCTTAATTTATTCTAAATAATTTGGAGATATCTTTAAGGAGTAATGTTTTCAAGGCAGCACACACAATAGAAGCCAATCTAATTTTTTTAAAAAACAACAACCAATGAAACAATGGGAAATGGGAAAGAGAACCAAGTGCTTTGCTTGCTAGCTTGATGAAGGCTGTAGCCTTGGTTAGGAAAGGCTTTGTTAATGTATATCCCAAACCAGATTTGACTAAGGGCCAATGTGTTTTACTGATAATGCTGCAGAGACAATAGTTTAGGTAAGGAGGAAATGATGTCTCGCCTTCTAAGAACTGGATGAATCTCCACCAAGGTCATGGATGATCCTTGTATTTTCAACTGTATTATTGGGGGGACTGTGGGGGGAGGTCTATAAGAAAGGTTGCCAAAATTAAGAAGTAATGCGTGTGTGAGGGGGTGGCAATCCTCTAGAAAAGTCAGTAAGAGTACACCTAGCATCACCTGAGCCTCTCCCCTGGAAGCAGAAACTACGTGCTGGTGATTGGAAAGACCATCATATCCCAGTGATACATGCTTGCTTAAATACTTGCTTGTCGATGCAAAACAACTTTAATCACTTCACATAATGTACGCCTTATTGCGTTTTAAAACAGTGTGCATGGGGTGCCATTTTAATGTACAGTAGGGCTTCGGCAAGGCAAGAGAGCCCTTCCTGTTCTGCAGGGCTTGCTTGAGGAGGGCGGTAGCAGCGGCCTTCTTGAGTGCTAGGGAGAGCATGGCTGCCACTCACGTGTGCTTCCTAGCCAAGTCCTGCCACCTGCTAAGCAAAAAAACCCTGAGGAGGAGGAAAGGCAGAAGAGTCCTTGCCTGCTCCACTTCCAAGCTGCTGAAACTAACCCCACCCCCACTCCCAGGCAAAAAACGACATAGCTGGGCAGCCAATGCCAGAAGGTTTCCCAGCTACCTCAGGACTTGCTCACTGGTGTTATTAGCCAGTATCTCTATAAGACTGTAGGATGTAAACCAGGCCTGCCCAAAGTCCGGCCCAGGGGCTAAATCCAGCCCGCCAGGCCATTCTGAGTGGCCCGCAGCTGGCTGGCCCACCCCTTCCCTCCCCCTCCTTCACCCCATGTTTTTTTTAATGAAAGTGGGTGGGGCTTGCAGTGGGGTGGCAGGGTTGGGGAGCAACCGGCCCCTGACACATTCTCAGCCACCAAATCTGGCCCTCCTTACAAAAAGTTTGGGCACCCCAGATGTAAATCATGCGGGAACCTCTCTAGAGCAGCCTCACCCACCCTCAATTACTCATCTACTGGTTTACCTCAGGTTGGACAACCGTCATGTGGTTTATACGGGGCCCTCTTTGAACACAGTTCACAAAATAGAGCCACTGCAAAAAGATGTCAATACGTACCAGAAAATGTGAAAAGGAAATAGAGCTTTTGCACCAATTGCACTGAGAGCAATAAAGATCCACGTTAATTCGAATATTAGCATTTAGTGTCTAACCCTAAATAACTTGGTTTGGGTTACATTAAGAAAGGATCACTTTCACACATACGGTCCAGACTAGACCTATTTCAGAGGTGCTGGTTGCTTGTCTACTAATCAATTGGGTAATGTGGGAATGATAATAGAGAGGACAGTTTGGGAGAGGGTTAAAAAAAACAAAAAACAAAAAGCCTAGTTAAGCTACCCATCTTTGCTATTCTGAGCAGAGCGTTGCTGGATACCAGTTTTGGATTACATTTTGTTCATCACAGAAGAATGCATACAATAGAAAAGCCTGTTTTTTCCTTTGTGTGTTCTTTAACAAGGCAAGCCGGGCAGGGCTGGCAGATGCATATTATAGCTATTCAAGCACCACCAGCAAGTAAGTAGGCCATTATATCAAAATCTGATTTATTTGCTGTATCTGGAAGAGTATTTTAAAATGCTTGATGCATCTGAAGCAACTGGATTTTTTTTTTAAAAAAAATGATTTTCTAACAAAAGTCTTTGTTCCATACACAAGTTCTTACTACAAAATGTGGCAAGATCCCAAAAGCAGAGAGAGAAAATGATTACTTTGCCTCTCTTTTGCTCAAAGTGGCTGGCTATGTGGATGAATCAGATAAATAAATTAAATGTTCTTTCTTATTAGAATGAGTGAGGTCAGATGACATCATATTACACTGATCTCTAGGAAACTAATAAAACAATGAATTAATCTTATACTAATGCAAGAGATGTTTTAGAAGGTTCAAAGTGACTGGTAAATGGAAACTCCCTATTTTTAAACATCTGGTTGCACATCTGTACATGTTTGCTGGAAAGTAAATCCCACTAAATTCATGCAAGGCAGAAAACCAGGCCGCATAAGTGTGCAGTTGCACCAATGAAATAGATTAGGTGACAGATCAGGAGTTTCTGAATTCGGTTTGAAGTCACATGATAGTTATGTATGTTTTGTGTCATCTGGTATAGCACTATAACAGAATGACAGATGAGGAAAAAATAGAACAGTTTTTCTTGCAATCCAACCCACTTGGATGAACACACATGCACATGCACACACATGGAGAAGGAGACACACATCTGGGACTGAAAGCACTGACCACAGACATTATTGACTAAGCTTGTGAAGGAGGGAGCCACAGAGCCAGGGCTGAAACTAACCCCCCCCCCAACACACACAGAGTGTGGAAGAGGAGAGGGAACTCAGAAAGGCACGCCAGTGAGTGACCAAGTCCACAGACACAACTTACACCAACAGAGACATTCACTTATGACAAAATGATTCAAAATACATTGATTTGACAATCCAAGTTAAAATAAACAACCCTATGGTAGAAGAATAAAATATGCCGCTTCTGATCAAAATAACACAATTCCCTGTCAAAACAATCTGTGCTTCCATCTGCACTGTGTAGTCATTTTTTAAAAAAAAAACTGAGTCAAAACATGCTAAGCCCACTTCAAATATGGGTGGCTTTCTTAATGTAACTACTTTTAAATCAAACAGTTCTATAGAAATAGTTTGTATGTGACCAGTCATACATTCATTGTTACATTTGTATTGCATACAGATGATATATATCAAGATTCCTTAAAGATAGGATTTCAGCACAATTTTCTCCAAGCATTTTATTCATCTCAACACTAATAGTTAATCTCAAAAGATCAATTGAAATAAACCAATTTTAACTAAAAAGTGCAAACAAATGATTTATAATGCTTACTTCAGAATCTAACACAGATGAAGTTTTTGTTGATGAAACACTAACCATTTATAAGGGAAAAATGAAACTTGAACATTCAGAATCAGAAACAATTTACTTGCAGTGCACTGCAACTCTCCAAATGTTTAGAATATGAACTCTGCAATCTGTCTGACGGATGATAAATGGAAAATCATATAACTACAAAGGAATTCTGGCTGTAGTCCTGAGATTTAGCCTGAACATTTTTCCTAGTTGACACAGAATATTGTTATTATAAAACCATTCAGTTCTTTAAAATAGTAAGTATTGATTCAAGAAACCAAAAGTGATGCTTTTTGTTTTATCAAATATTTTAGAACGGGGATGTCCAAACTTTGACCCTCCAGATGTTTTGGACCACAACTCCCAGAATTCCAAGACTGTATTGCCAATGACTAAGGACTGCGGGAGTTGTGGTCCAAAACATCTGGAGGGCCGAAGTTTGGACACCACTGCTTTAGAAAGAGAATATATCTTTCCTATTGAGGTGACACAGCAAATATATATATATTTATTTATTTATTTATTTATTTATTTATTTATTTATTTATTTATTTA
>JAHTLZ010000010.1:53374605-53393202 GCA_023846285.1 Phrynocephalus versicolor
ACTGGCAGCCAATGGGGCCAAGGATTATGGGAATTTGTTACCCCAAAATTAACTTTTCTAGATCTGTTTAGCATTAGTCTGAGCAGAGTTACCACACGAGGATTTCCATATGCCAGTTCAATCCACTAATGAATAATTAAGAAGCCCCAACAATATCTTAGAAAAGGCTATGCACAGAGACTGTGCACATACTGATAGGATGTTGCTAAGCAAGTGACATAGTAAAAAGAACAACAAAACATGGAATTGCTCTCTGAGGAAACAAGACAAAATTGAGACATGCAACACTGGCCAGGTTAAATTTTCAGGAGTTATCGGAATTGATGCAAAGCAATTCAGATATTCTAAAATAATTTGAAAAACTTAATTAATTTAAATGTCTGTTCTTAAAGTATTAGGATCAGAGATTTAAGCTACTTGGTGGAATTAATTTAATTTAATTTAATTTAATTTAATTCCACCAAGTATCTTAAATCTCTGATCTTAATATTTTATAATATGAAGGCTATTCCTCTCATGGAAAAGCTGCAAACATCTGTTAGCATTAAGTGACATATTTAACCAGGAGATTTTGTTGAAAAGACTTGTTTATGTTACAGAACAGTTTCAAGACACCACCCTTCCTATTACACAGTGCTTTTCTATAACTACGGATGTTACCCATGGGAATACTTTTATTAATTAAAATGGTAAGACTGGAAGCTTCTATAAGTGATTTATAATGCTGTTTTAGTGTGACATATGGCTTAAGAAGCTAGGTTAATCCAGTCCAATTTTCCATCTCATGGTCTGTGTTCCAAATAACTTTAAAAAAAAAATGAAACACAAATACTGCATTTAATCTAGAAGTTGAGTCGTGGCAACTGGACTTCTTTTCTTGAGAGACTGAAACGTTTTGCTGCTCATCTAAACAGCTTTGTCAGTCTGAGGAACGCTAGTTGCGAGTCCTCCATTTTATAGTTCACTTAAGCAGCATTTAATGTTCATCAATTGGAGGAATCAAAACTAATATTCTCCATAAATAAGAAAGTGTATGAGAAATAAGAGAAGGGCAGGGAAGCCTTATGAGGCACCCAAGTCCCCACTGCCAGCTCATGTTCCTGGTGAGCCTTGGGCACTGGTAAGCACATCTTGGCAGTCAGGTTCATATCAGCCTCTTAGAAGAAGGCAGGCACATTCTTGACAACAATGGCAGTTTAATAAATATGGGAGGAGCCTGTCCTTTGGTTGCCTTGGTGCCAAACAATTTAAGAATTTGTTAGTAGAGATGGACACAAACCAGAAAACCCATGGTTCGGGTTCGTCTGGTTCAGGCCCACCCTTGGTGAGGTTCAGGTTCAGGTTCAGGTTTGAATGAATTTTTTAAAAAAATCATTAGAACCTGAACTGGTTCTGTGGTGGCAGCGGTTGCAGCGGGAGCCGTGATCCCACTTCCTCGTGCGGAGGCAAGACGGTGACCCTCTCCCGACCGCCCTCCACCACGAGTGGATTACAGCTGGCTGGCTGTCATGCAACCGTGGCAGAGATCCCTTCTCCCAACTGCCCTCCGCCGTGAGTGGATGACAGCTGTCACCTCCCCACGGCGGAGATCCCTTCAGAGGGGGCCATGAGCTCAGCTCCGCTTGCGGAGCTGAGCCTGCGGTCCTCTCTCGACCGCCCTCCACCGCGGGCGGGTGACAGCTGGGCAGGCTGTCATCTGCCCACGGGGAAGATCCCTTTAGAGGGAGCCAAAGTCCTGCCTCCACACGTGGAGGCGAGAACAGGGCTCTCTCTAGACACACTCTAGACAGTCCTCCCCGGGCTGGCTGTCATGCACCTACAGTGGAGATCGCCAGAGAGGGGGCTGCGATCCCGCCTCCACGTGCGGAGGTGAGACCGCAGCTCCCTCTTGGCCACCCTCCGCTGCGAGTGCACCCGCGGCAGACATCTCTTGAGAGGGGGCTGCAGGCTCAGCTCCGCTTGTGCTGAGCCCGTGGTCCTCTCTCGACCACCCTCCAATGCAGGCGGGTGACAGCCAGGCAGGCTGTCATCCACCCGTGGGGAAGATCCCTTTAGAGGGAACCCCAGTCCTGCCTCTGCATGGCTCTCTCTAGACAGTCCTCTCCGTGGGTGATGACAGCTGGGCTGTCATCACCAGCAGGGAAGAACAAAACGAACCTAAGCGAACCAATTTTTCGAGTTCGTTTTGTTTTGTTCTTAAATTACTCTGGGGCTCGTTATTCGTTTCATTACCTAACAAAACGAATAACGAATAATGGAACAGCACCTCAAACTGGGTCCACAAACAGATTGGGAGCTAGCAGCAACCTAATTGCAACCTTGAAGCTGCTGTAGTTTCCAAACATCCTTCAAGGGCAAGCCCCAGTCTACAGCGTGCTGAGAAATTCTAAATGAGCAGGTGTTCAGATGCAGAACATGATGCCCAGACCCACCTTCCCCAGGAAAGATGTGCCACTGGTACACAGGCTAAAGGCTGGCAAAGGCACTCCTGGCCACAACAGGCAGCCACCTCACCATCCAGCAATATCTGTTCCAGACGTACCTCCCAAATTATCAATGTATTTGATCCATAAATGGAAGTGCAATCCCATCTGGAGCAGGTGGGCCATCTTATCTTTTCTAGGTGGCCAGCAAACAGACATCAAATTGCCTATAACATGGCAGATGAAACCATCCAGTCCAGAAAAATCTCTCTTGGTGGCTCATGGTAACAATGTTGGAAACTGTACTGTCCTTCCCAGTGCATCAGCTAATGCAGAGCAGGGAGGTAGATGTAAATTCCTCTTCATCTCTCTGTTGATCTGGCTGCTGCTGCTGTACTTGATTACCTTTCTGGACTGCTAAGATATACAATCAAACCACGGGAATTTGTTTCTAAACTAACCCTGAGTGGCAAGTGCATCATGCTGTACTTGCAGTCTAGAACCTCTAATGCAGGGGTGGGGAGTTTTTGGCCCTCCACTGATGGTGCAGGCAGACGCCCCATGTTTTGGACAACTCCCAGATTTCCAAACCTACATTGCCCATGATAAAGGGCTGTGGGAGTTGTTATCCAAAACATCTGGAGGGCTGAAGGTGCCCACCCTTGCTCTAATGCCTAAACTGGATGATGTGAACTGCTGTCACTGTGTGCAGACAGTGCATATATTACTGTAGCCTTTTATGGTGAGTGTAGAGGTGATGAGCCATATAAAGTCGCTCCAGATGTGATTTGAGAATGAAATTGTTGGACCACTCCTTAGCAGCAGTATTATGTCATACTGTCCAAGGCAAAGATATTTGATGTTGCCGATTAAATACGAAGGTCAGTAAAAGTTCACAACTCACTGTTCCGCTTTGTAACTCAGAATACTTAGTCTTCCTTCGGCTGTAAGGCTAAAGCCAGACAACACACTGAGCACATTGTGAGAACTGGTGCTCCCTTGTGTGGTTTAAGACATCTATTTGTTCTAGAATGAACATTTCATATCCTTCTGTGTTGCAGATTTCCATGCTTTTATTTCGAGCAGTCAGCAGGAGGAAAACATAGGCTACATTTATAAGTCTGACTGTTCTGACATACTGTTTTGAAGAGACTGTGTGCCTAGCATTGAAACACTATAATAACAGGAAATTTTCATTTCTTTCTGTGTGTAATTTAACTCTAATCAAGGGCTCAGATCAATGATATGAACATTTCAGCAGATGAAGCGGGCGGGGGGGGGGGAGAAACAGTAGTGTGATGCAACAGATAAGAAGGTGGGTTTGGCAGAATGGGACAAGAGCTTTAATTTTCACTTTGTTGTGAATTTTTCTAGATTACCCTGGATAGATAACTAAGGGTCTTTAGGTTTGGCCTACCAATGCTGTAGTAAATGTGCATGACATATGAATGATGCATCTTATCATACACAGTAAAATGGGTTGGTTGACTTATTAAAGTTCTCTTGTTTTGGTTTAATCTTGCATCCTATGTTTGTTGTTCAGCTGACATTTGCTGTGATGCAAGGCTCCAGCATTCTTCCTTATATTGTAAATGAGCAAAAAGAGTATACAAAGCAGGAATGCCACATACCTGTGGTTCTGGTTCTACATTAACTCGGTAAGCTTGTGCCTTTCCATCTTCTAAAATATTAGGGGACCACACCTTGCTTTCAGCTCTGAAAAAGATAGATCCAAAGTTGTATGTTTGCTTGACAACATTGTAACATGTCATTTATTCTCAAGGAATTTGAACCTGAATTCAGGAATCTCTCACACACATGCACGAAACCATGTCTGAAAAAAATACTAGTGTATTTATTGTACACTATTTTCATAACATATTGAGATGTAATTATACACATAGAAGCGGCTCCACAACCAATTTCTTTTACTAAAAATGTATTTCTAAAGCAATGATGAAGATAGCAAGAACAACTGAACTGTCAAATTATATCTTATGATGACCCACACAAGCCTTTGGCTATCACCTTTTATTCCCCAAGTTTTTCCCAGATTATTTTTTCTCTTGGAAGACTATTAAAGGGAAAAGAGAATCTTCACTCAAGGATCAGATTGCACACACTTGGTTTATAGGTACAGTAGGACCCCCGTATCTAAAGGGGGGGGGGATTGTTCTGGGCCACTCTGTGTTTAAGAGCAAACGCTCTTATCCAAGGGTGATAGCAGGAACAGCGGTGGCTCCTACTTCTAACCCATCTCTGGCCAACCAGGAGCTCTGTGCTTCGAAGAGCCAATAGAGAGGTGATGGATGCAAGCAAGAGGGAGGTGCCCATACTATGCCGCTCTTTGTTTGAATTGGCCTGTAAAGTCCACCCCCATCAGACCATGCGCCTTCCAAGAAGAAGCCTGGCATCCATCTTGCCAAGTGAACTTTTAAGAACTCTCTCCTAGCAAATTACATCTCTTGCCATGTTTGGACTTTTATACCTGCTTTTAAAAAGAGGGCTTGGGCTCTCGAAAACTCAGCAATCTTTTTTTTATTTTTCTACTAGCAGCCTATGAAGGTATCACCCATAGTCTAGTTCTGATAAATAAAACAGAATTCTATACAAAAGAAATTTCTCAAAACATTAACAAAAGTACAGTCCTGACTGATACTTGAGAAAGGATGTTGCCGTTGACTCCCACTTTTCAAGGTCAGAATCTTCTTTTAATGATGAACTATTCTCTCACTGTGACATTGCCAGCTAAACTCTCCATTGGGAGTGAAGGGGCACTGGCTGAGCACAGGGGAATGGAGGTGAATCCAAAACGGGATTAATTAATTGGATAAAGGGTTGTTGCCAGAGACTGAAAGAAGTTCATTGAGATGTGTCCTTTTCTCTTGTCATGACAATTAATCACACAGTCATAGCTGGGTCTCCATGGAACCTTATTTGGCAAAGAATGAGCAGCACCAAATTCCATGGGGATTCACTCCGCAGGCAGAAAGAGCAACAAAATTGTAAACAAAGTTATTTTCATCAGCCTTCAGAGGTCTCCCTGCCTCCACCCTTTCCCTAACTCTCAGTAAATAGAAAATACTAAAATTGTTGTTACTGTTCTTCAAAACTCAGCTTTTTGGTTACACTTCTCACCCTGACCCCACCAACCAGATCTTCCGTTGGGGGGGGGGGGATGACAAAACTGACCATGTCAAGGACACAAACAGGAAAACAGTCACATTATTCACTGATAGGAATGCAACTGTGTGAAAACAGTGTCTCAAAACTGCAGGAACTATTTGTCGACATGATAGAGAATGGTCAGGCCCTACTGTCTCTGTGTAATTTTTTTAGAAATTTATCTTGGATCCACTTTTAAGGAAGCAATCAATGAAAATCTTGGGAGTAGCTATGCTATCTTGATATATGTCAGTTGGGAATTTGACCCACAGCGCTTGTATTTTGAGAAAGACAAAAGTATAGGACATTCCTCTGAATGGAAGAAAAATGGGAGCACCATAAAGATTGTATGTCTTCTTGGCCTTGTCAGATCCCAGATCAGGTTGTTTAAACTACTGTACATCCTTCTCTTGAACAAACCATCCCACTCTCAACAATTGAGGGGGGGAGGGAGGAGCAACTTACTATACTGCTCATCAAATGAAGCTTGCTCAGTCATAAGGATATGACGATTTCCTGTGTTGTGGTGCCCACCCATTTGGAGTGATCTCCCCATTAAGAGCAAGAGGTCTCTGATGTTTTGTTTCCTCAGACATCTTCCTGGTTGCTCACCCACTCAGCTAGCAATTTCACTGATTTTAATAAAATATTTGATCATTCTAAGATATTATATTATTATAAGATTTTACCGCTGCAGTGTTATTGTATCTTCTGGTTTTGTACCCTGTAATATAGCAAACCATGTTTGAGTTAATTTAATGAAAAGCAATATTAAAATATATTGAAGCAATAAATAAAGAGAATGGTCCCAAAATTCCAACTGAAAGATGCCAAATTTCAATATCTCAACTCTAACTAAAGGTCTGCTAGGGAAAAAAGAGAACAGAATGAAGTATGACTGTTCTAAACTGATAGAGCAAAAGAGCAATCTCATTTGTTCTGAAGCTGTGAATTATTTCAAAACCTGAGAGGTCTGTTGGGGCAGAGTGGGGGTGGGGGTGCGGGTGGGCTAAAGCTGTCAGAATTTTGTTCGGGGCAATTCCATTAGACCTCTGAGTGCAGCAATTAAAAAAAAAAGATACTGTCATCTAGAGATGGGAACAAAATGAAAAAAACAAAACTCTATTTTGTCATCCTGTTACATAACAAAATATTTCATTTCAAAATGAAACGCCGTATTTTCCTCTAGGAAGGAAACAATTCGTCCTAGAGGAAATGGCAGGGGAACTTCCTCAAACCCTTTCCTGTAAGCCCCTGAAATTTGGAAAGGTTTGTACATTAGGGGGCTGAGTTATTAGACTTCAAGGGGGTGAAAAAATAATTCTAATTGAATTGGGCTTCGGAAGCTAAGCTGTTAATCGCTCACCCCCCCCCCATGGGGGAGCTATTGCAGTTTCCCAATTCAATTAGAATGATTTGTTCCTAGGGGCACCCCCTTTGGAGTTTAATAACTCAGCCACCTGACCCCCAGACCTTTCCAGATTTCAGGGGCTTACAGGGGAGAGCATGACAAAGCTCCCCTGCCATTTTGGTGCCTCTAAGACCCAGGGAAGCATAGCATTTCATTTCATTTCATTTTGTTACATTCATTACTAACGAAATGAAATGAAACTACTAAAGGAACAAAACGAAATGAAACACTATATTTCCGTTTCATGCCCATCTCTAATGTCATCCTATTCCTATTACAGTAGACCCTCGTATAACTGAGGGTTTGTACAACGAAAAATTTGTACAACAAAAAAAAAATCCGCCCCCCCTCCCCCCCGCGGCCACCTCCGTCCACCACCTGCGGCCGCCCGGGAAGAGGACGGGGGTGGTCAGTGGCTGTGGCCGGCGGCGGCAGCAGCAAGGCGGCGGTGGCGGCTCCCGGGTCGGCCCCGCGAGGGTGCCGGTGGCCGTGGCCGGCGGGGGCAGCAAGGCGGCGGCGGCGGCTCCCGGGTCGGCCCCACGAGGCCGGTGACAGTGGCCGCGACCGGCGGGGGCAGCACCCCCGCGGCCACCTTCGCGGGACCACCTTCGCCCGGCCCCCCGGGGAAAGAGGGAAGGAGGGAGGGGGGAGGAGGGGGCGCCCAGGAGAAGCAGTGCACCCCACTCCTTCCCCCCACCCCGCGGCCACCTTCGTGGGACCACCTTCGCCCGGCTGCCCGGGGGAAAGAGGGAAGGAGGGAGGGGAGATGAGGGGGCGCCCAGGCGAAGAAGCGCACCCTACTCCTTCCCCCCACCCCCGCGGCCACCTTCGTTTGGCCGCCCGGGGAAAGAGGGAAGGAGGGAGGGGAGAGGAGGGGCGGCAGACACGGAGGGGGGGTGACTATGCATTGGAACGGATTAAATCTGCTTTCAATGCATTCCTATGGGAAATTAAAATTTGTACAACGAAAAAATTGTATAACGTAATTTGATTTGGAACCAATTAATTACGTTATACAAGGTACCACTGTATCTAGGGCACAATTGGTGGCACAACTGATTATGTGACTGATTCATCATGCAACCAATTGCTCTACCAGCTACCTCTCTTAACAATATCTTAACAGGATGCTGAACAGTATGTCTCCCAAATATGACAGAGGAATAGGTGCACTTTTGCAGGATAATCCACATGCACAGAATCCCTCCAGCTACTACACATCTGGTGATGGCATGCCAATGGCTGGTAGGTTCATCATTCATCACAGGCAGGATACCTGCGGGTGCCGATGCCGAGAGAGGCCCAGGAGGTGATGACAAGGAGCCAGGCCTTCTCTGCGATCGCTCTCCAGTTATGGAATAAGATGCCTGCCTTAATCCAATGTGCTCCCTTGCTGCAGATATTTAAGAGACTATTAAAACCTGTTTTTTGTTTTGTTTTTAGACTGGCCTTCCCCAAACAGGTGGACAATTGTTGAAGCTATTAATTTCTCACTTAATACTGCCTCTGTCTTGGCTTTCCTAATCTTTTTTTGACGTGTTTTCCCTTTTGATTTTGTCTTAGCTTATTAATACCCCATTTGTTTTTGTTAATGACTACACAGTATATGTATGAAAAGCAAAAATTATTTCAGTTTCCCAGTACAAATCCATATACTGTACATATACAGACTTCCAAATTTCAATTCAGAAATGGAAGAATCAGCTCTAAACTGGTCTATATCAGATCAGACATGAATCTGAATCTCTGAATGTGTTCCTAAATGAAATTAAGGAACCCCAACCCAGTCAGTTTCTAAATAACTGCAGGTATGTGACAGCTAATAATTCATGTTCCAAAGACCATGACTTTCAGTTAAGGGACACAAGTCACGCTGGCTCCACATGACAAACAGTCTTATACCATTCAGGCATTTAAAAAACAAACAAAACCTCAGCATAAATTCTAAATGAATGCTAAACAACAGCAAAAGTAATCAGGGAACTCAAATTGTCTGAGAGCAATAAAATGAAAGTAAATACACGCTGAGCTCATCTCTGAATAGAAAAATAACAGCAATTTCCTATTCATAAAGCATGTAGAAATTTTACATAGGAAACAGGCATACACGGATTTGAACAGGGGAGGTCTAGCTTCATAATCACGTGGACAGCTTCCTGATTAAATTGGCTGCATTTGTCTTTTGAGAAGCACTATGCTGAGAGCATGACTCACGTCCAGTCACAAAATAAGCCTAGTTCTGGCTTTAACAGTGACTAATATTATTGGCCAGACAGAATGGCTTGGAACTGAATGGATTGCCGAGAGCTGAGTTGAGAAATATAAAAACCATGTCACACAGATGTTTAATTTGATCCAGGCTAAAAACAGAACTAATAAACATGTTACTGTAGTTACTCTTCCTACTGCACAAAATAAACAGCTTGGTTTTTTCCCCCCACTTGCAGGAACCTTTCATTCATTCTTTATTTTTCTAAAAAAAAATGCAGTTGATAAATTTTGAAGGAAGATGTGTTTCAGATGTAAACTGCGCAGAGATGTTTATCTTAATAAAGAAGTGAACACTCATAAATTTACAAGTGTCCCTTTGAATGAAGAGGTGAATGGCCAAAGAGGCCTGGACTTGCACTGTAGTCCCTGGCGCAAGCAGATACACGGTCACCAAGTTTGCACAAAGAAGCGTAACTGGATACCTCCATATACAGTGGACCCTTGTATAACAGACAGCTTGTATAACATAAAATTTGTACAACATAAAAAATTCCGGAGATAGGGGAAATTTGCTTAACATAATCGCCTATGGGGAAAATCCGTACAACATAAAAATGGGATTACTCTGCTTTCAATGCATTCCAATGGGAATTTGTATAAAGGAAAATTTGCTTAACATAATTTCATTTGGAACGAATTAATTCCTTTATACAAGGTACCACTGTACAACCTTGGAAACAAGGCACTATGACAGAAAAAAACAATCAGGATTCTGTACTTTCTGGTAATTTCCGAAGGTTCTGGAGAATAGGTGAACTCTGTAAGAGGTGAAACAGCCCATTCACTAAGAGGGCTGGCCATGCCATTAGGCTGAGATGGCCGCCTCACAGAGGATGAAGGGAAGGGAAGGGGCAGGGAGACTGTACTGTGTGCAGCCCAGGGGGTTGGAAGCATTGGATAATAAAACATTTGAGATGAAAACTAAAACTAAAACTAAAAGAAAGAAAGAAAGAAAGAAAGAAAGAAAGAAAGAAAGAAAGAAAGAAAGAAAGAAAGAAAGAAAGAAAGAAAGAAAGAAAGAAAAGATATTAGAGTGGTACAACCATTTGTCAGTATGGTTTTCATCAAAATCCTGGTTCCTCCGGTTCAGAAACAAGCTAGTTAAAGCTATATAAAAACACATACGGTACTGAAAGCAGGACATCATGTTGTCTCTAAACAATGTGACCTGTCCAGTCACAGCTATCTCAAAACTGCTGTGGCACAGATAAACAAACCTATTTGTTTATCCAACTGCCTTATTTATTTATTTATTTTATTTCTGAATATTTTTTTACCCCACCTTTTTTCCTTGGAAAATGACCCAAGGTGGCTGACAATAATGAGGGGCAATCTACATTCCGGAACATTTAAGGCATATTCAAGTTAAGAACCGGGAATTAGAAGAGGCATCTTAGAACATTAAAAGGTTACATTAAAGCTACAAAGAACATGCAAAAAGAAAAAAATCCATGGTGAGTGATGCCCCAAGGTTCTGTTCTTGGTCCAGTGCTCTTCAATATCTTTATTAACGACTTGGAGGAAGGAATAGAGAGTATGCTAATTAAATTTGCAGATGATACCAAATTGGGAGGGGTTGCTAATTCCCTAGAGGATCGGATGAAAATCCAAAAGGACCTTGACAGATTAGAAGTCTGGGCCAAAGCTAATGGAATGGATTTCAACAGAGGGAAATGTAGGGTGCTACATCTAGGTAGAAAGAATGAATTGCACAGATATAAGATGGGGGACACTTGGCTAGAGAATAGTACCTGTGAAAGGGATTTGGGGGTCTTGGTGGACCACAAATTGAACATGAGCCAGCAGTGTGATGCGGCGGCCAAGAAGGCCAATGCGATTCTTGGTTGCATCAACAGAACCATAGTGTCTAGATCAAGGGAGGTGATAGTGCCACTCTATTCTGCTCTGGTCAGACCCCACCTGGAGTACTGTGTCCAGTTCTGTGCGCCTCAGTTTAAAAAGGATGTTGACAACCTCGAGCGGGTGCAGAGGAGGGCGACTAGGATGGTTGAAGGCCTGGAAGAGATGTCTTATGAAGAACGGCTTAGGGAGCTGGGAATGTTTAGCCTATCAAAGAGAAGACTGAGAGGGGATATGATAGCTATGTTTAAATATTTGAAAGGATGTCATATTGAAGAGGGAACAGGTTTGTTTTCCATGGCTTCAGAGACTAGGACTCGGGGCAATGGTTTCAAACTACAGGAAAAGAGATTCCATTTGAACATTCGGAAGAACTTCATGACAGTTAGAGCTGTTCGGCAGTGGAATATGCTGCCACGGAGGGTGGTAGAGTCTCCTTCTTTGACGGTATTTAAGCAGAGGCTGGATGGCCATCTGTCGGAAATATTGTGAAGGGGTTCCTGCTTGGCAGGGGGTTGGACTAGATGGCCCATGAGGTCTCTTCCAACTCTATAATTCTATGATTCTATGATTCTATGATGGAAACTAACATGGAAAACACTGGTGTTCTTATGAAATCAGTCAATGACGTCATGTATGGTAATCCATATAAAAGTCACATAACAGGTAGTCCCTCATTCAGGGAAAGCTTGCCCGAAGAGGAAGGTCTTTGCCTGCTTCCAGAAAGACGGCAGAGATGGGGCAGTCCTGGCCTCCAGCGGGATGGAGTTCCAAAGTCTAGGCTCGGCAACAGAGAAGGTCCTTTCATGCGTTCTTATGAGCCACACCTGTGAAGGTGGCGGGATGGAGAGAAAGGCCTCTCCTGATGCCCTTAGCACCGGATCCTTGAGGTAGCTTGGACCCAGGCCATTTTGTGCTTTGTAGGTTAAGGTCAGAACTGTGCCCAGTAGGTGATTTGCAGCCAATGAAGCTGCTTTAGTAGGGGTGTAATGTGATCTCTGTATCCTGCCCCAGTCAGAAATCTGGCCACTGCATTCTGGACCCATTGAAGTTTCCTGAGACTTTCCATCGGTAGCCCCACATAAAGCGCATTACAGTAGTCCACCTGGGATGTCACTAAGGCATGTGTCAGAGTGGCCAGAGCAGGTTTCTCAAGAAACCGGTGTAACTGGCATGCTAATTTTAATTTTGCAAATGCACTCCTATTGTTACAAGACAAATCCCAGGGCAACCATTAATCGAAATGGAGGAGGATTGACTCTTGGTTTTCTATACAATTGTGTTCTATCTGTCTTGAGAACTCAAACATTTCATTGCAATCAGAGTGGATGTTTATTTTAAATCACTAGTTAGTAAGACCAGATTTAAATCATAGATTTATACATAAAAACTCATTCTTGCTGGTATAACCTTAGTATCGATGAAGACTTTATTTTTATTTATACCAACTGTGCATATTAGTTTTACAGTTACTTAAGAATATTGGTTTTTAATACTATTAGAAACACATTATAGATAATTATGAAATTATTGTGAGGTAAATTATCTTTGGTTTAATAGATTAATTATTCATATTTGGACAACTTTTCTGTTGTACTTTACTGGAAGGAGAAAAATAATCATTACCTTAATAATAACAATTTAACTGATGTGGTTAAACTATAAACACACAAAAATTTAGACTGTCAGGACAGCCTAAAATGGGATTAAGGTCTTCATGTGATCTCTGCAGATACAAATTCACACTTTTGAGAACTGCAAAACCAAGCATCTGTGATAATATCTTGAAGCCAGAGAAACTGCCCAATAATCTTACAGAAAACTCTGGAAGAGCATGACATTGTGAATGGATTAATGGAATTTATTTACCAAAAACAAACAAATAAACAAATAAACAAACAGATACACTTTATGCTATGTAACCAAAAACTAATCCTTATTTCATGGTAGAATAACCTTTGAACAATAATATTTCTCAAAAATCATTTTATATAAAAATCTGATTTAAATTTTAAAAATCCATTTAAACAAAAAATCATAGATTTTTATTCACCCTGATTGCAATCCACTCCTCCTATTAATGTCTAAACCATGGCTAGGTAACTCTCAAGTGTCCAATGTGCTTTTTGCCCTTCCCTGGCTCTGCAGGACTATGCACCCTGATACCCCTGTTCCTCAAAACACTATCCCCTGCAACATCAAAAGCAAGCAAAGACCTTTCTCTTCAGCAAAAGCTTCCCCTGAGTGACTGACTACATTCTATGTGACCTTTGGATAGATTTTTATCCATTACTGCTTGGGCTGAATTCAGTGTACTACTTGTCTTATTCCATTTATAGTTTTCCATCTCTCAGGGTGGCATTTACCCCCTCCTGTTATATTGCTTTTTTGATGGTGTAAGATGCCTCTTCACAAATATTGTTCTTTATCTTGAATATTATTGTCTTTAATGTTTCTTGATAACTATTGTACACTCATTGCCTCCAACTCTGCATATTGTCCTTCAGTGTATAACTCACTTTGGGTCCTTTCCAAGGAGAAAGGTGGGGTAAACATATTTTAAATAGACAAATAAATAATAAAATCTGCCCTCCTCTCTATATGGAAATTGTGCATGGGTTGAATACAATAGAAATGGCCAAGATAATTACTTCAAAAATAATTCAGTTGAGATATACTGTATAATATAAATATATTATTATTCTTTATTGCTAGCTGTATAACTAAGTGAGTTAGATGTCTGGCTGTGGAAACAGAGGTTGGCAGTTCAATTCCTCACTGTGGCTCTGGGGATAAGAGCCAGTCTGTTTATACTTCAGACAGCTGCACAATCCCTGGGTGCCTCCAGAAAAGATGACGAGTAGTAAACTACTTTTGAATACTGCCTACCCACAAGATCCTGGAAAAAGGTTGCCTTAAGTCAGAAATGGCTTGACAGCACGTAGTTATTATTGTTATGAGTTATATCCTCCATGGAGAAATAAATATGCACCCAGGCAGGGTAAGCAAAGCCTAGCACGGAGATCAAAAGCCAACTGTCCCAAGTCTGGGAACTCTTGAGGAGTAGCTGAGGTGTCCAGTCCTTGCTTATCTACAAACTCCTACAAACCTACTCTCAACCACACGGCTGTTTAAACTTTACAATATATTCTGGAAACACTAAGATACAGGTTGGTCTCTGAAAAAACAAAACAAAACAGAGTCTAATGTTCCTGAAGGTACTCATAATTTCTTTGGCCAGTATCTGAGACAGAAAACAAATTCAATAAACAGTGGTGCAGTGCATTAAAGCAATCTTAGATATCAAGCTTCAAATCTCATTCTATCTCATTTATGAGAACCTAGGCAGTAAAAAAAAAATCCTTTTGCCTAAATCTAATTATTAGTCCCAGCCAGAACAGACCAATTAAATTAATGGAACCATGAAAACCATAACATATCCAAGTTTAGTTGATTCAGTGGGGCCTACTTGTGTAGTTACTACTACAGTTGGGAATAATGATGGGGTTTGATAAACTAAAAGCAATGAAGTTTCCAACCCTTGTAGCAAATAAAACTTGTTGGTTTCAAGGTACCTTTTGTTTTTGTTGTCATACACTAAGATAGCTATTACCATGAATCAATATCCTGATTTTATTTAAGGGTCTATAGGTTTTCTCTAATACAGTAGTTCAAGATGCTCAGAACTGCCCCCAAGTCTTCTGCCAAGTGACATCAGACTTGGCTGATGTGGTTCTCCTTCCACTTTCCTTTCTTAATTTTACTTTTCCAAAGAAAGAAAAAGACACTGCCAGGGAAGGGTGGAGTTCAACAGACAGCAACTTTCATTTCCCACTGTTTTCAGGACAAAAACAAGGAGCTCTCTGAACATAACTAGAAGTCTGTATTGCCCATGAGAATGTTTGGATCAGTGGTTGAGTATTTATTTATTTATTTATTTATTTGTTATATTTATATCCCGCTTATCTACTGGGTACTCTAAGCGGCTAACAAAAAGGCTATAAAGCCAACAAAATACAATAAATAAACAGACAGACATAACTAAAAACACCCTAGACCCTGTTAAAATCAAGTGAAACCTCAAGTAAAACACAAATTACGATGGCAGGGGGGAAAAAAATTAACTGTCGCCAAAGGCCTCGCGAAAAAGGAAGGTTTTCAGCGCCTTTCGGAAGGCCAGCAGGGACTCTGCAGAGCGCACTTCACTGGGGATGGCATTCCAGAGGCTGGGGGCCGCCACCGAGAAAGCCCGGGTCCGAGTGCTCGTCCTCCGGGCTTCCCGAGGCGTGGCGACCCGAAGCAAGTGCTGGGGTGCTTAAGAATCACTGTTTGCAGGTGGCTTTGAGCATACTTCAGTAGAAGCTGGGTTTAGGGTTGTAACTTTCAGTGCCTCGCGGCTAAACAGAATGTGTCAGTAGAAATGCAAAAAAGAGTTCCTTATTACTGTATATTGATGGTAACAATCTGATATAGAAGTCTATGTCACTTCTGTGTTTATACCTATTATTTCTTTACATCAAAAGAAGTCATGACATTTTATTTTATTTTATTTTATTTTGAATATTTTTACCCTGCCTTTCTCCTTGAAAAATGACCCAAGGCGACTTACAATAATGGGGGACAATATACAGCCCAGAATATTTAAGACATTCAAGTTTAAGAACAGGGAATCAGAAGAGGCATCTTACAACAATTACTAGGATAACAATTAAACAGTAGGTGTGCCTGTAGGCATTCAAAACTAGGTGCAGCAAATATGAACATGGACAAAGCATGCTTCTTCTTGTCAGCTGCTGCATATAATCTGTCCAGCACACATTCAATACTGTACTTTCATACCCATTGACGCTGCATGAAAAGACAGCCAGTAAACCCAGGTAAACATGGGTAGTTGGATGGTTACCTGTTCACAGACAGTGTCAGCTGGTCCAGACAAGCTTTGATCTTGTTTTGTGCTTCAAGATGTGTCATGTTTTCTGTGGTCTCACCATTAATTGTCAGAATGACATCACCAGGGCAAAGGTTGGCAAGAGCAGCTTTACTTCCAGGATTGATCTATGTAAGAGAGAGAGAGAAAAGGAACCTTATGAATTATAATATTTCGAAAGCAGAAGGTTCATATAGATTCAAGCCTTGGGTGTGGAAGGAAAAAGGAACAGAATTTGTGAAACTAAATAAAGCAACATAGTTATTAAAAAGATAGCATTTCTAGCACTTCTTTTAGTGAACAACCTTAAACTCTGATGACCAGTACAGTATACAGTGGTACCTTGTATAAAGGAATTAATTCGTTCCAAATGAAATTATGTTAAGCAAATTTTCCTTTATACAAATTCCCATAGGAATGCATTGAAAACAGAGTAATTCCATTTTTATGTTGTACAGATTCACCCCATAGGCAATTATGTTAAGCAAATTTCCCCTATCTCCAGAATTTTTTTATGTTGTACAAATTTTATGTTATACAAGCTGTCTGTTATACAAGGGTCCACTGTATATTTTTTTTACTGGCAAAACTGCTGGTCCATTTAGAACAGGCATGTCCAAACTCAGGCCCGGGGGCCAAATGCGGCCTGTTTACAAATTTCAAGTGGCCCACAGCCTCATCTCCCCACCGGCTCAGCTTGTCATGCATCCCCACCAGCTGGCCCTTCCCCATACTGGATGGAGACATCAGCTTGCAGTTTTATGTTTTGCCTGCCCTCCCTGCCTCTGTCCACCACCACCCAGCCACCTTCCCAGCCTACCCCCCCCCCCGTTCCATTGCTGCAGCATCCTCCCTGCCTCTTGGCATGTTATAGAATATAGAGACTTGTCCAAAGTCTGGCCCAGGGGCCAAATGCGGCTGAATGGTCAGCCCCCACACATTTTCACCTCACACAATTTGGCTCTCCTTGCAAAAAGTTTGGACACCCCTGATTTAGAACAATCAAAATATCTGTAGCATATAAGGATTTTAAGAGTGCGATCAGATGGGGAAGAAGGATAGTGCTGGATGTCACTGAAAAGGGTTGTTTTGCTGGGAGCAATCTGATTTAAAGCAACATTTCCTTACACATATACTGTAATCCACTCCCTATCATTCCTGCCAGATTCCCCCCACCCAAAAAAGTTTACAACCAGAGTGGCCCTAATGCTGAGCCTAAAAAGATCCAGATTAGCAGGGAAGGAGGTTAGCTAGTTCACAATTTCCTGTACACCATCTAGTCACAGAAAACAGACTGAACCAGACTATGCCACAAACAGTCCCAAAAGCGATTGGAAATGCCATTGGATGAAATGTGCACCACACTTTTTCATGTTCTCTCTCTTTTTGGAGTGTTCTTAATAATTCTGTATGACTGCATACAATCATTATGATCCCCATTGGAGTCAATGCGACCCACTTCCATTTAAAGACAGTAAAAAGCCGAAAATGCTTAGGATGCTTGCTTCCTGTATACAGTGAAGCACTGTTGTTTTAGGCACTGTTTGCCAAAGCAGAACTCAAAACGTCAGAAACCATTAGAGTTCTCTGGAGGAACATTTTCAGGATTGGTAAACCAGGTGACATAGGGTTCCAACTTCCTTTTCTGGTTTTTATAGTAAATAAATACATCAGCACCAAAGGTACAGCACTCTTGCCACACAAGGGCACAATTTAATCTCCACAGTAAAGAAACATTTTAAGTGACTCATTTAGGAAAATGTAACTATTGAAACTTGGACATGTGGTTTTAAAATATTATTGGCCAAAATGTTGTATAATTATAGGGGTTAAAGGGCAGTGGTGTGACCTGCAGTGGCAAATTGCTGCTAATTAACAAGTCCCTACTTGGATTCCTCATTATGAACCAGTCAGGTTGCTTGGTCTTGGCCCAGGAATTCAAGCAGAGACTCATTAACTAGTTAGGTACACCATTTCCCTTTTGCTGGCATAATGACACAACAGGATTCTGGCCATAATGTATTTCTTTCTTCCTTAACGTGGACAACCTCTAATCTGGTCAGGAACTTCTAATCTAGAAGCCCTGCAGAAATTCATGCAGAATACAACCAAAGGTCTACAGGAGCGTCCAAATTTGATTTGTTAGGATCTCGCCCTTGGCATGCCGGAATGCAGAAGGATTTTATATGCTGTTCTTGTCTTTACTGTCGTACGTTGATTCTGTCTTATTTTATTATATCTTGTTGTATTTTTATTGTTTACTGGTTTGGCGCTTGATCGCTCTTGTTAGCCACTTAGAGTTCTACTTGTAGAAGATAAGTGGGATACAAATATAATAATAAAATAAAAATAAAATAAATAAAAATCACAAATTCTGAAGAATTAAATAATGGAAAAGAGAACTCACTCATTCTTTTGTAAGGAACATAGAAGTAAGAGGGACTGCTATACATAAATTGAGCAGTCCCCAAAGGAATTTTGATTTTGAAATTCAGACTGAGTATTTTGTGCTGGCAAATTTATTTATTTATTTATTTATT
>JAHTLZ010000010.1:53393212-53403564 GCA_023846285.1 Phrynocephalus versicolor
TTATTATTATTATTATTATTATTATTATTATTATTATTATTATTATTGAAGAGTTGGTTTCTGAAATATTAAGCAAAACGGCACTCTAACCCTCAGGAATTTCTGCTCAGCAGGATTCAGAAAATGCTAAAACTGAACTAACATAAACATTAGAAGGTAACGAACAAAGGGTGCAGATGAGTGGGGAGGGGATGTCATCAGATTTTCTACCTGTATTTCTGATCTCTCCCTTCTGGCTGTAACAAGAGACCTCCCAAAAGCTTAAGAAGGGTGTTACTTTGCCTCTTCAGGGACAGGAAAGTTGACAGCGTTAAGATTCCTACAGTGTGTCTCCACTCCTCTGTGGTTAGCATCTCTGATGGTTAGCCAACAAGCTTCTGTCAGCACAACATTCACACCCATGGCCCGCCCCCACAGTGCTTCATGGCAGAAGAAGTCTTCATCCTGACTGCCCAATATGCAGATTAAAAACATGTGAACCATCTGGTGTACTTTCTATATTTCCCACACATTTTCCAGTTCATTTTAACCACAAACAATAACTTGCATACTGCCAATTTAGTGGCCATATCCTGGAGAACAGTTACTATGGAGATTCTTTAGAAATCAAATGAAGTCAAGTCCTTCATTCAGCTCGACGGTCAGCACACTCAAGCTATAAATGGACTTGGATGCTGGAAACCCCCGTTTAGATTTTTCCAGTTTATGGCTGTATTATAACATGCTTGGGATCCCTTCCTTGGAGCCAAAGGGCAAACAAGACATTACTTCCCCAATTAAAAGAAGCAGTCAACACAGCAGCAATGACTTTAGCAGCTTCCTCCAGAGGTGTTATCTTCCCTAGCAGCTTTCTCTGACTCCTATTTCAACTACCTGTCACTTTCCAGTCATGCGTGAAATATCACACTGTTTATTAAATCTCTTTAGCCTTCTTCCCCCTGCTATTTTTGTACTGATGCCAAAAATCTTGCAAAGCTTGTAACTCCCTTTGAGGGACGCTAATGGCACGTCCTGGTAACATCTGTAGTTGTTTTTTTTTTAAAATGAAACAAAGTTTTCCTTGTAACCACAGATTGTTTTTTTCTGTATCATAAAAAAAATATGATTTTCGCCCCCCGGGATGAATTCATAGTGAAGCAATATGAACAGATCAATGGCCAATAAATGTGTGAAGAATTTAACCCAATTTTTACACTCAACATTTGTTCATGGCATCCGTTATTGTTTGGACACAGTCCTTGAAAGCTTAATGGAGTTATCTAATGGGAACGTTCTCTGATGCTCTCTGGTTAATCTTATCTGCTGCTAATGATTATGGTACTGCTTCTTCTCATAGGATGAATAACCTCTTTCACCTTTAATTACAATCTTATTCTTTTTCTATAAGAATAACAATTAACGGATCTTTTGTAGTGTTTACTTATTACTCTTTCACTATATTTATATATTACCTTTCTGCAAATGAAATCAACTCCCAAATTAAAGTAATAGAAAACAAAGCAGAAATATTAGATGAGGTCAGTGGGGGCCTCCTTGGAAACTGCTAAACTAATCTCTCTGAAATTAGCTTATTTCTCTTGCATTTCCCATGTAAATTATAATGATCTGCTCTGCCCTGTACTTTGTTGTGCTAACACTTGATTACATAGCTGCTGTTGTAGCCAAATGTTAGCAGAAATGGTTCTCATTCAAATCGTTCCAAGCCTGGAACTCAAAGGAGATCTTAGATATTGCAACTCCTTCCTTTTCAAAGCATTAATTACTCCTAGTGCCATCTAAGGGGTAATGACATTAATCACCTTTCCAGAATCTCTATCCATGCACGTTCTTACAGGCACAAATGTTACCTAAGAGGCGACACAAGATGCAACCTAATAACCCTTACAAATAACTGCACAGTAAATGCTTCAAGAACTGCAAAAAATACTATACAACTACTAATTACAATTACCAATAAGTATTACTAAACAGTGTTCTGTTGGTCTGGTGTGCTACAGTAGCAAAATGAATAGCCATCATTGTTCTAGTTGCACACTGCTTGGTTTGCAGCACCCGATCTGCAACGGTACCTCGTAAGACGAATTTAACCCATAGGGAAAAAATTGTCTTACAAAACATGCCTACTCCCAGAAATTCCATTCATCTTGCAAGTTTTTTGTCTTATGGGTCATTCATTTTACGAGGTGCCACCGTAATGCTCAGCAGTGATTTGTCATTCCCTTCTGAGGGTGCCCTGGGCCTGTGCAGCTTGCCCCAAGGCCACAAAGGCCACCTCTATATCACAGGAAGCACCGTCGGGAATCCAAAC
This sequence comes from Phrynocephalus versicolor, assembly GCA_023846285.1. NCBI lineage: Eukaryota > Metazoa > Chordata > Lepidosauria > Squamata > Agamidae > Phrynocephalus > Phrynocephalus versicolor. Next base: position 53,395,521 of record JAHTLZ010000010.1, read on the forward strand.
CACCAACCTCTGGCTCCACAGCTAGGTTATCCCAATTGGCAAAACCTAGCGAGTTAATTAAATGAATAAACACCCCAATTTCCTGACAGAGGGTCCAGGCTTTCTGTGTCACTGCCTCCACCGCTTGGCCAAGCAGAAGCATGTTTGTTTCAAACAAAGGCCAAGGGGGGGGGGAGACGTATGTGTGTGCACCTGGCTTGTGGTTTTGTTTGTTTGCTCGAAGCACTGGGGCATGACGTTGAATCCACAGCTGCTTCAGCTGTAGCCCTAAAGAAACCATCCATGCTTCCTGCACTTCTGACTTCTACCTAAGAAACACATGCCTGGCAAAAACCTTTCATGCCATGAACTTCACACTGGTACAGCCCAATGAAGTGATGCTTTGATTCACAAAACCTTGCACGCTGTATGACAATTTTTAAGTGGTCTATAAAGTTATCATGGTGTCACTTATTGGATTTGTATTTTGTACCTGAGCCACTGAGCTATTCAACTAATAACTAAATGAAGAATTAGAATTCTAACCCCCAAATGTCGGACACAAGCAGGATGCCAACAAAGATCCATGCGAGATAACGCACAGAGGCTAATCCTGACTGTGGTGAGCCTGTGAAATGGCAAATCCTGAAGGGGCAAATGAGGTCCTCAACAATATGCTTCATGCTTCTGTTAAGGATTAATAGAGAATACTCTACAGGTAGTTTATAACAGTCTTTAAGGTACGACCATTTTAAAATCTTTTTAATTTGTTCATTTTTATTTTGTTTTTACCTATCATTTCTGGTTAGGAAAACCAAAACACGTTTTATTAAGCTCAGAACTGTCGCAGTTAATGGCTAGCAAAGCAAAATATGTGTATCATGTTAACAAGATTCAGCAAATGAGTTATATTAAGGCAGTATAAGAGAGTTAAATTTCAACAGATCCTAAATGTTACTAACTGCTATTAATCAATCACAACAGCCTATCATCTTCACCAGCTATTTCAGAAGGGAATAAACAGCTGCTTGGGCAATTGTGTGAGCTCACTCCCCATGCGGAAGAGAGAGAAAAAACAACACGATTTCAGCCCAGGAAAAAAAGGCTTTTAAGGGATACTGACTCAGATGTCTATCCTTCTGAGGTTGCTAAAATGAGTACCCAGATCAGTAGGCGGGCAATGAGAAGCCTGCATTATTAAATTGTAAACTTGGATTTAAGCACTATGGGACTGTACACAGTATAAGCAGAACACTTTTGTTAGTTCTTTTATCTAAGTCTTAAGCACAATAGACTCATCTGATTACAGTAGCAGTTTCTAAATTTGCTTATTTGACAAAAGATTATCTCTTAACAAATATGGCTATTATGACTGGATCCTATTCCCCTTTTATTCCATTCACAAGACCCCATGTTCTATTTTGATTTTACTTGTTTTGTTATTGAAATATGTAAAGCTGCTACAATGAATTTGAAAAACAGATGCATTTGTTTAAGTTTCTGGTTCACAGTATACACCTTAAGGTTGGCAAATATTTCCACAGTAACTAAGCACCTGGGTCAGGAGAATAATAGTTCCAAACTTGTTTTAGAAACACTGATGTCACTACACTAACATTGTAAAAGTGCTGTAAATCCCCTCCATTAGGGGGGAACTTTTTTGACTTGCCCAGCAAAACAAAGTGGCAAACATGGAAAGTGTTCAGGGTGTTTGTGGTTTCTTTTGTTAAGCTTCCACCAAGGTCAAACCCTGAATGAATGGGGCAGTCTGAATCATGCCTTTCACTCAATTTCCTATATTGGGGAATTCAGTGTTGCTGAATCATTGCAATAACATATATTACGCGCTATCTGAAGATTATTCTAATCTGCAGTAGAGAAAAAATGCGATCACAACAAGTTCAACAAGCAGAGGTAATTTGGGACGATGGATAGAATTAGGGACAGTTTTAAAACTGACCATTCATACTAGTACACAGTTCCAAAATTAGTGGAAGACAATTTAGTTTTCCACAGCAGATGCATAACATGTCAATTCACCTACAGCAGTGGTTCCTAACCTTGGGTCCCCAGATGTTTTGAGACTAATACTCCCAGAAGCCTTCACCACTAGCTGTGCTGATCAGGATTTCTGGGATTTGTAGTCCAGGTACATCTGAGAAGTCAAGTTTGGGAACCACTGGTCTAGAAGGAAAGAACCAGTATCTGTGAAGTAAAGGGAACAATAACTTCATCTACACTTTTTAGAGTACAGCTGTAATTTTTGGTCAGAAGTCCCATCCATTCTGTGTCCCATAACAAAATTATAGGCATACACTACTCTATACAACAGCACAGATATATCTACACTAAAGTTAGATTCTCCACTTTATTTAGCAGCACTGTATTATTAAACTAGAGATGAGCAGCATGTGAACAAGCTGATACACACTTGTTACTTTCTCCTTGTCATCTCTCTCTCTCTCTCTCTCTCTCTCTCTCTGTGTGTGTGTGTGTGTGTGTGTGTGTGTGCAGAACAAGGATAAGAGAAGCATATGCTCCCATTTTCAAATAATAGTGCTCATTTGTAAAGCTGATTTGGCTCAATCTGTGATAAGTGTTTCCTATGGTTTATTGAAATCAAATAAATTCCAGCAATTGATAACAACACTGGCTTGTTTGAATAAACCATAGTTAATGCTCTCCACGATCCTAACTTAAGATACGGAAACACAGTTAATTGAAAACAAAAACGAATACTTCTGACTTCTTATAACCATGTTGAAAAGAGGGACGTGCCAAGTATCAAGAACCCTGGAGGTTAGAGTTGATTGTGGTTTTGTATTATGGGTAAACTTGGTCACAGTATAATTTTCTTTGTAGTATTTTGAGTGTTTTTCTTTTCTTTTCTTTTCTTTTCTTTTCTTTTCTGTAGGTCATAGAATAGGTAATGTTACTCTCATTTATCTTAGGGGGAATAAAACCATTCTCATTGTATTGAAATTTCACCATACTAGTTCTCCAACAATAGATGTTCAAGACTAAGCAACTTAACATAAAATTATGCAAGTGTAGTATTTGAGAGGGTATTGCTGTGGCTTCAGTCACAACACAATGCACAATTGTAAATAAATGCATGTGGCTTAGCAGCTTTATGGTTTCAGACCTGGTTATGGGATGGAGATTGCTTTTGTTGCCTTGGTGGACGACCTACAATGGGAGCTGGATAGATGCACTGTGTCCCTGTCAGTTCTGGTGGACCTCTCAGTGGCTTTCAGTACCATCCACCAGAAAGATACTGTGTCTCTCTGGAATGGGACTTGGAGACACTGTTTTACAGTGATGGTTCTGGGAATCCATTTTCAACACTTAGGCAGCTGGGCTGTGGGCTCACTCAGAGTTCTGTTTAGTCTCCTCTTTTATTGAACATCTATAGGAAACCATTAGGAAAGGTTTCCGGAGTTTTATGGTTCAGTATCACCAATATGGAAATGACACCCTATTCTAACTATCCTTGCAATCTAAATCCAACGAAGCCACTTTGGCTCTAGATCAGATTGTTATAAACCGCCCAGAGTGACCTCGCTGCCAGATGGACCGTATAAAAATCCAATAAATAAATAAATAAATAAATAAATAGATCTGTGCCTGGTATTAGTAATGGATTGGATAAGGGTGGGGGGAAATGAAACTTAATTCAGACAAGACAGAGGTGTTCCAGGTCAGTTGAAAGGCAGATCAAGGAATAGGGATACTGTATAACTTGTGCAGGATGAGGTTACACTCCCTCTGAAGTTTTAATATTGATCTTAGTTACCATTTAAATCTAATACTTGCTTAATTCTTTTCAATATATTGTATGCTTATTGTTTTTAGCTTTTAAAGACTGTTTTAGATTATATAAGCCTAGATGCGCTAAGGCTAAGCACATCCGATCTCACCTGATTTCAGAAGCTAAGCAGGGTCAGCCCTGGTTAGTACTTGGATGGGAGACCACCAGGGAATACCAGGTGCTATAGCTGCCTGGAGTAGGAACTGGCAAGCTACTCCAGTGTTCCTGCCAAGAAAACTCCATGGACATGGGGTTAGGAAGAGTTGATCACGACTGTAATGACGCAACACACATACACACACAAGCCACCTTAGGTTGTTTTGGGGAGAAAGACGGGATAGAAATATTTTAAATAAATACATAGAATAAAACACAGGTGTACAACTTGGAGGTGCTCCTGGATTCATCTCTGAACCTGGATGGCCAGGTTTCACCTGTGTCCAGGAATGCATTTGCACATTTTGAACTAGTTTGCCAGCTGTGCCCATTCCTAGAATGGTCTGATCGGGCCACAGTGACACATGCCTTAGTTACATCCCAGATGGGTTACTGTAATGAAAAATATCAGGAAACTTTGGCATGTCTAGTTTGGTTGTTTTTTTTAATATTTTCAGACAGTGGATAAGTGAAACCATGGGTGGAGACCCAGTGGATACAGTAGGATACCTACAGCATGTATCGTTGTTAGACTTATTGTCTTTTAATGATGTAAGGCAGCTTTGTATTCCCCTGTTTTTTTCCTAACCTTCAAACACTATCTTTACTGGTGTAAGGTGCTGTGGGTCCTTTTTAAGGAGAAAGATGGGGTAAAAATATTTTAAATAAAATAAAAAATAGCATATGCAGAAAAACACTGTAACTAGTGGTACTGTATAACAATAACATGGCTACTCGGTGTCTCAAATATTCCATGTAATGGCAATGTTCAAACTCTATTAATGAGAGATCCTCAAAAGACTCTTATCTTTGTTAATTTCCCCCTCCACTTTTAATTTACACTGGCTATCTTGGCTACCTGGTGTAGTGTAGAGGATGTAACGATGGGCTAGGGCTCTGGAAACCAGGGTTTGAATTCCCATTTGGCCAAGGAAGCTCACTCGGTGTCTAGAACTGGCATAGCCATACTTTAAATGTCTCCTTTACCTTAAAAGTCCTGTTAGGGTTTTGACTTAATGGCATATAACTATCTTGATGCATATACAGCACGACAAACATTTTATGTCATGAGTAGTAGTTAGCATATGGCCCCATCTTAATATTTCAGGACTGTGGCACGCACGGACTACTCTTTAGTTATTTGATCTACACACTTGAAAATAATTTACACAAATGCGCACATCCATCGCTGACGTGACTCTGCAAATTGAAACCTACAACAAGGCCAGCCCTGATAAATTAATTTGTGGATGAAAAAGAGGAAGCATGAATTACATACTGGGCATTACCTTTTGAAGCTTACAAAAAAACAAAAGCTGGGTAGATAGCTCAGTTAGCCAGGTATCTGTCTGTGGAACCAGAGGCTGTGACTGCAGTTCCCCACTGTGCTTCCTAGCAACACAGTCAGCCTGTGTAGCCATGGGAAAGCTGCAGTCCCCATGAGTGTCCCTTAAAAGATGGGAGAACGGTAAACTACTTATGGTTAATCACTGCCTAGAAAACTCTGAAAGCAGATGCCATAAGTCACAATTTAACATGATGACACTCAATTACTATTTATTATAATTTTTTAAAACCACCTGAGTTACAGTAAAACATTTTATTTACCTTCTATTTTGCTTCACAACAATAAGACTAGATCCAAAATTAGGACCAGTCTGTAATAAAAAAATTACTTTAACTCTTCTCCCAGTAAGAAATTAAATATTTAAAAAGCACCAGTGGTATTTTTTAGTGCTAAATGACTTTTCAGAGCAAATTCTCTTATGAGAATAGCAAATTCATCCGAGACTAATTTCAAGGGACCACACCCTTGATGCATCAAGAAACTATAACCTGACCCCCAACATTTTTCAAACTTCACAATATGATAGATACTTGGACTGCTACTCTGTGCACACATACTGGAGGATAAGCCTAATTGAACACAGTGGGTTAAATCCACCTGTAAAACTCATCTGAGCATGGCTGCCCCCAAACACTTTTTTAAAGCTTTGCTGCCACTGGAATTGAAACGAAATAGCCAACACTAACATAACTCCCATTGGCTGAAATTGTTGTGCGACTTGGCATGTACAATGGTGAGGATCTCATTGGCAACAGCAGAACGGCTGCTGATTAATGGCAATTCCTTTGGCAATTTTGGGATCCAGTTCACTTCTAGGAATTGTGCATGACCTGTATGCATCCCAAAATTGCCCTTAATCAGTGGTGACCTGCCTTTAATCTGTGGCACTTTGCCTTTAACCTGCAGCAATCTGCCACAGATGGCTGTGCAAAAAGTTTTCAGCCACTGGCTCAACAGCCATACTCTAGTTGGGCCTAAAATTGGATTTAGGCCAGGGCAATTTAATTGTGAGTGAACAGTAACAGACAGTGAGAAATGCCTAAGAGTTGACAAAGTATCCAACTGATGCTTCTGTGGATGAGATAAACTCTTGTCAAGATCAAAAAGTGGTAAAGAGGGTTAGACAAAGCTAACAGGCTTTCCAAATTAAGCAAAATATGTTGGTGCCTAGAAACCAATTGTGCTCTCTCTGGGCATATCTATCATGTGCTTGTTTAACAGATGTGCATATTATTTTACTCACTCCTCGTTAGTGCCTTGTCACATGTTTCTTGCCTGCTACTATAATGTCTGAATGATTAACATCTCCCCATAAAACAATGAGACTTAAGAAGAACCTCAGATCAAATGAATTCATAGAGCATTCCAGCCAAAAATATTCGAATTCGCGGTTAAGAAATTGCAGGTATGCCTGTTTTTATCATTTCTGCTGTGGCTCTCTTCCACAATGATATAATATTCCGTAATGTTAGAAAGAATGGATACAAAACACCTTTTAAACAGCTGTTTCTATTTGCAATGCCTTGACAGCTTTATGAACCCTTATTGTACATCTATCTCAAACACAAATGGCGACTAAAGTAATACAAACAAAGCAAGCTATCCTTCTGGTTTCAAAGATGTGGGGGATAGTTCAGGTGTTAAAGATACGGAGAGACCCAAAGTTCAAAACTTTTTGTTATTAAAAGACAAGAGAGGCCTGTACATTAACAGACAAAATCATAGGATAGATTCACAGTACAAATCAAAGTGGAATGTTCTAAGTAGGGCAGGATCGTGTTTGCTAATCCACTTCAGAGTTTGCCATTTTTACCCCAAAACAAACTAAAATATGTTTTAATACTAAATGGAGAAATCAAACAGAGAAAGTTTCATAGTATGGCTTCATGATAGTATTTTAATAGCACTGATTATCTGATTTATCCCTCCATTTTTTTTAGCCCAGTGTTTTTATTCATGTGAATTTTGCTCCAGGATTCTTACAAATACTGTAAATTATTTAGGGGGACTAGAAGAAGAAATGAGTCATGGTGTATTACAGGACCAGCTTCTCTTTGAATTTAAAATCAAATATTGTCATTGTACTTGCACAGTACATGCTTTCACGAGGAAACTATATTGAGACCTGTACAATATGATCCTACAAGCTTCCAAGGGCGTTTATTAAGACTTGCTTCCAGGAAAGTATTATATGACTGAAAACTTCACTGTAGCTTTTAAGACTTTCTCCTTCTTGTCAGAAGCAAAACTCAAAGTAATATTTTTTGTTAAAGATCAAAGGGATTATAATTACAGATAGAAGCACTTCCAGAACCTTGTTGGAAAGGCAAAATGCCACACTACTCTTTAACTTATAACAAGAGGCGAGTTAAATTATAGCAAAGTTAGCTTTGTATTAACAAGCCTGTTGCATACAACATGCCCAAAAATATCATCTTCTTTCCATGCCAGAAACCCCATTTACAAGAATGTGATTTGAAAGTGTTGCTTCAGAGAATATAATATCACAGCAGAAGGTAACCCCAGAAGGTCACACTCCATTTTTTTCTGTGTTTCAAGGAAAATAAGAAATGTTAAGCAACTAGATTTCTTATAAACTGCAACATAATCTTTCTTCCTTTCTCATGGAAAGAAAAAAATTGCACACACACATGCAAACACACCCGCATGACACACACACACACACGCAAACACACCCGCATGACACACACACACACACACACACACACACACACACACACACACACACA
>JAHTLZ010000010.1:53404145-53416622 GCA_023846285.1 Phrynocephalus versicolor
GCGCGCTAAATGTTCAAACCCCTCGGAAAACCAAAGCAGCTGAGCAACCGTCCTGCCCTTGGGGATGGCGATTTCCCCAGGCTGCCCTCCTCCTCCTCCTCCTGCTTCACCGCTTTCCTCCCACTGCTGAACCGGCTCGGAAAGTTTGCAGCCGAACTTGAGACAGGCAGCCGCCGCAGCAAGTGCCTCGGCGGGGGAAGCGGCTCTCAGGAGGGCGGCTGGTGCCCTTGGGAGTGCCGCCTTTGTCTTCGGTTCGATCCTTCCCCGCGGACTCTGCTGGGTCAGCCGGGGGGCGCCTCAGGTTGACCGGGAGAGGAGGACGCAACCATGAGAACGCCAAGAACCCCTTCCATTCCCCCCCTCCTCCCCCCCTTTCCCGGCTATTTTGTCCGAGTTTTTCCTCCATTTTTCGACTGAGAACCGAAGAGGTGCAACAAAAGGCAGCCGTGGTTTAACCCCGCATCCCACCCTCTCCCGCCACTCGCCCTTGAGGGCCAAGAAGAGAGAGCTGTGTGTGCGAGCCGTCGCCTCTGCCGCGCGTCCTGGCGGCGCCCCCCTTCTCGCCTCCATCACCTGAGGCGCTGCTGCTCTCAGGGTCCCGAGCGGCCTCTCCGGGGTTGGGGGGCGTCGGGGGTTTGTTGTTGGTTGTGGTGGCGAGAAAGCACCGCTTCTCCTCAGACTTACCCTGGAGATGGTCAGCGGGGTGCTGAAATCTTTGCCTCCCACCAGCCGGAATCCCCAGGGCGAAGGGCCGGTCAAAGCAACCGTCTGGGGCATGGCGGCTCTACTCCGGGAGCAAGAGAGAGAAAGAGAAAAGGCGCCTGGCGACGAGGCTGAAGCCGAAGCGGAAAGGCAGAGCGGCGCCGGCGAGGCTCCCTGCTCCGCTCGCGTTTGCCTCTTTCTTTCTAATCCACTTACAGCGCCTGCTTAATCGCCGCTCCGGCCTGACGTCTCCCAGTTTCCCCGCAGAGGGGAGAGGAGGAGCGGAGGGGGAGAAGAGAAAGAGAGAGAGAGAGAGAGAGAGAGAGAGAGAGAGGAGGGGAAAGGCGGGTCCCTTCGCGCTCAGGGCGGGCGGGAGTCCAACTACTTTTTTTTTCCATGACCCTTCTGCTCAACGGGTCGATGTCTGAGAGGTATGCTTCCTTCCTTCATGGATGAGACTCCCTCTAGGTGAGCCATTGCTTAACCCGCAGATGGGTGTCCTCCCTTTCAAGGGTCCCTCCTGTTTTACCTTTGTGGGCTACTTGCTCACCAGCCGTCCCGCTTCGGTCAAGGACAAGGAGCTTCAGAAAAAAACAAGAAAACTTTTTTTCCCCGGAGTAGCCAAATCGTCACCTGGCCAGAGCCTGTAAAAAAGGATTCTCCTTCCCCCACCCCCATCTGGTGGGGCTATCTGCATGTTTGTGTGCATGTCTGGGGAAAACCCCGCCACCAAAACCCCCTGTTTTTCCAGGAGATGGGCATAGATTGCCACAGCAACCCTGTTCCTTCCCTTCTTTGGTAAACCAGGCAACAGTAACAATGTGAGATGACCAGAACATGATGGAACAGCCCACAATCTACAATTAGTTATCCCCCCCACCCAGGATTCACAATCCATTCAGACATGTGTAAGATCACTTTTTCTTTCTTTTTCAGAAGCTGATGTGCATGATCAATCTTCACAGTTGGAAAAGCATTATACTGTGCACACTGTACTCACTCACTCTCTCTCTCTCTCTGTGTGTGTGTGTGTGTGTGTGTGTGTGTGTGTGCGTGTGAATGTTCTTTTTCTGACATGAGCGGTTGGATAGATCAATGGTTTCAGTGTCTCAATAAATCATTTTTGAGTACCTGAAAATAAACTTGAAAAAAGTCACCATAAATCATTATTGACTTGACAATATACCGCCACCAACAAGGATAATAATTGGGATAGATGGATAGGTGAGGGGTTGGATGTCTGCCTGTGGAGTTAAAGGTGGGGAGTTCCCTTTAGTGTCTTTTTTTAGAAGAGCTTGCCTATGTAACCATGGGCAAACAGTGCAGTTCCAGGCACCATCTTACTGAAGAGAACAGTAAACTACTTATAAGTACTTTGAATCCAGAAAACCCTGGTTACTGTAAGTCAGAATCAAGTTGATGCTATGTTGTTATTGCTGCTGCTGCTATTGTGTGATGGTGCATTCTCACTTGCGAGAAATGACATTAATATTTCAAATCCAAGTGCCAAACACTGATATGTGAACCAACATCCAGGTTCAACATTTTGCCTCCAGCACAACTATGAAAAAAAATGCAACAATGGGATTGCCACTACTGTGTACAGTTGTGTGAGAAAGAAAGTATATCCTATTTGAATTCTATGGTTTTATGTATGAAGATATAATAAAAATCGTCTGGTCTTTAGGAAGTCTGAAAGTTAGATAAATACATCCTCAGACGAGCAACAACACATGATATATTGCACCGTGTCGTGATTTCTTTTACACAAACAAGGCCAACATTGAGAAGCCATGTGTGAAAAACTAAGTAAACCCTTAGTGCTCCCATAGGAATTAAGGGGTTAAGTAGCAGACAGGAGCTGTTAACCAATTGTCTTTGAGTAATTGATCATCAGCAAGTATGACCGCCTCTTATAAAAGCTAAAGGTTTAGCAATTTCCATGTCTGGAACATTCAGGTGCATGTTAACACAATGCCAGGAAGGAAACATATCAGCTATTATCATATACTGTTCAAGACGCCCATCAACCTGGAAAGGGTTGTTAAGTGTTTCTCCAAATAATTTAAACTCTATCATTCTGCAGTTAAGAAGACTATTCACAAGTGGAAAGCATTCAAGAAGCTGCTAGCCTTCCCATGAGTGGACGGCCAAGCAAATTCAGACTGTACAATGCTCAGAAAAACAGAAAAAAACAGGTATTATATTTCAGACTCTACAGGCCTCAGTTAGCATGTTAATTGTTAAAAGTTCAAGACAATGCAATTAGGAAAAAAATGAAAAGTATGATTTGTTTGGAAGAATAGCCAGGAGAAAGACTTCTCTCTAAAATGAACATGGTGGCATGGTTTAGGTTTGCAAAATTGTATCTAGACAAACCACAAGACTTCTAGAACAGTATTCCTTGGGCAGATGAGACCAAAGTGAAGCTATTTGGTCATATTGCACAGTGCCACATTTAGCAAAAACCAAACACAGCATATTAGCATACACCTGTCATAACCGTCAAGCATGGTGATGGATAGGTGATGATTTGGGGTTGTTTTGCAGCCACAGGACCTGGGCACCTTGCAGTCATTGAGTTGACCAGGAATCCCACTGTATATCAAAGTATTCTACAGTCAGATGTAAGGCTATCTGCCCAACTGCTAAAGCTTGGCCAAAATTGAGTCATGCAACAGACAATGATTCCAAGCAGCCAGCAAATCTACAAAATAATGGCTGAAAAACAAAAGAATCAAGGTGCCCCAATGGCTCTGTCAAAGTCCCAACCTCAACCCAATTTAAATGCTGTGATGAAACCTTAAGAGAGCTATGCATAAACAAATGCCCACAAACCTCAATGAACTTAAACAAGTAAAGAAGAATGGACCAAAATTTGTCCATAACCAGGTGAGGAACTGATAGACTCATACAGAAAATGGTTATTTCCAGCTATTGCTACTAAAGTTGGTTTTACAAATGATTGAATCTTAAGGTGGCTTCTTCATTTTGGCTGTATTTTTGTAAAATAAATCATGACATGATGCAATATATCATCTGCTGTTGTTCATCTGAGGTTGTATTTACAAAATTTTCAAACCTGCTAAGGACTATATGGTTTTTATTATGTCCCGATTAGGGATGGGCACCATACAAAACACTTTTATTATTTCATAAGGTTTTGAAAGATTTCAAAACGAAACAAAACGACAGACAGCGTGTCATCCCAAACTGAAACAAAATGATGTTTTCAGTTCAGAGGAACTGAACCAGGGAGCTGCCAGCAGATCTCGCTTCAGGCAAGGGGCTGCAGTGAGATCCGGAGGCTGTTTTCCTGTTCGGTTCTGCAAACCGCCACCCAGCTGGTTTTGACAGTTCAAGCGGTCAAGTTCATGCCACAAAAGCATCCTCCCTCCACTCTCCGGTTCAACTCCTGTCTAATAGGGTGGGAGTTGACGTCAGTGCCTGCCCTCTCGGACCACTGCTGTGTTTGCAGAATACTAGGGAATCCCTTTAGATTCTGAAGCAGCAGAGAGACCCATTCTGCTGTGTCAGAATCCAAGGGGAATCCCTTTGATTCCAAAGCAGCAGAAGGGGTCTGAGAGGGCAGACTCAGATCCCTTCTGCTGCATCAGAATCTCAAGGAATCCTCTTGGATTCCAAATCAACAGAGATTTTTGCCCCCCGGGCGAAGTAGGGGTGGTGGGGGTTTTGATCTTGGATGGCTCTCCAGTTGTTCTGAGCCAGGCAAGTGTCAGGTGGTCATCTGACCCTCACCTGGCTCAGAAAAAAACAGAAAGAAGTGGAGGGTTGGAGACTTTTGAGTTTCCCACGGCACCAGCAAGGGTGCTGGTGCAGCGGGGAATTCAAAAGTCTCCAGTCCCCCACTACTCTCCTGAGCCCTGCAAGCATTGGGAGAACTGGAGCCTTTTGAATTCCCCACCGCACCAGCACCCTCGCTGGTGCAGTGGGAAATTCAAAAGCCTGCAGCTCTCCACTGCTCTTTGGTTCTCTGAGCCAGAAGAGTGTCAGGGGCCCTCTGACCCTTGCCTGGCTCAGAAGAACCAGAGACTGGAGAGCAGTGGAGGGGAGGCTTTTGAATTTCTGGCCGCACCAGCACCCTCACTGGTGCCACGCCCAATTCAAAAGCCTCCACTGCTCTCCTGTTCTGAGCCACCGCCACCCAGCTGGTTTTGACAGCTGGGTATTTGGGGAGGGGGGCAGCTTTGCTTCTAAAGCCGCAGCCTCCTCTCTCCACAGAATGAGCTGTCAACCATCTGGTTAGCGGGTGGTGTTTTGTTGCTCATTTTGTTTCATAATTCACTTTTTTTTAAAAAAAATGTTAATTACGAATCAAAATAGAAATGCAATGAGCAACAAAATGAAATGAAACAAAATGGTATTTTTCTGTTTTGTACCCATCTCTAGATACATAAAACCATAGAATTTGATGAGGTTGTACTCGCATTTTCACATGACTGTGTAATGAAGTATAGAGACCTTAGTGAGACCTGTATTTCTTTATGGCCTTCTAATGCAACTTCCTCCAGTCACTGATAGAATCCAGCCTGAGGAGGTTTGCCTTCCAGTGTCCAACATCCTTCAGGAACCCGCTCCTCCAAAGACAACACCTCTAGTGTGGCTTGGGAAAGTTTTGGACTCTAGACAGTGGTCAATCTTTGTTGTGGTATGCATGTATGTACTGCAAGCACTCTCTGGGGAGTTACAGTTCAAAAAATACCTTTTCCAAGCTCAGCCCCAGAGGGAAACTGATTATTGACTGGAAGCAATAGAAACACCTTTCTGATTTTGCTCTACCTTTCCTATTATTGGAAAAAGCAGAAAAGTGTGTGGGGGATCATGCTGTCAGGCTGTGTCTACAAGTATGCTGTTGTTGTTCAGTCATTCATTCATGTCCAACTCCTCATGACCCCATGGACCAAAGCATGCCAGGTCTTCCTGTCTTCCACTGCTTCACAGAGTTTGGTCAAATTCATGTTGAATGCATTGATGACACCATCCAACCATCTCATTCTTTGCCCTCCCCTTTTCCTTTTGCCTTCAATCTTTCCCAGCACTAGCGACTTTTCCAAGGAGTCCTCCCTCCTCATGAGGTGGCCAAAGTACTGGAGCCTTAGCTTCAAAATCTGTCCTTCCAGTGAACGTTCAGGGTTGATTTCTTTCAGGATGGATAGGTTTGATCTCTTTGCAGTCCAGGGGACTCTCAAGAGTCTCACCACAGCCCAAAGGCATCAATTCTACAGCGATCAGCCTTCTTTATGGTCCAACTTTCACTTCCATACATCACTACTGAAAAACCTTAGCTTTGACTATCCAGACCTTTGTCAGCAAAGTGATGTCTCTGCCTCGGTTTGCCATTGGTTTCCTCCCAAGAAGCGGGTGCCTTTTAACTTTGTTGCTGCAGTCACCATCTGCAGTATCTGCTCTGCTTCCCCTCAAAAAGCAAGTAAAGGAAGAGTGAAGCCAATCCTGCTTCAAAGCACAAAGCAGTAAGGCTCTACTCACAAATGACCCGCAAAAATGAAGGGAGGGTAGGGCCCTGCTTAAACTTCCTGAGCCCCTCAGGCATTATCATTCAGCAACATGTGAGAAGTGACTGATTATTAGATACAAAAGTAATTAACTCCTCTTACAATTGAGTCCTCTCAGGAGCCACCCCCCACACACCCACTTCAAATAACTATAACAGAAACTATGTCTGCAATCAACCCTATCCGTGCTTACATAGAAGTAAGCCTCACTTGGCTTTATGCCACTGGTATTTGATATTCTTAATTTGACCTATTGTTGTGTTATAGTCTTATTTAAGCTCTTGAAATGTTATATGAATGTTAAGAGGCATACTGGTATGCTGTAATTATTTTTTTCCTTGGCTTTATGAGTTGCTTTGAATGCTACGTATTGTGGGAGGGACGGTATACAAATAAAGTAACCTGGCTCAGAGTCTTGTCAACCTATTTTCAGTACTCGAGGCATACACAAATTAGGAGGGAGTCGGGAGGTAGCAGTGCAAGTGGAGAGTCTGCCTGTTCAAACTAGGAGAATGGTGCACAGGCCTATGTAAGTGTAAGAAGAGAATTTCTGAACATGTTCAAAAGAGAATTTCTGCGAAAATCATGGATGTTCCCATGGGCACCTTACAGTTGAAAGAAGATGGTGAAGTCTCCTGCCTACAATGAAATAAAGTCCCACTGTGACCTTTTTGTGACTGCTTCTTCTCTGGGGAATTATGTAGATCAGTAATTTCCTGGCACTATTAACTCCAATTAACAGGAATAATGGAAGTGTCTCATTCTAAAAATGATGGAAAGGAAACACATTAGCATTCCTCTGAAGTGGAAAAATCCCCCATTTTCCAGTAAAGGCAGAAACAGGAAAGCCACCCTTGCAAGGAAGTCCAAACAAAACTGCCTTTGTTAAAAACAGAATATGTGCCACCAAGAACATAATCAAACACAGCTGTACAATATAGATCCGTCTTCATTTCCAATTTTATTTCTATCATGGCATCTAAATATTTTCATCCTCCTTATACAAGAATGAACACAGCTTTTTAGTGTATAACTTCCAGAGCTTAGAAAAATTACATGTTACCTGAATAATTCTCTAGCCCATATTAAGACTGGCCATGCTGGCCACTGAATTTTGGAACTGAAGTCCAAAATATAAACATTTCTAAGTGCAGCAATTTCTAAACATATTTCATAGTTTTGGCATTAAGATACCTCTGAATTTGCTTCAGAAGCTACATAATTTGGAAATATACCTTGAATCTCCTCACATTTTTATCTTGTGAAAAAAGAAAATAGAGTTGAATTCAACTTTAGTCAGTCAGACACTGAATAAGTGAAGGTAGTCCAATCAAAAGCACGATGCATCTTTACCCCCGTAAGAGATTTTTAAGGAAAAGAAAAGAGATGAACTGTTATATCCAGAATGTGAATGGACTAGCCACAGTGCTAGCTATGGGGATTCTTGTAACTGTAACTTTTGAAAAATAGCATTTTCATGTGTTGGAATCAACATGGGAAAGCACAGGAAGTGGAATATGTACCATTCCATTCATAAGGAGGTGAGAATCCTCAAATGCAGAGCTAATTAACAAAACAGAGTTTAAACTTTATCTTATCCCCCCCCCATTCCCTTTCTGGGGAAAGATGCCAATTTGGTAAAAGTGACTATGTTTTGTGGTTAGTGTGGAATGGTAATAAACACAATACTCAGTGTCTAATGTATTTGAAGTAATTGAAATGAAGCATATCAATGTGTACCATACTATTAAATTATTTAGGAAAAAATATTGGGGGATAGCCCCCCCAACACTTTAATATCTCCCACATATAAAATAGAATTAAAGGACATTTTCTTAGAGGGATCTTAAATAAAAAAATCTTCAAACAATATTATAATCTGATTTGTTGGATGTATGACCAATCCCACCTGCACAGCAACAATATGTAATAGTATACCATTACTACTGTGGGTATAAACCACCACTAATGACTTCTGCTGCATCACAATATCTTCATCAAAACACCCCATATTGTTAATTGACTCATTTCCAACCAGTTAACACGATTTTGCATGCAGGTTCCTCATGGAACCTTGGATACTTAGTTTGTTTGTTTGTTTGTTTGTTTGTTGGATTTCTATACCACCCATCTGACAGCGAGGTCACGCTGGGCAATCACAAATGTGTGATACACCTATGGGTCTTGTGGATATGTAGTGGAAAAGATATATTTGTAGCAAAAATTTAGAATTGTCTTTATGTTCAAAAGAATATATAGACAAAATGCAGAGAGATTGAAAGAATGCATACACATGAATACAGTATCTATATTCTAAAATTAAAAAGCCCTGTGTATGTACGACCAAATAAAAGCTTTCTCATATTGATCAAAATGCCAACAACTGTATCCTGAGGCTTAGACATGAATTACATACATTATGCATAACTATTAAAAGGGTAAAAACAAAATGTAAAAGACAAAAACATGTGACACCTTAAAGACTAACTATTATATTTTTATATATGAACTATTATATTATATGATACTGTACATTTACATTTTACAACAGAGCCATAAAACAACATGAGCCAAATCATTGGATGGAAATGGACCTTACACCCAAGCACCAATGAATATGTGGTATGAAACTGATATTTCATTCAACATTTCATTGTGTTGCCATATGTCTGAAGACATGGAGTTGATCCACCAAAGCTTACATTAAAATATAAGAATCTTTAAGGTGTCACGTGCTTCTGTCTTTTTATTTTATTTTATTTTATTTTATTTTGTGGATTTCAACTGAAACATGAAAAGGGGATTCTTTAGGTGCTGCTGCAGGCTTGTCCTAATGGACGTTTTCTCCATGTCTCCCATGTTGCATGTCATCTTGTTCTGTTTTGTGACTGGTCTTCAGGACATAAGTACTGTATGTTCTCCTCTGGCAAGACCATGTCTCTGAAATGCTAATGCAATTGCAGCTCCAATGACAGGCCATCTATTACGTATAGCTTTCCACAGATTGTTACACCTGTGTACAAGTTCCCCTCCATGCACTCATACTTTTCTTTCAACCCAAACCAGATGAGGACGATAGAGTGTCTGGGATGAGCAAAAACACAGCACGTTGTTCTGGCAGTATGGGGCCTAATGAATCATTTCAGCATTTCTGTATTGCTAGAATAATTACCACATGCAGAAGCGTATTTGTTACAAACAGCTGCAGCCGGGAGGGACAGATCTCACTGAGAGGAGATCCTTCTTCTGTAACATTTCCCTATCCCGTGGCTGTTTTAACTATGAGGAGGTTTTGTGTGGCGCTACAGTAAGCCTGAATTTTTCAACCTTGGCCTTCCAGCTCCTTGCCAGAACACTGTGGAACTAAATGGTGCGATTTCAATAAATAATTACTTATAGGCACACATGACCAAGGAAATAAAACAAATGTGAAGGTATCTGCCCACTTCTTCCCCCTTAGCTTATGTGATTTTTCTCCTCGGTTTATTTTTCCCAAAAGCTTGGGGGTATAGGGATGGTGACTGAGCAGGTATGTATGAGATAAAGAGAGAGAGAGATGGATGGAAGTGTGGTGCTTTGATTTAGCTGCAACAACTGCCTAGAGAAAAGGAAAATAATCTGTTATTTGAACCCCACCCAGGGATACCGCCTGGGAAGCTCATGCTAAGTCAGCTGCATTCTTGAAGAAGCTGGAGACAAAAGCAAAGAAGTTCCAACTGAGAATGTCAGTCTGTAGGTAAAGATTAGGTGGTAGGGGAAAGAGTTGTGTGACCAAACTGTCACTAGGGGTACCTGTAGGCACACAGTGTCAAGCCTGGTTGCATGTTTCTCAACTTCCAGCAAGATACTTTCAGCACATGTGGAAGATATTTACATGACTCTGCAGACTGTTTGCCTGCATCTTTATTCACACTGGATGTTCACCAGAGGCCGTCTTCTGTATCACTTCACTCTCCTGGTGCTGGCTTAACACTGAAAAGGTTTTTATATGTCATTGCATTGGGACTGAATGATGTGAGAATTTAGCTTGCTCAATTCTTTTTAAAAAGAACTTGAACAACCTTTTAAAAAGATGTTATGCATGTGGGATATTGTGCTTCTATATACATGATTCAAAATGCCAGGAAATGGCCTGATAATGCTGCACAATATTATACCTACGCTGCCAGGAGAAAAAAAAAGATGTCAAGCTTTGTATAGGAAAAACCAGGTTGAATGTTGACAACACCAACGGCAGCAGTCAAGATGGTTTGCGAGATGCTCTTTTGCTCACTATCACTCATGAAGAAACACCAAGCAAAGGAAGATCCTGAAAGATGACTCCTTTTTCCTCCATAATTTAACCCTTTCAGTACTAAATATGTAAATTGAAATAAATTTGCTGGGATTTGTACTGTATGTCCCTGCAGTAGTGAAAGGGCTAACTAGCAAGACGCTATACTTTTAAAACTGCTTATCTTTAATTTTGTTGTTGTTTGATCAATTATTGGATATTTCTATTTTTAATTTCATTTTTTGTTTTTGATTTATTTGGTTATAATTTGTTTCATTATTTTTTGTATTTTTGTTATTTAACTCTGTTGTGATTTTATGTTGTACACTGCCCAGAGTAGCCCTAGGGCTAGATGGGCAGTATAAAAGTCAAACCAACCAACCAACCAACCAACAAATACTTCTTACCCAAACACAAACCAGATTGTCCCAATAAAGGAAGACACAACTGTTAATGTGCAGGACCTATGCAAACTTACTGGAAAAAAATAAAATTGCTAGTAAGGTGGTGGGGGATAGGAAAAGAAGCCAATCTAACATGAGATGTTGGTTTGCAAGATCTGTGCCGAGCTGTTAGTGGAAGGACATTTGGGAGGTCATTAACTCCAATAGTCACTACACACCAAAAGTGACTTGATGGGACATCTTTGGGTTTTTTCTTCAATTACCGGTAATGTTCTCTCTAATTTTTGGCCCTGATGTGTTTAAACCTCCTCCCACTTGCATGTGGGGGATGGGTTTTCATCCAAAACCTAGACATAAATGCTACTGTGTTGTGCCAATGGAGCTCTGTGCATACACCCACATCTTGGAACCCTGATGACCAGAAAATTGTACAAGTATGACTGGATGTATGCATCAAAGTTCAGCTAAAATTGTTTAAGACTATCCTCAAACAAAAAACAAAAAGTTGTAAATTCACAGCTTATATCAGCTAGAAGAGCATTTGATAGAACTCTTCTTCCATCACTACTCTATTCAAAGTTCTTGACTGGTAAATAGTAAAAATAAAAAATCTGGGGAACACAGTGGCTGCATACACAAAGAGGTTACAGCCATTATTTTTGTCCCCTTACTTGGAATTCTCCTTAACATCTCATGTCATTTCATTTGCAACCTCGCCCTCCTTATGGCCTCTCCTTTCCCAGATCTTCAACACTCCTTCTGAACTGGCTGACCAAAAAAAGCAAAGACAAATCTGCTTTAGAATGTCTGTCGCAGCTGCTCAGGGCCAAACCATGCTGCGCTTCTGACAATCTGTGTAGGTTTGGGAAGCCTTGTTTATATTACTGCAATGGGGTCTTGATCTGCATAGTAACATAGAGTACAAATGGATGAAGTCACAGTCTGAAGAAATATGCAGGTACAAAATCTGCACTAAAACGTTTTCGCCCCCATTATGGTGTCTTTGCTGTGGTTCTCAGTTATGGGATCAGAACGGTTGCAAATTTTCAAAACACCACCATGGGAACATCCGGGGGCTGATCTGGATCAAAGTTTGGTGCAGATTTTATTCCTACAGTATATTGGCCATCTGATGGCACCCTTTTATACAATTGTCTGCTCAGTTGCTTAAAGCACGTATTTGCAATGAAAACATTATTGGGTTCACAGAATTAAACAAATCACTCCTCTACTTCATCTCAAATACCTAGGACAAATTTTCTGATGATGTGTGTTGATACTATTCCTCCTACCTTTCTGTTCCAATCATCTGTATTATTAGCACATTCTGTTTTGGTGTGTGATCATTTTCTTCCTGGGTACTTCCATATTTTTTAAAAATTTTATTTATATCTGTAATTTTTAATATTATGCTGAGTGGAATCAAACTGAATATCATTCCTGATTGGCTTTTGAGATTCTCGATAGTTGCAGGAAATGAGCAATTTTGGAAACTGAAGTTTAAAGATGCAGAATTATTCTTTCTTTCTTTCTTTCTTTCTTTCTTTCTTTCTTTCTTTCTTTC
>JAHTLZ010000010.1:53422318-53450120 GCA_023846285.1 Phrynocephalus versicolor
GGGGCAGCGCCAGGCCAGGGTTAAGTACAAGAGCCCCCAACTAGGTCCCCCAGGCCTGACCCAACCTGCATCCACATATTGCAGATTTTCAATTATCACGGGTCAGGTTGGGCCCCTAACCCCTGTAATGTAGCTTAATTGAGAACTGGTTTCCTATTCCTTTTTGGGGATGCTCTGGGACTATGCAGCTTGCTCAAAGCAACACAGGCTGGCTCTTTTGGGATATATAGTGGGAACTGAACTGCTAACTTCTGGTTTCACAGTCAGGAGCCAAAAGTAATCACAGACTTTGATGGGTTCACGTAGGCCTAGCATTGGATTAGCATACATTGCTAAAGTGACCTTTCCAATCAAAAATTACTTTTATGCCAGATTATATACCCATTCCAATCAACAGGAATTTTAAAGTTGCTTCAACAGATACTGCCCAAATCTTTTTGGCATCATTTAGTTCATCCTGGCTGGATTGTTCAATGAAAGGCGTCCCTGGCTGTTCCTATGCCTTCTTAGAAGATCCTGAAGAATTTGTTGCCCCTTGAAAAAGGAATGGAAAACTGCTTCTGAGCACCCTAGAAAACCCAGGAAACATTCAGCATAAGCCAGAACTGACGTGATAGCACATAATTATTGTTATTTAGTTCATCCATGCAATAATGTTGAAATTCATCCAATTTCAAATTTAGGGTTTTGAAAAAATTCCAATAGATGATCAGCCAGAGACTAATTCTTTCAAATTAGGGCATGTTTGCCAAAAATAAAATGGAGAAGACGAACAAGAAAATAATCTTTGTTTGAAATAGGGCCAACAGGGCAAACAGACCTGAGTTTAAGGCTGAATTTACATCATGTTTGAAAACAATTATTAAATTTATAGGTTTGGCTTAGCAGAACCTCTCAGATTGAGGGTATCTTGCCTTTTGAAAAGTTTTTGGAACATTCCCATGTGCAAGGAGTCATAGTAATAAATTGTACCCATTTGTGTGTTCAAAGCATGTATAAAATGCTTAGCATAATTTATATGAAACGGTTACACAGCAAATGCCAAGTGGTAACACAGAACATTTAGTAACTGAACAGTTTTCTTATTCTATAAACCACCGCCTGCAAGTGGTAGGGTGTGCTGCAGTGGCAAAACGGATTGACAACTGTGAGTGTGTAAAGATACTGCAATATGGCCTCAAGGCTGGAATAAGTGCCTCTCTATGCCTTGCAACAGAAAAACCCACTGTAGTTGTAGAAGGTCAAAAGTAGCTTAGGGTGGATAGTGCAGGACCACACAGGTATACCTGTGCAGTAATGAAAAGGCATATTCAAATTAGAACATATCTATAGGCATTAAAGGAAAGCTATTAAAGGAAAGTTACCCACCATTAGTTACTACTTATAACAAATTATAACTATTACTGGGCATGAAATTAATGGGCCAAACTATAGACTACAAATAGTCTACTATCAGAAGAAGGCATTCTTTCAATGCCTATTATATATATTGTCACAAGAGTTGTTTACAAAGCCCCCTTGGCTTTCAAATTAGCTTACTTTATTCTGTAATTGATCTTCAGATATAAATACAGGTCTCATTTGTAAAGGCAACCGCTCAACCACAAATGTCCGTCTGAAATTATACTTCTGGAACACTAACAGGTTTCTAGCTTCTCATCATAGAGGACTGCCTGTAATATATAATTTCACCCTTAGTGGTGGGTCCCTGGGAGACGGGGGAGGCTTTCGTTTCTCAAACCCTCCCCCTCCTTCCACAATCCCTAGATGTCAGCAGTCTGGAAGGGGAGGTTTAAAGCTCCACACAGAATTGTGGGAATATGGGAGATAGCAATGGGGAGAGCATGCATCCCCGGGTGTGGTCACCCGCCATCAGCAAACACAGGACTGAGCTCTGAAAAGACTGTGTGCTCCTGTACTAAATGCCTTCCATTTGACTTATGGTGAGCTAAAGGCTGGATCTATGGATCTCTTTTAATCCTTCCTTGATCTGCAGTCATTCCTATTATTTCACATGATGTCATTTAGCATGATAGATCGAAATGTCCACTGATTCATTTTTCCCCTTTGCAGAACCATAAGGATATGGTTTTACTATAAATTATTATATATGATCTCTGGAGCAAGATTAAGGTTACATGCAATGCACCATGCAGTTTTAAGGCTCCAAATGTGCTTTGGTGTGGTATTTATGATGCGTAGATCCGTCTTGAAAGGAGATACTGTATCTCTGCACATTAATTAGAATTCAGAGTATATAGCTGTGCATGTGGGCCTTGGTATGTGCCTGTGTTAATTCCCATGGCTCTAATCTCAATTGCCCCCATGCACAGGTAATAACTGAAAGAGCTACTAACAATACTGGTAATTCTTAGTCTTTTCATATGTTCAGAACTTCAGATAGGAAACTTCCTGAATACAAATTTGATAGACTATAGAAGAACACCTGTTGTTCCAAATTGCCATAAGCCACAATTGAAAACCTTGAGAAATGAATTAGCTCAAGGGAGCAAACGTGTGTATCTATCTTGCACGAACTTGATAAAGAGCAATATTTCACACTATTCCACCTTACCCTGAGGTACTTAAACTACATGTATAAATCAACTGACAATGAATATACATGACATGTACCCAAATGTAAAACTGGTAACAAAATATGTTTGTTACCTATTTGCCGACACAACTGTAATGTTAGGGCAATCAATCAATCCATCAATACAAAAAATTAAAAGCATGGGAAGAATGCATTTGTTGAGAAAATGTATGTCTTTTCACACCAAAACACAGAGCTATGCTATTTAATATGATTGACAGTTGCTTATAAACCATTCTTTAAATAACTGCTTAAAATTTAGTGCTTTGGTCTCTAAATACTTGCAGCTTGCAAGTATTTAGAACAAAATCTGAACTTGTTTTTCTCTTTAAAATTTTGCAGATTCTACCGCATGTCATTAAAGAGTCATTGGGTATTACTTACCTCATTAGTACATAGGGGCAATCTAAAACTAGCCCCCCCCAAATATATGGTTACAGATTTAATTGGGGGTGCATAAACATGGACAGAATTCCACACAGTGTGACAGCTCACAAGGACCAATCAATGAGATTTGCCAGTCCAGTCTAGTACATATTGAGTGAACAGTATCTATCTATGAACCCAAGACCAAGGAAATAAGGATCAAAGGCAAGATCACATGTCATACAAGGTAAACACAAGGCCAAGCCTGTGCTGGTCAGAAACAAGTTATGTCCTATAACAGTGATGGCAAACCTTTTAGAGACTTGAGTGCCCAAACTGCAATTCAAAACCCACTATTTTTTTTTGCAAAGTGCCAATACAGTAATTGAACCTGTATACAGGTGGCTATGAAGGGGCAATGTCGACTGCCCACAGAAAGGGCTCCGAGTGCCACCTTTGGCACCCGTGCCATAGGTTCGCCATCACTGTCCTATAAATTAGATACAGAATCACTTGCCCCCTGAGACACCTTCTGTTGCCTCTATTATTCATATGATGGACCCAGGGTTGTTAGTTGTCATCTTGCCTACATAAGAAAATCTATGCCTCTGAGTTGCATCCACACAGTGGCCAACCTAATGTCCCTTTGGGAAGCACAAAAGCAGCACCTGGGTACACAAGAACCCTCCCCCCTGCACTTTCCTATACACAGATAACACCTGATTTGTCTTTGGTAACGGTGAGTTTGAAAGGGGAGGAGAGTGGTTTTTAAAAAGCTTAAGAAGTTAGTTCAGTGGTCCCGAACCTTCCTAATGTTGTGACCCTTGAATACTGTTCCTCATGTTGTGGTGACCCCCTTGCCCTTCTTGGAAGAGGCCACAAGCCCCCTTTGGCAGGCAACTGCTGCAGGTGCCATAGAGAACTTCCCTCTACAGGCACCCTCAGCCAATTGCAGCTTCTGGTGCTATTGACTGACATCCCCTCCAACCTATCAAGCTGTAACTCACTCTTTCCCCTCACTTCTTCTTCCTCCTCACTCCTCCAGACCCAGGCCTTTTTTGCCTTTTTCTTCACTGGCTCATGGCGACCCCTATGAAATAGTCATTCGACCCTCAAAGGGGTCCCGACCCCCAGGTTGGGAACCACTGTGTTAGTTAATTATATCTCATAGCAGCCTGCAAGATAGCGCTGTTGAGAGCGCACACAAAATTAGAGCAGAGAATCCTTTTACTGTTGCCTGTTGCCAGAATGTTCATTTCTGTTCAGTTATTTTGATCCACAGTTCAAGATCTATGTGAACAGATCAATAAGACTCTTAACAGTTCATTTTAATTTTTTGCCCTGAGATGACTAGGCTTGCATAGAAGCTTCAACAGATTGAAACTTTGCCAATAACTTTCAAATCTATTATTCTTGTCTACAGGCTTGCTGGCATCCAGGAATGTGCCCATGGTTTCCCTGAACAGGAAGTAACAATGCTGGTAATACCCTAAACCGATCAGAAGGCATATAAGAGGTAAATGGTGGGTACTTATGGTCACCAGGGTATGGGTTCTCCTGAGAGGGACATTCTGGATGAAATAAGAGGGTTCTCTGGAGAAATTATATAGGGGACCAAGAAACAGTAGGTCCCTCTTCAACCCCCCCCCCTAAAATCATATCACCATTTACAAAGTTGGCAGTGCAATTAAGTTGGTGGCAGACTGGTACCATTAAATGCTATCATTATGGGATCTGGCTAATTTGTTTCCTGTAAAACGCAATGGCAGGGTAAAGAAAGTAAGAAGCCCGGACATGATATGAATTACATAATTATATTTTGCTGAACAATGGTGCTGTCTTTCTGCCTTCACAATTTCTATTCTTTTCCTTATAAGGGCATCAACAGATGGCTGGCTTGCAAAATATAGTTGCAACAA
This sequence comes from Phrynocephalus versicolor, assembly GCA_023846285.1. NCBI lineage: Eukaryota > Metazoa > Chordata > Lepidosauria > Squamata > Agamidae > Phrynocephalus > Phrynocephalus versicolor. The sequence goes on from JAHTLZ010000010.1 coordinate 53,427,200, forward strand.
CTGTTTTCAGTAGCAGCATCCATTGCAACACCTTCAGTCTCTTGGGTACATGTTGTACCATTTCATATTAAAATATCTGTGACTGCATGTATTTTTGGGGAGGGGAAATATGCATCTACAAACATGCACACATCTGAGTTAGAAGGCCAAGTGGTGTTGAGCCAGACATAGGTGTCTGATGTAATAGTGACAGTAGACCCCTCCTCCCCTTCTGAAGCTGAAAAATCTGGTTCTGTAGGTGGTGATTGGGGGGGAATGTGAGGAATTATAACAAACACCTATACATTTCTATTGAGAAGTAAATACCTCAGCATTCAGTGAGGTATACTCCTATGGAACTAGAAGACTGCAGGTAATGGAGTAAATTCTCTACACTTTTGTCCCAGTTACATGATGTAATATTTCTCTTCCTTCTTCCTTGCTGTAGAATCCCATACCCCCCCTTTCTTAGAATAGCAATTGTATGATCCTTTTAGTATTTGTTTCCTTGATATTTTAGCTTCAAATACTGTCTGGCAATGATGTTACCTTTTAAAGGAGAAAAGTGGTTAAACCATAATATCAAAACTCTGCTCACTGTCAGCCTTTTATCCCAGCAGATTCTGACAGCCAGATCAAGGTTCACTCGGCCTTCCATCCTTCCATCCTTCCAAGTTCAGTAAAATGAGCACAGTATCCAAATTGTGTGTGTGTGTGTGTGGTGGTGGTGGGATAGAAACGTGTAGCCTATAAAATTACATTGTAAACTGCCCAGAGAGTGTGCATTATAAGGTGGTTTATAATCAGCACACTTCACTTTTGTAAGTAAGTAAGTAAGTAAGTAAGTAAGTAAGTAAGTAAGACTTGCTCCTGAGCAGACACATGTCCACTATAACTTCTTCTCACTGGGATAAGACATGGAACACCATAAAGAACAGTTAGACATGGATCAAGAAAGATTCAACACAAAGCAGTTTATTTTTTAAAAAATCAGTAAAATTGATCAGTTGGTATTACATTTGCTAAACCCTTTAAATCTCATTCTACAAATATAAGAGAAATGGCAAACCAAATGATATTCAGTTCAATTGGCACTGGCACATATATCTATACAGTCTACTATGAGTGTTTCAAATTGAACCCTCGCAATCAATTTTTAATTTAACAAGGCTTTCATAGGGATGAAACCAGAAAAGTGTAATCAGGTATTGTTTTGATTTTTGCAGGGATTTAAAGATAGCTGGGTTCTAACCTAATGATTTCCTTGAGCACATTCACATTTTATCTCATCTCTTTTTAAAGTTGTAGCATGACCTTATAGGACATATACTGTACCTGAAAATGATATGTTTAATGTATTAACAGTGGGAGTTACTCATATCTTAGGAGAGCTGTGTGAGTGTTGTGTCGTTACAGTCGTGAGCGACTCTTTGTGACCCCATGCTCATGGAGTTTTCTTGGCAGGAATACTGGAGTGGTTTGCCAGTTCCTATTCCACTTAGGAGAGCTAGTAGAATATAAAGAGTTCTGACTATCATTAAATAAACAACTTATGCTTTGGATAGTTGTCTAAACATTTATGTTATTCCACACTTAATGCAACAGAGGAAAACCTTAGATTTATCTTGCTGGAAATGTATTCCCTTGTGCCCCATATAAGTCCTAACATTTTAAGTATTTTATACTTGCCTTGTGTGTATATATGTTTTCTAAACCTGGCCTATTAAAATGAAGGTTTTTATTATTATACTGCACATCCAGGGACCTTTACATGTAACCAATTTTGTTAAATGCAAAAGTAACTTACACTAGAGTCTCGTGGTGGATGAAGTGGTAAATCTGTACCTCAGTTATATCACTTTATTCTCTAGATGTGAACGCTTAGGTAATGGAATGGCCCTCTATGAGGAAAATAAAAAACATACTGTATACTGTACATAGAAAAATGCCATACCAATTTCTGCCAGTGTCATATTACTTTTCTATGTATATGAACTTATTTTGTTTTCTTTTGTTTTATTCATGTTATTCAATCATGTAAATCTCCTGCAATCTTAACAACCACAGGGCATTTCGCTACTAATCTACTGCCTGTGAGAACCAAAAGATTTGGTTCTGTGTTCCAGCAGCACTTAGGTTTCATCTAAGAATGCAGCTACAAGTAAAAAACAACAACCTATTTTGGCATATACAGCATGTTTGAAATAGATTTAAAAATTCTGACTACATGATGCACAAAGAAGCATGGATTTAGTTTAATGGAAAATGTGGATTTCATTGATGGGAAGTGTTTAGTTGTTATTACTGTAAATCAAGCTGCCAATGGGTCGTTCATTTTAACTCACTTGTGAACACAATATATTTTGAATCATTTCAGCGAAGTGAACACCTCTGTTGGAGTAATTTATGTCTGTGGGGGTTGTCAGCTATTGGATATTTATTTATTTATTTATTTTAGAGTATTTTTACTCCACCTTTCTCCTTGGAAAAGGACCCAAGGTGGCTTACATGGGTTGCAGGATATTAGGGGCATAAATATCTTCAAGATAATTTATTAAAAATATTTAAGTGGCACTTAACATAAGCAGTTATGCAATGCAGCAGTGTATTTGACATATTTTTTAAATGAGTTCCCCACTGCCTCACCACCCCTTGAGCAGCCACACTTTCTCAGAAGTTTTCAGGCAAGGAAAGGGGGCTGGTGTCACTTTTAAAAATTACTAAAACTGTAGCCTTTGCATGACTTCCAAATGCTTGTGGTAGGGAGGAGGTGGGGAGGGGGAAGAAATACTGGCTCTTTTCTCTGGCTCTCTCCCCTCTGTTCCCCCCACCTTGCCTCAGTTCAACAGGAACATCCTCATCTGTCAAGAGCTTGAAAGAAATGGAAGAGGAGAGGGAAGGAGAAATGCCAGAGATGGAGATCAGGGCCTCCAAGAGGAAAGATGGGAAGCAACCCACTGCAGGACTCCCATGGGACAGACTTGTGTGTGCATTGTGGAGGCCTGTGTCTGTATCTCAGTCTGTTTCATTTTTTCTATCTGTAATAATGAGCCAGTGCTATCCCACTTTGAAAAATAAAATAAAAAATAAATCAAATATTAAAAAATAGCACAGCAGCAAATTGGTGTGAGAGGCAGTCAGCATGAGGGTGGGGTGGGGGAGAGGGAATTCCTGTGTAGTTCCCTAGATTGATCTGAAACTAAGCCTAACATTCAATTAAAAGAGGTCACATAACTATCACATAACATTGATTTCAAAAACTCCAAACCAGACTCTGATGCATTTGACTACTATAGTCACACCTTAAGTGATCTAAAATGGCACTTAATTCCTTCACACTGACCAAGGGGGATGGTATTTGAAAACATTTATCTTCTAAGATAACCTCCCAACTTTACAACCCCATTAAGTCATCTCCTACCTTGTTTCAACTCATCAATCCATCCTCCCTTCTCTCTCACCACTCTCTTCATGTTGAGAATGACATGTGTCAGGAAGAGAAATTCATGCTTGCATGTTTGAGCAAGGCTCCCATTCCCCAGTGTTCCAGTTCACATATGCAGCCTACTCATGCACGAGTTTCTCCTCTTTGAACACACTGCTTTCCATGTGGAAAAAAAAGGACAGCGGAGAGGGAGGGGTAGTTGCTTCCTAACTATCAGACAAATAATGCCAAAAGAGGGCTAGTCCAATTACATTGCTTGCCAGTTGTATCTTAAAGTGTAAAATAGGAAGGATACCTTTGATTGCATAATGACTTTGGTTGAATTAACTCCACATGTCTATTCCTGTAAACAGATAAATCTGTAACTTAGGTTTACGGACAGGCATCCTTTCCATCACAGCTGAAGCTACCCTGAGAATAATTACCAAGGCTACACAGATTGGCTCTTCTCCTGGGAAGGTACCTACAGGGAATCAAACTCCGAACCTCTCCTCCTGCAGCTAGATGCTTTGGCCCACTGGGCTATCCAATCAGCTGAGGAAAACCCACCATATCCCTATTGCCCAAGTAACACCTTTGTTAAAAGATTAGCTTAGAATATACAATCTCCCAATAGTTTATAGTTTGAGTGAACACAGAAAAGTCCTTAATTCAAAATACAGTACAGTACATTAAACCCGAGACTAATGGACTCAAAAATTAGTAAGATACAAAAGCATAATAAATAAAGATGGGATATTAAAGACAAAAAATAACTTACAATTACAACACAAGGGATAGAGATGGACTGGTGGGCCCATTCTCAATTTGTCTCAATATTTGTAAAAGACAAGAAAGAAGGATTTTATCCTGAATCAACACCTTTTGATAGAATACATTTAGAAACTAAAGAAAAACATATTAAAACAATATACAACTTTTTTTTACTAGATCATGAAATATAATAGGAGGAGGTAAAAGATTGTATGATAAAGTGGGCTCAAAATATAGGACATAATATCATGATGGAACAATGGGAAACGATATGGAAATGTAATATAAAACTTCAGCTCTTTTCTACGCTGTAGTCTGCTGGAGTTCAGGTAGTACTGAACGGGATAAGAACAGACTGAACAATTTGGTCAGGAGGGCTAGTTCTGTCTTGGAATGCCCTCTGGATTCTGTGGAGGAGATGGGTAAGAGGAGGATGTTGGCCAAGTTGACATCCATTATGAACAATACTTCTCACCCACTGCACCAGACAGTGGAGGCTCTGCGTAGCTCCTTCAGTGGCAGACTCAGACATCCCCGGCATGGGAAGGAGTGCTATCGCAGGTCCTTTATTCCCACTGCTGTGAGACTCTTCAACTCTACAGTTTAACATATTCATATGAGGTATACTGTAGCTTCTCTTTATACTTATTTTTATATTAAAAAATTAGTGTAATATTTGTATATTGGGTTTCTTATTTTATTTAATCTCTATTCGCTATTTTGTTTTCTCCCTCACACACTTTACACTTTTTTGTGCACCTAGCCATCTTTACTTGTTTTTTTATATTGGGAGCTGTGTAACAAGTAAATTTCCCCAGATGTGGGATCAATAAAGATTTATCTTATCTTATCTTATCTTGTCTTATCTTATCTTATCTTATCTTATCTTATCTTATCTTATCTTATCTTATCTTACTAAATAAACAAGCTTTAAAGAAAATGTACAGTATATAAAATCTTCTTTAGATGGTATATGTCCACAACTAAATTAGAAAAAAATGAATCAGAATTTATTAAAAGAGTGTTAGAAATATAAGATTAAAGAAGGTTCGTTTTATCACATGTAAAAAAGCACAAATATATTGGGAAACGGTGAAGGTTTTAATACAAAGAAATAATGGGATATGAAATTCTACTCAAACCAAAACTATTTCTACTTACTATTACTCTAGATGTTATAGACAAGGCCAGTAGCTACTTAGTTATTATGGTTTCAACAGCAGCCAGAATTCTCTATGCCAAATATTGGAAAAACTTTGAAATCCCAAAAAAGGAAGAATTGACAGAAAAAATAATGAATATAGCAGAAATAGATAAACTCTCAGATGCATTAGAACAAAACACAAAACAAATACAAAATGAAAAATGGTTTTTTTTCTGTGTGGTTCCAAGTGAATGCATAAAATCTAGAATATGTAAAATGCTATGTAAAAGTGATAAAGAAAATTTATTAAAAAATTATATCTTTGTAAGAGTACAGTATCGATATACAAACTGATAAGAATGGATTGATAAAAAAGTCGGATATAATAGTAGTGAATATAGTGTCTGGTTGACCTCAATCTATTTGTTTGTTTGTTGTTATTTACAGGTGCTGTAGGCACCTGAAGTAGGAACTGGCAAACCACTCCAGTATTCCTGCTAAGAAAATTCCATGTACATGGGGTCACGAAGAGTTGGTAACGACTGTAACGATGCAACACACACACATTGTTCTTTCTTTTCTTTCCTTTTGCCTTTTATATGTATTACTGAAAACGAAATAAAACCTGTTAAAAAATCCAAAATACATTCAACCCAAAGGGGTCTGTTTTTTCCCTATTGTTAACTCAATGTTGTTTTCATCTAATTAAAAGATTTTAAAGCAGAATGGCTATGGATTATGTGGTATTGATAGGACGCCTAGTGAAGAAGGTATTGTACATTTTACATGAGGAAAACTTTCTGGAGGATGTTGGAGGAAGAGCCATGAAGAGTGACCTGTTCTGGACGTCACTTGAAAACTGGTCAATATGTAGGAAAGTAATGTATTTGAGGGAGACAATTTCACAGTACTAATATGCCTGAGTTTTGCTTTCCTAAAGCAAACAGTATTGTCACAATATAAATAACGCTTAGGCACAGTAAAGTCCCCAGGAATGCTACATGGCCAGTAATGTAGTGTTTTCACCCATATGTTTATATTTCAACTTTTGTTCACATGACAATCTCAACAGAACACTTAATGAGCAAATCAGCCTAGAAAATTTGCTACCTGCGGTGAAGCAGGAAATGGCATTCCACCCCAAACCCAATCATTTTACTCAAGATTGAGCTATTTTAGCCATTGAAGTGGAGGATTCCACAAACATTTCTCTCCTTCTCCAAAAGGAAAAATGTAACAGTAGTTGCATTAAATAACTAACAAGCTGGTACCTTTTCATTACCCCACATAGTTGCTTCCTGAGGCAGTTACCCCCAGTCTGCATAATTTTAGGGCTGTTCCTGCTCGTAAGGGCTTGGATTTCCTTCAGCAAAGGAAAGAATCTGTTCTTATCAGCTGGGCTGTAAACAGAAGCTAGAGCTGGGTCAGGACATAAGAATGGCTGGGATTAGAATTTAAGAACCAGAGCCAAAGAGAAACTGCAGTGAGATGGGATACTGTACCTGGAAGTAGGACTAGAGAACAAGCCAGAACTCAGTTTGGTTAAGCATGTGAGAAGAAGACATGGCAACAGATCATCCTTACTCTCTCATGAACCCATCCTGCCAGTTCTGTTGCCATGGTTACAGTTGTCTTTGCAGAACCTTAGGATCAGTGACTGGAAGCAGACCACAATTCTCAGGGACCAAAACTTGCTAACCCTGCAATGCTTTGTGCTTCTGAAAGTGAATCAAAGGTCAAAGAATAAAACAAAGACTGAAACACACACAGTCCATGGTAAGGTTTCCAAATGAACCTCATGGTGTAAACGCAAAAACATTTTAACTTTGAAAGAACATGTCCTGATTGGCTTGCAAAAGACTGTGAAAGCACTTTGATGTACTGTATAATTTTTCTCAGTTGATGTAGGTGGAAAATCATTTATTTACAGTAGTTAAAGGGCACTCAGTTTCTTCAATTTTTTTGGAGAGCGATAAAATATTGTATTTGATGGTTAGGATATGGAACATTGTAGACCAGTTGCTAAGGGATACAGTGTGGTGATTTACAAATAGCAAGGAGGAGAGGTGTTACAAAGATCAAGAAAACACCATTAATTTTGTGTCTCGTAAAATGGCAAGTCAGAATGAGTGAGGTATTTAATTCATCTCATAGGCTTTGAAGACTAATGTTTCAACATGGCTTTAACATTCTTCTAAAGAATATGAGACTTGCCCCCTTTCCTTTCCAGGGATGCTTATGTCAATGTGTCCTTGGCAGAGTCAAATGCCCACAACTTAATTCATCCTTACATGCTATCCAAGTGCAGTAATATCAAACAACTTGGCGATTTCCCATTTTGCCAACAGCCTGGCTCCCTCCCTGAAATGCTGAAAAGTTACCTTTTTTTTTTTTTTTTGAGCCTGGGTGTGATCCCAAGCAGAGCTGCTGCTGAGAAAGCCAAACGAACAGAAGGAAGTGAGGGCTGGTAAGTTTCTGGCATGCTAAAAGTTGGAGTAGAGCTGCTTTAGAGGCCTCTGCTAATTTAAACTGCTAATTTAAATGGCAAAGAGCCACCTCATGACCTGGGGTTCAATCCCAGGTAGCCGGCTCATGGTTGACTCAGCCTTCCATCCTTCCGAGGTCGGTAAATTGAGTACTCAGCTTGCTCGGGGGGGAATGTGTAGCCTGCATAATTAAACTGTAAACTACCCAGAGACTACTTGAAATGGTATGGGGTGGTATATAAGCAGAACACTTTGCTTTGCTTTGTTAAGAAATATTACCATGGTGTTTCCTGATGTTTCTTCAAGATTCATTGTTGTTGCTGTGGTTGCTGTTGTTATTGTGTGCCATCAAGTCTTCTGACTTATAGGCAACCCTATGAATGAGTGATCTCCAAAATGTCCTGCCCTCAACAATTCTACTCAACTCTTGTAGACTCAAGTTTGTGGCTTTCTTTGGGAAATCAGTTCATCTCATATTTGGTCTCCCTCTTTCCCTGCTGCTCGCTGCTGCCTTCCACGTTCCCAGCGTTATTGTCTTCTCCTGAGAATCTTGCCTTCCCGTGATGTGGTCATGAGACATTTCAACACTTCAGAGATTGTTGAGGCTTAATTTGATCTAAAATCCATTTGATTGTCTTTTTGACACTCCAGGGTATCTGGAAAGCTCTCCTCCAGCTTATATTTCACATGAACAATTCCACCCCCCCCATCATTGTTAATTCTCCAGCTTTATCATCCATACGTTTTGATTAGAAATACAAGGATGTGGATGATCTTGGTCTTCCAGGGACATATCCATACACTTGGTGATCTTTCCTAATTCCTTTATGCTGCCCCTTCTAGTCTAAGGCCCCTCTGATTTCTTGCCCACAGTCTTCATTTGGATTGAATATTAAACCAACGTATACAAAATCTCTATTTCAGTTGAATTTTTCACTGTCAAGTCAACATTAAAGGTGTGTAATTCTTCTGGAGCCATGATTTTTGTCTTCTTAACATTCAGCTGCATTCTTGCTTTGGTACTTTCATCTTTCACTTTCCTTAACAAGATTCATAGACATTCCAAAAGGAAGGAAGGGAGGAAGGGAGGAAGGAAGGAAAAGAAGAGAAATATTTTCCTTAATTTTAATCTGGGAGGAAGCAGGCTGTAGCTAAAGAGGAGCTGTGCATTCTGTACAAAAACGTAACCCTAGTTGTGCTGATCTGTTATTGCTTTTCTTCAGGCTTGGCTCTGTTTTTGAGTTTTACATGTCCTTTACCTTTCCTGTTCTTCTTTGCTATGAAGATATTTGCTGCATCTGCCAAGTCCTCCTAATGTTCTCTGCTTCCACTCTGCCAAATAGATTTTTTCCACACAAATGAATACAACTTCCTTTCACAATCAGAATTTTGAAGTCTCACAGAGATCTTGCAATACTGTTCCTGAAAGCCATTAATGTGTAGCTGAATAGAAAAAAAATGTAGGAAACATGACAAATCCAGTGGTGCTCCCAGCAAGAGTAGACTTACTAAAATGAATGGGAGTTTATAGCCACAAACAAATAATGTAACCTGTACTGTATTGATTTTGATGGATCTACTCTAGCTAAAACTACCGATGGATTTAGACTCTGCATTTTTAAATTTATTTATTTATTTATTTATTTATTTATTTATTTATACAGTGGTCCCCCGCCCTTTCATGGTTCATATACTGCGGTCCCGCTATATTGCGGGACCATTGTATATGACCCCCCCCCCCAGGGTAAGGGGCAAAGGCTGTTTCTGGCCTTCCATACTTACCCCAGTACTTACGCTGCCCTGAACAGGCCTGGCAGGGCCTTCCTGGGGCTTCCAGAAGGCCTCAGAAGGCCCTCGCAGGCCCGTTCGGGACAGCACCAGGCTGGGGGTAAGTACAAGAGCCCCCAGTTAGGCCCCCCAGGCCCGACCTGACCTGTATCCGCAAATTGTATTTTTTCAATTATCGCAGGTTGGGTCAGGTCCCTAACCCCTGCAATAGGCGGGGGATCACTGTACAACTTATATGCTGCCCACTACCCAAGGGTCTCTGGGTGGCTTGCAATTAAAATGGACGGTTAAAACAGTTAAAACATTAAAATGACAATGGACAATTAAAAACAATAAAAACATTTAAACACAAAACACTAAAATTGCCATCAAGACCCACAATCTATATTATGTCAGTTAAAAAAAACCTCAGAAACAGAAAGGTTTTTACTTGGCGCTGAAATGTCATCAGTGTTGGAACCAGGCAGATGTCACTTGGGAGTGTGTTCCATAATCTGGGGGCAGCTGCCGAAAAGGCCCTAGACCTACAAGCTATCCCTTTCACCTCTTTGAGGGATGGCTCTTTCAGGAAGACCCTCTGGCTAGATCTTAATTGCTGGGTACATCCATATAGAAGGAGGCAGTCCTTCAAGTATCTAGGTCCTAAGCCATTTAGGGCTTTATATGTCAAAACAAGCACTTTAAATTGGGCTTGGGCAACAACTGGTAACCAATGCAGGTTATGCAGAAAAGGTGTAATCCCTGGCAGCCCCACGACTCACCAGCTGGGCTGCACAATTCTGAACCAGTTGCAATCGCCAAACCATCTTCAAAGGTTGTCCCACGTAGAGCGCATTGCAGTAATCAATACAGGATATTACCAGTGCATGAGTAACAGTCATGAGGCTCCATTCGTCCAGGTAGGAGTGTAGCTGGTATATTTTCTGCAGCTCTAGAAAGGCACCCCTGCCCACCTAGTCCACCTGGGCTTCCAGAGTTAGACCGTGGTCCAGGAGCACCCCCAACCTGTGGATCCTGTTCCTTAAGGGGGAGTGCAACCCCATCCAGACCATGGAGATGGCCCTCTAACCTGTCTGGCGAAGCACCCACTAACAGCACTTCCATCTTGTCTGGATTGAGTTTCATTTTATTAACCCTCATCCAATCCATTATCTGGCCCAGACACAAGTTCAGCACAGAAACAACCTCACCAGGATTGGTGGAAAATGAGAGGCAGAGCTGAGTATTGTCAGCATATTGCCGACTCCTCAACCCAGACCTTCTGATGACCTCTCCCAGAGGTTCCATGTAGATGTTAAACAGCATGGGAGACAGTATTGACCCCAGCCGAACCCCATGACGTAAACGCCATGGGGCCGAGCAACTGCCCCCCAACATCACTTTCTGGCCACAGTCAGCCAGGAAGGAGCAGAACCATTGCAGAGCAGTGTCTCCAGCTCCCAACTTGGCTAGCCAATCCAGAAAGACACCATGGCTGATGGTATCGAAAGCCACTGAGAGGTCCAGGAGTATCAACAGGACAAAAAGGGGTTTGAGCTGCGTGGCCATCACAAAACACAATTGAAAAAATAGGTGATATCTTTGTAGGCCACTAATAAAAATAAAAAACAAAGAACATTGCAAACTTTCGAGTGTAAATCACTCTTCTTCAAAGCAGGTCCCAGACCTTCAGACATGGTAAAAGATGTGCTTTACCCAGGAGGTTACTTTTAAAGTCCTTGGTTAGATGTTTTTAAAGTCCTTGGTTAGATGACGTTGCAGCCAGGGCAGGAATCTTGTTAGAGGCAGGAAGTTGGAGACCAGTTGTAAAAGCTGATTCAGCATTGTGTTTCACACCCCCGTTCTTCAAACAAAGGAGCATGGGTTTCCCCTGTCTCTCTCCCAGCAAAAGGCATCATACAAGGCGACCAAGGCAGTCATTTTCTCTGTGTGTATATGCATGACATAGGACATATTTCCAGCAATATCTGAGCAAACCTTCCAAGACTTTGAACTTTCCAGGGACGCGGAATGCCTTCTTGTGCTAAATCTCATTTGGGGGAGCGTGATACAATAAAGGCATAAACATCTACGCAAAACCACAGGCCTGATTTAGGTCTGAACTGAACTCTTGTTATATTTCCATTTAAGGAGTTTGCTTCTTTCAAGATGGATATCCCATTACTTCCTGGCTGTTAGGGATGAGAGAAAACAATTATGATGACCCGATCAAGTTATGCGGCCCATTTCAAAACCGTAATAATCTCTAAGTGCTGGATTTATTGTTTCTCTCTTTATGCAATTTTCCAGCTGGGATGCGACTTCAAGGATCAGATTCCTCACAGTATCAAACCAGCCTTGCTGCCTTCCGGGAGGCTGAAACATAGAGTCTTAGTTGTTACAGAAAGGGTTGGTCAGTATTAACTTCCCTTGACATTAACTTAAAATATATAGAAACATTGGATTGGACCAAGACTGTGGGATGCTGGACGGTTCAGTGGTTTAGGCATCTGGCTCCAGAAGCAGAACCTGGGAGTTTAGTTTCTCACTGGGCCTCGTGGACAAGGGCTGCATTCAATACTCAGTAGGGTCCCTTCCAATGGTGGGGTGCCAGGGGTGAAAGCTTTTGCCCTGGACACCCCACCACTCCCTGCTGCTGGGCAGCATGGAGGACCGAGTGGCACAAAGGCACACTGCTGCACTGCCTGGTCCTCCACCCAAGAAGCTTGAATGGCTGGGTACATCCCCAGTGGCAGGTGTGTGTGTGCCGGGGGCAAAAGGGCTGGGCTGAGCAGCACAGATTTCACCCCCAGCACACACACCTGAATCCACCAATTGTGAATCAGAAGATACGGGGGTGCTACTGTATAATCATATGTTTTCAGGGTTTAAACAAGTTCCATATCAAAAGCTATATAATGAATATGTACATCATCATCATCATTATTGTTGTTGTTGTTGTTTCCCTATTTCTGTGTTCTCAGTTAATATCACACTAGAGTTCATCATTTTCCATTTAATGCATTTCTGTGTTATCCTTCTATACATATTTTGTCCCTTACATCAAAATTAGCTTTGCGGCTTTCTTTTCATGAGATTCAGATGTAAAAGGACTTAGAATGCAACCATTAATTGCTTTTATTTGGACCCTAGTGGAATAGTTCTGTGTTTTAGTTCAGGAAGACTAAAAGCGAAATACAAAGACCTGTTTTTTTAAAAAAAAAATAACATAAGGAAGAAAAAATAACACACAACACATCAATGTAACAAAAATATAACAAATATAAGAGACATAAACCCTGTGCAACCCACCCTCCTCAGGACCTAAACAAAATTACAACTTTCATGATATTGACCAGCCCATTTCCCTCCAGAAATACATTGAGTCTTCTCTGGGTGTTTACCCTTTGCCATTTTGGAATACATATGCCAATAATTTATCCCATATTCCCATTTATCCCATATTGTGTGTGTATTGTATTGTTACAGTCGTGACTGACTCTTCATAAACCCAAGTCCATGGAGTTTTCTTGGCAGGAATACTGGAGTGATTTGCAAGTTCCTTCTCCAGGTGCCTACAGCAGTGGCTTCCAAACTTTGGTCCTCCAGAATATATTGGACCACAACTACCACACTCCTTTGTCATTGGCAATATAGGCTTGCAATTCTGGGAGTTGTGGTACAAAACACCTGGAGGGCTGAAGTCTGGACACCCTTGGCCTACAGCATCTGGTATTCCCTGGTGGTCTCCCATCCAAGTACTAACCAGGGCTGACACTGCTTAGCTTCTGAAATCAGGCGAGATCAGATGTGCTTAGGTCATCTAGGCAGCTATTATTATTTAGAGAACATTAACTAATGACCAAATATGGTACCCAGTGTGTTGGATTGGATACAGTAATGGACTAGGACTCAGAAGACATGGGTTCAAATTTCCAGCTCTGCCTTGGAAACTTACTGGGTGGGTGTGGGTTGAAACTGGTAAGACTGCTCTTCCATTACCTCACTTACTTTGAAAGTCCTATTAAGATGGCTCTAAATCAGTTCTGACTTGACTGCACATAAGAAAAACAACGACAAAATAAGTTCCTAAAGAATAAGTTCATATAGCACTGCTTTGTCCCAGTTTTTTTTAATTAACTGGATTTTCTTCCGTTCCACCGCTGAAAGACACTATGCCTGTGATTGTTTCATGAAATATTCCTGAATACAGAGTTAACACAAGACTGCTGTTTTTAGATCATCAGATTATTTATTTATTTATTTATTTATTTATTTATTTATTTATTTTCAGATTTCTATACCGCTCCTTCTTCCCAGAGCGGGAACTCAGGGCGGTTTACAAGGAAAGGATTAAAAACAGGTATCACCAGAAAAGAACAATCACTTGAGAAAGATAAGGCCGGATTTAAAAAAAAAAAAAAGGTGTTGAGTGTGGAGGGAGAATGACCTTGTTGTCTTAGTAAATGGTTTGCAGACTGTTAAAGATAGCCATGGATTGACCTGTCAACATTGAGGCTCTTGGCTTTTATTCCTTTGTTTTTAAAACAAGTAGTCATCCCAGACCACCACTAGGCAGATGTTATCAAGGAATTCATCACTGGCAATCCTAGATGCTCTTGGAGGGGTGCTGCAGGTTCTTATGGACATCTGGAAGGGCTAAAAATTACAGCATGTTAGCCCAGTGGGAGGGTATGAAGCTCTCTTAGCATGTTGACCTTTGAACTTTCAGCTCAGCTCAAGTGCCCAAGCTTCCTATAATGCTTTGTAGTAATTACAACAGCTATCATGTCTCCGGCCAGCTGTGTCATGGCATTTGTGAAGTTCTGCTTTTCAAAGTTCTCTTGCTGCAGAGATTTTTGGGTGTATTTTTTTTTGCTATTTTTTGTTCAAAAATGATCTTATCAGATGTCATTCCTTAACTAGAGGTTCCACTTCAGGCCAAAAGCAAAGAGATGCTTGTAGTGAGGAGGGATAGTACGGTTCAAAGAGGCCACATCCTGGTTGTAGTTGAAATCCATTGTAAAAAAAACGACAATGTATTTTAAGACCCTGCCTTGTGAATATGAAGCATAATATGTATACTTAAGCAGAGAGAGAGAGAGAGAGAGAGAGAGAGAGAGAATGATGTGGTTTCTAACACAGGGTGACTGTTTCTGCTTCTGCAAAATGTATTCCATACCATAATATATGCGTCTAAAGCTGCAATTAATTTGTGAAGCCGAAGTAGGCAATAAGAATACCTATATCAATGATCAGTTTTCATTTCATAGCCTCTGAGATTACTTGGGCCTTTAACTAGCCCAAACTGCATTCTCTATGCAAAAAAGGTAAGTAGTAGCAAGGTTAGGGAAGCCAAAGTTTGTGCAAGTACCAGGTAGAGAAAGACAGAATCCTTACACAGGGGTCTCAGCATATGTAAATATATTCAGTGAGTAAAAATTCTGGAGAAGAAAGAGGAATTCAGTAGAACTGAGTGCCTGGTATTTCTGAATCATCATCATCATCAATCATCATCAAACTGCAGAATTGGAAGAGACCCAATAGAACTTAAAGTCCAGCTCCTCCAAGAATTTATGGGGATCTGCTGAACTCCAAACTCTGGCTCTGCAGCCAGATGCCTAAACCCACTCATCTATCCAGCAGTTATTGATTAAAACAACAAAAACATTATCGCTCTCTAAATTGACAACATAATTGCTGTCTATTAACACGGTCGGAACGATGCTGCATTTTCAACAGCTCATCTGATGACTCTTTTCGGGCTCTTCCGTTTCTTTTCTTTTCTTTTTCTTGGGCTGCTGCTGGCTGGGCTTCTGGATTCATGCTGCTCCACCCTATCATTAAAGAGAACATGCCCATACATCTCTCAGATGGGAGACCATGAACTCTAGCCTCTGTTTTCATGGTTACTGCTCCTGGGAGGCTTGGCTTGGACGTTTTGCAATTGTCTTCCAAAAAAGAGCAGGCCTGGATTATGTGACTGAGCATTTTTACTTGGTTCTCCCTCCCCCTCCCACTTCTTTTTAAGGCACTTGGAAGCTGTCCTCTAAACAAGCTTCTGTCTCCCCCGCTGCAGAGTGGCAGCTGTTAAGTGCTCCTTCTCTGTGGCACAAAGTGTTGCCTGGTATAAAAGTTTATATACACTGCGGTTCAGTGTATCAGTTGGAACTTAGTGCTAGAGCGCATTGAATGAGTGCATGGATTACAGCAGTGTCTTAAACTGCACCTGGTGTTTTTTGTTAGCTGGCTGGGTAGCTCAGTCAGTATCTGACTGCTGAACCGCAGAGTTCAACTGGGAGTTCAGTTCTCCACTCTGCTTCCAGAGAGGAGAGCCAGCTGTGTGGCCTTGAGCAAGCTGCATAATACCAGGGGATCCCCAACCCCCCCCCCAAAGAAGGGAGTGGTAACCCCCTTTTTTGTACTCTGAAAATGGTTTCCATCAAGTCAAAATTGACTTGATGGCACCCAGTTGTTGTTATATTGTTATTGTTAAACCCTAGCAGCTTACTTTCAGGAAAAATAAATATAAATAAAACCACATTGTCCAGGAACATTTGACTGACAGTGTAATGACACGCGGAGGCCTCAGAATTGGGGGAGGGGGATCAGCCACTTTGCCATATAAAGGAACAGTTAATGAATGTCCTGATGTGTCGTAGGAGGTTTACAGCCCCACATATCAAGAAGCAACAGGCTTGTATTTTGAACTTGTGATGCAGCCCCCCAAATATTGCAACAGAAAGATAGTGCTGTTGAAGACAGAACTTGGAACCTTTTTTTGAGGGGGACTATAGCTCCCAGAATCCCAACTGGCTATCCCGTCTGGGGGATTAAGTTCCAATTTTAAATACTCTAGCTCAAACGCCACCTGCCAGATTAACATAAACAGACCGAGTCCCATTTTATGTCAGACCCTTCAGAGATCCAGTTCTGACCGTTCATTTGCTTCAAGTCTCAGTCCTGCTTGGGAACGGGAAAAGGAGCCACAGGTGCAAAATGTCACGCTTCCATGCCAGCTGGCTCTACGGGTGGAATCTTGACAGGAATCCACACAAGGAGAACAAAACGGTGGAACACGAGTGCATAATCCATTAGAGACTTGGAATAATGCTTGGAAGAATGGAGTAAGGCAGTTTTACCCTAAAGAGAAGAGTTTGGTACACGCTGGGGAGGCCGTGGCCTTTCCAGATGTTGTCCGACCCCACCTGCTATATACTCTACTGTTGTCACTGCTGGCCAGCACTGCTGAGCATTGGAACCTGGTCCGGTGTGGTGTAATGGAATGAGTGATGCCCTTCCTTGAGAGTTAGAACATGTACATTCCTTTCCTCAGCAAAGAATTCTCTCCTGCCCGCTTTGCTTCTCCCTGTACAACCATATCCAGCTTCTTTGTAGTATCAGTGATCCAACAGGGTTAAAAAAAAGCTTCCAAGGTCAGATCCAGAGGTGCCAAGCACAGAAACATCCCACGGCATTAAGAGTATCTGGCTCTCCCAACATAAATCAGACAGAAGATTCTTTAAAATGTCTGGATAATGTGGAGCCCACGTGAATATATCTTTAGATGATGTCAGAAGAAACAGCTTATTTGTTCAGTTGAAAATATTCACTCCAATGCACCTTTTTCCAGTACTGTACAGAAAAATACTCATACAAATTTGTTTGTCGTCTGCTGTCATACAAAGCCAAGGTGCTTTGAGATTCAAATTAGATTTCTACACTGCACAGAGTAGCCTGGTAGCTACATGAGTGGAATAGAAATCTAATAAATAAAAAATTAATAAATGCTTCCAATATTTCCTCTCTCCCTTCATCTCTGCCCTCTCCCCTCTAATTGATTTTCTTACCCCATTCCTCATAAGAATTCCAGATAGGTAGTAACAGTATCAAAACCACTATAAAATCAGATGCTATCAATATGCCTGTATTTTAACCAACAACAAAAAATTGGCCTCCAATGAGAAGCAACTGAAGCAGCAGTTGACTGCTGACTACTACTAAGACGAGTCTTGTGTGTGTGTTGTGTCATTACAGCCGTGACCAACTCTTTGTGACCCCATGTCCATGGAGTTTTCTTGGAAGGAATACAGGAGTGGTTTGCCAGTTCCTACCCCAGGCGCCTACAGCACCTGGTATTCCTGGGTGGTCTCCCATCCAAGTACTAACCAGGGCCGACCCTGCTTAGCGTCCAAAATCAGGCTAGATTGGATGCGCTTAGGGCATCTAGTCTTAGTCTGGTGCCAAAATACAGTAACAGTAAGGTTTGTCCCAGGCAAGATGCTTGTCCAGACTCTTGGCAAGAGGGCATCTCAGAGTCATGCCACCACCACAGAAAAGCACCTGCCTTGTACCATTTCCCATTTCATCTAATGGAGGGAAAACATGATGGACTTTCTTCACAGATCTGAATCTGCTATATTGTTTACATATATTTCTCTCAATGGCTATAACTTTTCTGTAAATGGAAATATGTGTTTCAGCTGAAAGATACCAGCATAACATCCTACTCTGAATAAACCTTCTTTGTTAAGTACTTACAAAGATTATTCTAGCCACCTCCAGTGGCTGGAATACCAGTGTACCCTATTCCTGGGGTACCCTACAATTAGAGGATTTGGAAATTATACAGGGTATTTGCCCTCTTGCTCTGAGTATGTATCCTGTTAAGAAAACTCTGAACCAGAACAAGGAAATATTAATGCTTCCCCCCCCCCCAAAAAAAAAACTCCCAGAATGCCCCAGCCAGCGTGCACCAGGCATTTGGGGAGGTGTAGTTCAAAAAGGCTCATTCTCAATAGTTGCATGGAAAGCCTAAGATTATGTTAGCACTATTTCTCCAGCTCTTGAGGACGCCATGCTCAACAAAACAGGTGTCATTTAAAGGTCTCTTTCAAGTCTGATCTGGCCCCAACCACCGAACAAGACGAGCCTGATGCTGGGCATAAACAAAGAGTGACATGGCGCTCTGGAGATGGATGGTACACGTGCTTCGGCTGTTTGAAAGGCTGGCTGAGCACTCTCCAAGCAACACTATTTTCAAGTGCAAACAGCACTGTTTATTCCATTTTTCCTACTGGTGTCTTGGCAAAGGTCCCAGGAATGCTAATGAGACCTACGTGCACTCAGCGGACAAGAACACTGCTTGGGATGGATGGTCAGAATGCTGTTCCATAGTAAATACCATCCAATACTTTCTTACGCTTCACTTGCATTGTATCCTTTTGTACAGCCTTTTCTTTGCAATTAGCACTATATACTGCATATGTCATCCGGAAGTTAGGAATCCCCAGGCAACGAAAT
Source organism: Phrynocephalus versicolor (assembly GCA_023846285.1). NCBI lineage: Eukaryota > Metazoa > Chordata > Lepidosauria > Squamata > Agamidae > Phrynocephalus > Phrynocephalus versicolor. The sequence goes on from JAHTLZ010000010.1 coordinate 53,446,077, forward strand.
AAGACTCCAAAGTTAATGCATACAAAGATGATTCTTCTAATTTTTCTTAATGGTGGGTTTTCCATTCATTTTATTTCTTTATTGAATGTGCCATTGTACGCTTCAGCAGCCAATCAAGTGGATACTATCTCAACCACCACCACCACCACCACCACTGGAGGCTGTGGATTACCGCAAAAATAGAAGGTAGTAGAGGAGGAAAAAAGAAGCCTAATGATTATATTAGTACAAGTGGAGAAAAAATTCTTAAGGCAGGAAAAATGGAGAATATTTTGAAAAGAGCAGAAACAAATACTCAATACAAGAAATGACAGTTTGAAAATAAATGTAACAGTTGGAAGAATAAACCACTACATTGGGCAAAACCATGTTTTGGTAGTTTTGATTGACTGTTCCTTGTATTTTTAATTGATTGATTGATGGATGGATAGATTGACTGATTGATTGACTGATTGATTGGATGATGATGATGATGATGATAATGATGATGATGATGCACTGCCAAGTAACTTCTAGCTTACATTGACTCTTCCCAGGGTTTTCTGGGTGGAGAACAAAAAGGAATAGTTTCTTGCAGGAGCCACAGTGGGGAATCGAACACCCAGTCTCTGGCTCTGCCACAAGATTCATCCAGTCACTGTCTCTCTTAAGAGGTAAAATAATATGGCAGCCTCTACCTATTTCTTTCTGAGAGTCTCTCAGTATATTTCTTTTCATCCTTAATTCACTATTTTTGGGGACATTGGTACATATCAGCAATGAAGCATCTCTGACTACACTATGTCAGCTCTCATTCTTTCTGACCCCGTCTGACATGCAGTTATCTGCTGGCAAATTTGAACTTTTTTTTTTGAAATACTTTTTTTCACCAAAGCTTTCAATGGCAGCTTTATTTCAGGGTGAAACGTCAAGACCCGCTCCGGCCTTCTTCCTGCAAAACTGCTCACGACTAAATGTAGCAAACTGCTTCAGACTCGACTGTTGCTTTGGTTCTAGGAGTTTCATCAACAAAGTGAAACAGGAGGTGGCGAGTAAATTTGGCCAGTCCTTCTGGTGGTTCAGCATTGTACAAAGCCATCATCTTCCCCATTCTTCTGCAGCATGAAAGTAGTGCACTCCAGCATGTGGGGTCGGTTCACTTTTGAACCTGCATCTCATTTTATTTTAACAACTTGGGCAAATCTAGCTCTCCCCCCTCTAAGTTAGAAGCCAACTTCTGTATGCTTCTGCCATGTTTTAAGAAAGGAGGTAAATACCGCAGTCAGAACAGGGGGTGAAAACTGGCCTTCAGGTTATCCAGAGTAGCATTCCCATGCCCCGAAAAAGATGGCTCTGGAAGCCAGCAGGAGCACAGCAGCAAAAGCAAAATAGAAACCCGCTGCCTCTTCATCCAGGGAAGGATACGGTTAAGCTACAAGAGCTTGTTGCACAGAAGCAATCCTGGTCGATTCACACATGAGGACAACCAACAGGGGAAAGGACCTATCTTGAAAGCCCCCGGCGTCGATTCCATTTCAACTCTGCTTCCCAAGTGTTGAGAGGGATGACGGAAAAGCATGGTTTCCCGGGGCGGTAATATTTTGTTGCCGGGATTTGTTTAAGATTACCGTCACGAGGCATTTCTCTTACCAGGTTCCTGAAGACGAAATGAGACGTGCAGAAGGAAACAGATGTTCGGTTGGGGTAAGCCAGCTTGTAGCTATGTTAATTTATATTAATGGAAAACATGATCCAGCAATTACATAAAAAGGCAGGAATGTTCCAACAGGGGAAGAGAGGCAACATAAAGACCTCAGCACCCCATGTGCCATCTGCACCTCAGCAAAGAAGGAGGAATAAATGGCTTCCTCAGAGGAGGAAACAAGGTGTGTTTCAGAGAACAGTCTTCCACTTGAATTTTGTTTCTCGTTGAAGAGATGTTTGATCTAAATGCAGTTAACACATAATAATACCTGAAATCCAGTAATATAAAACTGAGCCCCTTAAACACAATGATATCATTAACCGCTGCTGTATTTTGCTAATAATTTTTTTCCTATCCCCTGTCACTGATGTTACCAGGTTCCTAGTCTCTTTTAGGGTCCCTTTGGTGTAAAGGAAGATGGGGCGACAGTGGGATGGAGAGGGAGACTTAAATTTTTGGAAACTGCCATTACCTATGAACCGGTGGAGGGGATAGGAAACTTTTTATTAACAAAATACGGCTGTGGCTGATAACATCATCAGGCTTGCATCACATAATTGTACAGTACACTACTGGCTTTTAGCCAAAGAGTGACATAAAGCAAAATGAAAGCGGGAGACTAAAGAGACAATGAAGCTCACAAAGAAAAAAAAAAAAGAAAAGCCAGCTAAAACAAGCAGATGGGGGCAAATAACTAAAGGCACGAAAGGGATATGAGATCCTGGCGAGTGCCTAAACTGTGGTCATCATCTTGTTGCTTAGCATAAGAATGTCTGTAACTTTCAGTTTATTCCTTGCTAGTAAATAAAAGAGTCCATGTTATAATTCTCTGGGTGGACGCCTATAATTTTCTGAAGGATTTGGGTCCTTGGTGAGATAAGTCTGTGAGGATTCTCAGTCATCCAGATGAGGTTTCCTGTGTAAGCTGAGTCATGGCAACTGGGCTTCTTTTGTTGAGAGATCAAAACATTTTGCTACTCATCCAAGCGGCTTCCTCAGTCTGAGGAAAGTTAGTTTTGAAGCAAGCACAGGGACAAAAGGACAGTAAATAATAGGTTTGTGAGCTTTAAATGACTCCATATTCTTTCGATGGTCGCTGGTTCTAGTAAATCCATTGCACTCTGTGTCATTTGCACATAAATGGCAGGTTTGAATAATTATTTTGTAATTGTTAAAACCTTTAAAACTAATTTTAATCTAATTTAAGTTCTATCCTGGCATTTGAATCGATAGGTAAGGCTAACAAGGGATTCTGTTGGTGTGGTTGGGTACATTAAACACGCTCCCACTTTCTGCACTCAACCAGATCACATTCCTATGTGGTCTGGTTGGGTGCAGGACACCACAGATCCCTGAATTCAGCAGTCATTCTGTCTTTATAAATTAGAAGTGGCAGCTATTTTCTCATCTGAGTCGGCAACCTCCCTTCCCCATTGAGGTGTGGGGTTGAGCAATGGACTCCATGGACAGGCTTTTTTGTCCTTTTGTGTTGCTTCCCAACCCCCTATCTTTTTTGTTGTTGTTCCAGCTACCCTGATAAAATCTCTCTATGGTTCTGAGTCTTCCATCACCTGTATTCCCTTGATAGTTAATGAAAAATCCATGATTATGGGCAAGTTGCTGTAATGGTAGTTCGTTTATAATCTTCAGCTATGTTACAGAATTTTTGGAGAAGCCTTTGATGAATAGTGTGCAAGTCAGACAAGAGATCAACAAAGGCTACCCCTGCTATCTTCCTGGTTTCAAAGCTGTCCTCAAGGTGTTGCATTAAATGTGGGATTTGTGATGTCCAATTCTTCCCAGGTCTATAGTCAGCCTGCTGTGAAAGGAGGAGTGTCCAGTACTTCCATTAAACCGTTAAGAGCCTTTCTGATGATACATCTCAGAGAGAAACAAGAACACACTAATGGTATCTGCGGCATGTATCCAACATGATGGAAGCTAGAGCAGAACCAAAATCCAAAGCGTGGGAATGAGGCTAGCGAGGGCAATGCCGCTTTGTTTATTCCATGCTGATGTGAACCATCTGAATAGCCGCTATGCTGCAAGACATGCTCTTTAAAATTAACACAGGTCTGGATGGTTCAGGTCCGATTAATCTGTGAAAGGACCACAACATTGGTTACATGCCTGCTGCTAGCTGTTTTGGCATTCTGGTTCCTTTCTGGATGGCTGATGTGATGACTGACAAAATATGATTTCAGCTGTTCTGAACTATTTGGTGCACTGTCACTCGGCTCCAGGAGAACTTTCAGTCTGAGAATTCTATGCCACAATTCTGCAAAAAAATAATAAAAAATAGGGTGAATGCACGTGGTGTGTGTGTGTGTGTGTGTGTGTGTGTGTGTGTGTGTGTGTGT
>JAHTLZ010000010.1:53450130-53480723 GCA_023846285.1 Phrynocephalus versicolor
GTGTGTGTGTGTGTGTGTGTGTGTGTGTGTGTGTGTGTGTGTGTAAACCCATTAAAAATCTAACAATCATGAGAAGAACACTCCCATCAATTTTCATCTTCTCTCTGCAGCATATTTTTCATTAAAAATCCTAATTGGAAAAGTATTGAAGGGCGTGCATTCTGCAGGACCGTTATTTCCTACCAATAATAGTGATATTTGCAACAATCCTAGATATCCTTTGAGCCTTTGAATTGTTTTAGCTCTAAGTAAGGAGACAACTATACAAATAGATGCAGGAGTGCAGCATCAAGGAATGCACAGCAACTAAAACCTCCCAAATCCCCAAATATGAACATGCTGTTGATGAGAAAGTTTGCTGGTGAGTCATGACTGATTCTTTTCCTGCTTATTCAAGGGCCAGTTTCCATATGAAATACACGTCCCGAACAAAACCTTCCCAATAGGTCTAGGACCACATCATTTGCCATTGGTGCCTAGATGCCCTAAGCACAACCGATCTCGCCTGATTTCGGAAGCTAAGCAGGGTCTGCCCTGGTTAGTACTTGGGTGGGAGACCACCAGGGAATACCAGGTGCTGTAGGCGCCCGGAGTAGGAACTGGCAAACCACTCCAGTATTCCTGCCAAGAAAACTCCATGGTCACGGGGTCACGAAGAGTTGGTCGCGACTGTAATGACACAACACACACACATTCTCCCATTTCAACCGTACTTCCTGAGAACATGCTTGGTGTATAGGGGAAATATCTTCCAGGGGGTATCTTGGACTTATGCACCAAGCTGAAGCAAACTGAGCAGGGAAACTGAAGACAACAAAAGCCGTTGAACCCATTCAACACATTCTCATGATAACAAGCCAACCATGCATTCTTCAGCAATTCCCTACTCTTAACTTCGGCAGAACTTAAAAAGTTGCTATTTTTTTTGTATTGCCATTTCCAAAATGCCCAAGCCAACATGGCCAAGAGTCAACACATCCAACATTCTGGAAGCTGCGGGAAGGGCAGAGGAGAGAAAAGGGGGGGGGAGGGAGAGGATTTTTCTCAAGCTGTGCTGATTTATTTATTTATTTATTTTTGCATTTGTATACCGCTCCCATTTCCCAAAGGAACTCTGGGCAGTTCACACAATAGGCTAAAAACAGACTACAATAAAACAATATAAAATAATAAAATAGTGCTGGTCAAGAGGCAAAAACTTAACGACCATGAATAAAGAGAAGGGGGGAAAAACAACAACTTGGTACCACATTAGCAGTCGCCAAAGGCATCCCTGAACAGCCAGGTTTTAAGGGCTTTTCTGAAGGATGCCAATGAGGGAGCCTGGCATATCTCACTGGGTAGCTTGTTCCAAAGCGAGGGACCGGCCACCGAGAAGGCCCGTTTTTGAGGTACAGTAACTCCCCGCTGATTGTGAGGGTTAATGAGAGAATACCCGTTACTTGGAATTGTGCTATTTTGATCTCATCTGAGGACAAAGCGCCCCCCCCATCTTCCAAATCCAAATGAACCTTGCCATCCTACTTGCAACTAATTTTTAGTCTCAGACTTCTGGTTAACTGGCACCAGCCCTCTGTTTGGTCCTAGCCACCAACATCTCTCACGAGCACCTTTTCTCCTTGGGGCACAACATTGGAGATTCTGGCAAATCTGAAAAAAAGGCTGTAAGCCTGCTGAGTTTCCCCATCCCCACAATCACTCCAGGATATTGTATCACCCCTCATGAGCTTGCCCAGTTTTAAAGATCTTCTGAGGAGGCCCTTTTCTCTGTTCCATCACCTTCCCAAGCCTGTTTTCTGGGGACACAGGAGAGGGTTTTCTCAGTGACAACTCAGTACAATGCACTGTCCCAAGAATCCCCCTCTCTCTTGTCCTTTTGTTGTCAGCCAAAGACCTTCCAGTTCAGGCAGGCTTTTAAGCAATCTGTGGGGAATACACAGTACTGAATATATCCCAAAGGATAAGTTGAAAGATAGTGAGTGAGACTGGATAATTTGTGTAATATAAAAAGGAAAAGGTCCCCCCCCCGCACACATCTGTCCTAGTCATTTCTGACTCTAGGGGTGGTACTCATCTCCATTTCCAAGCCAAAGTGCCAGTGTTGTGCATGGCCATGTGGCCGGCATGGCTGCATTGAGGAACACTGTTTTACCTTCCCACTTTTTGTGGCAGTACCTATTTATCTACTTGCATTTACATGTTTTCAAACTGCTAGGTTGGCAGGAGCTGGGGTCAACAATGGGAGCTCACTCTGTTCTATGGCACCCGGGATTCGAACTGCTGAGCTGCCGAATTTGCAGCCAACAGTTTTCAGTGCTCTAATCCCACTGAGCCACAGAAAAGTTAGTTTATGGCAGTGATGGCGAACCTTTTAGAGACCGAGTGCCCAAACTGCAATTCAAAACCCACTTTTTTTTTTTTGCAAAGTGCCAATACAGTAATTGAACCTGTATACAGGTAACTATGAAGGAGTGATGTCAAGTGCCCACAGAAAGAGCTCCGAGTGCCACCTTTGGCACCTGTGCCATAGGTTCGCCATCACTGGTTTATGGGCTATATCAAAACCTGTAGCCCAGCATGTCTGGGGAATTCTGGTAAACTTTGCACCAAAACAGTAATTTTTCTAAGTTTTATGTAATACGCTGGCTGAAATCCTATTGCTTAGCATACAACTAGTCCCACTGAATCATTAGAGATTTGCTGAGCCAACTTCTCTGGAATTCCAATGAGCTGATTCCAGTTGCGATTAACATTAGTGTAGTAAAGTTCTGTGTGAATACATGGAACTCATGGAGGAGCTGATTATCCAAATTTGCACTGATCCAGTGGCATAGGTAGGCAACCCGCGGCTCCGGAGCCGCATGCGGCTCTTTGGAACCTTTGCCACAGCTCCGGGAGGTGACTGTGACAGGTTCGCTGCTTTGCTCCACACTGCCCGCCCGCCGGCGGGCGGGCGCACAGTGGAGGAGCGGCATGACACGGCACCGGCTTGGCTAGGGGAGAGTGCGTGGCAGCGCCGCGCATCTGCGCAGTGCGCACCAACCCCTCCCCAGTATAGCCCAGGCCCCAGTGACCCAGTCTAATTCGCGCGGGAGTGGCGCCGGTGCCAGTGCCACTGCCACCCCACTTCACTCCCACAGTGCTGCTCAGTCTGGCTCTGGCTCCGTCACTCCACCCCCTCGCACGCAGGCGGCCTGACTTCACCAGGCACTGTACTAGCCAGGCCGCCTGCGTGCAAGGGGGAGGAGTGATGGAGCTGGTGCCAGCCTAAGCAGCACTGCGCAGGTGAGCAGCACTGCGCGGGAGTGAAGAACATACACAACTGCGCTGGAGTGAAGAACACACACACACACACACACACACAAAGGTAACTTGTTAATTTATTTCTATAAAGGAGGAGTAATTCAGAGGGGGTCAAACAAAGAAATAATTTAAAAAGTGACAAAAAAGTTATTTTATAACGATGAGGATGACATTATTAATTATTATTTTCATCAGGCACTGATTATGATTTATGGTGCACTGGGGCCCTGAATAATTTTCTAATTTTCAGCCTGTGTGAAAATGAAGGTGACGTCTTACAGCCCTGATGTGCAGACACTGTGCACTGAAGTTCAGGAGCAAAAATCCCATTAACCAGGTAAATTAAATATTTTAATTAGCTATTAATTTGCAAAAATATATTTTACATTGTTAAGTGAAAAAGTCCTTTTTCTTCTTCAGATTGACAGCTGACTGCACAATCCTGTATATAGCATTAAGGTAAGAAACAATATATGCAGTGTTATATTTGTTTTAAATGTCATCATCATCCTGAACTCTTTTCTTTGCTCCCGCCTTGGAGATCCTGAACACAGACGTGCTTGTCTGTCACAGACCTGGTGACAAGAGACTCCAGACCAGAATGGAAAGCACATGAGGAGATGGAAAGAAACAATCATGGCCCCAAGTCTGTTGCTGTGGGAACTACAGTCCTCACCAAAAATATTCAAAGGTTATGGTGAAGAAGGGCGACATTTTCTGGAGGCTACATGGTAAGCTCTGCTCTTGGAAAACAAAAGTAGCTAACATGTCACATCCAAATGACGAACTACTATTTTCATTCATTTGCTTCTCTCTCTTAGTTCACTCTGACCTTTTAATACAAATTACTTGTCTCATGAACCAACATCTGGCATATTTTTGACCTCTAATCTGGAGGGCCTGGGCAGATGCTTTCCAATTTAGAAATTAGACAATATGCAGTATTGTCTTAGCTGTATTTGGCTTCGTGGCATTTCTTCTTCTTCGAGAGAACAACTTTTCCCAAAAAAACTACAGTGGAAAACTGAAACAATAAACAGAGAGAGAGAGAGAGAGAGTTCTTTGCTGTTCACTGCATCCTCTTAGCAACTGTGTGTATATAGCTGTCCATATCTGGGTTTATCTACAATGCCTTTGGGTTCTGGTGAAATAGTACCATGTTGTGGTTAGTGCAGTGATGGAGAACCTTTGGCCCTCCAGATGTTTTGGACCACAACTCCTGCAGTCTTTTACTATTGCCGATATAAATTTGGAATTATGGGAGTTGTGGTCCAAAACATCTGGAGGGCCGAAGGTTCCTAAATCATGGGTTAGAGTATACACTCTGAAAACTGAGGAAACCAAGTTAACAGTCTTTCAATTTCACCTCTTTAGTAATGTTGTTTTAAGGCTAGCACTTTGTTGTCTTGCCTTTATTAGCAAGCCCCATGGCCCAAAGAAACAAGATGATCAGTTCATATGTAGAATCAATGGTCCGACATGGTGAAAAACACATCTATTCTATAATATGATTTCTGTCACCTCCACATTTTGCTTTCCAGCTGGCTTTGTTCTGTGATTGATCAAGGTAAACACAGGCTACTAAGGTAACACAGTCACCACTGGCAAACTTATTTCATAGGTTAAATTCTTTCAAGAAAAACCATGTGGCAGGACACCAGGAATGGTCTCAGAGCTTTTAATTTTTTTTTAAAAAGCCCTGTGATATCTTCCCCTCCCCGAACTAGTTTAAATTAAAAAGCAAAGTGTTCTGCTTATATACCGCCCCATATATTGCCCCTACCTCCCAGCAAGCTGGGTACTCATTTTACTGACCTTGGAAGGATAAAAGGCTGAGTGAACCTTGAGCCTGCTACCTGGGACTGAACCCCTGGTCATGAGCACAGCAGTACAGCTGTTTAACCACTGCACCACAAAGCCCATTCTAGCTTGTTTTGTGCTGCATTTTAAAGATAGCAAGCAGAGAACACAGGAAGACTTCCGTGTTATCTGCACTGCGTGTGAAATACAGTGATTACCTCAGAAGTCAATGCCCATTCTTTTGACATCTGAAATAGAATCCTGAATCCTGACCCCCTCCCTTGAAAGAATCGTAGAATCATAGAGTTGGAAGAGACTTCAAGGGGCATCTAGTCCAACCCCCTGCCATGCAGGAACCCCATTAGCATTTTTTTCTGCTGCAAAATAATACTATACTGTATATAGAGATGATCCCTCGTTGTTGGTACTACACTGAGTTCTTATCTCATTACTTGACTGTTCCCCAGTGGGACTGAGTTTTTCCCCCAACCCATCCTAGATCTCTGCAGGGTCAACCACATCATTTGCTCCAGGAGATTCTCAACCACCTTCACCTTCCTGGCTCTCACTTGGTTTGCATCAGTGGACCTCAGAGATGTATATTTCCAACTCTCAGATAACACCCAAAGTGTGCAGACTGCTCCAGTTTAAAGCTCTAACATATTGATTGATGACCATTCCAAAGGTCAAATTCCCCCATTGTGGCAGCTCTGTACTCAAGGGGTTGTTGGTAGTAGATAACTGATTACTAGTGGCAAAGTCAAGGTCCCATCTCAATTGTTACATCTTCAAGTTACAAGTAAACCACAAGAGGTGGTTTGTTCCTCTTGGACTATCGATTACATAGGGGCCCACCTGGACTCCACCACCGTTAAAACCTATCTTCCACAGTGTGAGATACAATGCTGATAGAAGTTTATAGCCACTCCACAGAATAGAAATTCATGCCTCAAGAGAACCTGCAAGTGAAACCCATGTTTATCTCCTGGTAACCAATCCCAACCCATTTTAAAAATGTGTCTTATACTTTGAGTCTGGGAAGCAAATCATCTGTCATGCTATGCAGTTAGGTGAAAGCCAAACAGTGAGTAAATATTGCTAAACGCATGCAAGCATGACTTGGAGATCTAGCTGTTAATGCTACCTACATAAATACAACACACCAGATTTACAGGCTATTGCACTGCTTAGAATCCACAGTTAAATCAAAAGGTGGTGCTACTAGTAAGAAAGGGCAACATTCTACCCTATAGAACACTCCTGGCAGCTAGACTGCTTCATGTGAGCTTTCATTCCAAGCCTCGAGCTAGGCAAATTCTCATTGAGATAGAAACATGGTGTCTTGATGACTCTGCTTCAAATGATTCTGCTTCAAATGAAAGCTCACATGAAGCAGTCTAGCTGCCAGGAGTGGGTGGGGTGGGGAAGTGAGGTTTAAGCCTAGCCTTTGTCTAATATGGCAGGTGTTTGTTTTCACATATAAGTGTCTTTTCATGGAGAATCATGCCCCCCCCCAACCTGAGGCAGTACAGGCCACCTACAGGCAGAAAGGATCCTTCCCTCCTTTGCAAGGTCTAAATAAGAAAAGCTAAGGAGGTTTTTACAGCTTGTGAGGAAGTCTTTTAGAATGTAGGTTCCACTGAGTGAATCCTGATAACCAGGGCCGGTGCTTCCATTAAGGCCTAGGGCGCCCAAATGGAGAGGGGGCGCTGGGCAGCCTGCTGCCCCCCACCCCCGCTGCTGGCCACCGCCATCCGTCCCCCATCGCCGTCCGCCCCCATGCCTATCGCCATCCCCCACCGCCCCCTGCCGCCCCGCTGCCCACCCCACCCCCCCACCCCTCGCCTAGGGCGCAAAAAAAACCAAAAACCCTAGCGCCGGCCCTGCTGATAACCAAAGGAGAACAGTATTTTGGATTAGAATAGAAAAGCCCATGAAATCTCATAGCTACCTACCCGATAATATTTACATTTTCTAATCTGCTTAGAAGAGGCTATTATTCTGCTCTTGCACGATGGGCAAACTCCAAGGTTCCCTGAGTTGAAAGTTGAAAGCAAAACAGCAGGGTTTCATCCATCCATCCTCAGACTTATCTTCTAAGCTGCAGGCCAAGAGAATGGGCCATTTTAATACATCTCCATGAAACTGCAGGAGAGAAAGAAAAGCGCAAGAACTTCAAGTGGATGTGACAGATTAGATGAAATGTCCAGCAGCCTGTTTCCCATCAAGATGGGCCAGACACCTCTGGGAATCCTTCAAACCAAACAAGAGGATGACGATCATCTGGCACCTTAATTGCCAGCAGCTGGTGTTCAGGTGGATACTAACTTTGAACCATTTCACACAGGGGAAAAAATATTTGCATCCAGTGGGGCTGCTTACTAGACAGTTTTAGATACTTGAGTTGATGATCTTATGCAACGACAACCGTGCTGACCTTAGACAGCTCTATGTATCACTTCATTTGTGAAGCACACAACTCACATTTCTTATCATCTCAACTACGCAACCATGTTGTGCTTTATAACAGCTTCTATGTTTCTGACACATTCAAGTAGGATTTGATGAATTACATAGAGGGTCACACGTCCATCCCTGGACCTTTGAGAGCCACACTCACTATCAGGAATCCTATGACCCCCATATTTTCTTCTTATTAAAAATGGGGATTTCTTTTACTGAAAAAGAAATCTCTTGTGCACTCTAGTGGCTCTAATAAGATGGGGCTGTGGTACTGAAAGCCTCTCAAAATATGGCATACTTGCTCCCATGACCACTAGTGATCACAAAGAGACTTTTGAACCAGTTTTTTTTAAAAACTAAGGGAGCACCAGAGCTGCTAGGTGCACATGCTGCCTACCCCGTCTTAGAGATCAAACAAAACCCCAAAACAGTTTGTTTGTCTTGGTGGCATCTATGATCATTCCTGGACATAGTAAACCTGGCCACAGTGACTTCCAAACTAGACTGCTACAATGTTTTTGGGTTTTTTTTTGGTAAACTTGCCCTTGACGACAACATGGAGGCTCCAGCTAATGGAGTATGCAGCAGCCAGATCACTGGCAGGAATGCCCTAAATAGAAACCATAAGACATTAAGAGGAATTATGCTGGTTGTTGATAGGCTTCTGATTTGAATTTGTGATGTTCGTAACAACTTCAGACCCTTGAATAACTTGGAGCTCATTTGAGTTAGTGCCTTTTCCCACAGATAAATGTACAATAGATACACGTACAGGTAGAGGTAGAAATACAGATATGGATCTTCTTGATCATTAAAATTTGCTCAAGGCAGCAATGTGGGGGGAGTTCCATAGAAAGCAGCATGACATATAGAAGCCTAGGAGCAAGATTCCTTCAGTTCCAGGTTGTATAATGTCCTCATCTTGGACACTTGGCATTGGGACTGTCCTTGTTTCAGCCCCCAAATTAAAATGGGGCTTTTCACTTAAGCATCCAGAGCCTAGTGAGGCTGTGAATTAGTTTTCAGATTCCCTGGTTTTATTTCATGTTCAATCGCTTCTATGATAGACTTGTTTTAGATTGGTTTAAGAATATGTTGTATAGCTAAAAACACTCAAAGTAATGACAAGGAGTTCTTTAAGTGCAGTAGAAGTAAGAACCCAACTAGGAAGGCTGTTGGACCATTAGACAACAATGGAAGGCAAGGGATTATTAAAGAGGAAACAGATTGCAGAGAGACTCAATGAATTATTTGCTTCAGTATTCACTGAAAAAGACAGAGACCACATGCCCAAAGCAGAGCCTACATTTGTAGGGAGGGAAACCAAAGAATTAAGCCAGATAGTAATAACCAGGAAGGAGGTTACTGCATGTCTTGGTAAACTAAATGCTAACAAACACCAGGACCAGATGGCATCCATCCACGAGTTCTCAAGGAACTTAAAGATGAAATTGCTGAGGTCCTAGCCAAAATATATAATCTTTTCCTCGAATCAGGTGTCGTGACTGACAATTGGAAGGTAGCAAATGTAACACCAATCTTCAAAAAAGGATCCAGAGGTGATCCAGGAAATTACCGACCAGTCAGTTTGAGATGTGTCCCAGTTAAAGTGATGGAAACCATACTAAAAGATAAAAATAATAGGCACATGGAAGAGAAGGCGCTGCTGAAGGAGAGCCAATATGGCTTCTGCAAGGGCAAACCATGCCTCACTAATCTGTTGGAATTCTTTGAGAGTGGGGTCCCCCAAGGTTCGGTACTGGAACCCCTGGTTTTCAACCTCTTCATAAATGATCTAGAAGTAGGAGTAAATAGCAAGGCAGCCAAATTTGCCAATGACACTAAATTATACAGGGTAGTAAAAACTGAGAAAGATTGTGAGGAGCTCCAGAGGGATCTCTTGACACTGGGCAAACCAGTGGCAAATGACCTTCAACTTTAGTAAGTGCAGAGTGATGCATGTTGGGGCAAAAAAACCCAATTACATTTATAAACTGATGGGGTCTGAACTCTCTGCAACAAACCAGGAAAGGGACCTTGGTGTCCTGGTGGACAGCTCAATGAAGGTGTCATCCTAGTGTGCCGCAGCAGTGAAAAAAGCAAACTAAATGCTAGGGATCATTAGGAAGCATATAGAAAATAATTCAACAAGTGTCATTTTGCCTCCTTAGAAATCTATGGTGAGGCCCCATCTGGAGTATTGTGTAGATTTCTAGTCATCTTACCTCCAGAAGGATATTATGGAAATGGAAAAGTGCACAGGAGGGCAACCAGAATGATTAGGGGACTGGAATACCTTCCTTACCATCTGACTGCAACGGCTGGGCCTCTTCACTCTTGAACGACAGTGCTTAAGAGGTGACCTAATTGAAGTTTATAAAATCATAAACAGTGTGGAAAAATAGATAAGGAAAAGCTATCGCACAACACTAGAACTAGGGGGCACTCCATGAAACTTTTGGCTGCTAAATCTCAACCAAATAAGACAAAGCACTTTTTCACCCAGAGGATCACTGGTCTGTGGAGCTCCCTGCCATAAGAAGTGGTGACAGCTGTCAGCCCTGACAGGATTAGACAATTTAATGGAGAACAAGGGTATCAATGGCTATTATTTGGGATGCCTAAGGACAACCTCCAGGTTGGGGAGATAGGCAGGATATCTCTCAATGCCGTTTGCAGGGAATCATAAGCAGGTGAAGACATCTGCTTGGGAATACCCTGAAGCAAATGGTGAGCCACTGTGTGAGACAGAATTTGGACTGGATGGGCTGTAGCCTGTTCCAGCAAGGCTGTTCTTTTGTTTTTACGCATCGTCTCTTAGATTGCTTGTACACAGTGGGTCTGAAATGGTCTAACAGCGAAATAAAACCCTATTGTTGTTGTTGTTGTGTGTTTTTTAAAAATTACCTTGAATGTGGGCAGTTCTGAATTTTAAACTCACTTAAATGATTACACAGTAATGGCCACAGGAATAAAAAGCAGTTTCCTTCAGTTGTCCTTGGGAATGAACACTGCTCTGCAGGAAAAACAAAACACCCAAAACCAAACCAAAACATTCAAGTAAAAGATATCGGAATGTCTGTAACAACGTAGCTGTCCAGGCACTACCCTTGAATATAAAAATGTTTTCCAAAATTAAAAAGAATAAGCGATGCTGCAGTGAGCAGAGCTGCCCTGATGCCCTTGGCGAAATCCTGCAATCCCTGGTGCTGATATCAGAACTATGCCTGTTTGCCTGCCACCTTTCTGAGTGGCCATTTTGATGATTCCAGGCCAGGGTAGCCACTTACACACTGGGAAAAGCAGGACTGCATCAGAAAAAGAGATGAAATATGACACCTATTTGCATAAAACTACGTCTGTCAATTTATGTCTGCAGTGGGAAAGAGGAGGATGTGTCCGTCTGCTGAGCGTTCTACCCAAGTGCTGCTCATTGGGGGTGGGGCCAGTTTCAGGTCCCTGGTCTCAGACTTGGAAGGGACAGTCCCTTAAAAGGACGATTGCCTTCCAGCTGCTCTGAACATTCAAAAAGTGAAAGAAAGAAAAAACTGTTCAGGTTTCTCTCAGTAGCAGCAAACCCGTGGACTGTTAGTCCCACAACAAAGGAGGTTGAAACAGTAAAAAAACCCAACAGTTAGCCCTTACTCAGAAAGTCATATTCAAAACAAAGAGTGGGAATTCTTATTCTAACATGGGCGGGGGAAGGGGGGAGAAATGAGGCTGGTGGACAGATCATGAGAATATCAGTCTAACAATAAACATAACAGGGAGTTGAGGTCAGACAGTAAGAGAGACAAGATCTTTCAGTTCTCTGTTCCAGCCCCTTGTGGCCATCTGGGCTGGATAGGTGCTAAGAGGTGATATTTAGAGGATGTCATGCCAACACTGGCTGTCCTTCAAATGGAGGACAGCCTTCTTCAAAAGCAGACAATTGGCCTCCCGCCCTACCCTTGGCTTTGGAGTGGTAGCCAAGATCTCGCTGTGCCATTCTTTCTAGCCATATTAATGTAGCTGGAGATGCCATTTCCAAGGTGAAGAAAACATTGTTCAGGCCCTTTAAGGCTGAGCCCTTCATAAACATTTGGAAACCAGAGCATAATGTTTACGAGAAGTTCTGGAATGGAATGTGGCTTTTTTTTTTAGAGGGACGGGTGTGGCATTTGCTCTATGACTCCCACAAGTTTCAAAGAGACTTCTGTAAATGCATTGCCTAGGAAATGGTTTGGAAATAATGCTCAATGGGTGGGTAAACAAAGAATGAGCCAGGCACAATGGCATGGATTATAGATGGGCTCTCGTGTGTGTCTAGGTAACCTGCCTCTTTGTGTTCATGATGGAATTCCCCAGTCTGGTTCCACAACAGGAGTTTTATGAGGGTTTATCAAAAGCAGTCTACTTGGGGGAGTGCATTTATCTGCTTTGGTATTCACAGTGGTGTAATTTTTCTATAGCATATGTTATGGTTGTAAAAATGCAGTTGCTTCTTTAAGCTATATTTGTCCTACTTAAGAGTGGTTTTATGCCTATATAATATCTTGGCATATTGGAATTTTCCTTTAAATTTAGATATTTTAAAATACCTTACTTTGAGCAGAGAGCTGAGTTTAATTGAGAGAGACAACCCATATGAAAGGGTGCTATATAGAGATGGGCACGACTAGAGAAAATGACGTTTTTGAGTTGTCGTGTGTCGGAGGCAGCCTGTGTCGGCTTGTTTCCGTTTTTCGCGAAACTTCGCAAAAATTTGTCATTTCATTTTTCGTTTTTTCGTCTGTCTTTATACTGGTTTAGGGGGGGTAGCGGGCTCCTGGAGGCACCTCTGTGGGGTGGGTGCCTCCTCTGGCCCGCTATGAAGGGAAGCGGGCTCCTGGAGGCACCTCTTTTTTGGGGGGGTGCCTCCTATCCTCACCTGCTAGGAAGGGAAAGCAGGCTCCTGGAGACCCCCCATGGGGGGGGGTCTCACCTGCTGCAAAAGGGCATGCATAGCCATATGGATATGCATACCAAGTTGCAGACACAGCAGACTGGCAGAGGCACCCCTCTTTTTGGGGTGCCTTCCCTGCATCAGTCAGGCCTCGGGGGCATGGTTTGCATGGCATACATGCTGCCGAGCCGAGCCTGCAGGAGTCACCCAGAGCCAGACTGGTGGACTCTCTGTACCCCACTGTGTCTCACTAAGAAGGGAATTGTACTTGCGTGTAGTGCAATGCAAGTACAGATCTGGCTTAGGCAACAGGGTTAGCGCAAGGGCTAGGGTTGGCTAGTTACTGGTGAGGTTAGGGTGAGTATTGGGGTGCACCTCTGGGTGCCTCTCTGACCCACTAAGAGGACAGTGTACTGTGGCGTATGGGTAAGGAATCAAGGATTAGGGTTAGGGATAGGGGGCTAGGGCAGGGTTTAGTGGGCTTTTTGGCACATCCCAGAAGTCTCAGTGGCCAAGTGGCCATGCGATTGGTGGAATGGCTCCAAAAATTTGCATGGTCCACTCCCACATGGCTACTTGGCCAGCCCATCATTGCGCAGGTGTAAAAAAAATAAAATAAAATAAAACAAAATAAAATCAAAGGAGAGAGGACAGAGAGGAGACATTTTGTTGCAAGAAAACCCCACTGCTACTGTAAAAATTCTGGCAGTTTTAAAAACGCAATTTTCGCATGTTTCTGTGGTGCTTGTGTGTTTTTGGACCACTCCACGATTTCAAAAAAAATATTGCGGTCGCCGCCCCATTTTGGATCCCCCGCCCGCACTGCATGGCATTGGCGAGTGGCGACTCGAGTCCGGCTGCCCAGGAGGACAGGAGAGGTAGGGAGGCCGGGACCCCCCCCCAGAAACCACCCCTCTGGTAGGTGCACTCAGGGAGGCATATTTTCGCCTGCTTTTTGGCCCGGGAATCGGGGGGGGGGTTAAAACTTTTTTTCTGTGCCGCTTCCGCTTGAATTGCGGCCGGCGGCGACTTTGGCGGGACGACGAGGATGCCCGCCCCCAGCGCAGCCCAGGGCAGGACAGGAGGGGGGGAGGCCGGGGACCTCCCCCCAGAAACCACCCCTCTGGTCGGTGCCCTCACTCAGGCAGGCATATTTCCGCCTGCTTTTTTGGCCGGGAATCGGGCATTTTTTTTTAACTTTTGAAAACTTTTTTTCTGTGCCGCTTGACATCGCGGGATTGCCGCGATGCCAGGAACAACAACAAATCAGACCCATTTATTCTTTAGTCGGTTCGGGTTCGAGTTCGAGTTCTGGCGGAGTAATTCCCGTTACTGTTTCCGTTGCTTAACAGAAACGAGTAACGGAAACGGAAACGGGAATTCCGCTAAGTCGTGCCCATTTCTAGTGCTATATATGATTAATATCCCATATAGTCCTTTGGACATACATTCACACACATATTAAGATGCAACTGGATGTTTTTAGGAGACACACTTCATTACAATGGCTGTAATTTATAAAGTGATTACTCAGACAGGTAAATCTAATCCATCACATGGCTCAATGTATGATGTGTGGTCTATTTGATTTAGTGGGATCTTCCATCTTGGTGGTGTCAGACCCTGGGAGGTGCGTTTTGGGTCAGAAGGTTGATCGGGGGAGAACTCGGGTCAGGCATTGATGCCTGTCCCCTGTTCTGACCCTCCGGCCCACTGCCACATATCAGTAAACCACTCCATCCATGCCTCCAACCTGTCCTGCTTGGTGATCAATGCCAGGTCAGTTCATAATAAGCTCCCCATCATCCACAATTTGATCATGGATGAGCAGGTCAACCTGGCTTTCCTTACAAAACAAGGGTGGGCACAGGGGGGAGAACTTCTCTCTCCCAACTGCACCCCCAAGGGTTTTGCATTCAGCACCTGGGCAGAGTGGAGGGTCGGGGGTGAGGTGGCCATTGTCTATAGGGAATCCCTTCATGTCAGCAGATCCATGATGTCGATGTGTCCAGGTTAGAGTGTCTACACCTTGTGGTGGGTCATAGGGACAGTTACGCGATTGTGCTCATGTACTGAGCTCCCCAAAATACTGCACTCTCCCTCCCAGAGCTCTCCGAGTTCATCGCAGCAGCAATTTTGAGGTTCCCCCCACCATTTGGTGGTTGGGGATTTCAATGTGCATGCTGGGCATGGGCTGTCGGGAGTGGCTCTGGAGTTCATGGAGTCCATGGCCTCCATGAACCTGTCCCAGTTTGTCATCAGTCCCACTCACAGGGGTGGACATACTCTGGGCCTGGTGTTTGCCTCCACATCTGTGGGCTTTGATCTGGGGGTCAGGAATCTGTGCTTCTGACCTGTGTCATGGTCAGATCACTATCTGCTGACCTTCTCCCTATCAATTGCTGCCCCACCCCATGGGGATCCTGGCACAACCATCTGGGCCCGCCCGAAGGCCCCTGGAGCCTGTGTGGTTCTCGGAAGCTTTTGGGGGCCTACCAGAGGGTCTAGTTAATTATCCAGCCGATTTTCTGGTGGATAGGTAGTTTGAGGATGTCACCAGAGTTGTTGACTGGATCACCTCCGAGCACCTCATCCGATGCTAAGCCCACTCTTCTCCGTGGTTCACTGCGGAGTTGAGGGTGATGAAGCAAGAGTGTAGGAGGCTAGAGAGCAGATGGAGGAAGAATCGAATAGGGGTGCAGTTTGTGGATTGACCAAACCTTATGTGCGAGCAATCAGGGATGCAAAAAGATATTTTGCCTTCCTGAGAATTGGGGGGAGGGGCTCAAACCACTAGACAGAATTGTTCCGGGTGGTTTGAGACGTCACCAATCCTGGTCCGCCGGGGCCTCCTCCTAGTGATTTCACTAGTGAGTTATTTGCAGCCTTTTTAAAAATCCCAAACTGAGGTCACCCTTTCTGATCTGGACTCCAGTTGCACTGATCTATCCCTGAGTGTGGCTGGTGCTGCGCCCCCTCCATCTCCTCAGTTTGTTGAGTTTGGGCCTGTTATTCCAGCTGAGGCCTCCAGGGCGCTGGGTCACTGTAGGTCGGTGGCCTTTCTGTTCGACCCCTGCCCATCTTGGCTGATTAAGATCGCTGGAGGGAGCATGCCTGAGTAGGTGTCTGCCACTGCCATTGCCTCCGTCAGGGACGGGATTTTCCCCAGTCAGCTGAAGGAGACAGTGGTAAAGCCCATTCTGAAAAGACCTGGCTTGGCTATAGAAGATATGTCTAAGTATTGTCCTGTAGCCAATGTGTCCTTCTTGGGCAAGGTGGTGTAGTGGGTTGCCGCCCTCCAGACGTTCCTGGAGGAGAACCTCGTCTTGGATCCTTTCCAGTCTGGGTTCAGGCCGTGTCACGGGACTGAGACTACCCTGGTTACTCTGCAGGATGACCTGCTGAGAAGGGCCAAGAGGGGTTGCTCTACCCTGCTGGTCCTTCTTGACCTGTCAGTGGCCTTTGATACCATTGACCATGGTATCCTCCTGGGTCAGCTCTCTGAGGTGGGGATTAGAGGTCCGCCTCTGGCTGGCTCCGCTCCTTCCTTGAGGGTCGTGCTAAGCAAGTGAGCTTTGAGGGTGTTTGGTTGGCTCCCTGGATACTCTATTGTAGGGTGCCTCAGGGGTCGTCAATCTCCCCATGCTCTTCAATATTTACATGAGACCGCTGGCTGAGGTCATCTGGAGTTTTGGAGTCTGCTGTCACCAGTAAGCTGATGACGCGTAGCTCTATCTCTCCTTCTCCATCTCTGCAGTGGAGGCCATCCAGACCCTTGATCACTGCCTGGCTGCGGTACTGGAATGGACCAGGACCAGGAAGACTGAGGTTCTGTTCTTTGGGGGTGCTTCGGATGGGTACAGTGGTCCTCTGCCCAGATTGGATGGGAATGTCCTCCAGCTGGCAGAAAGAGTGAGGAGTCTGGACGGTGTCCTGGATTTGGCATTGTCCCTGGAATCCCAATTGGCAAGGTAATGCCTTGGGGCAGACATCTCATATATCAATAGCTCTTCTGTGATGATCTTTTGCCTCTGACTTTTTGCTACAATCTATTAATGTGTATTTTGAATTCAACATGTAAGCCTTTAGGGTATTGCTAGACCCCTTCACCATGCTTTGTGCAACACCTAACCTGCCCTGCACACCTCCCAAATGTCTACACCAGGGCAAAGATGTGAGATGAAGGGACAAGTTCCATTGATTCAGGATGTACAAATTTAACCTTTGCAGCACTAATGGAAAGGGGCCTTTTGTCCACCTTACTCCCCTCTTACCCAACCTGTTTGCCAAGGATTATTCCAGAAGACTTTCTGTTCAGTCCATCAACCCATCTGACTTCCTGATTGGAGGGGAAGAGAGGAAAACAAACAAACAACCACCTGCCTTTTCCAGGATGACATCCGGTGCTTCCAACGGCATGTGTAGTGCCAAGCAGGATGCAGGATTGGGAATTACCACAAACAACGCTTTAGTATCCAGTGTTAGCGGTAGGTGTTTCTTCCAAAACTTTCCTATTCCTTCTTTTATTTTGCATAGGCAGGCTGGCGACTGAGGATAGGTGATGCCAAGGCTCCCCCTAATGGCCCAGAAAAACTTACACTTTGTGCACAGGTTGCTTTTGAAATTTTGAGGCTGGCTGTATGTACAGCCTTCTCATCCCAGGTCCTTTTCTGGAGATGATTCATGTGAGGGCTAGTGTGGTGTAGTGGTTAAAATGCTAGACAGTGATTCAGGAGCCATGAAATAACTTTGGTGAGTCCTGCTAGTCCTTCTGAGAGGATTTTTAACAAAGATCAAGTGCATGGCAGGGGAAGAATCAGGTCCCTGGTCTGCCAATTTGCAGTAATTAAGTTTTCTCCCACTGTGGTAACTTCATTTCACTTTCTTACTGTATTGATGTTTTTAGATTTCTAGACACCTGCCCATGGATTTATATTTTGTGCAGTTAATTGGTATTATAATGCAGGTTTATGTTGTATTTATTTTGTTATGGTGTGGTTTTCTTGTTGTAAGCCACCCAGAGTGGCCATACAGACAGATAGGGGGAGTATAAATATAATAAATAAATGAAATATTATTACTCTGCCTTTGTCTTTGAAGAGGGTGTGTGGCTTTAAGCTCACTGGAGGAAAAGCAGGCTAGTCCCCTGGTGGGGACTGAATTCAGCAGCATCTGGAAGGCCACACTCTGCCCTCCCCTGGGAAGCACTGCTACTGACAGGCCCACAACTGGAGCCTGTGTCACCTATTTTGGCATACGTACACTATAGCACAGTGCCCTGGGCACATGCCCTGCTTGCACCCAATCCCCAGTTGCAGCCCTGCCCACTGAACTCAGCAGAATGGCACTGTGCATCTCTGGGGCTCTAGGGCAGTGTTGGTGGAACTATGGCACGGGTGCCAAAGGTGGCACGCAGAGCCCTTTCTGTGGGCACCCGACATCGCCTCTTCACAGCCACCTGTGTTCAGGTTAAATTGCTTTATTGGCACTTTGTGAAAAATCAGTGGGTTTTGAATTGCAGTTTGGGCACTCAGTCTATAAAAGATTCGCCATCACTGCTCTAGGATACCTTCAGTGTCTAGAATCTGTGTAAATTCAAGTCACTATCTCTAGGATGTGCAAGTGAATTTGCAAAGCCCATAGAGGAAAACAACAGCTTATTACTTAATTCCTAATTGTGCTGAGTTGCACAATTGTTGCCCGAAAACAAATTCAATTGGGGACACATTAATTAGTGACTATTGGCTGCTCTGAGTTACACTAATGCACTTGCACAGTTATAAATACTGTACATACTTGGATTC
Source organism: Phrynocephalus versicolor (assembly GCA_023846285.1). Taxonomy (NCBI): domain Eukaryota; kingdom Metazoa; phylum Chordata; class Lepidosauria; order Squamata; family Agamidae; genus Phrynocephalus; species Phrynocephalus versicolor. The sequence goes on from JAHTLZ010000010.1 coordinate 53,468,425, forward strand.
CAGCCAATGTCTGTTTATATTGGGAAAAGCAACAGAAGAAGGCCAACAGAAGTTACCAGTTCAATATGAAATTTAAAATGAGCTCTGAATATTAAGTATTATTGTTAAACTGTCCAGAATTGTCATATTCAGATTTGGATATATTCAGAATTGTCCAAATATGGCACTATTTGTTGAATTTTGAATATTTCTCCATACAATTGCACATCCCTAGTGCTTGTATCTTCAGATCTTTTTGCAGAACACTGCCGCAACATAAGACACTAGAATAGTCAGTTTACTAACTGAGATCATCATCTGTTATTTCTCTTTGCTACTATCCTCCAATTGTTTTCCTTACAGTACTTAACTGAGGGCATTTATACATGACCCCTAAACTCCGGGGCAAATGGCTCCCAGCTCCGGAGCTTTAAAATGTTTCCCCACCAGCTCCGGAGCATACAGAAAATTAAGTGCGACCACGCCCCCATAAGTACCTGCTCTTTGATGGTGAAAAATTCTTTATATGCGGATCTGCCCGGCTCTCCTCCCTTCTTTTTGTTGTTGCTTTTTGCCTCCCGCCCCTTTAAGAGGAACCAGGAAGTGACTGGAGGCTCAACTTCCACTGGCACGGCACCGGTTCCTTTTTTCCCTCCCTCCCCTCACACAGACAGGAGAAGGAAGTGCGGAGGGGTGGGGACGCACAAACAGCAACGAACCCCAAGATCTCTGGTCCGAATTTAAGGGACCAGCGGATCTTAGGGGTCGTGTGAAAAGGCCCTGAGAAAATTCACTGTCAGTCCCTCAACATATTTTTAATGCTGTCCTCAACATCATAAATACGTAAGCACGAAATTTAGAAAGGCAGTTTACAAAGCACTCTAGAGACACAGAAAGCTAAAGTGAAATTGTTAAACCCAAGTATTTCCGCAGCTCCACTCCTCCCAAAGTGCACCTCTGCGTCTACTGCAGAGTAAATCAATGGTGTTTATACAAGACATTCCTTACCAAAGACCAATAGATTCAGCCAGGCATAACAATTATGGTGCATTTAACCCCCCAAAATGAAGAACTGTGTTGGTTTCAGGTTACTCCCTGGCCTCTGAGATGTAGTGTATTTTGCCTGTAATCTGAAATGGAAATAACCACCAATCATTGTGATGTGTGAATTATCCCAAACAACCTCTTATAGAGAAAAAGTAATTAGTAACTGTAAAAGGCCAGTCTCCTCAGTATATTTAGCAAACCTGTTACTCTACCATTTTATTCTATGACATATGTTCTTATATCCTTACAGGAAACGGTTCAATGGAATATGCATCTATATCCAAGAGGCCCACTGCTAAAAACCCAATGACATTCTTACCAATGAACAAACCACAATCTCTGACTTCTGATACCATGTATAAATATTTGCCCCCCCTCTCATTATATCTGAGAAAACTGTCTTGTCCACAATAGCTCAGATTGAAATATAACATTCTTTAAATTCAGATTGAAATATAACAATCTTTCTGTCTTTTTAAATTTGTTCTTTCATTTGTTCTTTCATTTTTACCTACAGCTACCTCTTCTGCAACTACAACTATTCCCCAATCTCACATGTGTTTTAACACCCCCTTGTGGAAGAATCTTGCTACACTGACACAGAGTGCATTTTTGCTGATTTTTTTTGATTAACCACAACCACAATTTTATTAAAGGTTAGTAGCCCCTTCCAATCAGGGGCATCTGAGGGCTTGAGGGGCTGGGGCTGAGGTGTTCGTGGACTGCAACTCCCAGAATCCCCGGGCAACACAGCTGGTGATGAAACCTTCTGGGAACTGCTGTCCAAGAACACTTGGGTTACCCAATGTTGGGAACTAAAATTGCAGCAGATGTTGCTCACTTATAACTGTGGTTCTTGAATTGATCATTTGTGAATTAACAGTTCTGTGCAGGGTCAAAAGCCCAGTTAGAATGTTCCGGAACACACAACTGAAGGCTGAAAAGTCTTTCCCTTCCTCACTTGGCTTTGCACATGCTCCATTGGCACTCATGATTTTCCCTCAGTTCTCCTGTATCCACTGCCCAAAGAAACAAGGACAAAGATGTGGCTGAAAGAGGGGAGGAGGGTGGGTTGTGCAAATTCACAGATGACCACTCGAAGAACCACAATTGGAGGTAAACAATCCTATTCTCTTCCTCCTTTGTGGTCTCTGTGAATCAAGCATTTTGGGTGACTCCTTTCTTGGAGTTTGAGTTGTGTGTGTGTTGTGCCAAATTGAGAAGATTATGAGAGTATGTCGTTGATGGCACAACCACCAGACAGTGCCAAGATTGATCTTCCCACTCTAATTGTTACAGGCAATGAATAATAGATGAGGACTTCTTTGCATATCCAGAAGTGTGCTTGCATTAAGACAGTGGTGGAACAAACACCAGCCCTCCAGAAGTTTTGGACCACAACTCCCACAGTCATTTGTCATTGGCAATATAGGCTTGGCATTCTGGGAGCTGTGGTCCAAAACATTTAGCGGGCCGAAGTTTGGCCACTACTGCATTAAGAGCACAGTTATCAGCAGACAGGACCTCAAAATCTTACTTGAGTTACAGCCAGGCAGAGGCTGCAGTTTGAAGTTTCCAATCCGTGTGATACCAAAAATCAACACGGGGGGGGGGGGGGGTTCTTCCCTGTAATATGGCCCAGAGAATGGCAGAAAACACAACACTGCAGAGATTTCATGGCTTGGTTCATAAATGGCATTAATCCTAGTCATAACCTTAAGGAGTAGTGATTATTACTTGATCTTGGCTATCGGGAGAATAATTAGCTAATGCTCAGTGGTAAGGTTTAGTCTCTAAAGGTAAAAAGTTATTAGTTACAATAAAAGGCAGCCAGAAGTGGGAGGAGCAGCAGCCCAATATTTGGGATGAGTTGCCCTCTGGTTAGAGATATAGTTCTAAGGCCAACATATTTGTTCATTCCTTCCTTCCTTCCTTCCTTCCTTCCTTCCTTCCTTCCTTCCTTCCTTCCTTCCTTCCTTCCTTCAGTATTCATACCACCCATCTAGCAACGAAGGCCACTCTGGGCAGTCTACAATAAAATATAATACACGATAGCAAGATTCAAAAAAATAAAAAAATAAAAGGAAAAGGAAAATCACATTTGAAATAACTATACACAAAACATTTAAAATCAGTGTAACAACATTTCATTAAAAAGCTTGAATTTAAGTTTTTAAAGCCAGGCAAAATAATATAAATGGTGTTAATGTTGATGGGTAAACACTGCAGTTATGTTTCGTTTGAAGGAAATGCCTGCATGACTCTAGTTACATGTTTTAGAAAAGTAACTTCTGTTTCTTACAAAGAACAGAAGCAGTGCCTTCTGTGTCTCTCTAAATGCTACCTTTTGCAGACATGCTGTACAAAACAAACTTTACTCATATACTGAGCCAGCCTTGTTGCTGATTCTGTACTTAGAACACATGACACAGCACAAACCAGCACTTAAACCATGCAGTCTTCTACCTTAACCGACTCATAATGCCACTCTAAGTACAGTAATTTAGATATCGTTCTGGAAAAGAAGTGGCATCACCAATTGCTAAATTTTTGCAATGTAATCTTTCAGCCCTGGGAACTGAAATTAATCACAAGTGACTTATTATTTCTGGCTAGTTGCTTCCAAGCTCTCTTTGCTGCCAATATGCTGAAACAGCAGCTCTATTTCCTTAGGGTATTCTCGCGTCTCTTTGGAGACCCTAACTGCATGCGACATGTGCTTCCACACATTATTCCAAGTGCACTGTTAACCTCTGGGGGAGGTGGATGATGCCTGCCTCTTGCCCACGTGGAAGTGAGCTTCTACTGCTTTCCTGGTCAGCAGCTATTCACAGAAGGCCTCGGGGATGGACAAGGGAGAGCATTGCTGGTCTGTGGCTGGCAATCTAGTATCCCACCCCTCCCAAAGTGCTGGGAGGCTATTTCAACATTGGTTTTGAAGGCCAAGCTTTGCATCCAGAAGGGGAAAAGGAGAGGCAATCCATTGGATCGTGCTGCTGAGCTCAGCAGTCCATGGGAAGAGTGGGTAGACTAACTACATGGAGGGCAGCTCTGGGACTCCCACGGCCTCAGATAAAATGCTCACTAATGATCTTTTTGCTGCCTGTGAACAAAAACAACGAGCAGAGGTTGGAAAACTTGCTCTTTTGGGCTGTTGGTTCCAGAATCCCCCAGCCAGCATAAGAAATGCACTTTGAAAGGTTGTAGATTCCAGAAGGGGAGATTCTCAATAGTTGCCCCCTTCCAGTGTCTTTCCCCAGCACTAAGCTTTGAGTGTGGGGGCAAGCAGTGATTTTACTCTTTGCTGCCTTGCAATAATGTGCTCTGGCTTTCCATCTCTCCAGCTGGATGCTGGGGCTGGCACTAGCCATCTGGCATAGATGGCACTCTTATGGGTGCCCTGCCCCATCTGCCTGCATCCAGGACACCAGTTACACAATGTTAGCGATTTGCACACCTGTATCTGCATGGTTCTGAAGCTTAATGCACAAAGAAGGTCACTGAATGCTTTAGCTCCTGTTTCTCCCACTCAGCGTCCTTTGTACAAGAAAGTGTGGCCGCAAAGCACTGATGCCTGCCTCCTGCTAAATTTAGAAGTGAGCTTCCAGCTAGTATTCTAAAATAAACAGCTTTGGGCCATGGAGGACCCATCTAGCTATCATGTCCAGTAACTGTTTCTGCATCCTTTTTTTCCCTACCGGAATTTGTCTCCTTGTTTTTAGGATAAAATATGTGTACACAATTCGGCTCACAGGTCTCCTAGCTGAATCTCCCATGCAGCCTTGTTCTGAAAAAAGCACCAAGAATGCTTTGCAAACATAGCATATTACCGGTAGTAGCAAAATTGGAGAAAATCATTATAAGTAATTTCTTACCTGTTATTAGGGCTTGAAGGATTGTGAATTTCTGGGACAGATTAACCATGCAGTCTAGTGTTGAACCTGTGGTTTTTGAAGATATTAGAAACCCTGCAAATTGCTACTAAGGCAAAAAAGGAGGGGGGAATGTATTGCTTAGTAATCTTATTAACTTAGAAAATCCATTTATGCATCATGAAGTTGTTTACCAAAGCCCTTAATGCTATGTTTTATGAATGCAGTTTTTCTAGGAGCCAGAAATAGCAGGAAGTGAACTCAGAGAAAGTGGGGAAGAAGATGGTCTGTGCGTAGCAATAAATACAATAACTGTGTGCTATCCAGTCCATTCTGATTGATGGCAACTGTTTTCAGGATTTTCCAGGTAGAGAGTAGCCAGAAGTGGCTTACTTTCCCCTACTATTGGGGGGCACCCTGGGATGGTGCAGCTTCTCCAAGACCACATGGACTGGCTCTGCTCTTGGGAGATGGAGTAAAGAACTGAAGCCCCAACCTCCATATATGGTATGTTAGAAAACACAAGAAGGGAAAAACACGCTTTGGCTACCTATCTGTTTATTGTTCTGTCCTCTCCATACAACCCCCCCCCTTCGGAACACTTGCTATATGTAAGTATATGTAAAAAGTGTTCTGCTTATATACCGCCCCATACCACTTTAAGTAGTCTCTGGGTGGTTTACAATTTTAATTACAGTGTGCAGGCTACACATTGCCCCCCCCCAGCAAGCTGGGTACTCATTTTACCGACCTCGGAAGGATGGAAGGCTGAGTGAACCTTGAGCCTACTACCTGGGATTGAACCCCAGGTCGTGAGCACAGTTTTACCTGCAGTACAGGCATTTAACCACTGCACCACGAGGCACCTGCATATGGGTGCTCCGCTATTGCAACATTTCCCCATAGCAGATGCAGCTTGGGCTTCTAAAGCAAAGCCAGTCTCAGATTTCCTATTAGTATAGGCAGCTTCTGACAACCTAAGGCCCACCATAACTTCCCCATGGACTGGACTGGATGGCCTTTGAGGTCCCTTCTAAAGGACTGGATGGCCCTTGAGGTCTCTTCCAGCTCTATGATTCTATGATTCTAAGATGCTAATTGGCTTCCATTGTTGTGGGATACCACATGGGGTGGGAGAGGTATGACAAGAGCACGAAAGCTTTCATTAGTGCCACACTGAGGGAAAACCTAAAAGATGCCCCTTCTGCCCATGGTAAAAGTGACCCATACCATCTCATGGTGTCTGAACCAAGCCCCCCCGGGGCCTTGGACTCCTCCAGAACTTTGTTGCTACTCTCTGAATTTATCTTAACAATTCTGAAAGTCTCTGTGTTTTTGCCATGCTGTGCCAATCCAAATTCTCTATCGGCCTAGGCAGAAAAGGAATGATCACATGTGAGAAGGAAGGTGCTCCCTCTTCTCCAGAGAAAACAACCAGGCAAGAAAACACGAAGGTCCAACCCAGGCAAGAGGAAGGAGAAGGGGAAGCCACTGAGGTACGAGACACAGGGGACAAAACACAAAAGGAGGAGGATGGGCAGGCAAAGACAGGATCATAACATCCCCTGGGGTAGTAATGAGAGCTAATGGGCGACCCTGGCTGAGACATCTGAGGCAGGCCATCATGGAAGAGGTAGAAAAGATGCTTACCTGGTAGTGGTACCCAAACCCGATGGCAGACTTTCGCAAGTTGAACCTAGTCTCCTGGTTCGACACATACCCCATGCCCTGAATCAACAAGATGGTAGAGAGGCTAGACAAAGCCAAAGTCTTAACATCTATATAGATGTGACTAAGGGCTATTGGCAAATTCCCCTACGAGCCGAAGACCGAGAAAAAATGGTCTTCTCCACCCTGAAGGGCCTATTCCATTTTAAGTTCATGCCCTTCGAGCTGCATGAGGCAGCAGCCACCTTCCAGAGGTTGATGGATGTGGTGGAGCCAGTCCGAGACTTTGCAGCAGCATACATTGATGACATCATTATGTTTAGTGATAATTGGGAGGACCATCTAAAACATATAAATCAAGTGCTGGGGGAGCTAAAGGAGGCCGGCCTCATGGCAAACCCCCGCAAATGCAAGGTGACATGTGCCCAGGTGAACTAGTTAGGATTTATGGTGGGCAAAGGCCAGATTGAGCCACTACCCGAAAAAATTACAAAGGTGTCACACTGGGTCCAAGGGAGGGAGGTCCAACAATTCATTGGCCTAACCTGTTATTATTGACAATTCATCCCACATTTCTCTGAAATAGCCACCCCTCTCATTGGTTTAGTTAAAAAGAGTCAGTCGAAGGTAGTAGGATGGGGCCCTAAAGAGGAGACAGCCTTCAACACCTTGAAGGACAAGTTATGTTCTTACCCAGTGAGGTACACCCCAGGTACAGGCAGATGCTTCAGAGATGGGGTTGGGAGCAGTACTTGCCCAGGAAATAAAGGGAGAACACCCTATCCTCTTCCTGAGCAGGAAACTAACACCCAGAGAACAGGCATACGCTACCATTGAAAAGGAAGCGTTGGCAGTAAAATGGACCACTCATGCTCTCAGAGACTACTTGTTAGGGGCACCCTTAGCTTAGTGATGCCCCACACCTCACTGAAATGGGGCCAGAAGAAAGATACTAATCCCCAACTGACCAGGTAGTAAGTGGCATTACAGCCTTATTCCTTCATGATCCAACATAAAAAGGGGCAAAATATTCTAATGTCGATTATTTCTCTTGCCAGGGCCCTTGGGCATGGGAGGAAGACGAGAGGATGGAGTACTTGGAGGGGGGGTATGTGAGAAGGAAGGTGCGCCCTCCTCTCCAGAGAAAACACCCGGGCAAGAAAACACAAAGGTCCAACCCAAGCAAGAGGAAAGGGAAGGGGAAGCTACTGAGGTAGGTGACACAGGGGACAAAACCCAAGAGGTGGCATTAGGAGGATGGGCAGGTGAAGACAGGAAGGAGAAGGAGGAATTGGTCGGGATTGTGAAAGAGGATCCCTGGACAGGGGAGTGGGTGACCTTCAAACTCCCGCAAGAAATGGCAGAACGGGAATGGCGGGAAGGCTTCATTTTCGGGCCAGATGGTGGATAGAGAGCAAAGGAGAGAGGCGCATGAGTATTTCGTGTGCAAGGTCCACCGCCGAGAGCAGCAGGGAGCCCTGGCTGAGGTATGATGGAATACCCATGGAGCCGAGAAGAGGAAGATCTTGGGCAAGAAGATGAGCTAGAAGAGTCCATCGCGGCTGAGGCAGGAGTTGCGAGTGAGAGCCCTTCCATGTTGAAAAGTTTAGCTGGACTCAGTATGCACCCGGGCCGTCCAGCAATCCGGGACCACCCCCCCCCATTTGGAGGTGGACTGTGGAACCTGGTTTAACGCCCGGGCAAGTTGCTGAATTTTGGGTGAACCTCTAATCCCGGAGAAGGGAGAGCGCACCGGTGAAGACCAAGATGTTAATACAAGCCTTACAAATTAAAGTGGGAAATTTGCAAAAGGGCCCATATCATCTTTACCAATGTCCGGTGGGCAACGAGGGGAGGGAGAAGAAGGGGGTGACCCTCACATCACATCTATCATTTGAATGATAATTGCTGTGAAAAATAGTTTTAAGCCAGTGGTACTTGTCATGGGAATTTACATTATACAGTAATAATCATGTGCCGTCAAGTCAATTCTGACCTATGGCAACCCTTGTCAGGGTTTTCCAGGTAGACTAGAGGAATACTCAGAAGTGGTCCACAATCCTTTTCCTCTGGGGGTGGGGGTGCCCTGGGAGTGTACAGCTTGCCCAAGGCCTCACAGGCTAGCTCTGGTCACTCAAAGTATGTTGTTGTTCAGTCGTGTCTGACTCTTCGTGACCCCATGAACCAGAGCTTGCCAGGCCTTCCTGTCTTCCATTGCCTTTGATCAAATCCATATTGGTTGCAACCAATGGGGTCTTTATACTTCTTTCTGCAATATTGTTCGCATACCATATAACTACAGCTAAAAACAGAACAAGGTCTTGCAACAGATAGCTCAACATACTGAACAGGATGTCTGTGAAGATTCTCAGTCATCCAGGTTCGTTTAACTGGGAGTTGAGTCATGGCTACTGGACTTCTTTTTTGAGAGATAGAAACGTTTCGCTGTTCATCCAAACAGACCGATGAAGCTGTTTGGATGAACAGCGAAACATTTCTATCTCTCAAAAAAGAAGTCCAGTAGCCATGACTCAACTCCCAGTTATACTGAACAGGAATACTGTACTAGTATATATGAACCTTTATGCTGAAAAATGCAGCCACTCTTGTTTTGAAGTGACAGCTGTATTTTACACACCACAGAACACAACTGGGAAACTTCTTTTTGTTATGTATGTCACACCTTTTGATCCTTTGACCATCACACATTCCTATTTGGAATTCTTGTACAAATGGAATGTGTTTTGTTTAAAAACATAGCTCTGTCCCTCTATATAAAACTACACCATGAACATGTTACTACAGCCTTGAGGATGTAGAATAACTTTTTAAATGATTGCTGCTTGCGATGCCGGCTTAAATATATTTAAATATGGATCGGTCCTTAATTTCCTCATATGCCTGACATGTTCTGAACCCTCGCAGACATGTCTGGCCACACCATGACATTTAGACATTTTAAAAATAAATGTAATTGCTGGAACTTTCTGGATTGCAAGCCACTTTTGTGAACGTGCAGGAAAGCATGGTTTGTCTAGCAGCCAGATGAATGTTTGCTTTTACCATAATTACACGAAAGAGAGCAGCAGCACGCCTCCAAAATCATTCCTTTACCCAGACTTTAAATGTTTCCAGTCACTCTGCATCATCAAGCCCTTACTTGTTTTTTAAAGTCAGTGTGGCAGCCAAAGGACTTAGTAACATAGAGAGTACTATAAACTCCCCTCTCAGCTTCTGTTACATAGGATAGGGGAGGGCAAACTCCAGGTTCACAGAATCTCTATTTTGTATTTGCTAGAACCTAGAACAGCGGTGGCGAACCTTCAGCACTCCAGCTGTTTTGGACCACAGCTCCCAGAATTCCAAGCCTAGATTACCAGTGACAGAGGACTGTGGGAGTAGTGGTCCAAAACATCTGGAGTGTCGAAGGTTCGCCACCACTGACCTAGCAGCTACCAGCAGGATCTGGATGCAGGAGAAAGAATAAAGGACCCAGTGCCTCTGGTGCCAATGAGACATTTCCTTTGCATGTTTAGACGAGGTGTGCATGCACAATTTAGTCTCTAGTTGTTCTGAAGAGGAAAGTCATAAATCTACCCTGACATGTACCCATTGCTGCACACCTGCAAATGAAAGACCCAGATATATAGCAACATGCTGCATATTTGCAGAATATTTGTTTTGCTCCTGGGCTATGCCCAAGAATTTGTTCTGAGTATTGGAAAAGAGCTGCGTTTGTTCACCTTCCAGATTAAAACAGCCGCCGCCACAACAACAAAAACAACTCCTGATTAACTCAGCACTTTCTTCCTTTTGGCAAATAGAGCAAAATAGTGTGGTATAGAAGATACAGTTGGATCAAGACTTGGGAGACTTGGGTTCAAAATTCTCTTTGGCCATGGAAGTCCCTGAGAAGTAGCAATGGCGGACTCAGCTTGGCAGCAACATGGTGCATATTTACAAAATATCTGCTTCAAACCTGGGCAGTGGCTAAACCCTGGAAATTGTCATGAGTGTTAGAATAGAGCTGAGCTCACTGACCTTCCACATTTGAAAAAAAAAAAAGAGAAACAAATCAATTATTCCCGGTTAATTCAAAACTGGGTTCAATTTCTCCCTGCCCATGGAAACTCCCTGGGAGGTAGTGTTGCTGATCTACTGACTGAACATCCTCCAGCCCCATTTTGGCCACCAAAAGTCAGAAGCAACCTTATGGCACAGAGCACATGCATACAGTGGGGAACAGTGCAAGCACTGCTGCTCCCACCCATGGAGGGACTGGTAGGGAGTCCCTCCATGGCAATGGCTTCCATAAAGTTCCATAAAGAGTAGCTGGAACTGGGTTTTCTTAATGTCAGAGAGTGGGGTAATGTCAGAGGGCCTTGCTGAGTCACAGACACACCCGATCCCACCAGTTCTCCTGGAGGCCGAGTTGGTTTCACTAGCCAAGTCATTTCCTTGCCCACTCCTTGGGTTTCAACAGCCCCAAGTCCACAGCCGAAGACAAGTCTTGCACACACTGTCTCTCTCCAGTGATAGGTTGTAGTGACTTCTGTTCACCGGTACCCAATCCTCACAAATCCTTCTTGCTGATGCTTCAGGCGCTTCTTCTGGCCACTCCATATCCATTACCTCCATTAGGTTGAGGTAGGGTCTGGACGTTCTGATGGACACTTCAGTATGTGTGTGTGGGGGGGGGGAGGGAGAGTTTTGGTGAAGGTGTTGACATTCCTGGCACAATCAATATAGGTACAGTGCCTCTGCGCCCACTTCCCTAAACAACCTTTTCATGGACCTAGGACCTAGCCCAGAGTTTCTGGATAGTTACCACATCCTCCTCTTGCAGAGCACAGAACACGGGGTCCAGCCTGTCCTCCACTTCTCCCTACTCCTTTAATTCAGATTCAGTAGAATAATCCTCCCCTTCTTCTTCCTTTATATCAGGTTCCTGGCAGCTAGGCCCAGGTGCTCCCTCCTTGCCCAGGTGTACATTTTCTTCCTCCAGCAGCTCTCCTGCCTCCCCCGGTCGAGCCTTCCTTTCTATCTTTCCATCCTCCTAGCACCCAGCAGCTGGCATCTCTATCAGGCCCAACCTGGAGTGTAGAGAGAAGACGGATGGCCTGCTAAGAACGCCTGAAGCATTCCTGTCCCCCGGTGGTGATCACATCTTGTGGCATTTGTTGCTAACTCAGAAATCTTTATCAATTTGCTTCTGATTCACCAAAGGACTACCAGTATGTCTAGAAGAACCTACACATTTCAGGTTACAATGGGAAGAATATGATTCTCCTCTTTTGATCTTTGTAATTTTGGTTTTATTGCATACACCTATTTCTGTGCCATCCAAAGGAGGAAACCTCAGGAAACAGTGTGCCCCCGTCAGGCACACATAAGATTGTAAATTCTCTATTCCCCAGTTGTAGGGCTGCATGTGACCCACGGCAGCTCCCTCTCTATGCTTCAGAGCAAGAAAGACTTAAGGATGGAACCTAAACAGGGTAATAAGGATATTGACTGATCTGTAAAAAGGGACAGGCTAAGAAATAAGGATATTGACAGATGTATAAAAAGGGACAGGCTAATTAAGACTAGAAAGAAATACAATAGAGGGCAGGGTAAAATAATTGGGAAGAATGAATAAAAGCATTATTTATTTATTTATTTATTTACTTACTTACTTACTTACTTACTTACTTACTTACTTACTTACTTACTTACTTACTTACTTACTTA
>JAHTLZ010000010.1:53489892-53504765 GCA_023846285.1 Phrynocephalus versicolor
TGTGTGTGTGTGTGTGTGTGTGTGTGTGTGTGTGTGTGTGTGTGTGTTTTGCAAGTTCTTGCCAGGAGCATTGCAGAGTTATCCCATAACTTCCCAGAAACAAGGGTAGCAGGACCAAGGAGAGAGTCTGTGCCCATCTGCCAGTTCTCCTTCCCCAGCAAGATGTCTGGTGTTGATTGTTAGTCTCTCCCCCCCCCCCCCATTAGTCTGGATTTTTTTTAAAAGAGAAGCAATAGTGCTGCTTCTTCTGGCACAGTTGCTGATGACAGGAAGAAATGCAAGCACATGTCTTGTGACTTAAGCCTTTGAGGACAGGACAGGAGTGCTCAGGTATGTGACGTTTGGTGCTCAGCTGCTGGGTATGGTTGTATTTGTGTGTGTTGTGGGATGGGGTGGGTGGATTGTAAGCAGGAAGGTGAGAAGCTAGCTTTCAGAGTTTTGTCATTTTATTGCTTGCCAGACTGCAATGCAGTAAAACACGTTTTTAGTAACAGACCCTGATTGTAACATGAGCTTTCCACAGTCCACATCTGCCAGATTAGCTGCCGCTGCCTTCTTTTTCTGACTGGCTAATTGGGAGATAGTGTGACTTCATTTCTATGTCTGATATTTTTAGGTCTATATCGCTGGAAGGATAGCATTGCAAGAGGAGGAAATGTATTAATGTGTGATCTGACCCAGAGGGAAAGGTTTCATTTGCTTGTGGTGGATGGCAGAATAAAGCCAGACAGACAGATTTTCGACAAGTGCCCACATGCTGGACAAGACCTGGGTGTCTTTAGATTGCAGCTCTTGGAGCCACACTGTAAAAACATAAATCTGCACATCTCGAGTAATTCACTGCTGGCACTAGCAATTCCAAAAGGAAGTGGTAACTTCAGTCTTGATTCTAAATGGATGGTGTTTAATGCCTACATTTCATGTTCTTATTCAGTCACAGTCTATTATTCATGGTTTATGAATGCTGTGGGTTGTGTTGCCCAAAACACCAGATTGAATACAGTGCATTATTTCAATTCCATTGTTTTCAGTGGGAAGAGTTGAGTGTGCAATATATATAACTCTTTCCTTGGAAGTGTATATTGGTATAGTATTGGCTCTTTGCACTTAAAAAAAGAACAAATGTCTTCTTTTTTGTGCTTTCTGATTAAAATACTGTATAAGTGCTTAGGGGATCTCAAGGCAGTTATTTTTCCATCTTCTTGTGAATTTTGTGAACTTAGAACAGATTTAGTTAGAGACTGTATTTTGCCTTCTATTGCTGTGAGTATTAAACAGCAGGCAAAAGAAGGTTGTCCCAGTAATCTGCATTGTATGCAGTAATGTAGAAATAATCTGGATTTTTTTGGACTAGAGAATTGATTTTCCTTTTAGGTTTGCAGTTGTTGCGGTTATCGTTACGTACAAAAATAACTGACAGAGCACACGTGACAATGTCTGTCTATTATTTTCTGCAGATAAAATGAACTAGCTGACAAAATGAATTAGCGACCGCTCCAGGCTATAGTTTCAAGGACAATATATATATATATTTTCTTGCATTGTGTGAGGTATATGGTGGTGGGTATTTCACACATTTAAATGGTAGTGGGTCACCCATCTGCCAGTTTTCCATCCTCACTTTATTGCTTAAGAACAAAACAGCATAGATTTCTTCTGAAGCAGTGACATAACAGTTGAATCATGTTGTGCAGCTCAACATACACCATAGCGCTCCCCCAGGGAAGCTGCTTGGCCACTAGTGATGATGACATCATCACTGTTACCCACTTGGACCTGCATAAAAGGATTTTGGCCTGTGAGTTTCAAAAAATATTTTAAATTATTGGTGCATGAGAAGAAATGAGTTGTCTACCATGTATTTTAGTAATTTTTAGGAGATCAGATCATTTATGACAGGTTCCCTTTAGTCAGGTTGTGCCAGATAAATTATAACCAACAAAATGTGGTGATTTCCCAACAGAGAGTTACATATTTAATAGATAATTAACTTAGTATGATATCGTTTGCATACCCATGCTCTACACTTCTTGCTGTCTTGCAGCCCAGTTGTGCATGTGATTGTTGGAACTTTAGTTTCATTTTGTACATATCCAAGTAAATATGCATAGAATTTCAGTCCTGTTATCCCCAACAGTAGCATTGTAAGGTTAATGATGAATATTGTTGTAGCTGTGTTTTAGATTTTTGGGGAAGAGATGTCTACATACTGTTGGCTTAAGGCTGCTAAATGCATTTCTAGGTAAACTGAGTTATGACTCAGAGACCTGAAGCTCCAACTCTGAACTTATCTGGCATTTGCTCTTAATAATGGAGAGTAACTTAATAGCAGTTCATGGGGTGATTTTTTGTTGTTAGGATTAGTATAGTTCAACTGTTCTGTTTAACTCAGTCTTCATTTGGAGAAAATGCTCTGATCTCTGCAGCTTATGTAAGTGGGAAGAGTGTCTGCTTGGATAACTACACTGTCTATTAGTATCTGAATCATTAAGATTAATTGAAGACACTGCTTTCTTGCCCTTAGACTGTGATGACCAAACATGCTCAGCATGATTCGTAGTTATTAGATACCTCTTTTAAGATTTTATACATTCTTATAAAGCTTAAAATTGTAGTCACTGGGTATAGAAATATGTATTTCAAGTTACATCAAGAAACCTTGAATTGCCTTCTCAGCCAAGAAAGCCAATGTGATTCTTGGTTGCATCAGCAGAAGCATAATGTCTAGATCAAGGGAAGTGATAATAACACTCTATTCTGCTCGGATCAGACCCCACCTGGAGTTCTGTGTTCAGTTCTGTGCACCTCAATTTATAAAGGATGTTGACAACTTTGAACGGGTCCAGAGGAGGGCAACAAGGATGGTTAAAGATCTGGACGAAATGTCTTAAGAGGCTTAGGGAGCTAGGAATGTTTAGCCTTACAAAAAGAAGGTTGAGAGGGCATATTATAGCCATGTTTAAATATTTGAAAGGATGTTTTATTGAAGAGGAGACAAGTTTGTTTTCCATGGCTTCAGAGATTAGGACTGGAGCAATGGTTTCAAACTACAGTACAGGAAAAGAAATTCCATATGAACATTAGGAAAAACTTTCTGATGGTTAGAGCTGTTCAGCAGTGGAATATGCTGCCATGGAGGGTGGTGGAGTGTCCTTCTTTGAAGATTTTTAAGCAGAGGCTGGATGGCCATCTGTCGGGAGTACCATATTTTTCCATCTATAAGATGCCTCCATGTGTAAGACACCCCCATCGAAAAATACTGTACTTTGATGAAGGTTCCTGCATGGCAGGGGGGTGGACTGGATGAAGCTTAAGGTCTCTTTCAAATCTATGATTCTGAGATCAACGGGGGAGTTTTGATTGACATGCAGAATGTTTCTTATGATTTAAGAAGAACAATTCATGGAATCATATTGTATCCGGCCCTCTTAGAAAATTTATACTTTACCAATGCCAAGATTTTGACACTGCCAAAATCTTGCAAAGTTTTTTTTTTTGGCTTGGGATACATATGTAAAGAAAGGGTGAGGCCAGGAAAATGGGGAAATGTTTTGCAATTCTGTGTGTTCATTGCTCCCATCTTGACTGCTCTTCCTGTCAATCTGCTTCTCCAGACCCCATATGGAGAAGCCTAAAATGTAAATGGCTCAACTAACTTCCCCCCTCCAACTTAGATATCTATGTGTAGGAAAGTATTATTTGGCAGCAAACTCAGCCTTTGTGCCACGTGAAACGGTACAGTCTAGAAGCAGGATTAACAATCTCATATGCTGCTTCTGAGATGTAAGCTTAAGGACAATGCCTCCAATGTTTATCCATGCACCTGATAGAATTATTTTGGTACTTTGTCTTGTTTCGTTCCTTGGTAGCGGCTTGAGTTTCACAGATAGTCTTGCTAGAATCAGACTATCTCTGAGAAAAGGGATCTTAGTCATTAGACTGCCTTGTTGTAGGGTAAAGTGATTGTTAGATGTAGGTTTTGATTGATCAATTTCTATTTGTATATTTGGTGTTTAACATTTGAAAATTAAAATGTGGTTGTGCCTTATATTGTTCTAGTGTTGGTTGGGCCTCTCTGGTGCTGTAACCTAAAGCACCCATTTCAGCACCCTCTGGATTTATGGGGACTATAGTTATCAGCTGTCAAGAGACTTGCAAAAAAGAAAAAGAAAAAGGATTCATAGGTTTCAGTTGCCCTTGTCTTTTTATTGGGCTAGAGAATAGTGGAAGCGTGTGGAAACAACACAGTATCTACTATTTCAGAAAGCAACGTGGCCATGGTCATAATATGCTGCATCTCCTAGCACATTTAGGAGAAGACGCTGAACTGAAATGAGGAGGGAATGGAAAGATGAGCAAAGTTGTTTTGAAGAAAAGTTGCTCCCTTCTGAAAGTTTCAGAGTTATTTAAAATCTGAATGATAGAATTCTCTAGAAAGGTAGGTGATGGACATGGAAATGGCATAAGTAATTTACTTTTGCTTAGTTTCTCTGAGGAGATAGTCATGCTTGTTTACTGTCTCGCTACTTAGCATGCACTCTGAATGTGCTTTGGAATTATGCTACATTTCTGCTGGGTCTTACAATATATTATTTTCTTTGGAAACTGTTCTAGAATAACCCTGGTCTCAATTTTTTTTGAATGTGTATTATTAGCTTTACAATTTTTATTACTTTTGATATTGTGATTTAAGTTTTGAAACTGATTTGAACTTCATCTCCCCCCAACTTTTTACAGAATCTTTATGAAAACAGAACATTTCTCACATAAGTCCGGTTATTTGGGAATAGAGGATTTTGTTGGTACTAAGTCCAGTTCTTGCCTCTGGCATTTATTGTACAATTTAGCATTTGTGGATTTTTTTTAAGGTGGTGGGTCTTATCTGGCAAGGTTGGTGTGCAGGTTTGAAGTGAGCAACCTTGTGAGATCTGGTGTTCTCTGAAGGCGACTTAGCATGTTGGGAAGGTTTTTCCTAGCCATCAGTGCATTGTCCCCATAGAAATTAGCTGTACCAGGAACGTATAGCCGAGTGGTTTGTATGGACTTCTCTGTCCTGGCCATAATTTTGATACTAGCATATATAGACAGTGCCACATTCTAGAAGACTTGGTTACTTAAAGTATGATCCTTAGCATCTTTTTATTTCTCCCCACAGTGATTTGTTTTCAAGTATTTTGGAACTAGCCTATTAGAACAATTGTTTTCTTTTAAAAAAACACTTTAATGTTCCAGTGGTGTTTTCAGAGATATCCGGAGGGATGTTGCATATTAACTTTCTGGCCTGTGAGCAGCAAAAGGCTGTTACATGTCTGACGCCTGGATGAGCTCCAAATGGGGAAAATAAAGCATATGACTCAGGCAACATAGACCTCTCTCTGTCTGTGTTGGCAGTTTGATTTAAGCAAAGTCTCTATGTTAGAGTTCTCTTGAAGTAGGAGAAGGCTTGGGCAGTCGAATTTAAAAGAACCGGAGGCAGAGGTTTTAAAGAAGTCATTTGCCTTTATAGATAAGGAAGTACTGTAATCATTCTGGAAGTTGAGTCATGACTACTGGACTTCTTTTTTGAGAGATAGAAACGTTTCGCTGCCAATCCAAACAGCTTCAGACCGATGAAGCTGTTTGGATGAACAGCGAAACGTTTCTATCTCTCAAAAAAGAAGTCCAGTAGTCATGACTCAACTTCCAGATAAACTCACCTGGATGACTGAGAATCTTCACAGACATACTGTAATCATTGTTAGATCTGACTTAAAGGAGCAGTTGGGTGCAAGTTCTGATGCGGGCATTTTTTTCTGGTTACATAACAAAATAGTAGAAGATTGCTAATATTATTGGAATAAGGACTCTGCAGATCTCTGTGCTAACAAACGGCAATTGAGATCATTCTCTCTCCCCCCCCCCCCCCAATATTCCTGTGTTATGAAAAAAGGCACACAGAAGATTTGTTGATTGTGTAGCGGTAGGGAAAGCTGTTTAATTATTTGCAGATGGACTTCATGCACTTGGCGAAGGAGGTGGTGATGCAGGCATGTGGAGGGGGTGAGCGCAGCACTTGGGAGGGGGGTTGATGCTGACCTCAGAAAAAAGAAGCCAGCTGGCAGTTAGTTGTTTCTGAGAGAAAAAGGAGCATTAGTGTAAAAAACCTTGGCTTCAAAATGTGAGCAAAATCCTTCAGCATTAGCAAGAACTGTTAATGGTCTCCGAGGCTCCAAAAGTTATTTTTATGGAAATGATTTACCCTTTGATGACCAAGGGAGGTGCAGGTGATTTATCAACTTGCATTACAAGTTGATAAATCATCGATGCAACCAATATGGATTTGAAAAGACTCCGGGAGGCAATGGAGGATAGGAAGGCCTGGCGAGCTCTGGTCCATCGGGTCACGAAGAGTCGGGCACGACTGAACATTACAACTTTAGGTTCACATCCTTGTTCCACTGTGCTCTCATACCCCCTATCTACTTTGACATAAGGACAAGTGAGTTTTAATCTGGGGAAATTCTACTTCCATTGGTAGTAGAATTTTGGCTTCTTCACAAGGAATCTTGTGATATTACTCTAGTCAAAGGGAAGAAACACTTAATTTTTCAGGATTAGCATTGAAGTCATTGCAGTTTGTCCTAAATGACCTACCAGTCTCTTTCAGTGTCAAGATGGTGCTGGAGAAGGAGATACCATTTAAATAGGACTTAGGATTCTTCTGCACCTATTAGAGGAGCCTGTTCTCAGTTGTGGCTACATGCACATATTCAAATATGACATTTAGACTGCAATCCTGTATCAATTTACTCAATAGTAATCCCATGAAACCTAATGGAATTTACTATCAGGTAAACATATGAATTGCACTCTTCATGTATTGTGAAGTGCTTAGAATACAACTTGGTATGCTTGATTAAGGTATTAATTAAAATATGCCAGCTGCTTAATGTAGCAGTAACAAGGTCAGGAGACTGATGTGCTTTTACTAGCACATTGCATCATAACAGAAAAAATAGTTTTCTTAGCTTTTTAAAATAGTGAATTGTCAGATGAGTCTGTATGGGGTACATTTGGCCTTCCTGATTTCTGGACTTGTAACTCCCAGAAATGGCATGGCCTCTACTTTGGGATTATATGACCCGGGCTTCAAAACATTTGGAGGACCAGAGGTTCACTACTGTGGCTTGTATTCTTTTGGAGATATTTAGGGTGTATTGGGAGCAAGACAAGATCTGTCATTTGTTACCATTCTTAAGTGAAAGGTGCTAAATGCAAAATATGGATTTTAAAAAGTCCAATATATAATTGGACAGTAATGAAAGGGTGAATAGAAAATTGTATAAGACATGGGTGTTTTCCAGGTGAACTTGTGGAATATGTAATAATCAATAAGAAAACAGATTGCCTTTTTATTGACTGGCACACCACAATTATGATTGCTGGGAGCCTTTTAGGATTATATTTTATTAGGAGACTATAGCTTGGTTTCAATAGCCAAAGTGAACTCTTCCCAGCACCATTTATATTTTTCGGAGTGCTCTACCTGTGGAAATATTCAGGGTTGAAATACTCAGACTCCTGGAAGATTATATTTCAATCAAAGACAAAGATGGTTGACGAACTCATGTCCAAAAGCATCTGATACGGTAATACCTTGGTTTATGAGCATAATCTGTTCCAGAAACATGCTTGTAAGCCAAAACACTCTGATATCAAAGCAGATTTCACCATAGGAAATAAAGGAAACTCAGATGATTTGTTCTGGGTTCCCATGGACCACATACTGTACATGCCAAATGGCAAAACTCCCAAAATGTTGGTCTGTTTTGGGGGCTAAATCAATTTAATTACTTGTTGCTGCCAAAAAGAAAATTCAAGTTTTATTTGATACCATTGAGATACCATCCTGAAATTTGGAATGATTGGCTACAAGATATATATCTTTCAGTGTGAATTTTTTGAAATTTTTTAAAAATTCAGTTTTCCCAAAAATTCAAATTTTATATTTATTTATATGTGTAATTTTTTAAAAAATGTACAATTGCATCATGTTGTATATCAAACGAAAAGTCAATTCATAAGCTTTAAAATGACACATCTCCGAGGTCTATACCTTTCACAGGTATCTATTAAATGACATTTGAAATTTATGGTGGGTAGTGAATTTTGGCCTTTGTTTTTTTTTTTTTTTTTTTGCAAATTTGAAAATGCAACATCTCAGAAACAGGTGGACCAAAAAATCTGGAAAAAATACCTTTTAAACATCTCATGGTAAGTTACAAATATACCCAAAATGGACCAAATCCATGACATTAAGGTTCCATGCATTGGTTGATTTGACATGGAATGACCCCTCAGGGAGAATTCCTGTCCCACCTCCTCACCGGAGTGGTCGGCCAGCAGCACACAGAAAAATAAAACTTTCTCTTCCACTGCCACTCAGCCTGAAATTCCATAGCCATTCCCTGAGATTCTGTTTGACCCCGAAGACTTGGCAATTATTCATTTTTTTATCTGTATCCCACCTTTCCCCCACCCTGCCATGGGGACCCCAGGCAGCTAACAGTATTAAAATAGACAATATTAAAAGCTACAAAGAAAACCACAATAAATTATTCAGTATCATTAAGCTGTTAAATCAATATCCTACTAAGACTAGTTGGTAAAAATAGATTAAAACTGTTTTTAAAATACATTTAAAACAGCCTCGTTTTTGAAGCCCTCTCACAGACAGCTGTGGAAAAAGGTCACATGAAGAGAAAGAGAGCAAAGAGGCGTCCAGCTTGGCCTCCCATGGGAGGTCCTATGAACAGTGGGTGTCTGGAGAGGCTTGCAGGCTTCATGTGGCCCTTGCGGGTTTCCCTTCTCTGCAGCTAAGCTTTTAATAATACCTTTGAACTCAGTGGACTAAGGCTCCAAAAACTGTTGGCTGCAAACTCAGGAGCTCGGTGGTTCGAATCCCGGGTGCCACACAGTGGATTGAGCTCCCGCTGATAACCCCAGCTCCTGCCAACCTAGCAGTTCGAAAGCATGTAAATGCAAGCAGATAAATAGCTACCGCCGTAAAAAGCGGGAAGGTAAAAACAGTGTGTCCTTGCAGCCATGCCAGCCATGTGGCCATGGACTTGCACAACTCTGGCTCTTCGGCACCACCCCTAGAGTCGGAGAAAACTAGCACGCATGTGTGTGGGGAACCTTTACCTTTACCCTTTTTTTGTCCCAAAGGATTGCTTTCCCTCACGAACTGTCATGTACTATGTAGGGTGGCAGGTCACAGTGTGTAACACGTGTCTGTTTCTTATATATGAGAATTTGGACGGCCCAAATGCTGAAGGAGCCTGTCCACCACTGCCAAGTGGACTCCAGAATGTTAGCCACAAGGGAATATGTCACTTTAGACCAAAAAAGATCCCATATACTTCCTGTTTATTCTTACTGGAAAATAGCCAGGTTTAATTCATTGGAAAGTACTACCTGTCTTCTTGAGGGCTCAGCAACTAGATTTGGGGGAAGCAAAACCCCTAGAGGAAACTTATTTTGGCCACAATCAGAAAGTAATATGCTGTAAACTGAAACAGGATTGTATAAGTCGCGTAACAAGCCTTCTACGGTGATGTGTGGAGAACTGTTTCCGGTTTGTGGCCTGCTTCTCCACTGTGTGCTGCTAGGGTCCTCAGGAGGCCATAAGGCTTCTCCATTGAGCACAATGGATCTAGAGCATCTGTGTTCTATGTGGATATGCTTACTGAAACTCATCTGCAGGTGAACTCAAATAAGTAGATTTTGAAATGGATTCAACCATATGGAAAACACATGAGTCAGAAAAGTGTTTAATGCTTCCGCAGCTGAAATATGAGGAACTGTACAGTTTCTTACAACGACCTGGGTTTTATTTTTTTTAAAAAATCAGGAAATCTGCATTGGTACATTTTCTAGCTCAGATTATGCGATAAGTGACATCTGGGCAGTATCTATTTAGACTGGAGTGCATGAAAATTTAAGAGCATTTCATTCTTCCAGGCATATTAGAAGATGGCTGTGATTTCTTGTTCTAGGCTAATCTAAGCTTTATGTAAAAACAATTTATGAGTCTTATAGGTTTTTTCTTTTTCTAGCATTTTAAACATCTGGGCTTTGAGGAAGAGATACAAATCATAGTATTCTCTGTGTGGTCAAACATACCATGAGTGTGCCATGCCATGCATTTTTGGAGTGAAGTCTCCTTTGTTGGGCCAAAATTTACCCCCAGAATGAAAAAAATATTGGCTTCGATCCGGGCTTGCTGATTTACAGCCAAAACTAACAGGATGAGGAAACTCCTCATTTAGCAATAGAACTGATTCTAAGTAGTAAAATGTGTTTATACCCTGACATCATCAGGGGGTCATTTGCAGGGCAGTTTGATTTTCTTTAGTAATTGGTCATCAAGGAGCACAACTTGCATGAAAGCACAGAGATGATGGTTAGAGATGGGCATGAACCGAAAAAATGGTGATTCGTTTTGGTTCGTTTCATTTTAGGGTTCAGTTTCATTTTAAATGATTTTTTTTTGAAAAAATTCATTTCGTTGATTCGTTATTCATTTTGTGCATTTTGTGTGTGTGTGTGTGTGTGGTGCTTGTGCAACTTTGGCTGGGGAAAGAGGAACTTAATCTCTCCCCCCCCCCAGCCATTGTGGGTTGGGGGAAAGAGCATCCCCAGCCAGCGCCTCTCAGCTGAGAGGCTCTGGCTTGGGGCCAGCACTTCAAAGAGACCCTTCTTCCCACCTCCACTTGAGGAGGCGAGGAGTGGGGTCTCTTTTGACATTTTTCACGCAGTGGATGGCAGTGCCGAGCGGGCGCTGTCATCCACTTCAGGGAAGATCCCTTTAAAAAGACCCTTCTTCCCTGTCATCGGCTGGGCCCCTTTGAAAATGGCCCAGTCACCACCAGGGGTTCTCCCCAGTGCCGACTGGGCCATTTTTAAAGGAGTTCAGCCGATGACAGCTCGGCAGGATCTCTCTTAAAATGGCCCCATTGGCAATGCAGGAGCCCCGCGCTGGCCACGGGGCCATTTTCAGTTGGAACAGGCAGTATTTGAAGGTGATATGGACTTAAGTGTGCTGCCTAGATGCCCTAAACACATCAGATCTTGCCTGATCTCGGAAGCTAAGCAGAGCCATCCCTCGTTAGTACTTGGATGGGAGACCACCAAGGAATACCAGGTACTGTAGGCGCCTGGAGTAGGAACAGGCAAACCACTCCAGTATTCCTGCCAAGAAAACTCCATGGATGTGGAGTCACAAAGGGTCGGTCACGACTGTAACGACACAACACACATGGCCTTAAGTGGGCAATTAAGACCCAATGTTTTATTATTATTATTAAGGACCTTTACCAAATATTGATAGCCTTCTCAGACTTTTAAAGTCAAATAGTTGGTGCCCTTTATTTATACTGGTCAAATGGGAGGGTGCTATATGAAAAGCAAAAATCCCTTTATATGCCGTTACTCTCCCACCAGTTAAGCTTAGTTGGATGATCTGTGTTCTAGTAAAATGAGAGGAGAAATATCATCTCTATCCTCTTTCTATACACTATGATCATATACCCTGTCATTTTCCCTTTACTTTCATTTATTTTTTTTTCCTCAACTAACTGGCCCCAAACCTTGTTTCCTAAGGGACTTGTTCTGGCTCTTAGATCATTTTGGTTGCTCCTTTTGCCAGTGAATTCAGCCTGGGAATCTAAGGCAGGCTAAAATCAGGCCACCTACGAGCTCACCTTGTCCCTTCTCCTTTTGTATTCCATGGGTATAAGTTAAGGTCTTTACTTCAGTGTCATTTTACATACACTGTATATTACAGCAGTCTTAAAGCAAAGCAAAAGCAAAGTGGTCTGCTTATATCCCGCCCCATACCACTTCAAGTAGTCTCTTGGCAGTTTACGTTTTTTTTTTTTAAACGACAGCATGCAGGCTACATATTGCCCCCCACCCCAGCAAGCTGTGTGCTCATTTTACCAACCTCGGAATGATGGAAGGCTGAGTCAACCATGAGCCTGCTACCTGGGATTGAACCCCAGGTCGTGAGCACAATTTTACCTGCAGTACAGGCATTTCACCACTGCGCCACGAGGGGCTCTTATAGGGTCAGGAGTTTGTGCATTCCAAGAAGGGTAGGATGCCTTGATCCTGCAGTCTATGTGGACAGGAACAGACATTATAGATAGCCTGTAATTAGAGCTGAAAGCACCCTTTGATTTGAGAGCCATGACTGGCGCAGTCTTTTCTGTTTGAAAAACTGGACTTTTGTTTTTAAGTCCTAAAAAAACGATCGGAGCGAGCTGGTTTGCAGATGCCATGGGGTGAGAGGAGCTCTGCAGTGACTGTCACACAATCAGCCCTTAGAGATTTTCCCCTTCTAATCAGAGGCTGCATCAGGAAAGTGGGATCATTTTAGAATACTATATATTTATGTGCTGTCACACCCGTGAATCCTGTCTCAAGTGTGGCTTGTTCTTACACAAGAAGATTCTTTTCTGCATAGGGGCCGGCAACATGGATCAATTCATCCCCATGTTGGATAGGACTGGGATAACCAAGGTGAAGTAGTGGACAGAGTTGTGTTCTAGGATTCAGGAGGTCTGGGTATGAATCCCTGCTCATTCATGGAAAAATCACTTAGGAACGTGGAACTGGTTTAAAAAAACAGTCCTTCAATATCTCACTTGGGCTCACTATAAATCAGTTCTGACTTGATAGCACAAAATAACGTAGATGATAGGAGCGATAAACTTGCTGTGCTGCACATGTTGGCTTCCATTAGTGCTTAGAATTGGCTGTGCCTGCTAGATTTGCTAGGAATAAACAAATCTAACAAATTGGTGCAGGAAATGTAGAGCTTTTAAAGCTATGTTTCAGGAGGACCTCTCCATAGGTGTATCACTGTGCATTTCAGAACCTACAATAGCACATGACTAGATTTCGCACAAGTGAGATAGGTCAAATGTTTGGTGGGGGTTGCCTGTCTAGTTAATGGTTTCCTTGGGAGGACACACTGTATCTGTTGTAACCTATGACATCTATCACTCTTCAGTATGTACCTCTCCATAAAGTCATGTGGATATTTTAGCATCAACTTTATTGATACTTCCTGACCATCAATACTTTTGGAAGTGGCTGGGTAGAGAAAAACAGGGCCAAACATCAAATTAAACATAGGAGCAAGCAGCGCTATTTGAAGAGCTAATTTCTGAACAAAGCTGGGATGTGAGGAAGTGGGATAATACATCTGTGAGGGAGAATTGGCAGGCTGGCTGGCAGATCAGTATCTCCCTAGACACTTCAATGACTCACTAATAAGGCAGACATTATAACAGCTGGTTGAATAGTTATATGTATCTTACAGGCAGGGAATACCGTTTTGCTGTTGAGCTGTTCCCCTTCCCCATTGGTGGCCTGTTTCCACTCCTTCCCTGCTAGCAGCCCCCAGGGAGTCGCCCAACATTCCTCCAGAATAAACTCCCCCTGCACATCTGAAGAAGGGGATTTTTAGCACAGCATCAGCCAGCCAGGTGTGTCTGTCGGGTGTTAAATTTTAATGACAGACACCAATGTTCTGTAAATAAAACAGTCTTCCAATTCAACTTGTTAGAACATGACATTTCTCTCTTGTTACCTGGCCAATATAAGCGAAATGTAGCATGGGAAAAATGAAACAGTTGCTCTTCCCACCCTCCAAACCCGCTCTGCATATCAACTGATGCTTGGCTGGTTTATCTTCTGCATTTCTCTGCCTGGCTGAACAATTTGTTTGGACTGACTAATCTAATCATCAAATTCCTGCCAACCCCCAATTCTCTTTTTCTTTATGTGAAAGCTCTCCCTTTATTTATTTATTTATTTAGCTTGTATGCCACCCACTACCCAAAGGTCTCTGGGCGGCTCACAATCAAAACAGACAATTAAAACATCAAAATTACAGTAAAATTAGAACAATAAAAACATGTAAATACAATAAATACAATACATTAAAAACACAACACTAAAATTGCCATCAGGACCCACAATCATTAGTTAAAAAACTTCTGGAACAGGAAGGTTTTTACCTGGCGCTGGAATGTTATCAACGTTGGCGCCAGGCGGGTCTCACTTGGGAGGGCATTCCATAGTCTGCGGGCAGTTGCTGAAAAAGCCCTATACCTGCAAGCCATCCCTTTCACCTCCTTGAGGGATGGCTCTTTCAGGAGGGCCCCCTGGCTTGATCTTAATTGCCGGGTAGGTTCGTATGGAAGGAGGCGGTCCTTCAGGTATCTAAGTCCTAAGCCGTTGAGCGGGGATGGACTTGATGTTCATATGGGTTATGTATGTGGAACTGCAACAACAAGAGTATGGATCGATCTATGGTGGCATTTCCCCCCTGCTTTTTCTGAACCTATTTACCCAGCTATATTCATATTGATGTGAACGTCAGACTTTTTGCTTGAAACCGAACAACTGTGGAAAGAACATGAACAAACAATATTAAATTCCATGCCTGGGTGTTTTCTTTCTTCTGAACAGAATCCATGTTTTATGTTGACTATGCTCCTTTCTCCTTTTTTTCATGCTTATAACTGTGCCTGCAGTGTCAAAACTGTGAAAGTTTCAAACTGCTGGATGTACTGAATCCTGTTCTCTGACTTGGCAGCTACCTTGAACAGAGTGAGTATGTGAGGGGTTGAGGGTTTTTTTAAGGGTTAGGGCTATTTAACTGGAAAATTTGAGTCACTTAGCCAAATTGTATGCAGCATATCCAGGAAACAAGAACAAGCACTTCAAATAGACTGCCTTGGTTTAGTATATCCAAATATCTGTACTTCCAGAATTCTTTTGGCTGGTTTCCCTCTTCTGTTACATCGTTTATTGCGGTT
>JAHTLZ010000010.1:53513875-53550657 GCA_023846285.1 Phrynocephalus versicolor
ATGCACTGTGGCACTTCACTTTGTAATTGTAACATGCCAGAGAATTTGTAGAATGGAAATGGTTATAACATAACCTAAGAAAGAAACGGGGCATGTGCCAAAATGTGTCAAAAATGGGAAGGAAAGGTAGCTGGGGTTTTCATATCAACATAATATTAAGGGATAGTAGGCCTTAAAAAAGCACTAAAACTAATATATATATATACATTTGTATTTAGTTGGGCTGAAAAAATGGAATCCCTAACTTTCAAGTCCACCTCAGATCCAGAAGGTTATCTTGCACACCCAGTCAATGCCTACAAGTTGGTGAAGCGTCTCAACACAGAATGGCTCAAGCTAGAGAACCTGGTTCTTGAGGATACCGCTAAGGGTAAGGATTGTAAGAGAACCAAATTTTTGAAATGATATTGTGGGAAGCAACATTTGCTTTTTATCTTGATCCCCCCCCTCAACAGATCTTGTAAAATTGTCTACCATGGAGAGAATTAGAACATTAGGTCACTGGTTACTGAGTGGAGGGAGACAGTTCTCTCTCCCTCGAAAAAAACAAAACAAAACAAAACAAAAAACGGTGGGGGTGAGGTCATAATCCTCAGAGCTCGAACTTGGGTTTCTTACATGGCTGGGCACTGACATCAGGCAAGGTAAGGCAGCTCCTGTGGGAAGTGGTTTTGAGAATTCTCGAAATGCAAGAAATTATTATCAATTATGTAATTTGCTCTTACCATATTTTTTTGCTGGCAAAGCTCTTCTGGGTTTTTAAAATTATTTTTAATTTTTTTTATTTATTGCTTCATGTTTTGTAACAACTTTCCTGGCTTTGTGTTCCAGACTACATGTACTTTGTGTACATGTGGATGTGCAGTAGTGGTAACTATTTGCTGTTTTTCCTGGTTGCCTGCATTCAAACTTGATGTCACTTGATCACATAAGGTTTCAAGATAGGGAGGTTTAATGCACAGTAATTAGCCTGGCTCTCTCACTGGGAGTGTGATGCTACTTTGTCGAACAGCAGAAGGTGGGCAGTGAGGCCCTTGAAAGCAGCAGCATTGTGTACCGTTGTGTACCCTTGCGTACCCTTCTGCCTGCTCCATGCTCTTAAAGCTAGCCTACTCCTTTCAGATGGGGTGTAATGGAGATTTCTGCTCAGTTAGTTGTGTAATTAATTCTACTGCCAATCCAGTTGACTTCAGTGTGTGCTATATTGGGGTTTATGGAAGCATCTTATTCGTCATCTCACCCACCAAAGTATCTAGGGCCAGCCCTGCTGCAGTTGTTCACATTGTTTGGCAAGGTTGAAGCATCAATTTGTCAAGCGAAATATCTTTTGTTTTGCCCATATGTTTTATTAAACAGTACAAAGACAGCCCCAGATGTTTCTGTGGCAAAAACATAATGGAAAACAAAAGTAAACAAGTAAATAAAATCACACATATTAACAAAATCAGCAGGACATCTAAAAATGACAATGTTAAAACATATGTTATACCTTTGTGCAGGTGGGCGGAGTAAGTCAAAGATAACTTGATGGATGTGAACTCTGCAGTTGTGTGCCACTCTGAGGGAATGCCTGTGTAAACATTTAAGTTTTTAGCAATCGCCAAAAACACCTAGCTTCTTGGGTTTTTTTTTTTTTTTACGGCTTGCTTCTCTTGAATTTAGTACCCTCTAGCGCCTAGCCTGGGAGGACAGGGTGCTACAGGCAGGTACTCATTGGGGGAAGTAGTGAGGTCTTAAACTTTTAGGTCTTTGTATGTCATAGTTAACACCTTGAAGTGAGTGTGGAAGTGGACAGGTAACCAGTGCAAGAAGGCCAGAATGGAGGATATGTTTTGGTGTTTTCTTGTTCCCTTCTTATTGGAGAAATAGGAAACTATAAATGTAGCAAATACAAAAGTACAGAAACACCATCAGAAACATGAGACATCTTGTATGGATCACTCTTTTTTGTGAGAAAAGTTTTGGATGCTTTTCATGCTGTGCTTTATTTGGTAACAGCGATGCATGCATGAGGGTTTGAATTCTGCTGTCCAGATGTGCAAAGAGGTTGCAGTCACTCTGGAAGTTGAGTCATGGCTACCGGACATTTTTTTTTTTTTGAGAGAGAGATAGAAACGTTTCGCTGTTCATCCAAACAGCTTCATCGGTCCGATGAAGCTGTTTGGATGAACAGTGAAACGTTTCTATCTCTCAAAAAAGAAGTCCAGTAGCCATGACTCAACTTCCAGATAAACTCACCTGGATTACTGAGAATCTTCACAGACATGTTGCAGTCACTATATTCTCAAATGTCTAGTTAATACCAACTATATGTGACTATATTTTTCTAGTTTTTCTTTTAGAAATGCTCCGTTTACTAGCATGCTTATCTTCTTTGCAAATCAGTTTGTTGAAGAAAAGTGTTTTTTTTAAGCACTTGAGTACCAAGGAGGAAATTTAGTTTCTCAGAAATCAGCCACAGAAGGTTTTGGGAGAGAAGGTGTATGTTTAGTGGCTTTCAAGTGTGCATTTTCAGCCAAGAATTGTAACATATGTTGCAGCATTTTGCTACACGGAAAAAAGAACTCTTCAAGCTTTGACAGTACAAAAAAAATTGACAATGTTTGTTGACAAAGGATCTGTGAGGCAAGCACTGGAATGGTAGTAGAAAATAATAACTTAACATTTAATATTTAATATTTCCATTGCTTTTAAGGTTATTTGTCACATGTAAGTACTAGGAATCCAGCCAAGATTATCCCATGACCTGCTCTGAAATGGCTTGAGGCTCTTTGTTTTCCAAGAGAATTTTCTGTGTCCCAGGCCTCAAATTCTGTTTCTTAGCATATTCAGTTGTAGTAGACTAGGCCTGTTGAATCTGTGAGGATGTGGTGGGTAAACCTCTCCATAAGTTCCATTGATTCATAGTTGTGACTTATTTTAGTGCAGTAAATTGCAACTAGAGGAGGTCCATATGAATCAATGGAACTGGCAGAGAAGTTGATTCACCAAACTCCTATTGATTCAGTGAGTGTACTGTACTGCAATTTACTGCACTAAGCAATGGGGCTTCAATTAATGTTTAGTGGGCCACAACAATTGGTATGGAGTAGGGTTATAGGTGTAGGAAGCCTAAAACACAATCATTTTCCCCATGTTTTTGCTAATATTTTCAATTTGGAATAGTCAAACAAACAAAACAAACAAACAAACAATGCAGCCTGACCCAAGTTGCAACCTGTACCTTACCAAAGTGCGAAAAGGATCTAACTAGATCCTTTCTCTTGTGAATCTTCTTTGTGGCTCTGAATCATTGTCTTGTGGATTTTTTTTCTAGAGACGCTCCAGGAGTGTCTCTAGAAAATACTGTTTCAAGCAAAATTCCAGAAACAGCTGGTGAAAAATCAGGATTGCTATTTTTTCTAGTTGTCCTTGGAAGAAACTGTTCTAGAACAGCCAGAACAGCTTTCCAGAAGATGCCGTTCTCTAGATATGCTGTGCTGCAAGGTCCCAGTGGTTGGGGACATGGGGGGGGGCAGACTAAAGAAAACTGCTGTAGAGCCATCAGATCCACGACCTCTTTTAAAATAATAAATGGCCCAATTTTTTACCAGCTACTTTCTTCATCCCTGCCACCTTTTTCCTTAAACGGACCCAAGGGGGTTTACATCATTAAAGTACAACATTAAAGTTAAAAAGAGTGATGTAAAATACTTAAAAGTGTGCTGCTATAACCAGCACTCCTTTTGGCTTTGCTTAAAAAGGTACAACAATCCATTAAAAAACCCCACTCAGGCACCCACTTGGGGAAAGCCTGCCTGAAAAGAAAGACATTTGTCTCCTTACAGAAGTCCAGTAAAGATTAGTCAAATCTGTGTTTCTTTTTATTTGGGGTATAATAAAAACAACCTTTGTCAAGTTATTCCTGTTGCTGGGTCCCTGTATTTGGTTAATTTTTCCAATTCTTCATCTTGAGCCCTGGTATCCCCTGGAATTGCAATGTCAGATATCAGATGTTGCTTCATTCTATTATAGTTATATTTGGTATGGCAGGAATATATATATGTTGCCTTACAGTTGAAAAGTTCTTTTAAAAAGTGCCTCGGAGAGTGAAAACATTGTTGGAAAAACTACAGCTGGGAACAGTTTGCCAAAACAATTGAGAGTGTTTTTGTACATTGATGAGATAACAGCAGAAGCAATGTGCCCTGTAATCCCCCCCCCCCCAATGCTGTGTGGGACTCTGTCCTGGGCACGTGCATGATTCCCCCCCCCTCCCCTTACTGGTTCCCTTGCTGCAGGTGCACGGGAGTGGAAAAGCCCTGCGTAGGCGGTGGAGGGGGCAGAGGGAACCATGGGCAGAAGCAATTCATTGAATTTAGTACCAGCTTTTGCTATGAAGAACTAAATAATAACGCTTACATTATGAGAACAGAGACAATGACAAAAAATGGTGTGCAGTTTATTTTGCCACTTGAGTTATGTTTACTTAAAATGTAAATTAACAGTGAAATAACAGAAAATAGATGTGGAAAACTAGGTTAAACAAATGAGAAGTACTGTGTTGTACGGAAGAAGCTATAACACGATAAGGGGGGAGTGAATATTATTTTAAGAAATTGGTTTCTTGATAAACAGGTAGAGAAGAAAAACAAAATTGCTGTTCATTTTATAAGGCAACAAATAATTAGTAATTCCCCAGTTTAGTGAAGTGAGCTCTTACAATAATCTGTAATATTTAGGAATTGAACATTTTAAGTGTAAAAAAAAGTCATTCAGGATGTACTGCCCAAATATGGCATAAAGCAAGTTACTCTAAACGTGGGGGCATCTTTACCACCCAGATAACCTAGACGGCTTGTACCTTAGCTCGCTTGGGTCCTAGCAGACCGCTACCAAGGGCATTGCTTGTTCTAGGAGAGCCATTTCTTTCTGTAGTGATGTTTTGACTATTCAAAACACTCATAGTATGTACACCAGATATTATTATTATGTTTATGAGAACATCTCACAAGACACACAGCCCTCTTTGTCAATGGCAACCATCTTAAAGAATGCAGAAGCCAGTGAGGAATAGCAGATGGACTATGACAACCCAGCAGACAGCTATGGGAATCACATAGATTACGGCTGGTGAGCTTTTGTTTTTTTTAGAGAAAATGATTTTTCTTTGTGTCACCTACATGAATATGTATATAATGCTTTTGATTTTGTGTGTTTTTTAATTAAGAACTAAAATATTTTAATATCTTTCATTTTAATTTATAAGGCTTTTGCTTTTTGAATGGACTATTCTAGAGATGTATGCGCTGTCTGTATAGGGTATGAGCTCCTGTGTCTTAATGTTTTACATTTTGATTTAAGCGAGGCTGAAATTCTTGCCTGAACTTTGCATTGCTATAAGCTGACAGCTGAGATATGTTTTCTGACTTAAGTATTTTGTTCAAAGCTTAAGCTTGTTTGTTTATGGATATTCCAGCATTCTAAGCATATTTTTACATATCTGGATTAATTTTTAAGGTTTAAGCTTATGTGCCTACAGTTCTTTTCTTCATAACTCTAAACTGCCTGATAACTTTTGGATTTGCTGTTTTTATATTCAATTCAATTCACTTCAGTTCAATTCAATTCAGTTTATATGCCACCCATACTACCCAAACGTCTCCTTTAAAGCATGGGACATAGAAAGGGTATAAATAAATAGAACTTGTATAGAATTAACAGGTTCTATAGAAGACTGGAATTTTTGCAACAGTGAGAACACCAATAATTTACAGATGATGTTACAAACAAATTGGGATAAATCATTTGATTTCATTTCGGTGTTTAATCCCTACTGGGATAATGTGCTATGATGAATCGTAAAATCTGTTCTCTTTGCTTGGAAAGTCTTTATAGGACTCCTGGTGTCCTCTTACCCATATCAAGATGTGACAGTATCTGTCCATTTTGAGTCTGAAAGGCCCACAGGGTCTTACTTGGGCCATTTTCTGACACCTTTTTTAAAAATCTGGTTTCCACGGATTCTTGGATGCTGGCAGATTCTTTTTTTTTTTTTAAAAAAACACATAATGACTAGTGTATTAATTTTGCACAGACACCGTTTCATTTTTTTCTTGGCAGCATTGACATTTTCTGATTAGATCATCATCATCATTATTACAAACATGGATTGCCTTTAAACCAGGATGGGGGAAAAGCATGCCTTGAAACAGTTTTTTAGTTATGGGTTGGAGGCAAACAGTTGTTTCCTCATTTCAGGTGTAATGGCACACTATAGTCTCCAAACGAGTCCTGGGAGAACATATGTGAGGAAGAGGAGGCTTTGTCACCAGCAATCCTGTGCATTGCACCCATTTTCTTTACAGAAAATCTGTACAGAAACTCCACAGTGGCATGATAAACATTTATTTCCCCATTGGCTAAATCCATTTCTTCTTTCCCGCTTTCCTTACATGTTTCTTTCATGGATTTTTATCTTCCTGCTAAATAGCATTGAAGAATACAGTATGTATGATTCTAAAGGGCATGATGGAACGTAATTTATGTTTGAATTTGAATACTTTCCAGCAGAGGATATGCTATATAGAGAATAGCACACATGGTCCCAGTTTAGATCAGCATGGTATTGATTATAGGCCTCTGAGACATATGGTGCTAACTATTTCCATCTTATTTCCAATAAAGGTTTTATTTCAAACCTCACAGTTCAGCGTCAGTTCTTCCCCAATGAAGAAGATGAAACTGGAGCTGCCAAAGCATTAATGCGCTTGCAGGACACGTACAAGCTGGACACGGAAATGATTTCAAAGGGAGAATTTCCAGGTGACGTTTGGAAGCTGCTTGCTAGCTTTAGTACATATGTATTTTGGCTCCCAATTTAATCAAACAATAAAATGTTTTCTGAAAGGTGTCTCCTCTTAAACACAGCTTGTGGCGGTACAGTGTCAGTTCATGGGCTTTTCTTCAGTCGCAATTGTCCATGTACGGCCCTTGCTTTATTTTAAGGAAGCCTATTCCAGGTTGCCACTGCCAGGCCCTGAAACCAGAAGGACCCACTTCTGCTTTTCCTTGCAACGTGTTCCTTGTTTAGTCTGCAGGAAGAATAAAAATTATGGTTCCCGGCTTCTGAGATTGCTGTTGACCTGTTGGTAATAGTGACGGCAGTTTCCATGAAGGGATAAGCGAGTTCATGTTGAGGGATGTGTGTGTGTGTGTGTGTGTGTGTGTGTGTGTGTGTGTGTGTGTGTGTGTGTGTGTATGTGTCGGGGGGAGAAACTAGAAAGGGAGCACTTGGGGCCGTGTGTGTGTGTGTGTGTGTGTGTGTGTGTCTGTGTGTGTGTACATGGACACATCTGAATGTGTACCTCCTGCCCTTGCCTCTCATGTTGGCACCTGAAAAGATTGTGCATCATTGGCTTATTTGTTCAAATCGAGAGCATCATTACAAAGCTAAGGTACAAAACTAGGTCTGCAACCGTAGAAGGCTTTCGCTGTTTCAT
Organism: Phrynocephalus versicolor; assembly: GCA_023846285.1. NCBI lineage: Eukaryota > Metazoa > Chordata > Lepidosauria > Squamata > Agamidae > Phrynocephalus > Phrynocephalus versicolor. The sequence continues at coordinate 53,521,357 of JAHTLZ010000010.1, forward strand.
GGGCCTTGCTGTGATTTAGTTATGTTTCAAATACAGAAGCGCAGTCTAGTTGCTCCAGTGAATTCTACTCCCTAATGCAAAGCACACTTAGAGCGTTTCTACTTTGGACAGGCATGCTGATTAAATACTGTTGGGCTAGAGGCCATTTTACGGTCACCTCATAGGGGTTCTCTTCCACTAGTCATACTGTTCTCAACAAACTCTTCAGGCACAACAGGAAGTTGGCAAGTTGTGTGTTAACACTCCAGTGAACCACCAAGGTATACACGTTTTAAAAACGATGCATTTAAAAAAATTATCCCACTTTTTTCCGTACAAAGATCCCAGTGCAGCTTACATCCTTTAAAGACTTTATTTAAGAGCTAAGGAGTAATGCAAATATTAAAAAAGAATTAAAGAAGTCTCATATTAAAAATGGTAAAGAAAATCAGTACTGAAATGTCTTTAAAACAACATAGCACAAGAATCCTTTAAAATAAACCTCTCAGACCACCAGTTACTAAGGGGAAGCCTGCCTTAATAGGTATTTGCCTGCTTCTAACAAAGATGGGACCAGCCTAGCTTCCTGTGGAAGGGAGTTCCATAGTTCGAGAGCAGCAACAGGGACGGCTCTCTCCTCCCCACCAAGCACATCTCTGTGGGGGGGGGGGGATGGTGAAGGTGGGAGTGAGAGAAAGGCCTCTCATCTCTTAAAGCATGGGCAGGTTCATAGAGGGAGATGCAGTCTTTGAGATAGCTCAGACCCAAGACTTTTTAGGTTAAAAACCAGCACTTTCAACTATGCCAGGAAAGGGATCAGCAGCCAGTGGGGCAGCTGCAGCCTCTCTCTCTCTCTCTCTCTCTCTCTCTCTCTCTCTCTCTCTCTCTCTCTCTCTCTCTCTGTGTGTGTGTGTGTGTGTGTTATGCCCTATCTGTAGCCAGCCCCAGTTACTGCATTTTGGACCCTTTGAAGTTTCTGAACACTTTCCAAAGGCAGCTCTATGTAGAGCATATTAAAGTAATCCAGCCAAGATATAACTAGAGCATGTGTCAGCCCTCTCAAGCTACGGGAGCAGCTGGCACACTAATTTTAACTGTGCAAAAGCGCTTCTGACCATTGCTGAAACCTGGGCATGCAAGCTCAGAGATGAATCCAGGAGCATCCCCAAACCGCGTGCCCGTGTTTTCAGATAGTGTGTAACCCCGTCCCAGCCCAGGCTGCAACCCTATTCCATGATCTGCATTTTGATTGACAAGGAGCACCCCTGTCTTGTATGGATGAACTTTTAGTTTATTTGCCCTCATCCAGTCCATTACTGACACCAGACACTGTTTTAGACCTGAAAAGAGCTTTCCTGGATATAGATAGAAAGGAGACATCAAGCTGAACATTTTTTAAAGGATAAGAAGTCACTCACACTGTAGATGGACGTTTAACACATTTATATGCCTTTTCATTTAAATTGTGAAATCAAGCCCACCCCAAGGAAGCTTCCACACACAAAAATATTGTTTTGAACAGTAACCAGAGTGGCCAGATGGGTGGGGTATAAATCAAATAAATAAATAAATATCTAAATAAATAACCTTCAGTACCATGGAACCTGAATAAAGTAACTACTTAGGATTAATCAAATCAGCTTGGGACTCATTTCTTTTCTCCGCCTTAAAGAGAATTACCAAGTGGGACAAACGCTAAGAAAAAGAAGAAGAATTATAGCTGGGATGTATTCGCTAAACTAAAATGGCCAGGTTTGGAGTAGGAGTAGTTTATTACATTCTTCTCTCTTTCTGTTAAAGGCCTCAATAAATTTATAGATTCAAGATCCATGAGGTTCTTCAGTTCAAATTATATGTGACACTCAGTATAATACAATTTAGTAACAATTTAAAAAAAATTGATTGCTATCCCTAATTAATTAAAATGTAAACAAGAATTTTAATATTCATTGCTGAAATACATAAACCCAAACAAAAACAATTTTGAGCAAAAGTAAATATTTCTTGTTCATCTCAATTCATTATTTTTAATAACAATTATCATGCCTTTTTGTCTGGACTTGTTACTGGAAATTTTTAGAAGGTTCAGAATATATTTTTGAAATCAACAGTTTCAATTATTTTAATCAATGATTTAAAATTCTTTTTTTAGATCAACAGTTTTTAAAATATTTAGCAAATGTATTATGTATTTCCCCCCCGAACAGGTTGATGTTAATAAAACAGTGTTCAGTGATCCAGGACTGATGTGTTAATGCTGAAATTGAGGCTTCCAAGACAAACCAGGTCCTGTCTTCCCTGCTGTGCATCAAACAGAGTGTCTTATCAGAGAGAATTATGTGTTTATTGTCTTCTTCTGACCCTGAAATCCAACGTTTAACTTTCACAGAAGGTGTGGAGTCAAATCCCCCTACTTCAAGTTGGATATCAGCTCAGCCTCAACCTCCACACAGAGAGATTTGTGGTGTGCAGTTGAGTCTCTTAGAAGAGGGGCCGGGCAGAAGATGATAAACCCATGTAATAAGTGTTAACCACATTGTTATTGTTTTTGTGGTACTATAACATCAGCCGCATGGTGCAGTTGCTTGCATAGGGCTTAAATTGGATGAGGCAACTTCTACTCTTGAAGATGCAATCCTTTCCTTGTTGCAGGTTACAGGGCCCTGTTGCTAAGCCTCATAAGGCTTGTGGTGCAGTGATTAAACTGCAGTACTGCAGTGAAGAGTCTACTCACAGCCTGTATTCAGTCCCATGTTCAGGGAGTTGGCTCAAGGTTGATTCAGCCTTCTATCCCTCTGAGCCTGGCAAATTGAGTACCCATCTCACTGGGGGAGGGGGCAATGTGTATCCTCTACATTATTAAATTGTAAACGGCCCAGAGTGTTTTTAAGCATTATGGGGCAGTATATAAGCAGTACACTTTGCTTTGCTTTAGGGAGGCAGTGGGCTTGGAAGAGTCTTATTGCTTCAGATCTCTTTGCCTTTGCATTCAGCTGTTGCTTCTGTATCTTTAACATATGAAAAGGGGGAGCTTGCCAAGAATATTTTGAGAGGGAGGAATTTCGTTCTGAAATCTGGTTTGGATTTTCTTTCCCCTTTCCATTAGTCATATTCATGGCAGTGAAGGCTATGTCAGAAAGAATTACAGGTTTGAGAGTTTTCTCTCTCCAGATTATTTGCTTTTGTGCAGTCATGCAGATAGGCACGTCATCAAAGAAGTAAGAGGGAGGGAAATCGTATTCTATCACATGAAGTGCTAAATTGTTTCACTTAATGGACGAGGGAAGAAGAAAATGCATGTTTCCTTCCCCCAGCCTTTTCAAGTTAGTCCTCATCCGGCATTTTAAAGGGTGGATCAGGGGACTGGAATGTAAGATCATGTTGTTGATGGAATGAGCAGGGCTCCCCCCCCCCAAAAAAAAAGATGTGGGCAATATCCCTGTTGCCTGCTTCCTGAGAATACACCCCTCCCCCATGCTTGGAGTGCAAGGTCGCAGGTGTGGTCACGGTGCAGGGGTTCGACAGCTGTACCAAAGCCATAACTCTGCTCATGATCCCTGGTTCAGTCCCAGGCAGCCGTCACATGGTTCACTCAGCCTTCTACCCTCCTCAGATCGGTTTGTGTTCAATGTGTAGCCTGCATAATTAACTTGTAAGCACTATGGGGTGGTGTGTAAGCCACATGCTTTGTCGTTGCTGCTTTGACTTACATACTGCCCCAGAGTGCTAGACTAGTCTCTGGACAGTTTACAGTGTAATTATGCAAGGAACCTTTTGTAACTCCAATGAGCTGGGTACTCTTTTTACCAACTTCAGAAGGATGGAAGGCTGTGTCAGTCTTGAGCCAGATCCATGAATCTGTCAGGATCAAACTCGGATTGTGAGCAGAGGCTTGACTGCAAAACTGCAATTTAACCACTGCACCAGAGGTCTCGCTAGGCAAGAATGTTGCCTAGCGAGTAGACAGGCTGCAAAGTTTTACTGATAGAAAGAATCTGCAGGCTAGCAGTTTGCAATAAAGAGGCAACAAAAAGAACAGTTTGAATGGGAGAAACCTTGGCCACAATAATAGACAACCCAGATCACTCACAGCAAGGCCATGAGGAATCCAGCAGGGCTTGGCAAGTAGACATTCATGCTGTGTTCAATGTTTCATTTCTGGACACAGGACATGACTGAAACAGGTTTCTATGGTGCTCCTGGTAGGAACCAAAAGCAAAGGCTTAGGTTCATGAGCCATGAAGGGTTGGGTCTGCATGTGTGCAGGATCTTGCTTGTGCAGAGGCCGAGTCCTCCTTGGGAAGAACCTGCTCATGAGAAGACCACTCCTGAAGCTTTGCACTCTACCCGAGTGCCTTGTACCTAGTACAGGCTTTCGTGGTTCTTGGAAGTGAGGGTGGAAAGACTCACATTCTCTTGAAGGCTTTCGTGGCCAGGATCTGATAGTTGTGAGTTTTTCGGGCTGTTTGGCTGTGTTCTGGAAGTTTTTCTTCCTGACGTTTCACCAGACTCTCTGGCTGGCATCTTCAGAGGGCAAGGATTAGCTCCTTGCCCTCTGAAGATGCTATCCACAGATTCTGGTGTAATGTTAGGAAGAAAAACTTCCAGAACACAGCCACACAGCCCGAAAAACTCACAACAACTACTCAAATTCTCATTTGAGTTGGGGGGGGGTCTCGAATGAGGAAATACAGCAACCTCTACACAGAAGGCACAGGGGCTTTTGGGTTCTTAGGTTCCACCTCTGGAGGCTCACCTTGTCCTTGCTAGAGGGCTCCTCTAGTGAAGTCATGAAACCTTCTCTAGTCACGATCCATCTGTATGGTACAGAGTTTGCACCTGCTGCTGGTGTTTCAAGGCACCATAAACACAAAGCCCTTACTCTGGAGTAGTTTTGGAGATTTTCTTGCCAGGCAGATAGTTTTCCCTCAGGGATTCATCTGTTTCCTCAGCGTGGCCACACATAGCACAGTCCATGTGAAAACCAAACAGAAGTGAATGGATATTCTGAAGGTGTCTTGAGTGTTCAGAGCAGCAAGGCTAAATTTTTAATACTCAGGCCTTTAACATTTATTTTCTGTCATTTCAGGAACAAAATACAGATCAACCCTGACAGTGGACGACTGCTTTGGCATGGGGAAAACGGCTTACAATGACGGAGATTATTACCATACCGTGCTGTGGATGGAGCAGGCATTGAAACAACATGATGAAGGTGAAGAGACCACCATTAGCAAAGTGGAGATCCTGGATTACCTCAGCTATGCCATCTTTCAGCTTGGTGACATACGCAGAGCTATGGAGCTCACCAGACGGTTGGTTTTCCTGGGTAAGATCAAGTCATTGATTGATTTAGTGGCACAGAGTAGCTTTTTTGCTAGATGGCTGCAGCATATAAATAAATAAATAAATAAATAAATAAATAAATAAATAAATAAATAAATAAATAAGGTGCCTGTGAAACACTTTAAAGCTCTTTGCTTACTGTTGCTGAATCTATTTCAAACACAGTTTCACAAAATAAGTCTCTTCAAAGTCAGACAAAAGTAGAAGATGTCTTCCACAGCTGAGTTGGTATCCATAACACAGGAGAATCTTCAAATCCGTAAAATAAAATATCAGTAAAATTGTATTGTAGTTGGTGGATTCGCTATGTAGCATCATCCCTCCAAGACAGACATATAAAACCTGTTCTTAAAATAAGTTGGTAAGGGCCATAGTAGTCCAACTGGCAACAGCAGCTCCAGCGTCTTCAGCTCTCCTGCTCTTTCTCAGATTCAAACCTCTTACTCACAGCCCTTCTCCCTCCTTTTTTTTAGTTTCACCCCTTTGAGCTGAACCAATATTTCATATACTAGAGATTATACTGGTAACTCATCTGCTAGTATATTTACCAAGCCACATGAGCATCATGTTCTTTGCATCTTAGTAATGTCTAGGGAACCCTTCATTCACACAGGAAGTTCAAATGTAGTTTGAGTATTTAAGGTTAATATGACTTTTTTGCAGTGATACTGCCACCATATCTGAAAAATGTTTATACTTTCATAATATGTTGTACATTTTCAGCAATAACGCCTTTAACTAAGAACATTCCTTTTTTATTGCATGTTTCTTTCTTTTTAAAAGCTTACAAAACCATGCTGAATGTATTAATCCATATGGCTCCCTTTTGTAATTTGTGTGGTGTCATAAGAGCTATCTCTTGTAGAAATTTTATGTTATTACTTACAGAGGGTTGAGGTTGATTCAAGTGATAACATATTGATATTAGATTATAAATTGCAATAGCAAGAAAATCAGATTATAGCACTGCTGACAGAATTCATTTTAAAAAACACAGTCTGTCTACCCAACTCTGAATATCCTGAAAATATCATTTAAAGCAGAGTGGCTCTGCATAGAAACATGTTTCTAGTTTTGGTTTGTTTCAGCCAGACTTAACCCTGAAACGTCAGTGACTCCAGAGAACTGTAGTTCTGTACAGTATTTCAAAAATCTAGTAGTGCTGAGAGGCGGTGGAGCGGGGGAGAGAGTGGACAAAACAGTTTGTTTTTGTGTTTAGAGACCAAGTACCATATTTTTTTCGTCTATAAGATGCCCCCATGTATAAGAAAACCCTCAATTTTCCATCCCCAAATAACAGTTTCTCTATTGACCCTAAATCTTTAGTCTATCAGTTCCAATAAAAATATAGTCTTATACATGGAAAAATACAGTACTTTACAGTACTTATATAGTATGTATGTATGTATATGTATACACACACACACCTTGTTCATTTAATTTGTGCTATGATTAAGGCTTTAGGTAAATGATTTCAGGTCTTCTAAGTCCCAACCACAAAATTTGAGATCAGTTATCTCTGCATAGTCCGGAACATTCTAAAAACTTGATCTGGTTTAATGAGAGGGTTAGCCACAAACATTGTAGTAGTGTTCTTGGCTTGATGGTTTCCTCTGCCTAGATTCATGGGATCCTGTGGCTTATCAGTCTTTTCTCTGACACATTTTCTTCCTCAACCAAGATCCCAGTCATGAGAGAGCAGGCAACAACATGCGGTATTTTGAGAAGCTATTGGTGAGTGAGAGAGAAGCATCGTCCTTCAACGAGACCGCAGATGCAACAGAGCCCAAAAATTCAGGTGGGATTTATGAAAGGCCACAAGACTACCTGCCTGAGCGTGATGTCTATGAGGCCCTGTGCAGAGGAGAAGGTGTGAAAATGGTGAGAAAGAACCCCAATGTCTATAAAGATCAGAACATCTGTGTAACACCATGTCCTGTGAAAATACGGTCTCCAAATGGATCGGTACTCAATTACTTTTGACTTGAGAAAAAGTGGACGGGTAGTTTCAGATGTACTGGACATCATACTTTTAAGTGACATTGTTCTTCACCAATAAATGTTGGTGAAGTAGAACAGTTCAGTTTTTCCCCTCTCCTCCCAATATCTAAAAGTGCCCTTTCCATTTCCGAACAAGAGTGTCCCGTTTTCCCGGTAGGTTTTGCCTAATATCTGTTACTATAACCTTAAATGTCTTGATGAGCCATTCTACTGCTGATTCTTCTGGCAGATAGTCCAGTTGCATTTGTCTTCAAATTTCAAGGCCACACACACACACACACACACACATGCACACATACACACAATGGTAGTAAAATTTTACATTTGTAACAATTAAACTGTTAAAGAACTAGTTTAGCATAATAGGTTTCCGTTAGAGTAGGCCCATTTGAATTAATGGATTTATGGAGGAGCTGATTCACAGATCTGTGTTGACTCAATAGCCCTGCTCTAATTTGATTTATTATGCTGAGCAACAGGATTTGGGCCAATGGGTACTCTTTGAGTACAGTTTTCCAACCAGCTTTAAATCTACATCGGCTCAGTGAACATTATTTTCTTGTCAACTAAATGTATCTGTGTCACAGATCTTACTCCATCTCTTCCATAGATTTACATGCATGATTTTGCACAAATTCTACTGAAATAACATTCCGCATTTAAAGTGGCACTGTATATTTGGATTTGTTTTGCAGACACCTAAGAGACAAAAGAGGCTGTTTTGTAGGTACCACGATGGAAATCGAAATCCCCACCTACTTATAGCCCCATTTAAAGAAGAGGATGAATGGGATAGCCCACACATCGTCAGATACTATGAGGTCTTATCTGATGAAGAAATAGAGAAGATTAAGGAGTTGGCTAAACCTAAAGTAAGTGTCCTTTTGCTTCATGTAAAATATGTAGTTAGGATTGAGCAACTTCTGGCCTTCCAGAGTTTCTGGATTACAGTTTTCAAAATCTGTTAGCCACGACTGCGGTACCCAGAAGTGATGGGAGTTGCAGTTCACCAACAAGTGGAAGGTCACAAATTGTCCAGCCAGGGTTTGATGTACAGTCTGCACAGTCAATCCAAGGCAGCATATACAGCTTCCCTGCTCTTCTCTTTCATGGAACAACACTGGCGAAAATCCTGTTACGAAGTCATTAGTGGACAAAATTCTGGCTGTTGTGAGGTACATTAGCCAGAAAGATTGTTCATGGCCTAGTGGGGACTTGTATCCAGAATTACATATAGTCAAACAGTTGTAACCATGATACCACATTTGCTGTTCAGTTTTGGACATCATTTTCCTAGTTTTAATGAAGAATAATGTTTTAAGTCAGTATTCATAGATTTGAGTTGATTGATTGTTTGATTGATTGACTGATTCATTCCATTTATACCTTGCCTTTTCATGAAAATATCATGCTTAAGGTGGCTTTCAAATGCTTTGAAAGAACAAAAACAGGAAAAAGCACATTTAGTTAAAAAGTCTTAAAATCATATAGACCAGCACCAGCACAAAACCATTATGATTAAGCAAATACATTAAAATCAGCAAAAGGATATAGATTAAAAAATAATGTAGCAGGGCTGATTAGACAGGCTCATAATGAAACAGGCAGTCCCTTGTATAGCCATGTCCTAAGCTGTTTGAGGCTTTAAAGGATAAAACCAACACCTTGAACTGGATCTGGTAAGCAACTTGCAACCAATGCAGGTCTTTCAGTATTGGGCTCATACGATCATGATACCATGGACCAGTTTGTAGCCTACCTGCGGTACATTGCAGTATGTGAAGAGCCTGGAATCTCTTCATATTTAGCCCCACACAAAGCACATTGCAGTAGTTAAGACATGGCATACCTAAGGCAGGGGTGGTTCTTGCTAAGGCATCTAGACTTAAAAAGGCCATAGCTGGGCAGGAGTTGTGCAAAAGCACTCCCTCTCACTGTCGCCACTTGGGAGTTCAGCAACAGTCTAGAGTCCCAGACTATGACCATGACTTGTGAGGGGGAGCATAACCCCTTCTAGAATAGTTAAAACCCCATTCCAAAATCACTCTATCGACCAGCAGCACCTCTGTCTTGTCCCTCCCATCCCTCACCTAGCTCATGATCCAGCTCAGGCAAAGTTCAGTAACCCTGAATGCTTCCTTGGTGCTTAGAGAAAAGGAGCCGTGACTCCAGATGTCCTTAGCACATCGGTGGCACCTCACCCCAGAGTTATCTATGTCCTCTCACAGCAGCTTCATTTAGGAATAAATTCTGAAAGGTCCAGGGGAACTAATAAGGCTGTGCTCCATTTATCCATTTACTCTGCAGGTCTACCAAGGCCACCAAGGCACTTTTAGTTCCATATGCTGGCCAAAAGCCCAATTGAAATGGTTCCAGACAATCAATATTATTCACTGCCTATTAGATGTTTTGTGGTTCTTCATGGTCTCTGTGACACATACGTGTGGGCTTATGCACCTAGCAGTGGATCATTTGGAACATTCTAGAACTGGGCGTCTGACATTGGAAACATTGAGCCACCCTCCTACCAAACATGAACAAGCTTACTTGTCCACTGCCAGAGTGATTTTTCACTGGGAACATTATCAATCCCCAGACGAATCAGAAGCACTTCACACCTCCACCAGCAAGGCCATAGCTAACGACCCTTACTTATTGAGTGTTGGGAAAGGGTTACATAGGTGGGACTTTCACGCACCCCAGGCCATTGTCCACCTAATGAGCCTATTCAGGCAATTGTCCAACTTATGAGCCTATTCAGACCAGGGTGATGTGAAATCAAGATGAACTATAAATTGGAGGCCTCACCACTAACTTTCGTCAGACTGATGAAGCTGCTTGGATGAGTAGCGAAACGTTTCGATCTCTCAGGAAAAGTCAATTTTCCATGACTTAACTTCCAGATCACTGAAATACTTTGTTTATATTTGTGCCTCTTTTCATATTTTCGATACAATGTATCAGCCTCCATTAATCATATTTCTTCTTTTTCTGGGTTTGACCCACCCTCATGGCCTCTATCGCCTTATTCAAAGACAAACGTGCTAAATGCAGAAGAAAGAATGCTCCAACAGACAACGATTCAGAGTGCCTGTTCTGCCTTAGGAGGTCCATCTTTTCCAAAGCCACACTATAAAATGTCTGTTCTGGACTAATGATATGCTTGAATGGTTTACTCATTATACTGTGTGCAGACTAGTGAAAAACCAAAAGGAAAAAGATATATACTGGACTATATTCTATAATTAACTTCTTCTTGACCATTGTGTCCTTTCTCCACCATAGTTAGAGGGGTTCTAGTCATAGTGTTTATTTTGTCTTTCTGTGAGTACAGTTCTTGAGCCACTCTAATTTGAAACAAAAACTGAATTCCTTTCAACATAATGAAGCATGCTTTCCCTTCCTGCTGCCATGTAGCCACAGTGAGCTCAGAAGTTTCCATTTAGATTTAACCACAGTTCATTGCAACTCCTAACAGGCTCCTCGTAAAGTGTGATTATTCTTAAATATGGTTTAGGAAAGTAAGCCAACTTCATATACCACATTTTGAAACTGCCTCATTTTCCTACACCATAACATGGATTAACCATAGGACTAAGGATGCACATTTAGATTCAAAATTATTTGGAATTCAATGCAGAATGACATACTCAAATAATTGCAAATATATTAGACTCTCAAACTTGATAGTTCTGAATGTCTGTAATAATAATTCCTAAAATTCAGAATCTCATGGATTCACATACTGTAGAAAGCAAATGCTAGGTTTCTTCTTGCTAGAGGAAGAGGTGGCATCCTGGAATGTTTTTTACAGAAATGAAACTTAAAGATACCTTGGCACCAATGGTAGCTGAGGCAGAGAAAGTCTCTCTTGATTGTCTGTGAAAATTCTCAGTGATTCAGGTGAGTTTATCTGGAAGTTGAGTCATGGCAACTGGACTTCTTTTAGATGAGCAGCGAAACGTTTCAATCCCTCAAGAAAAAGAAGTCCAGTTGCCAGGACTCAACTTCTAGATCTCTCTTGATTGGAGTAGCCATGAGTTTCCTGAGGAAGAAGGTCTGGGATGAGATCAAAACCTATCAATGTTTTTTTTTCTGTACCAGTGAATATTAGAACTTGCAAGCATAGACACTTGAAGATATTTTCCCCTCTCATTGGTTCTTTCCTGTTGAAAAATTGGGCACAGCTGCTTATAAATCACCTGAGCACTTAATATTAGGATATGTTCTAGTGAGAGCCTGTACTGCCACAGCTTTCTCTGTGCCTCTTTGTGAACCCTCTACAGTACTTACTTTTACCTTCCTTGCATCTTATTTTATATTGTTTACTTAGTGTAGTTAGGAACAAAATTTAGTAAATTCATAGACTTATATTTTTAAAAATCAAGGGGGAAATATTCCATGATATTTAGTCTCCTTTCGGGTATATCAGGTGGGGGAATTAGAGACAAATATACAGTGGACCCTTGTACAACAAGCGGTTTGTATAACATCAAATTTGTACAACATAAACAATTCCAGAGATCGGGGAAATTTGCTTAACATAATCGCCTATGGGGTGAATCCGTACGACATAAAAATGGGATCACTCTGTTTTCAATGCATTCCTATGGGAAATTTGTATAAAGGAAAACTTGCTTAACATAATTTCTTTTAGAACAAATTAATTCCTTTATACAAGGTGCCACTGTACTAAGTTAATAGATTGTTTATGTGATTTTCATTGGAAGGGTTTGTGTTCTGCTGTAGCAGAATCAGATCCTGTTCTTTTTTTAGTAGGGTCTGGAGACAGTATGAAACATGGGTGTAGTAGAAGAGGTAGGCACTTGCGGAAGACTTTGGGAATGATGCTGGGGGGGGGGGAGAGTCAGCCTACAACTGCTACTATGAGTCCCCCACCAATTAAAGTGTATCATCCAGCCACCTAGTTCAGCATGAGCTGTGAAAAACCAGCAGGCAGCAGGATGAAGGAGGCACCCAAGAAGCCTCTGGTTCACGGTTGGACAGATATGAGCAAACCTCAGACATATTCCAAACAGAGTTCCCCAATAGACACAGAAATTCTGAACTTTTAAAATTATGAATTCAGAATCTGAAGGACAATAATCCCAAATCCTGAATTTTGATGCTGGTGCACTTCTCAGATTAGGACATAATGATAAGCTGCCGTTAGTTAAGGAAAGTAGCGGAAGCTTCAAATCGTCTTGTGGCCATTCCAGAGGAAGAGCAGAGAGTGTACCAAGCAGTCATTTAAATAACACTAAGCCGTAATTTAGTTTTATGACCTATACAGTCTAGTTGAGTAAAGCCACCAGTTGGCCACACCCACTACTGTCAACTCTCCTGGGCCTCAGCTCTCCAAGGCACATGGCCAAAGCCTTCCCCACCATCTGCTCCTTGAGATTCATTAACTGAAAATGGGAAGGATTGTATGTTAGACTCAGGTTTCTCTTCTACAAGAACATGTTCTCTTTTACTGAATTATAGACTTTCTAAATGTTTCAAAGAGGAGCCCTGTTCACCTCAAGACACTGATCGCTACCTACCCGGTTGATTCATCTTGATTTATATAATTCATGCTGACTATAAATTGGGGTTCAAAACCAAAACAAGTAGCTTCAGTTTTCAACTGGGTTTAATTCTAATGAAGAAATTGTGCTCTACTCAGTACAACACAGAAGTGAATAAAAAGATGCCCGCTTGCAGCATTGCATTCTTCTTTTTCTAATATATATATAGCTTTGGGGTTATTCATTTGCACAGGTAGGGAACCTGCAGTGGCAGGAAGATACATAAGGGGACCATATCAGTTGAGGTCAGGAGCTTCAAATAGCTCAGGGCTGCAGGCTTTCCTCCTTTTCTACAAACCCTTGGAACCTGTACTTCCAAAGGGTCTCTTTGCCGGGATGGTACGGCTGCCTCTCCAGCCGTGAGAAGCGAGGGAGAACCTTTTGGAAGAGCTTTTCCCCAGTAGACACATTCAGTCAACTTTACTGGTAAAACAGAGGTTAATTTTCCAACTAGCATTACCACATTATAATCGAGTGCAACAACTGGCAAGCCACCAGCCTAATCTGGCAACGGTGTCTTTCCCCAGCTTGCTTAATAATACTGTTATACAAAGGGGTGATGAATGGATGGATTTAAAACCTAGGAACATCATACCTGGTGGTAGTCTATATTGGGTAAGGCTGTTAGAGCCCTGCTCCACCAGTCTTAACTTGACCCACCACTAGAACCTGTTCCAGAACCAGAACCAGATATTTTATTGCATGGCACACAGGCCATTGCAGAATACATCACATAAAAACAATAAAATACAATACAATAATAGAAAAAAATAAAAAAAGTCAAGACAATAATTTCTATTACACCTAAAAATTTTAACCTCTTGGAGAAAGGGTGAGGCAAGTACTAATCAGAAATCAGTAAGGATTACAGTAACTAGCCTCTAGAGCCCCAAAGATACACAAACTTAGGTATCAGTAGAACCTGCTGCTGACAAGCACATAAAATGTTGCAACATATGCCTATTTAGGTTAAAACATCTAGCGAAAGTGTGCTGTTCCTGTTAGAATCTGTGTTCAGTGGTATATTCTTTGCCTGTCATTTCTTTCCTGTTTGATAATGTTTTCTTCCATTTTTCTCCCATATTCTTCTTAATCCACTTATTAATTTTCTTCTCTTGGTGCATTGCTTTAGGCACCCTCAAATGCCAGAAGTCTGAGTCATTTGCTATTTTGTTGCAGGCTCCAGTTCCATAAATCACAGCTGGAAACTCAGTCCACGGAATGTTAATTGTACAATAAAGTATTGCTTGCAGTATTATACTGTGCTATAGTTTTAGATGACTCATTATGCCTGCAGTTGTCTTACCATATGGTTCCTATGTATAAGCTTTGATTGGTCTAAACAAGACAAAAATTGAAATATACTCCACACCCCGTTATATTAATTAGTGATAGTTGAAAGTCTCCTCTGTTCAACTTGGAAATGGCTCAGCAGTTATGAAAATCACTGGCACAGTGTTTTCTCCCAAAGTTTTTTTTAACTGACTCATGTGTCTTGATTGCACATTGTGACATTAAAATGTCCAAACTCGCGGCATTTCAACTTAACTCAGAGGTAAAGTGGTCAACCATTGAAATATGGTTTTTAAGGTTGTGAGATCCCATGAGGGAGCCCAGGAGTGTGCCTAAGCCTTGAGGGAAACAACAGGTGCAGCACCATCAGCTCTATAGAATTCAGTCAACAGCATGTTGTGAATTGTGGTGTCCTATCATTGTGAACTGGTATTCTTCTAGTTGATGGTGAGAAATTATCTCTGTAGCAATTCTAGCCTTCGCTCTACTGCGGGAAGAGGGGATGTGCAGCCCTTTAGACACTGATGGTCTACAGTGCCCATCATCTCCGTCTAGTCTATCTAATGGTGAGGAGGAGGACTGTGAATTTGAGCCCAACAACCTCAGCAGGGCCTTACTTTGCCCTTCCCTAATCTACAGTGTAGCTGACAAAACTAAAGGGGATCTTCTCCTACCCATTCAGTCATGTTCAACTCTTGGCCACTTTGTGGATCATTACTCTTCATGCGTGTTCTATCCTAAAGCTTCTTTTAAGCTCCATCAAGGTCATTCCTTTGAGGTCCCTTCTGATGGTTTCAAGCCAGCAAGTCCTTGGGCCACCCCTCCTTCTTTAATCACTGACCAATCCCTGCATAATTGTCTTTTCAAACAAGTCATCTTGCATGACCTGGCCAAAGTATGACCATTTTTGTTTGGTGATCTTCCAGAAATATTTTTGGTTTGACTCTGGCAAGAAGTTCCTTGTTGGTTATCCTCGCTGTCCATGAAATGCATCTAATCACAGAAGGATATTGCAGTTTAAAAGCTTTTCCTTCAGGCATATATAGATGTCTAGACGCACAGGAGCTGAATGTATCTTTGCCAGTAAAGCAATGAATCTTACAGATGAGTGAGAACATCTTTTCCTACCAGTATATATGTCCTGGATATAGAAATATGCCATATAAATTTAGTGTGAGTAACCTTAATGACAAAATATTTGCTCCACCATAAAATCTTTCTCTTAACTTTCCATTGTAAACCTTGCACGTATTGTTATAAAAACAGTTATACAGTGTCACTGAAACAAAAATATCCCTATTTTTGTTGTTGTTCACTCATTCACTTGTGCCCGACTCTTTGTGACCCCATGGACCAGAGCACGGCAGCCCCTTCTGTCTTCCACTGCCTCCCAGAGTTTAGTCAAATCGATGCTGATTGCATCAATAACACCATCCAGCCATCTCATTCTCTGCCGTCCCCTTTTCATTTTGCCTTCCATCTTTCCCAGCATCAGGGACTTTTCCAAGGAGTCCTCTCTCCTCCAAAGTACTGGAGCCTCAGCTTCAAAATCTGTTCTGAACATCCAGGGTTGATTTCTTTCAGGATGGATAGGTTTGAACCCCTTGCCGTCCAGGTGGCTCTCAAGACTCTCCTCCAGCTCAAAAGCATTGATTCTGCAGCAATCAGCCTTCTTTATAGTCCAGTTCTCACTTCCATACATCGCTACTAGAAAAACCATAGCTTTGACTCTCAGGACCTTTGTCAGCAAAGTGATATCTCTGCTTTTTAAAATGCTGCTTAGGTTTGTCATTGCTTTCCTTCTGAGAAGCAGGTGTTTTTTGGTTGCTGCAATCACCATCTACAATTATCAAAGAGCTCAAGAAAATAAACTCTGTCATTGCCTCCATTTCTTCCCCTTCTACTTGATGGCTCAGCCATTTAGGTATGTCACTGCAGAGCCAGAGATTCAAAAATCAGTTTCCCACTGTGCCTTCTTGACAGGCTGGAGAACTTGGTTATCCCCACAGTTCTAAGATTATGATTATCCTAAAATACAAAACACAGCGTTTGACTGATATTATAGAACAGATACAAGTTTTAACCAAAACTCTGTGTATCCATTAAATAATGCCTTCATTTAAAAACTAACAGTGGTTTCACAAGTACATGCCAAAGACACTGAGCAAGTATTATGTGCCCGGCTTCACATAACACTGCACATGGTAAGCATTCTTTTGGAACAGCATGCATGGAAGATAAACATTTGCTACTTCTCCTTTAGCTTTTTAATTGTCTTTTAGTGTATGAGGTAGTGGTGAAACATTGGGTAAATACATGAGCCTAGAGAGGTAAATGTTGTATTTTAGAGAGAAAAACATCAGGCAAGGCTAGATGGCTGGTGAACAAAGAGTTATGATTTAGAAGCATTTCAATTTTTTTCTTTTTTTGCATTTCAGAGCGTAAAATTTTTGTCTTTTCAGCTGCTTATTTCCAATTATCCATTTGGCAATAAATGCAGAAGAGTCATTCAGACCCACAATACAATATTTCCCTGAATTTGAGCTACATGAAGAATAAATTGCAATATAGTTTCTGTAGCTTAAAAAGCTAAAGGTTCATTTTCTTGGGTGCATTGCTGTTAAGTTTTCAGTGGTACAGAAAGGCAAAGATTGTAACTGATTGATGTGACTCACCAGTAGATGATTTCACAATGCACTTTTGGTGTTACTTCAGTTACTAAACATTGTATTTCCTTTCATACAGTTGGCAAGAGCTACTGTACGTGATCCCAAGACAGGTGTACTGACTGTGGCCAACTACCGGGTATCTAAAAGGTAATTCAGCTATTTTTGATGAGAAGTAAAACTTCAAGAACTCTCTCTGTGTGTGTGTGTGTGTGTAAGAGAGAGAGAGAGATAGGAGAGAGTATATCTGTATATAACAGCTGTAAATGTAAACTTTGCTTTTTAAAATTCTTTCATAAATATTTTTATGCTGTTGTCTGATCATGTTCAGATTCAGATTATACAATTCACAGAATCCCATGGCTGATTTACTCTTGTGTAAGGAAAATTGCATAAGTGCTGGTGGAAAGTTGGCACAGTATATGCCGATTGCATTCCTTAACGTGTGCTGGTTGCGCTCATGAAGCCAGCACCTCACTGATCAGCAATAGGTCCCAATGTGTTTTACATTTTTGTTACGTAAGCCACATTCTAAAGGCTGAGCCCTAAAAGGCAGCTTTATTGAAAACTACATATAAAAAGAAATATTGATACCTCCCCAAAATATACAGCTATGGGATTGTACTAAAAATCACCCATGATAAAGTTGGGGGGTGTATATCTGATTAGAGATATTTTTCTAAATCCAAATGAAATCTTATTTTCTGATAGTTCATGGCTGGAGGAAACTGATGATCAAATTATTGCCAAAGTGAACCACCGTATGGAACAGATTACAGGATTAACAGTGAAAACAGCTGAATTATTGCAGGTAACAACAAAAATACACAACCCAGTTTTCTCTTTTAGAAAACAAAAATGCTGTTAAATTCCCTATTTCACTTTGTGAAACTGAACTCTTGAGGGGCTTGTTATTTATTCTGTGGTGTCTTGGAAGTACAAAGTGAAAGGTACCTGAAAGCCAGCGTGGCAGGAGAAGAGGTGATATTCATTTATTATTGATTAGCAGGGGCATATACATGATAATGGAAACTGCTGCCCATAAGAGTTTCCAGGCTCACCTCCATTGATAAGTCTGGGAAACAGACAATCTAAGCTTAGAATTCTGGGAGTTGTAGTCCAAAACATCAGGAGGGCTGAAGTTTGGACATGCCTGGAATAGGACAAAGAGGTGAAGATCGAGAGACATTGGGATCTGTTAACATACCACCGCCAGTTGCTCTTTTTGGCATCTGTCCAGGATAAAAAAAATACCTTAGTTGTAGAGTAGCCAATTTCATTAGAAAGAAATTTTATTTATTTATACAATTTATATGCCGCCCACTACCCAAAGGTCTCTGGGCGGCTTCCAGTTAAAACAATCAAAACATTAAATACAAAACATTAAATACAAAACACTAAATTTATCCCATTTTCCTTCCCCCATTTCTGCTTCGGTCCTTCACTGTCATTTTGAACACATTGTCTGCACATTTTAAGTTTCCTGTCTCTTCTCCTGTCCCTTCCCCTCTTTGTGCACTCGCCTTATCCATTGACAGGATCACCATTGCTCCAGCTGAACAGCAAGACGGGCTCACCCAACCAAAGCACACCATTCATTTCTTGTAAAACTATGCACTTCCACCTCCGCCTCTTCTTTACTGCTCCAAACTGCCTCACACCACTTATATGTGCTGCATCCCCTCTCTATAACAAAGTCTCCAGTCCCTGTACTGTACTGCAGATTTCTCTACTCTACCGTTCCCCTGATTTTTTAACTATTAGAAATCTTGAGAACCACACGATCAGGGGAGGAAATGTTCCATTTCTGAAAGTTGAACTTTGCTCATGATGTCATCAGCCCTCTAGAGGCATGATTTCAGCCAAATGATGATGATGATGATGATAATGATGATGTCTACAAATTTAGAAAAAGAATCCTAGGGTTTTTCCTCCTATATGTTTTCACTTACATTTCTCGTGGTCCATAATGTCAACTGCAATGTTTAGCACAATTATCATCTGCTTTTAATCCATAAAAGAAATGTTTTATTTTTATTTTTTTACGTTCCTCCATTTCATTATAGTCTGCTAAACAATTTACTTCCACCATATCTTAGGTTGCAAATTACGGCATGGGAGGGCAATATGAACCACACTTCGACTTCTCAAGGGTAAGAATCTCAATTTTCTACTATAAAGTACCTAATGTAAAATAAAGAGATTTGTTATTAATTCTGATAATCCCGCTCCACTCTTTACTCTAAAGCAGTCATTTGTTTGTTTGTTTGTTTGTTTGTTTGTTTGGTTGGTTGGTTGGTTGGTTGGTTGGTTGGTTGGTTGGTTGGTTGGTTGATTGATTGATTTTTATACTATCCATCTAGCTGAAGGGCTACTCTGGGCAGTTTGCAATATAGCAAAATAGAAATTATGAACAACAAACAATAACAAATAATGTGCAAGTTAATCAACTTCAAATTAAACACACAGCCCTAAAAATAAAATGACTGTAGTCAATTTCAATATTAACAAAGTAAGATTATACTGTGAAAATAAATTAAATAGTAACAACCAAGAGAATGAGAAAAGATTTTTGGTCATTAGAAGGATAAGGTCCTCAAGAGCCACATTTTCAACTGCCTTTTGAAGAATTTAAGTGTTGGGTCCAAGCATATATTTGGGGGAAGTTTATTCCATAGATGAAGTGAGATTGTTGATGTTTTTTGGGCCTCTCTCAGTGATGGCATCCTCAAATGGCTAAAGACTGGATCTTGGAGCTATTGTTTGTTTGCCCTTCCATTCCCAGTACCCCTCAGGTGGCATGATGGGTATCATGTCCAAGCTCAGATCTTGAGGTTCCTCTCTGCAAAAGAGAAGAATTGAACCCGTTCCCTCTTTTTCCCCTTGTTACTGGCCTCAGACAAGGAAGGACAAGTGCAACAAGGAGACTTGGCTTTAAGAAGACAATACAGAAAGAAGAGAGGTTTAACTTATCTCCCTACTTCCTCATAGGTGATCAAAAGGTTTCCCAGGCCCATGGGAGTACTTCTGTCAGCTTCCACTTCTTTACAGTACTTTAACTATTCCTAAGAAGCATGTGATGACAAAGTCAACTACACCTCAATGAGAGGAAATGGCGGCGGGAGGGGAGTATAAATTCTGTCAGCTTCCAAGAAGTAGCCATGTTAACCTGCTTCAGATTTTTGGTAAAAGATAAAAAAGGAAAAGGAGGGGGGTCATGGTGCTGCAGCACTTGGGAGGCTAAAAGTTTCATAAAAACTATCAAGAGGTGCTTCAATATTTTCTCCTTCACTTCCTTTTCTTCTGGCAACATGAACCCTATCCCTTTCCCCCATATGTCATTTTACATAAAATGGGCATAGTGATTAGACATCCCTATGGATATGAATATGAATCATGGCACTGCAGATAGACGAAGCACAGCCATCCATCCTGTCAAGGAGGCTCAGGCGATGATACGATAGATCAAGGAGTTGGCACCCAGGAGTCAAGAGGTTGATTTCCCATGTTTCTCTTGGGAGGCGGGCCACCTTTGTAGCCATCAGCAAACTGCACAGGCCCATCAGGAGAAAGGACTGCTAAGCATTTCTAAGTGGAAAGATTCCCTTGAAATTGGAATCAACTTCACAACACAAAATTATCAAAATTAATGTGCTTATTATGATATGGTGGCCTTGCTTCACTCCTGCAAGCATCGAGGAGTATTGAATGTAATAACTTTCCTTCACGTCTTTTCTTCAGCTAACCGTCACCAGGAAAGTTTGATTGGGACCTTCTGCATGTTCCCTCTAACATGCTTTATGAAAACCTAAATTTAGGCGAACACATTCAGCTACACAAAGCATTTGGTTTAAATGAGGACTATTTTGTCCTCAATTAAGCATTGTGGATATTTTTTCCTTTTCCAAGATAAACATAATTAATGGAAGTTTACTCTTAGGCACACCAGCATTGCCTGCAGCAAATCAGTAACATGTGGATGATAGATATTAAGCAGCATCCACAGAGGGATGGTCCTTAATTATTTCAGGCATATGTTATGGGAAGCAACATTGGTGCCTGCTGTATTTCCCTAAATCTTGTGGCAGAGTAAAAAGAATACAAATAAATTCTCTCACATTATATAGGTTCCCAAGTTAATTTCTAGAAACTTTTTCTCCCCTTTCTAAGCATCATAGAATGTCATAATATTACCTTCTCTGATCTACAGTATTGTGTTCTTAAGAACAAGCAGGCATAACAGTTGTTGTGTTAAGCAGACCTATAACCTAGTGTTGATTTACTTCTGTTCATTTACAGTTCCATGTTCTGGCACTCTTGGATTGGCTTCATTATTGTGTCAGCTTAACCCGAGTATTCAAAAGCAACCCCCCACACACACACAATTTTCATGGTTTTCTTGAATATCCTAAAGTAGGCATGTCCAAACTTCAGCCCTCCTGATGTTTTGGACCACAACTCCCAGAATTCTAAGCTTAGACTGCTAATGACAAAGTACTGTGGGAGTTGTGGTCCAAAACATCTGGAGGGGCGAAGTTTGGACATGCCTGTCCTAAAGCAGTCTCTCATTTTATCATCCAGGAATTCTGAGTTGAAATGGGTAAAGTCGTCCCATTTACTTTCTGTTTCCATTGCAAATTACATTGGACTGGATAGTACATGCAGAGACCCCAACTATACAGGGAAGTGAGATTACCCATCTGTGAATAGGAAGGGAGTCCAACTCAGCCATTGTACTTTCACAGCAGATCAGCGTACATCTGAAACTATTCTATTAACGCAGATCTGTGTAACAACAAAATATTCACTCTTGGATCATTTGGCCAGGGAGGAGTCACATTTGGAACTGAGCTCCAGCGAGCTGCCAAAATCAAGGAGAGTCAGCAGCTGGATTTGTTATGGGTCTGGAGTGGTCCTCCAGGCTCTGTGTGCAACACAGATTAAAAACCTGAATCGGCTTTATGGTGATTCACGTTTGCTGGAGCATTTTTACAGCTATTCATTTGTTCTTTGTGTTCCTGACTTTGACATCTGGTCCTAAGCAATATCAAATTCTTCTAAGGACGCGTGGCACAGATGTTGCTGAGTGACAACTTTGATGAGCTGTTGGCAATATAGCTAATGATGATGACTTGCCTGGTTTCACACTGCCCACTCCTGCTGTCCACCCTGGTGCCTCGGCTCTTCCCTACACCCCAAATACGTCACGATTGTTTTCATGTCCTGTCTCTCCTTCTCACTGACCATATTAATGCTGCATCTTCAGATTTTCCCTCCCATTATTTGAGATTTCAGTCTCTCTCTCTCGTCTCTCTCGCCATATTTGTGCTGCATCCCACCCAACTTCATGACCTACTTGAATTTGGCTTTCACAGCTGCAAAGGTTTCAGACAGGTTTGAGCCTGCAGTGATGACTGGAAACCCTGCAACCAAATCCGTGGCCCCTAAATCCATGAAAGGAGGAACAGTGCAGATTTGATGATGTCTCATTTTGATGAGCTTTTGCTGGTTTTAGATGCTTCCGTAAAGATGTGGGCCTATAAACATTGTCATCTGCTATTCCTTTAGAAGGTCAAAAATAGGAGACTACAGACATTGCTCTCAAAGCCACTCATAGACTAATGATTTATAAACACAGCGTGAACTCACTGGAACATGTGTCCTTTAAAAAACAAACCAAATCTACAGTTTTGCTTTATGGCTTGACACCCTCCTCTGAAAAATACTCTGTAATAACAGTTCATCTTATTAGCGGTATCTTCTGGCTGACGTTTCTTGTTTCCACTCATAAACCAGTTGACACTTCTGAGGGCAGGGATGAATAAACATGCCTCCCTCAAAAGCTTCTTCTAGTATGATGAAAGAAGATCACATTGTTGTTGTCGTTGCTGTGCCCTTTCTGGCTACTTCTGACTTATTGTGAACCTGTGAAGTAGTCACCTCCAAAAGGACCTCTCATTAATATCACATTGTTTACCCCATGATGGAATCTTATTGAATGAAATCCAGAAACAAGCAATGATAAAATCCAGAAACAAGCAATGACTTGCACCAAAGAACAAAATTCAAAATAATCCCACTCTCTGAGGAAATCTCTGGTGCTGCATCATGGTACCACAATAGTTGCATCATATATTTTGCATACAAAGTGTAAACAGGAATCTACTAGCAAAATTGTGCGGGCGGGGGAGCAAACAAAAATGTATAACACAGAAATCATGAGTCCACAAGCACATGGCTTTGCAATGTGGCAAAAGTTGCAGCTAAAGGATGCATCCTAATAGTATCACATGATTTTTTCTGTAGGATCATCCTCAAAACTCTTCCCAAATACTGTATAGGTCCCATCTGTGTCCACAGATTACACTACAAAAACCATGGGTCCCCCAGCACATGGTTTTTCATTGGTGCAAAACCATGGATCCAACATACTGATCCTTAAGGACTCTCATGGCTTTTCTGCAGGGTCATCCCTAAACCACAGTCCTGCCATATTGTAGGCCCCGTCTCTGCCACAGACAAAAAGGCAGACATCATGGGTCCCCCAGTGAACGGCTTGGCAGTCATGCAAAAACATGCATCTGAAGTTTAGTATCATCCCTAAACTATTAACAAATTGTAGGGTCCAACCAGTGTCCACAGATTACACCACAAAATTCTGGACATCCTCTCTCAGGTTTTCCACATAGATATGAAATAGCATGGGGAATCCTGGAACCCTGAGACGTCCACGGGCTAATGATCAAGGTGCTGAACAGGAGTCCCCCAGCAACACTGCCATTCACAAAGTGGCACCACGCGAGGGAAAATCCCAGAAACTGATTCCTTTTTACAAAGTAATTGTCAGGGGTGTTTTTTAACGAGTGTGAATGGTAGTAGGCCATCTTGACTGTTGCCATAGATGTTGTCAACATTCATACCGCCCTTTGCTATGAAAAGCTTGAAATCTTTTTTCCTGCCAGCAGTGCGGGCATGATAATTTGTAGGAATATTGGGCCATTTCTTGGCTTTTTAAAGTGTAGGTACAGAAGCAAAATATCCCACATTCATAAACCAGAGGTTTTCTGAACAATTGAATTTTTCTTATATCTGTTATTTCCCACGTGAAGTTAAGGACAGCTGTTACTTTCGCGTGTTATTTATAAAGTGTGTGTGTGTGTGTGTGTTGTGTCATCAGTTGTGACTAACTCTTCATGACCCCATGTCCATGCTAGGTTTAGGGCATCTAGGCCAGTGATGGCGAACCTATGGCATGGGTGCCAAAGGTGCCACTTGGAGCCCTTTCTGTGGGCACCTGACATTGCCCCTTCATAGCCACCTGTATACAGGTTAAATGGCTGTATTGGCACTTTGCAAAAAAATTAGTAGGTTTTGAATTGCAGTTTGGGCACTCGGACTCTAAAAGGTTCGCCATCACTGATGTAGGCTCAATTATAAAGAGAACATAGCCAACCATAATGAGTGACTTAGAGGCAGTATAATGCTTACCTATGCGCTGCGTCACAATTCTACCAGGAATTAGCCATATGTCACAGATATGAGGAAAGGGCGTCTCTCCACATGTTGTTCAGTTCCACCTTCTATTACAACCTCAGATATGTGGCTGAGAGAGAGATACTAGGCCACATTGTCCAGCAATATCTGGATGGATGGCCACAGGTTCTCCCTTGGTGCTGTCCATCCAATTTGTTCTCTTTCTCCTTTGTGAGGAAGCATGTGCTTAACCCCAAGCAGTCTGGTGGCAGCCATTGTAACACAAAGTGTTAACAATGTTTAGTTGTATTGAACGCCTTAACTTCAAGGCTCCAATATTTGCATGCTTACCTGGGAATCAGCTCCACTGAACCACTTGCTGGGACTTGGTTCCAAATACAGCAGTACCTTGTATAAAGGAATTAATTCATTCCAAATGAAATTCGGTTAAGCAAATTTTCCTTTGTACAAATTTCCCATTGGAGTGCATTGAAAACAGATTAATCCCTAATCGCGACCATTTTTCTGTTGTTCGGATTTGCCCCATAGACAATTCTGTTAAGAGATTTTCCCCTATCTCCAGAAAT
Organism: Phrynocephalus versicolor; assembly: GCA_023846285.1. Taxonomy (NCBI): domain Eukaryota; kingdom Metazoa; phylum Chordata; class Lepidosauria; order Squamata; family Agamidae; genus Phrynocephalus; species Phrynocephalus versicolor. The sequence continues at coordinate 53,546,272 of JAHTLZ010000010.1, forward strand.
TTTTCCTTTAAGCGGATTTTCTGTTAAACAAACTGCTTGTTACCCAAGGGTCCACTGTAGATGTGTACAGGATCAGACCGCGTTGCCCATTCCCCAAAGTTACAAACCGGCAGCCCCTTTGGAAGGTTTGGTTAAAGCTGTTGTTTGTTTCAGCGACCCTTTGACAGCACGCTCAAAACGGAAGGAAATAGGCTAGCGACGTTTCTTAACTATGTAAGTACCTCTGTCTTCTTGTCTGTCTGCTCAACGCTCGCAGTTTACTTTCATTTGATTTTATAGAAAGATGAACCTGATGTTTTCAAGCGTTTAGGGACTGGGAATCGTGTGGCCACTTTTTTAAACTATGTAAGTATGACCAAACTGGAACGTGTGAAGTGAACCTTATATGTCCCTCTACCTAACCACCTGCATGCAAACTGACCAGAGGCCAGATCATCTGAGTGTGGGGTGTGTGTGTGGGGGGGGGGGGTCCCCTGCTCTGCTCAACATCACATGCTATCACACTGTATTTGAAGGGAAATTCATTTTTTCCTTGTTTGTAAAACCTGCGCTGCAGTGCTTAGCTGCACAATCGAGTTATGCTCATTTCCATAAGAGTGGTGACTATTACCAATATATTCCTGTACAGGCTTCAGTGGGCATATTAAGTGATGAGCTTCACTTTCATTAACCAGCAGTTGGATTGCACATGATGTTGAGGGTCCTTCCCATTAGCTCCCTCCAAGTTAATGTTTACTCTTTAAAATGTTAGAAAATGACTAGCAAATGCTATTAGAATGGTCCCCTGCCTATTCACGGTTGATGTACTGCGGTCCCGCTATACTGCGGGACCATAGTATATGAAAAAAGACCCCGTAGGTTAAGGGGGGAAAGGCCAGGGGTAAGTGGGAGAAGGCCTGTCGGAGGCCTCAGAAATGACTTCCGGTTTACAGGGAGGCCCTTTTGAGGCCTCCAAAAGAACCAGAAAGGCCCTTGCAGGCCCGTTCGGGGCAGTGCCAGGCTGGGGGTAAGTACAAGAGCCCCCAGCTAGGTGCCCCAGGCCCAACACAACCTGCATCCGCATAGCGTGGATTTTCAGTTATTGTGGGTCAGGTTGGGTCCCTAACCCCCGTGATAGGTGGAGGATCACTGTAGTTCCTATGTTCATATAGCTGTCTCTTTATCTGGGTCCTGATAGATATGTACCTGCTTACAGCTTGATAAGAGTATCTGTGTAAGTGTGTGTGTGTGTGTGTGTGTGTGTGTGTGTGTGTGATAAATACAGTTTTCCCTAGACCCCACTTTTCATGCCTTAAGAGCCTGCCTGAAAAGCCAAGCCTTTGCCTGATGGCAGAAGGGCAAGAGGGAGGGACCCAACTTGGCTTCTGGAGGCAGCGCCTTTCAGTGTCTGGGTTTATCAGCCTTATTGGCTTATTGGAGGGCCATTTCTGACTTCTTCACCCACGTATGTGCCTGCCTTGTGCATCTGTAATACCTTCATGTTGCTGCCACTGCCGTGACCATTTTGAGCTTTAAATGTATGTTATGTGTAAAACTGAAAACTGCATAGCAACAGGATCATGTCCGAATGAAGTTCTATATCTCTGAAGCCTGTTGAGCACTTCTCATTTGGGCCCCCAAAAAGCCAAAATATTGCACTTATGGCTATTATTTTTGGCTTGGAATTTGTCTCTGATTCTCACCAGAATAACAATTGCATCTCAGAATAACAATTGTATTGTCCAGAATAACAATTGCATCTCCTATGAGAAGCATCTTGTTTCCCATAACCTTAAACAGAGTCGTTTGGATCCAAACCTTCCTTCTACCTACAACAATAATCCAGGGGTATTCCCGCTTCCTTTCCCACTCTGTCGCTGCAGCTGTTGCCTGAATATTTGCTCTTGGGTATACCTCAGTAGTTGCAGAGAGCGGGGAGGTTGGTGGATCTCTCTCCTGCCCAGGCGCTGGTTGCATAAATAAAAGAACACCTTAGGGTACAGATGGTTACATGGAAGAAAGTGCTGTTTTTTTACAGCAGGGGCAGGCAAAGTACACCTGCAGGACTACACAGAGCTTCATGGCTTGTTTTGCTTTGTTTTAGCAGCCCTGGTTTTGCCAGTAAAACAAACATTCCCATTCCTGAAGCTTCCAAGAGCAGCAATTCACCTTTGTGGAGGGACTGTAGTGTATATCTCTCTCTCACACACACATAAACAATGAATATTCCTTTTTCAAATTTAGACCACTTCAGGCTTCATTAAAAAAAGAAAAGAAAAAAAGAAAGAACATTTTAGAGTTCAACGGGACCTCCAGGAGTTCCTGAGGGCCCACATTACAGTATGACTGGAGCACTCCTAAGGTGTTAGTGAGGTCTAAAATTACTCTTCAGCACAGAAATAGAGCTGAATCTGTTCTATTGGCACACATCAGACCCATACATGGATGTCTGAGAGGTGCATATAATGGAGCACTGTTGTTGGTGCCAAGGAATGACTCCAATTAGCTGAGGAAACATGTGTTGAAATAGCTGTGTTGCTTCCCCCCCCCCATGAGTACCCTGAAAAGAAGAAGAAAACCTCTACAAAGGATTTGGGCAGGCATCCTAAACCCACACACTAAAAAGTGAGCCCCGCAGAACACCACAACACTTTTAGCATGAGTTGGGTTGCCCCGGCCATCTTATCCTCTTGGCTGTGATTGGAGATGATACCAATTTCTGAGTCTGTCATTTCTATATGACATATGAAGCCAGGTCGAACTTAATTACTAAGACTAGGGCTGAAAACATTGCTTAGGATATTTTTCTTTTCTTTCTGCATTTCTGCTCAAGTATATCAACATACTGAAAAGCCACAAGTTAAATCTCCTACTCTGAGTAACATGCCCATGCAGTAAGAGCAATGCATTTTATTTATTAATCTGTAAAAGGCCTCATAAATGTTGTCGGCCATGATGCCGAAATCATCCACAGCATTTATGGTCATTTTATTTCCTTAGATGAGTGACGTGGAAGCAGGAGGTGCCACGGTCTTTCCAGACTTTGGAGCAGCAATCTGGCCCAAAAAGGTAATAGCTGTGATTGTTTGCAAGTAAACATATCCCTTTAAAATGGCCCCCAAGAACTGTTTTCACTCTTAAGTATTTTCCTCTACAGTATTACTTCCATTCTATGCCTTTCCTGCTCAGTTTACAGCTTGGTGTGATGGTTGACTTTATAAACAGATATGAACTGGCTCTAGGCCTAAACTGCAACCCTATACGGATTTATTTGAAGACAGGCCTCTCTGAGCTCACATAGGACTTATTTCTGAGTAGACCCATAAGATTATACTACAAGTTAATTCTACTTTGGCCTAACCACAAAGAATGGAATTTATGTCATGATGAATTGCTCTCAGTGGAATCAATGGGACCTTAGGTTGGCTAGTTTTGTTTGTACGTTGCCTACTTGTTCTGCAGGAGTGGCAAACGGTAAGTCTAGCCCTCTACGTCTTAATGAACGACGTCTACTACTATTCCCTTTATTCCTCAGCAATGGGTGATAGTATAGAATCTAGTAGACTATAGGTTCCCCAACCCTGCTTTATTTATTGGTCTGTAGATTAGACTGAATGGTCTGGGAGGCTTTCGTCCAACTAGAATGTTTGTTGTATGAAGAGCACCTTTAAAAAAAAACACCAAGCAGTACAAGTGGTAGTTGGCCAGGTTCCTTCTGTTCTTACATTTGCTACTCTCTTCGTTGCAGTTCTCTGCTTTATATGGACTAGGAATATCCAAGGCTCATGTCCCTCTGTGTGTGTGTGTGTGTCTGTGTCTGCCTATCTGTCTATCTGTCTATCTATGTACACACACACACACATTATCAAATTAGCATCATTTAGCTACTATTTAGAGGCCCTGGCAATATGGTGGGTGCAGATTTTAGGCTGCTGGAGAGGGAGGTGTGATATGGAAGAGTCCAGTTGCCTTTTGATAGCCTAAACTCACCCACTGTGTGTGAATTATTGAATGGGAGGCATATTTGATGTTGCAGTCGGTCTTGTGACAAATTATGTTAAGCTCCTACTCTGTACTGCCACAAATAAATACATGTCCTCTAAATGCAAATGGATGAACATACCAGAATTCATTCAGGAATGGAAAGGATTATCGCTGAATAGCAGAGCATGTGATTTGATTGCAATTAACCCCAGAGCCAGTCCCTTGGTGCTCCCTCTTCTAAGCTCCGAGCCAAGATGGAGCGCTTGGGATAGAAGGGCAGGCCAGTTTGCTTAGCAGGAGAAACATCTGTTCCTGTTCTAATTCATGCCATTGTGACAGTCTGGTGGTTCTTTTTGTATTCTGACTCCAGTGCAAGTGTGTGTGTGTGTGTGTGTGTGTGTGTGTGTGTGTGTGTGTGTGTGT
>JAHTLZ010000010.1:53550667-53570377 GCA_023846285.1 Phrynocephalus versicolor
TGTGTGTGTGTGTGTGTGTGTGTGTGTGTGTGTGTGTGTGTGTGTGTTCGTGTGTGCCTTTTCCAAATGATAGTCTTCTATCTCTCCTGGAGGAAAAGTCCATCACAGGTTACAAACCATGATGGAGATGTGTAATCGCCAGGCTTAAAATCGGGGTACTTCAAGGGCCAGATGCAGGGGAGTGGTATCAGGAGACAGATATCTAGTCTTGTGCACTCCCAGACACAATTGGTGGGGCCACTGTGAGATACAGGAAGCTGGACTAGATGGGCCTTTGGCCTGATCCAGCATGGCTTATCTTATGTTCTTATGTTCCTTTGCCGAACATGGTGGATGTTTCTTCCTCCAGCCTTCTAGCCTGTGCAGCAGCTTTGAGGAAGGGGTGACATCTTGCAGTACACACAAAAAGCGGGGGAGATACACATCATGTTAATGATGCTAATTATGGCAATGCTTAAACTATATCCTTCTGAGGTTATTAGCAGGAATGCGAGCGAGGCAGACCCTGGCTTCTCGAAAAGTGGCAAAAGGCAGTTCTTGTGCTGGCTTTCTAGTTCACCAAAGCTTCTGCAAGAGAGAAATGGCATTCCTCTCCCTCCAGCCTCAAGCAAATAGGAGGGAGAGGAGTAGGAGGGGGGAGGACCTGCATCAATTAAACAAGCACAGATAAGGATAAGAAACAATGTCAGCAAGACTAATGGTGTTTGCCCCCCCCCCAGCAGCTCTGACGGCTATTTCTCTTTCCATTTTAATAGGCTTGCAGGAGCCTGTTAGTACTATCCATCCATTAGCCGAGTATCCTGGATTAGCAGCATATAGTGACATCAAATACATTGCTCTCGTGAACCCATTAGGAGCAGAAATGGGGAAATTATATACTTGAGTGTATAATGGACAGAACCAGATGTGAGCTGTGTACTGCCATAAAAAGCTAAGCAGTCTAAAAAAGGAAGGTAAACAGTGTTCTGTGCACAGGAATGCGTTCAGCCATGCCGGCCACAGAGCCTTGGACATGCACAACACGTGGCTCTTTGGCTAAAAAGCGGGAAGGTAAACAGTGTTTCATGCGCAGAAATGCGTTCAGCCATGCTGGCCACATGGCTGTGGACTTGCACAACACTGGCTCTTTGGCTAAAAAATAGAGATGAGCACCGTTCCTAGAGTTGGACATGACTAGCCTGCATGTGCGACACATATATATAGGGACAGGCGCTCAAGGCGCTCATCAATTAAGAGCCTTCTTTCATTTTTAGGGGACTGCAGTATTTTGGTATAATCTCTTCAGGAGTGGAGAAGGTGATTACCGAACAAGACACGCAGCTTGCCCAGTATTAGTAGGATGTAAATGGGGTAAGTAAACATTGTCTCCTTTGTTTTGGAAGCTAATGTTATATTATTTGCAGAGTAGAGTAAGCCGCCTTGGGTCCTTTTCCAAGGAGAAAGGTGGGGTAAAAATACTCTAAATAAATAAATAATGGTAATATACTGTATTACGTGTGTGATGAGACTTCAGACATTTTTGGTGGTATCACACCACACTGAGATGTCCTTGCTTTTAGCTGATTATTCTGGGGTGTAATTCCTTGGAAATCGGAAAGGATACTTCTGGTGGTGTAGCAGATGGAGTGGTAGAATACACTCTGGAGACCTGGGTTCAAGTCTCTGCTTGCCTATGGAGACTCACTGGGGGATGGAACTGGTAAAACTCTCCATGTGTATCTCTGTTATCTTGAAAGCTCTCTTAGGATTGCTGTAATTCAGTTCTTACTGGATGGTGCGTAACAAGCTAACATCAAAAGGAAATATAAAATGTAACCTCCTGTGATCCTGCGATGACTGAGTGACATGAATGGCATGGAAGATATCAACATTTGATGGAGACTTCAAGTAGCAGAATTATATGCTTGAGATATAGCAAGTATCACTAGGTACTGAGTGTTTAACTGAAATGTTGTGATGGTGTTTTGTCCGCCCACTGTGAGAATACCTATTTTTTATGGGGGAGGATTGGTAGATGAGCTCAATATGACCTTTGGCTCTCCCATCCCGTTCTCTGAACTGCCTGGATAGCGGAGTGAGTTCAGTATCTGGCTCTGAAACCAGAGGTTGGGAATTTTTATTCCCTCCGGGGTCACCTATGAGGAGAGGCAGCCTGCATGGCCTTGGGCAAGCTGCACAGCCCACAGGGCATGCTCCAGAAGAAGAGAATGGGAACCCACCTCTGAGTATTCTCAAACCTGGCACAATATGCTAGCATTACATGTAATAGGAGGCCCATACTACATCTAGCCCTTGATCTCTCCACTCCATAGATCCTGATTCTCATTCTCATACATCTACGCTGATGGGACGGCTGAGCCGTTTATGCCCTTATTTTATTTTATTTTTTCGAAAACCAGATTTAGGAATTAGGGTTCAATGTAGAAGGGTTTGTGCTGCCCTGACCATCTGCTGTGTAGTCTTGGAGTGCTCTGCGACTCAGTACTGTCCTTGGGTTGCTGGGTGCAACTGGTGGCAAGGGGTTTATTTATTTATTTAAAATATTTCTGTCCTGCCTTTCTCCCCAAAAGGACGCAAGGCAGCTTACATATAATCTAAAACAGTCTTTAAAGCTAAAAGCAGCAACAGACAAGGTTCTCTCCTGGGTCCCCACCAAGTGCAACTATGAGGGTGGTGGAACTGGGAGAAAGGCTTGCCCTGGTTATCTTAATTCCCACGTAGGCTCATAGAGGGAGATGCAGTCTCTTCGCTTGGATCCAAGTCACTTAGGGTTTTCTAGGTCAAAACCTGTACTATGAACTGTTGCAGGAAATGGATCAGCAGCTAGTGGAGCTTTTCTAACAGGGGACTTAGGCGATTACTTCATGCATTGAAACCATTGTGATGCATTTTCACTTGAACTGATTTTAAAAAGAGAATAAATCCACATTTTTGGACTGGCATATGATGTTTAACTTGCCCTGCTGTATTGATATTAATTGTACCCTTTGAACTCAATGGTTTCAATGCATTTATTTGATTTTTTTTGGGGGGGGGGAAGGGGTTACAGCAAGATTGACTTTCCTTGGTTTAATGTTTGTATATTTGAAATGGTTTTACTCTCTTTTATGAAGACGAAACTGCCTTCAGCACCTTTTGGTGGAAAGATACATAACACCCACACATGTGGTCTTGCAATTTAGTGTCCTTTGCAAATACGGAAATATGTGAATATAGTACATGTGATTTTTATGCTTATTCCAGTGCAACAGAACTAGAGCTTTCTGGGTGTTCCAGGCAGTTCCAGCCAGGATGGCAAGTTACGGGTCCTTTAGTCCAAAACATCCAGAGGGCTACACCTTTCTCACTCAGGTTTTGTGGACTCTGTTACTAGGAAAAATACACAGAGTGGGTCATGGGAAAGATGTGTGATTGATCCTCACAGGCTTTTTCTGTTGCCTGACCAATTCCTAATATAAAACGTTTTACGTGCCCTTGACATTGCCTTCCTAACAAAACCATTTATTATTATTATTTTTGCAGTCTCAAACAAGTGGTTTCATGAAAGAGGAAATGAATTCTTAAGGCCATGCGGGACAACAGAAGTTGACTGAAACCAACCCACATGTTAGTTGGCTTTTCTCACCACCGTTTGTCCACTTTCTCTGCTGCTCAGTTCATTTCTGAGAAATGACTTCTACCCTGCAATGGAAAAATTATGGCAGTATTTATTGAAAGATGGCGTCCGTCAGTGGAAGAAGAGAACTCTTTCTATCCTGTTGGTGCTACATGGCTCTCTCTTCCCATATTGTCTGCATCGATTGCCAGATCTCTGCCTTCTCCAGTCTCTGCAACAAGGACTGGAGCTGTTTGGCTCATGATCAGAGGCATTTGTGATGTTGAAGACTCCTCACCAAATCCGTTTTTCTAATGTCAGATTTTTAATTTTATTGTATTTTCTAAAGTGTGCAATTGGAATATTTTAAAGATAAAATATTCTTCAAGACAAGCTCTGCTCATGGTGTGTGTTTAGTCACTGGCGCTAATGGGGTGGGCCCTCTGTTTCATATATTTCCACAGCATGGCAGCTGTAAAGGAGCAACAGGAAGACCAGGTCTTGGGGTTGTCACTTTTTACAATGGTACTAGATGCCCTAAGCCAGTGATGGCGAACCTTTTTAGAGACAGAGTATCCAAAGTGCAATTCAAAACCCACTAATTTTTTGCAAAGTGCCAATACAGTAATTTAACCTGTATACAGATGGCTATCAAGGGGTGATGTCGGGTGCCTACAGAAAGGGCTCTGAGTGCCACCTTTGGCACCTGTGCCATAGGTTCGCCATCGCTGCCCTAAGCACATCCGATCTCACCTGATTTCGGAAGCTAAGCAGGGTCGGTCCTGGTTAGTACTTGGATGGAAGACCAGCAGGGAATACCAGGTGCTTTAGGCACCTGGAGTAGGAATTGGCAAACCACTCCAGTATTCCTGCCAAGAAAACTCCATGGACATGGGGTCATGACTGTAACAGCACAAACACAAGCACACATTTTCCTTGACTACAAAGGTAGTAAAAGGCCACTCCTGCAGAGAACGCCTTGAGACCTAGGCTCCTTGTGCAGTGTAACATTCTTGGCAGCCATTAGATTATAGACCATCACAAGAGAAGTTTTACTCGTAAAAGCATGCTGCTAAGCAAAACCAACCAAGCCTTAAGACAGTATGCAACAGCTAAGATGATTATTTGCCTGTTGTTCACCCTCTGGCTAATTCTGTTGCTGACAGAGACCAGTAGGCCAGCTTCACAAACAGGGAAGCTGCAACTCCCTCAGCTACAGCTTTGAGCCCTGAAAGAGGTGCAGGGACAGGCTTAAGTGCCCGGGGGGGGGGGGGGCGCGGGGGGAGGCAGGCTGCTTTTGACCTCCAAACAATTTTGTGCACTCTCGTTTCCTTTGCCAGCGCCTTTCAGCAGCATCGCGACTGGAAAAATCAAGTCATACCTTCCCTTTAAGGTGAAGGCTATGTGAGGTGGAAATACCTTGGTTTCAAGTGCAGTCACATCATAGACACCTCCTGGAAGTATAACTCAGGGGTTTTGGCACCTGGCTGCGGAGTGTGGGAGTTTGACTGCCTCCCTTGACAGGGGCTCATTGATCCACAAGTTCCCTTCCACTTCTGCACTTTAAAAGTTATTCTAAGTGTGCTTTTGCTCAAAAAACAAGGCATGCTTTTTCCACACTTGCTTTAAAGCATACTTTTGGCAAAGATGGAGGTGGCGAGGGGAGGGTGCGGCCCCTGGGAGCTTTGAGGAGTGCAAAGTATGTCCCCCACTCTCCCCCAACACTGCCAATCCCCCATTCAGTGATGTTTGTAGCACTACAGATCAGCAATGCAACCACACAGTTTTCTTGTCTTCAGTAGTGCGACATTTTATCAGGAGTGCAGTTGGTCTGAACATCTTTGGTTCTCTTGCAAAGTGCGCTATTTTTGCGATCGCTGGTAATTTACAAAACCCGTCTGCCATGCTAATGCTACTTTCACAAAATCCTCTAGGCTTACAACAACACATGGAATGACGTGTTTGCTGTCAAGCACAATGTGTGCAACATATGGCAGACACGTAAACATTGGGATAAACTTGAGGCCGGTCCAAAACCACAGCTTCAAACTGAATGTTTTTGGAATGCTTTTTGGGGGAAACTAAACACCGATTTATGCTGTTTTTAGAACTTTAGAACACACCTGTTGAACCCAGGCTAAAAAAAAAGTAAGTTAATCAAACATTCCACCATTCAAGGCAGTTGTTACCCAGAAGCTATTTGAAGAATGGAGAAAATGGGGGCAAATTGCGAGGTTATGGGAAACAGCGTTGTTGTCATCATTCAAAACAATCAAATATGTGTGACTGCATTTTTTCTTTAGTATAGCAAGAGGATATAGAGTTGCTTTTATTTAGTAAATCAAATGCAGACCTCAGGATAAAAAGTAGTATGAGCACAGATGTTGGGAAATGCATGGCCCTTGAGAGGATGATGGAGCCAGAGGATGATATTGGCTATGTTAGCTGGGGCTGCCATCCAACAGCATCAGGGTGGGTGGGTGTCCACGCTTTACCTAGTCCCACTCGAGACTAACCCCCTGCAACAAAAAGTGAATAATAGGTAGTTGTGCTTATTTCATTCTCCATGGTTATAATACCTCCCTCAACTTGGTCAGTTTGGAAACACCTCTTTCATCTGCCTTTAATGTTTTTTGTCAGATTAAAATTTCTGGCCTGAGATTTTGCCCTTTCTCCTTTTGACAGATAGGAGCCCATTTCCCAACACTGAACAAATGGTTTTGCACATTCCAAGCCATGTATATACTTGATTCTTTTATGATGTTGGAGCCTGAGAGAATCTTTACGGACCTCATTTCATAGTTTTTAAAAAAGCTGTTTCAGGGATTGGAAAGGTGTGACTCTGTGGATGATGCTGAGTAGTATCTCTCAGTATCCCTACCAATTTTTTATTTTATTTATATCTTTCCCTTTTCCCTGAAAGGAGCCAAGGCAGCTATAGAATAACAATTCTAAGGTGTTCCACATCTCTAATGTAATTAAAATTTTAATTTCCTAGATAGAGTGGAGTATTGTGGTCAAGTAGGGAGGTAGTTATAGGTAGTTAATGGGAGCCTCATGGCGTAGTGGTTAAATGCCTGTACTGCAGATAAAACTGCTCACAACCTGGGGTTCAATCCCAGGTAGACGGCTCATGGTTGACTCAGCCTTCCATCTTTCCGAGGTCGGTAAAACGAGTAAACCGCCTAGAGACTACTTGAAGTGGTATGGGGTGGTATATAAGCAGAACACTTTATATGGATTTTTTTGCTTGCCTTTTCATACAAACTTCTTTATTCAGGACACACAACCTAGTTGTTGATGGGGGGAGGGGGAGGGTAAAAAATGCAGCACCTGTGGCCCTGCAACTTGAGTACTTACCTTCCTCTTGCCAAAGCCATTTTGTGTACGTTTTGCTCATTACCTCACTCACTTCTCTAAATTGCTTGCTAGCCTAATTGCTGCCTGTTTCTTTGACATAGATTTGGCAGCATGGGCAGAAGCTGCTACAAAGCAGTTCTATATGAGATAATAATGAAAAACAAATGTGTGGAGCAGAAGAGAGCATCTAGTTGTCTACAACATGTGCAGTCCTACACTTGAGCCTCAATTCCATTTAGGTAGAGCTACGCATCTCCCATTTCATGCTAACAAAAGGAAGAACTTCTAATGAGCAATCTGTGGCTTGAAAGTGTCATCAAGTGTGCAAAGACTGTCCTTTTCGAGAATGGTGTGGAAAATCCCTCCAAAACAAACTTGTGAACATTATGGGGCTAATAGATCTGTGTTTAAAAGGTTTAAAATCTACATAGATCTCCCAAGCAGCAGTGAAGGCATTCCTCTCCTCTCTTCCCAGACTGAAAATAACCCAGGATAAACCTGCATTTAAATTAGTAGAACCCCATGGGCTTCCACAAGGAACCATAGCCTTCTCATATGAGCTTAGGCACAAGAGCTGGAATTCTGGGACAGCGCTATGTGAAAAATATGATACTTGTTGTTTAGATCTAGTCCGGATTTGGAATCTGCTCATAAGACAAATAGCTGCCCTGTTGTGACCTGATAAGGATGAGGCCATTTCCACAGTATTAGCACTCCAGAAAGTAAATGATGCTCAAGAATGGCCTATATCTCATTGGCCGTGTGATCCAGCTTCCTGAAATGTGACAGGCCATATTACACGGGGTTGATCTTTGATTACCCTTGACATCTTTGGGCAAAAATGTTTGAAGTAGGGAAATTACTTGGATCAGAATCATAGAAGGAGCAGTTTAATTATTCCCCCTCTCATTGATCCCTTAAGGCCAATTGCCACATCCACCACAACTATTAATTATGAGTGGGAAAATACAAAGGTACACATAAGTGTGAGTTAGGGATGGAGTACTTTCCACATTTATGAGTCACCATTTGCACCTCACCCACACAGACAGTAATTTCCATAAGCACTGATTTATTCAATCACATCTGCAGCTTTTCCAACCGCACAAAACGTTCATCCTTTTCAGAAACCTCTTGTTCTCCCCTTTCAAACGTAACACACCTGGTTGTTTCACAATTATCAATGGAATCAGTATGTCCGCATCAGAGATTGCCAAATTTACTTTATTTGGACAACAACTCCCAAATGACCCTAAGTAGCATGCCCAGTAACTTTGTTGGCTGTGGAATTCCAAGAGTTGTAGTTAAGAATGCAATATTTCTTGTCTCTAATCCATGTGCACACCTTCTAGAAACATTCACATCACCTTAAAGGTAAGAGGTGATCTGCCTTTCTTGGCAAAAGTAACAGGCATTTTTGGCTCAGAGTCTTAAGGTCTAATAATTTTAATATGGTGTGCAGACACAAAAACCTGCACCACAATTTGTTCCTCCTTAAAGTGTCAAGATCCTGTGATGTTTAATCTTGCATTATGTACAACAGGGATGCCCAAAGTCAGGCCCGCAGGCCACATGCGGCCCGTTTTCAAATTCTGAGTGGCCCGCGGCTTCTTCTCCCCGCCGGCTCAGCCCGTCATGCATCCCCACCAGCTGGCCCCTCCCCATACCAGATGGAGGCATCAGCTTGCAGTTTTACGGTTTGCCTGCCCTCCCTGTCTCCGTCTGTCCCCCCAGCCACCTGCCCAGCCTACCTACCCCCAGCTCTATTGCTGCAGCATCCTTCCCGCCTCTTTGCATGCTATAGAGACTTGTCCAAAGTCCAGCCCCGGGGGTCAAATGCGGCTGAATGGTTGGCCCCCACACATTTTCACCTCACCAAATTTGGCCCTCCTTGCAAAAAGTTTGGACACCCCTGATGTACAACATTATGGACAGCTGTTTTGTGGCTCCAGTCAGGATTCCTTTGATAGGCTGCTAGGATTTACCAGGAGACATGCTAAAGTCAACAACTGCAACAGGCAGGCAGCGGAAGTGAGATTGTCATCCCTGTTATTATATAGCTTTGACTTGACCTAAGTTTGCATGCATCTGCCAGGCATAAAGTGATATGATCATCATGCAAGTAGGCTGCTTACTCAGCAAGCTGCTGGTATGAACTCAGCTATACCTTATCATTGGTCCTAGTGAGCATTTGGTCATTCTGTCTGACTGGCTTCTGCTATGCATAAAATTGTAAGTTGCCCAATTTGTAGCTAGACTTAAATCTCCTCATGCCTCCTCCTTCCTTTTTTTAAATTTTTCCTAGCATGTATCTTTTCTCACCTTTGAGGTTAGTCCTATTAATACACACAACTGATATGGTTAATCAGGTGGTTTTTCATTTCCTCTTCTTTAGTAACTGGGTCAATTAATGAATAAAAATAATATTGAATGCATACTTTTGAAGTACAGTTATCTCTCGTAAAGTCTATTTCTGTTTTAGGTTGTTTCCTTAACTGATAGGCATGGGTTGGTTGCACAATGATGGAATCTATCTCCATGCAACAGCAACAGCACTTGGGTTGAACTTTCATTATTTTTTGGAAATACTGTACCAAAATCTGTTTACAGCATAATGTACCGGTGGTTTGCTATTTCTTCTCCAGCTGTGTGAACACCCTGCCTCTCTGTCCACCAAAGGAAAATGTTTTCTGTTTCCATATTCCATATTTAGGCTATTTCTTCAACTACCTGGCATAGGGAGTGGGGGTTTCCCAGAGCCAAGACCCTGTAAGGTGGGTGGTCACAAGCTCACTCTTTGGTGGCACGGTGGGAAGGCAGTGCACTCTTTGAATGAGCAGCTGGTAGCCATGACTGTTGCTGCTTGTTTACACTCCCCATCATCCGTAACTGGGGCAATGAGAATAGTGTAGTGATTTTTTTTTCTTCCCCCTGTTTCATCAAAGGGAAGAGGCAGCAACACCAAGGAAATGGCATGTCCTACTCAAAGGCACATCTCTGCCTGCAGTAGCCTTGCTGCTGTTGGCAGAGGGCACTGTGTTTCCCCTTCACCTCAGGCCTCAGAACTACCCCATTACTTCTTTTTAGCAAGGCTGAGACATCCCTGGTTTGACCTTCACATACACCACACTCCAAATTTAGTCACAATTCATAGAGGGGTTGCCCCACCACCATTGCAGTTCGGAAACCCCAGTGCCCTGAGGTATCTAAGAAACAGATATAATATTTTCATCTGGAGGTTGGTTAGCAAAGCTGTTATACGTCTGCATCCCTTTCTAGGGTTTTTGAGAAAGAATGGTTCAATCTTGGGATCCCTGGAGAGGTGGGAGCAAAAAATGCTTATGATTATATTACTGTAATTTTAAACGTCCAACCGAAATTGGCCTGGGACTAGGTTGTTACTAAAAGTGTTGCCTGCAATTATTTTGACCATCCTGAGCCTAACTATGAAAGCTAGACGACAAAACTGTGAGTCAAGATGGAGGTGGGTAAAAATAAAGGGATTCTGGTTCCATGTAGAATATAAAGTAGACTTTGGTGTTTTGTTTTGCTTTTTTGCTGGAAAACTATATTTTTGTTTCCCCAGGGAACAGAGAAGTTTGTTAGATATCAAACCTTCATTTGTGTTCTTGAAGGCTTTCACGGCCAGGATCTGTGATCTGGTGCTCCGGAATTCTAGCTTCCTGCACTCCTTCCCTCTGAAGATGCTGGCCACAGAGACGTTAGGAAGACGAAAAGCCTCCAGAACATGGCCAAACAGCCCGAAAAACCCACAACCACCATCATTTATTTCATATGTGTTTCAAAAAAAAAAGTGTGGATTTCTTTGAAAACATTATTTTTCAAGTACTCTGTTTCAAACATTTTATTCCAGAGTGTAAAAGACAGAATGACTCCCTTCTCCCAATTCTACACTGAAGCAACTTGAATACCATCTAAATCTTCTTTTAATACTGGCACTGGGACATCTTTCCAATGCCAGGGAGTAGAGATGGGCACGAAACAAGCAATTTTTCGTTTTCATTTTTGTTTTTTCATTTCGTTATGTAATGAAACGAAAAACGAATTTTGTCTCCAAAATGAAATGAAACAAACCGAAACACCAGAAATTTTGTCGTGCGGTTCGTTTTTGTTGTGGCAAATGCATTGAAATGTAATGAATGCTAACAAAACGAGCAATTTTTCGTTTTCGTTTTCGTTTTTTCGTTTCGTTACGTAACGAAACGAAAAACGATTTTTTTTTTGCAAAAATTCACAAAAAACGAAAACAAACCGAAACGGACCCCCTAAACGACAAACGACAAACGAAACAATTTTTTTGAGTCGTGCCCATCTCCACCAGGGAGACTAAGCTAACTTAATGGCAGGGCAGGGCAGGTTGAAAGGCACACTATTTACCTCCTTCCCACATCTCCCTGGTACCCAATACCTTAGCTCCCTCACTCACTCTGTGCAGTGAGAGGCCTGGCCGTCTTTCAGGAAACAGGATCAGGGAGAACCTCCTTCTGAGATCCTGAACAGCCCCTGGCAATCAAAGTAGTGAAGAACCGGGCTACATGGAATGGTGGGGTTTAATCTAAGGCTGCTCCAACAGTACGTTCAACCAAGGCAACCTTTTAATGTCAGGATCACAGATCAAGGGAGGCTGAAACAATGGCGGTATCTTTCTGCCTGGAATTTTGATTACTGTACTGTACTCAATAACACCTTCCTCCTTTCTAAAGGACAAGAAGAACCCTTTGGTTGTGCCTCCAAGAAGGAGCCTTAGTTTATCTGCCTTTTTTGTAAAAGGACGGAACTGTTGGCTTTAATCTACTAATACATTGCAACTATTGTAAGTATTGCATCAACTTTTTCTAGCTATCTCGAGGAGTCTCCAATAGGCTGCGCCTCATGTACATGTAATGAGCAGTTGGAAACAGAGAGTACAAAACTTTGAACAGCCACATTGATCAAAAGACTGGTTCCTATCACAGCATTCCAAACTCCCTCTTGATTGACATTTTGGTTGCTTAACAAGACTTTTTAAATTAAAGGGAAGGGGAAAAATTATCTCCAGTGTGGGGTGAGTCTTATCCTTCAAGACAAGCTTGGTGAGGCCACAGCTATGTGTTTGGCTCCACTCTCTTCCCCACCACACACACCACCTTTCTCAATTTCTGGACAGGAGAAACAAAATGCTGCTTTTAATTAGTGAATGAGGGGGATGATGTCAGAAAAATCAGGGATTCTATCAGTGCCAAAGCAAGTTACTAAATGCCAGATCAAAAACTCTTGCCCTGAAATATTTCTTTTGGTTAATACAGTGGTCCCCCGCCATTTTGCAGTTCATATATTATGGTCCCAGTATATTGCGGGACTGCAGTATATGAAAGGCAAGACCGCCTGGGGTAAGCTGCATGGGCCTATCTGGGACCTCCTGCATTTACCCCAGGCCTGGGGCTGCCTTGAATGTGTCCCTGATTTCAAATTAAGTTAATTAATTTCAAATTAGACCTTCTCAAGTAATCTTCCATATAATTAACTTTGAACTTCAAGACAAAAAAGAAATGAAAAAAGAAATTCTTGCCTGGCTTAACTCTACTCTCCCCCAACCACTGCTGGGGCCCACAGCAGGCCCAGGAAGCCCATTGGAGGTCTGTTTGGCACAGTCCCAGGTCTCAGATAAGTGTAGGAGGCCCCAGATAGGCCCCCCAGTCCCAACCCGACCCAGCATTTGCATATCATGGATTTCCCATTAACGTGGGTCGAGTTGGGTCCCTAACCCCCGTGATAGGTGGGGGATTACTATAACCTTGTTTGAAAAGCCAGGGTCTTCTACATGGTGGGGAACGGTGACGGGTGCGGGGGGTGGGCGGCAATGGGCGCGGCAGGCGGGCGGAAGCGGGCAGCGATGGGTAGACGGCGACAGGCGGCTGGCGGGCGGTGGGGGGACGGACGGTGGTGGCCAGTGGCAGAGGGGCAGCAGGGGGGCAGCAGGCTGTCCAGTGCCCTCGCTCCATTTTGACACCCTAGGCAACTGCCGAGTTCTCCTTAATGGAAGCGCCGGCCCTGCTCATGACCAATTGAGTTGTTGGTGCAGAGTGGAGGAAGGGGAGTAGAGGGGACAGCGAGAGGCAGGGTCATGGGTGTGGCTACCTCCTTTGCGTGGTGACGTCCCCTTCTTCTCCTCCCCTGGAGAATTCCTTCCTCCCACCCTTCCATCCTCCTTCTCCTCCTCCCACCCCCACAGCTGCCACACAGATTGTGACCTGCCGCTCCTCCTGCTCCCCTTCTGAGCCATTCCCTCCCCTTGTGTCGCCGTGGCGATGTGATTGCCCCGCTGCTGGCTTGGCCATCCCAGCTGCACAGCAAACATGGCAGAGGTGAGTGAGAGCTATGGGGGGCAGCAGCAGTGACAGCAAGGGGGCTGGAAGGGAGAAGGAGGAAAACAGTAGGAGAATTAGAGTCAAGTCAGGCCCCGGGTGGGTCGAGGAGGGAAAGTGCACCTTTTTAAAAAAAAGTCTTCCAGCAGCCTTGGCAAGCTGAAGGAGCGATCTGCGCAAGCACGCACACACCTCTCTTGCACCCGTACACTGGCTCGAGCGGGTATAAGGGAAGCGTGTGCATGGTCAGCCTTACCATAGCGATGCATTGAAATATGTTCCCTCCAGAAAGCATTAATTGATTTTCAATGTGTTCCTATGGAAAACCACTGCTCTACTTACATTTTTTTTACTTATGAACAGATAAAATTCATAAGTAGAGGTTTTAGTGTAGTAGCCCTCAGACACTTTCGTCTGGAAAAAGTAGACCTCGGCCTGTTCAAAGTTGGACAGCCCTGCCCTAAGAAGGTGTGATAGCTCAGTGGGCTAGAACGCTGAAACTGTCAGCTGCAAAGTCGGTAGCTCAGCGGTTTGAATCCTGGGTGCCACGCAGCAGAGTGAGCTCACGCTGTTAGTCCCAGCTCCTGCCAAGTGAGCAGTTTGAAAGCATGTAAATGCAAGCAGATAAATAGGTACTTTCGTAAAAAGCGGGAAGCTAAACAGTGTTATGTGAACAGAAATGCATTCAGACATACCGGGCCGGCCACATGGCCATGGAATTGCACAACATTGGCTCAATGGCTTGAAAACGGAGTTGAGCACCACCCCCTAGAGTTGGGCATGACTAGCATGCATGTGCAGGGGGAACCTTTATCCTTTTTAAACCTAAGAATCTATGGTTACCTGATATCTCCTATACTCACACATATTCAAGAATTGAAGGATTTCTCAAAAGGCATCCTAATAAAGAAAACCAAAATCTGAAATTTTCCTCTACTTAAACTCCTCCACCCCTCAAAAACAAAGACAACTCTGCTGAATGTCATGGAAGATTATATTCTGAAGAAAAATTTATTGTAAAATTGTTTATTTACCCTGTTAAAATGCCTTTTTAAGTAAATGTTTTGTTGTGGTTGTTTAGTCATTCACTTGTGTCTGACTTTTTGTGACCCCATGGACTAGAGCACACCAGGCCCTCCTGTCTTCCACTGCCTCCCAGAGTTTGGTCAAATCCATGTTGGTTGCATCAATGATACCGTCCAGCCATCTCATTCTCTGCCATCCCCTTTTCCTTTTGCCTTCCATCTTTCCCAACATCAGGGACTTTTCCAAGGAGTCCTCTCTCCTCATGAGGTTGCCAAAGTATTGGAGCCTCAGCTTCAAAATCTGTCCTTCCAGTGAACATTCGGGGTTGATTTCTTTCAGGATGGATAGGTTTGATCTCCTTGCAGTCCAGGGGACTCTCAAGACTCTCCTCCAGCACCACAGCTCATAAGCATCAATTCTGCAGCAATCATCCTTCTTTATAGTCCAGCTTTCACTTCCATACATCACTACTGGAAAAACCATAGCTTTTACTATGGCAAAATGATGTCTCTGCTCATTAAGATGCTGCCTAGGTTTCCCATCACTATCATCCCAAGAAGCAGGCATCTTTTGATTTCATTGCTGCAGTCACCATCTGCAGTGATGAAAGAGCTCAAGAAAATAAACTCTGTCATTTTAAACCAGTCAGTTGTTTCATATCCAGTTCTGACTGTTGCTGCTTGTCCCACATCTAGATTTCTTAGGAGACAGATGAGGTGGTCAGGCACTCCCATTCCTTTAAGGACTTGCCATAGTTTGTTGTGGTCCACACAGTCAAAAGCTTTGACATAGTCAATGAAGCAGAAGTAGACGTGTTTCTGGAACTCTGTAGCTTTCTCCATAATCCAGAGCATGTTGGCAAATCGATCTCTAGTTCCTCTGCCCTTTTGAAGTCCAGCTTGCACTTCTGGGAGTTCTCTTTCCACATACTGCTGCAGCCTCCCTTGTAGAATTTTGAGCATAAAATTGTTAGTGTGTGAAATGTGAAGGCAAATGTTAGCTATTATAAAAGGAGGGTGCAACTCAAAAAAGTCTGGGAAACACTATCATAGAGAACACTTTACTGGAAAATTCATGGATAATTCCTTCTCAACACTGAACAAAATGGATAATTTGGCCATAGCTCTCATCTGGACCCTTGACACTGTTTGGATTTGGATGAGATGATGCACCAGTTTCATGCATTTTCTCTAGCCAATAAGATTGCAAATATTCTTGGAGCCCCTGTCTGAACAGTTTTTACAGCCAGGAATTTTAAGACTAGTCTATCAGCAGGGAATTTTTGTAGATTCTGCCACCTATTGGCCAGTTGGAGAATGGCATGTCTCTTTTGAGACCTTTGACAATCGCAGAAGCCTGCATCCATTTAAGTGCAAACATTTTGGGCGTGAACAAATTTAATGGAGCTGGTCCCTTATTTTTTTCCCTCAGCTGTCTTGCCATTGTTGGCTGTGCTAAAGAGAACAGGAGGCACAGCTTTGTATTTATGTATTTTGACAATCTGGAAGTTGAGTCATGGCAACTGGATTTATTTTCTTGAGAGATCGAAACATTTTACTACTCATCCAAGCAGCTCCGTCAGTCTGAGGGAAGTTAGTGGCAAATCCTCCAATTTATAGTTCACCTTCATTACATATCACCCTAATCTGAATAGGCTCATAAATTGGACAATGGGTTGAATAGGCTCATTAGATGGACAATGGCCTGAATTGGCTTGTTAGGTGGACAGTGGCCTAAGGTTTGTGAAACTCCCACCTATGCAACCTTTACCAACACCCATTAAGTATGGGTCGTTATCTATGGCCTTTCTGGTGGAGGTGTGAAGTGCTTCTGATTTGTCTGGGGATTGATGAAAGGGCAGCTTGATAAACAGCAGACATATTGTGCCTGAGTCCCCCACCTCTGTTGAGAGAGGGGTCAGGGAAGCCATTCATGCATGTATTGGAGCCCCCTCAGCCTGTTAATAGTGAACTTCTACATGGAACATTTCAAAAAACAAGCACTGGATTCGGCACCCTTGGCACCCACAGTCTGGTTCCGATACGTGGATGACACATTTATAATTTGGAGCCACAGTGAAGATAAACTGGAAGAATTTCTAAACTACCTCAGCAATATCCACCCAAATGTACAATTCATCATGGAAAAGGAAATAGAGGGGAAACTCCCATTCTTAGATGACATGGTCATACGCAAACAGGACCTCCAATTAGGGCACAAGGTCTACAGAAAACACACCCACACAGACTGGTACCTACATAAAAATTCCAACTACCATCCATGACAAAAAAGAGGCATAATCAAAATGTTGGTAGACCATGCAAACCGAAACTGTGAAGCTGAACTCAGCCACCTGAATTGGGCCCTACAGGCATATGGCTATTCCAAAAATGAAATCAAAAGAGCAATCAAACTGAAAAACCAACACTAAACTGAAGAAGAAAAACAGCCCCCCCACACACAAGGTATTTCTGCCACACATCAAAGGAGTCACAGTTCACATGGGCAAAGTGTTGAAAAAGCACAACCTACAAATAGTATCTGGACCCACAACAAAAATACAGCAGATATTATGGTCAGGAGCAAAGGATAAAAGGAACCCCCTTGCCACTTGCAGGACTGTACCAGATACCTTGTAGTTGTGGCCAGGTATATCTTGGGACCATAAAGCGCAGCATCCAGACCAGAATCAAAGAACATGGAAGACAGTGCAGACTAAAACAACCTGAAAAATCAGCAGTAGCTGAACACGCCCTGAAACAAACTGGACATGAAATCCTCTTCCAGGACACAGAGATACTGGACAACACTAGCAATCACTATGTCAGACCACACAGGGAAGCCACTGAAATCCACAAACACCAGCACAGCTTCAACAGAAAGGAAGAAAGTCTGAACAATAAACAAAGCCTGGCTCCCAGTACTGAAAAGTACCGCATGCAAAAGATCAATGATCCCCACCCAGCCACAAGCACTAGTGATTGCTTAACACAATAAAAAAGTTGAGGAGTCGTGTAGCCATTACAAAAACCAAATACAAAAGTGGAACAAGTGATACCTTTAGGCTACTATAAAAATAATAAAAATGTTGCTAATATTTCGGGGGTAAAACCCCCTTCCTCAGAGCAGTACCAATAGGTTATAACATGGCAAAAGATGTATTTGCCAGGAGGTATTTCTTAGATGTAAGGTCCTTGGCAAGATGGGGGGGGGGGGAGCGGAGCCAGGCAGTTTTCTTAGTTGAGGCTCGGAGCTTGGATGTTTTAGTCTGCATCATCCAAATTGAAGGGAGGGAGGTGTTCGTATTGTCCCAGTCCTCCCAAAGACATGTCACAGCTCTCATGTACACACATTCACACCTCTCCTCAATGTGGCTCATCGAGGCCAATAGCCCCTGCCTTGCCAGCAAAGGGGGGAGTGCAATTGGTGCAGAAGGCCCATGCATTTCCTTTGAGGATTGGGATAACATTTGGAAAAGTCCACTGAGTGTAGCCGATTGGATCAAATAAAAAGGAAAGAGATTACCCAGTGCTGCAGTCTTTTCATGTCTCTGTTGATGGTCCATTTGCCTCTTCCTTGGTACGTGTGTGCAGGGGGTGGCTCATTCCTGGTATCTCAGTATTTCCAATTGAAGCAAAACAAGTTGAGGAGCTGTGTAGCCATTATTCCTTCTCCCTGGTGCTGGCCAATCAGACAGGGAGGCAGGATGACGAATGTCTTTGCCAGCTCCTGATTGGCCAGCGCAAGTTAATTTGTACCAATACTGACTAAGAGGTTTTTTATTTACCAGGGTGTTCCAGGATACCCAGTGTGGTACACTGCACAGAGATATGGAGTAGGACTCGGGAGTAGAGATGGGCACGAATAAAAAAATGGCATTTTGTTTGTCGTTTGTCGTTTGGAGGGTCCATTTTGGTTCGTTTCCATTTTTCGCGAATTTTTGCAAAAAATTCATTTTCATTTTCGTTCGTTTGTTACCATTTTGTTACCATTAATTTCGATTTTTTGTGATTTTTTAGCATTTTAAGCAATTCACTCATATTGCAGTAATGGAAATGAAATGCACGACAAAATTTCCGGTGTTTCTGTTCGTTTCATTTCATTTTAGAGACAAAATTCGTTTGTCGTTTCATTGCGTAACAAAACAAAAAAATGAAAATGGAAATGAAAAATTGTTCATTTTGTGCCCATCTCTACTCGGGAGACGAGTTCAACTCTCAGCTTGGCCATGGAAATTTAAGGGTTTTATTTAAAAAAAAACAATATTTAAAAGCTAAAAACAGTAACTATATAAATGTTTTTAAAAACAACTAAACAAGTACAGAGGTACCTTGTATAAAGGAATTAATTTGTTCCAAATGAAATAATGTTAAGCAAATTTTCCTTATACAAATTTTTATAGGAATGCATTGAAAATGGAGTAATCCCATTTTTATGTTGTACGGATTCTCCCCATAGGCAATTATGTTAAGCAAATTTCCCCTATCTCTGGAATTTTTTATGTTGTACAAATTTTATGTTATACAAGCTGTTTGTTATACAAGGGTCCACTGTATTATATGACAAAAGCAAATAAAATAAATATTAAAACACTTATAAAACATCAAAGCACAACAATCCAATTTAAACCCCTCTCAGACCACCAGTCCTTAAGGAAAAGCCTGTCAGAAGAGAAAGGTATTTTCCTGCTTGAGGAAGGACAGCAAAGATGGGGCTAGCCTGGCCTCCAGAGTCTGGGAGTAGCACCAAATACGCCTGGGAGGGCAGTGGGACCAAGAGAAAGGGCTCTCCTGAGAGAGAGAGATGGTGGTCTTTCAGATAGCTTGGGTCCAAGCCATTTAGGGCTTTCTAAGTTAAAAACAGCACTTGAATTTGTGCCCAGAAATGGAGCAGCAACCAGTGGAGTTGCTGCAACAGAGGAGTTATATGTTCCCCTGTAACCAGCCCCAGTTAACAATCTGGCTGGGGCATTTTGGATCTTTCGACATTTCCAAAGGCTTTCCCAAAGCAGCCCATGTAATGTGCATTACAGTAGTCCAGCCGAGATGTGCCTGGGGCATGTGTCACCATGGCCAGATCAGCCCTCTCCATCGACGGGTGCAGCTGGCACGCTAGTTTAAACCGTGCAAAGGCACTGCTGGCCCCTGCTGAAACCTTGGGCAGCCAGAATGACTTTTCTTGACAAGACTATCTATTAGGGTTGCTATACAGGAGCCTCGTGATGCAGTGGTTAAATGCCTGTACTGCAGGTAAAACTGTGCTCACGACCTGGGGTTCAATCCCAGGTAGCAGGCTCAAGGTTCACTCAGCCTTCCATCCTTCCAAGGTTGGTAAAATGAGTACCCAGCTTGCTGGGGGGGGGGG
>JAHTLZ010000010.1:53570387-53587887 GCA_023846285.1 Phrynocephalus versicolor
TGTAACAGGATGTCTTTCCCTGGCCTTCTTCTTCTTCTTCTTCTTCTTCTTCTTCTTCTTCTTCTTCTTCTTCTTCTTCTTCTTCTTCTTCTTCTTCTTCTTCTTCTTCTTCTTCTTCTCTCTCTCTCTCTCTTTGTGTGTGTATGTTTGACATGCTATACCAAATTTAGTGGAGTGGGTATATTTCCCTCTGTAATCAAGGCAAATCCATTACTTATCGAAAGGGGGTAAAGGATGAAATCCAAGGCAAAAAGTATGGGGTGGCAGAAAGATCAAGTCCAGGAAAACGGAGGGGACAACGACAATGTATGTACAGCTAGGCTGGTTGTAAAGTCATACTTGGCTCTGACATTAGCTCACAACCACCACAAAAATTCCCAACATGTGTGGTGTGGTTTTTCTCTGTATTCTAGCAAGTGGAAGGGGAAAGAAATGACTGTACAGCAAGGGAGTTCTTGTGTGAACTGGTTGTGAAAGGTAAAGAGACTCTGTGACATAGATTTGAGATGGCTGGCTGGCCTCAGAGAATGAACTGGCTTTAAGTTGGAACACAAGACAAAAGCAAAATGAGGGATACCTTTATCAGACCACTAAAATATCACAAGCAGCTGGGGATTTTCAGTCCCATTCCCTCTGTTAGAGGGCTGGACCTGGTGCAGAAAAAACATACAACTTCCAAAAAAATCCTTGCCAGATTTATTGGCCAGATTACCTTGTCTAAAAGACAAAGTATTTTAGACTTCGCACCTGATAAATACTACTTTTCATTAACTTTTTAATAGTCGCAAATCAGCTAGAACACAATACAGTAGAACGGCAACGTTCATGTAGGATAAAACAACCCAAGACCTAACTGGCTTGTGTCTAGATGAGACGGAGGCAGCTAACCACAAACGATCCCCAGGAACAAAATTCTGGTTCTTGTTCTGGGCAGAAAAATCAATAATTGCAGAGGGAAGAACAGCAACTTCCAATTAAAATAGGCCAACAAAATCCATCCATTCCATCCAACGAGAGGGGCTGTTGCATCAAGCTACAAGCCAACCTTAGCAACAACATCGTAATATGCATTCTTGGCTGAAAACCATGACACTGCATGAAACAGAACTGAACATGACCAGAGGGAAGGGGTGCAGCAACCCTGAATGCATCCCAGAGAGCAAAGGAATGGATTCCACCGTGGGTGATTAAAAATATTCTCAGTTAGGAAGCAGAGGATTTGCTAACCCTTGTACGTTCCTTGCTGGAAACCCTCCTATGCTGGTGAAACTCAATATGTGCTGCCACTATTGATGGATACAGGGTAGAGTGGCTGAAACGGACCCGAGGTTGGGGGTGGCACAGACAACACTCGCTAAACCTGAGTCTTCCACAGACCACAACTGTGCCGCCGCTGGCTCAGACTGTCAGACCTGGTCCCAGAAATGTCCCCACCATTGACATGGATGGTGGGGGAGTTTTTTGAAGCCACACAACCACAGAGGCGATCTCAACCACACCGTGATAACATAGCACAGGATGTGATGTCAATTAGAACTTGGTAATAGCTTTCTCTTACTGGTACTGGGGGGTGGGATGGGAGAAGGTGCAGGGTTCCCTCTCTCTGGCCTCAGGTTTTCCTTTTTTAAAAAAATATATTTTATTACAAATTTATATTAAAAAAAAAGATAAACAGCAAAATAACATAAGGAAGAGAAAAATAGCACACAACAATATAACAGACGTATAACAGATATAAGACAGAATACACAGTGCTACCCCCCCCCGGGACTTAAACAAAATTACAACTTTCATATTATTGACCGACCCATTTCTCTCCAGAAATACATTGAGTCTTCTCCAGGTGTATACCCTTTACCTTTTTGAAATACATATACCAGCAATTTATCCCATATTCCGTTAAAGTCATTAGACTTGGTCAGCCCTTTCCTAATTTTAATTTCACAAGTCAATTTATTATTAATAGCTAGATTCCATAACTCTTTATACTATTCTTCCATTACTAATTGATTATTAGATTTCCAATATTTGGCAAAAATCAGTCTTGCGGCCGTAACCATTATAATTACCAATTCCCCCTCCTCTTTCTTCAGTTGTGTATCTGCAACTATATTTAACAATACCAGCTGGGGGGACATTGGAATCTTTTCCCCTAATATTTCTTGCATTTCATTAAAAACCAAATTCCATTCAAATTTCCTTTTCTCACATGTCCACCACATATTTAAATATGTCCCTTTATCTTTTTTACATTTCCAACATATTGGAGATATTTCTTTATTTATTATATTTAGCTTCACAGGGGTTATATACCATCTCCAATATACTTTATAACAGTTTTCTTTAACTCTCACTGACATATTCTTCACTATTCTTTTATTCCACATTTCCCCCCATTCTTCGTTTTTTATCTCTTTATTAATATCTTCTTGCCAAAACTCTGTTAACTTATTACTTTTTTATTATCCTCCTGTATTAATATTTTATATATTTCACTTACAATTCCTTTCCTCTGTTCTTTATACTCAGTCTCATTTCTTCTATCTATAATTTCTTCAAATCTGGTCAGTTTTCTATATTCCCCTACTTTAGTTATCAATTCTTTAGTCCATTTTTCCAATTGTATAATGTTCAGCCAGGAAATATTTCCTCCCAATTTTTGTTTTATGCTTTGTCTACTCTGCATTTGCTTTAACCAATCCCGCAAGTATATAACATTTTTATCATTCAGTAGCATGTTTAACTTTGCTTTTAAATTCTTAATCTCTGTTATTCGTGTCAAAGGTGAAACTAATGGGCTTAAAATCTCCCTAAAGTTCCTCCAACATTCCATAGTATTTTTCAAAAATGGATTATTTATCATTTTCACCTGAACTTTGTCTTCCTTAAAAAAATCTCTTTTTGAGTAATTTCTAAGTCTCTCCAAATTAAATTATCATTTCCTATTATTAAGTCTGGAATATGTCTTAATTGATTGGCTATGTAATATAGCTTAATATTAGATAACCCTAAACCACCTTCTTTTTGTGGTATATACAATAAACTCTTATTGATCCTGGCTTTTTTATTGCAATTGCAAAACATATTAATCTTACCCTGGATCCCTTTAAGTTCACTTTCATCCCATTTTATAGGTAACATCCAAAATAAAAAGTTTAATTTGGGGATAATTTTCATTTTACATACTGAAATCCTTCCAAACCAAGAAATCCTTAATTTTTTATATTCTTTTATTTGTTCAGTGATCTCCTTCTTAACTTTCTCAATGCTTATCTTAATCATATCTTGTAAGCTCCATGTTAATTTTATCCCCAAATAATTAATGCTGTTTATTACTTTACCTTTAAATACTTCCCTAAATAATTTTTTCTCTTCTTCACTATAATTTAACAACATACATTCTGATTTGTTCCAATTAACCTTTAATCCTGTTGCTTCTTCAAATGCCTTTAAATGCTTCTGTAATTGGTAAATATTAATCAATGGGTTTTTAATTACTAATAATGTATCATCAGCAAATAAATTAATTTTATTTGACTTCCCCTCTTCAACTTCTTCTAGTTCTTTATCCCTCCTTATTGCATTAGCCAACATTTCCATTATAAGTATAAACAAAACTGGAGATAATGGGCAACCTTGTCTAGTTCCTCGGGCCAGGGCAATACTTTCTGATTCCATCATTCACTAAGACTCTAGCCTTATTATAAGAATACAACTGATTTATTATATTATTAAATTGAGCACTAAAACCTAATTGATTAATTAGAATCTTTAAGGTACTCCATTCAACTGTATCAAAGGCTTAAAAAATGTCTAATGAGATTATTCCTACCTTCCAATTTTTACTATTTGCTAAATACATGTTATTCATAACTCTTCTAACTAAATCTGCCATATGTCTACCTATAGCAAAGCCATTCTGATCTTTATTTATATATTTCACTACAAAACTATTTAATCTGTTAGCCATAATTGCTGTAAATATTTTTGCATCCTGATTAATCAATGAAATTGGTCTATATGAATCCATAAATGTTGGATCTTTATTTGGCTTTAAAATCAGTACTATTATTGATTCTTTCCAAGATTGAGGAATTCCCCCTCCTTTAATAATCTTATTAAATAATTCTTTCATTTTAGGTATTAATAATTTCTTAAATACTTTATAAAATTCTTGTCCAATTCCATCTATTCCCGGTGTTTTACCTATCTTCAATTTATTTATAATTCTCTCAATCTCTTCATCTGTTATTAACTGATCCATCATTGCACTATCTTCATTTTGAATTTTTCCAAGGTATCTTCAGTGACATGAAAGCTGAAGAGAGAGTGCTTAGCACACAGCAGCTCCATTTTATTTTATTTTTTTGCCCAAGCAGCATGGGCTCACAATAGGCAAGGGAAGAGTAGAAAGACTTCTCTGCCTAGAAGCGGAACAGAATAATTCTGCTTTAGGTCATCATCAGATGCCACTGCCACTTTGTTCTATTTATTTATTTATTTATTTATTTTAGAGAATTTTTACCCCGCCACTCTCCTTGGAAAAGGATCCAAATCAGCTTACAGTAAAGAGAGATAATATACAGTCCAACACAATTAAGACATATAATATACAGTCCAGTACAATTAAGACATGTTCAAGTATTGAGAACAAGGAACTGAGGGACATCTTAGAACATTAATACACAACATTACATTAAAGCTACAAGGTGATGAGTGGTTATAAACACAAAGTCTATGTGAACTTATAGATTCATATAAAAGACACATAATGGTACAGTAGTCCATCATGCGGGTAAGCTTGCTTGAAGAGAAAGGCAATCTAGAGATGGGCAATGTCCAGAGCATGGGGGCCAATGCCCATTCCTGGGGCCTGGGAGAGCTCCACTCCTCCTTTCAACCCTCTTTGCATCCTGATATCTGAACAAAATATTTAGGGAAGCTCCAATTGCCCATCAGTGTCTTTTTGCATAGCTTACTTGTCAAAATCATGCTACTTGGGGGTTTCCTATGTGCTGCCTGAAACAGATTGTCCTCTCCTGGGAGAGAGATAGAACTCCCTTTTTATTATGTGATCTTACAGCCCAGACTAGAAACTTCACCACTGTCTCCATGATTATCTGATTTGTACCTGCCCATAAAGTCTTTAGATATTCATTAGGACACATACTGGGATGTTTATTAGAGATGGGCACAAAATGAACTTTTAGTGTGTTTTGTTATTCATTATTCATTTCATTACATAATGAAATGAATAACGACCCCCAGAATTGATTTAGAACGAAATGAAAAGAAACGGAAAAAATTGGTTTGGTTCATTTCGTTTCATTAATGGTGACACCGGAGATGTTTCCTACCTGGTGCTGGTCCTGCAGGTCCAGTCTTCCTGGCTTCAGGGAGGGGTGACCAGGAAAAAAAAAGCCAACCAGCCCGTGCTACAGCTGTAGCGCGGGCCATGTGGTTGGCAGTAAAAAAATTAAAAAATTAAAAAATTAAAAAAATTATAAACATAAAAAGGAGTGCTGACCCAGCCCCAGGGGTGGCGCCCTAAAATAAAGAAAAAATATAAAAAATAAAACCAGCGCCAACCCAGCCCCAGGGGCCGCACAGTCGGCACTTGAAAAAAAATTCAAAAACCCACCCAATCCGGTGTGCGAGCACCGGACCTGGCACGTGGGCCATAGAACCAGCCCACAGCCGGCAAAAGAAAATAGTTTTATCACTGAGTACATTCAAACAGCTCAATATGGACTTATGCCAGGAAGGTTGATGCAGGATGCTATTCTCAGAGTTCTGAATGTCATAAATAAGACAAACAGAAATTAGCAATGCTCTCAATAGACACACTTAAGACATTTGATCGAGTAGAATGGTGGTATATGTTTGCTCTATTTGAAAAATTTAATATGGGTGAAAAAAATTATTCCCCTCTTAAACATTTATACACGGGGCAGAGGCTAAAGTCCTCATCAATGGGATTGAATCTGATAAATTTACTCTTGGTAGGGGAACGAGACAAGGTGACCTCTTCTCCCCAATTATATTTGCAATAGCAATTGATCCACTTGTTTTACAAATAAGAGAAAATGAAAATACTGTATTAAAGGGTTAGTGTTTAAAAATAAAAAAAATCATTTGTGCAGATGACATGCTTCTGTTTTGGGGGGACCCAATAAAAAGCACAGAATCACTAAAACAAATATTACAAGAACATTGCTATTGTACAGGTCTAAAAATTAACTATCAGAAATCTAAATTGTTGCGCATAAATATCTCTATAGTAGAACAAAAGGAAATTAAATTAAAGTTAAATCTGGACTTATGCTATTCAAGTTTCAAATATTTAGGAATCTGGATAACAAAAAGTATAAAGCAATTAATATATAGAAGGAATTCTTCCTGATATTGGTGATGGGGGGTGATGGTCAGAGGAGTAACCTCAGTACCTGCTGCAGTGCTAGAGTTGATAGTGTCAGATCTAATATCTCATCATGACTTGCAGAGTATTGGTCCATTTCCATTTGGATCTTGCTCTTATTGCTCAGTCTCCCTGTTCCTGTATCTTGTTTACTTATATCTGCTCATCGGGGGCCCTTGCCATAAGCACAGAGACCTGACTGGCATTAGATCATAAACATCTTCCTGTATATCTGGTCTTAGCAGTGTCACCCAAAAAGTTGCTCCCTCCGGAATTACCTCAGCAAATAAATTACTTTTTATTCCACCGTGCCTGAGCCTTGATTACTTTTAAGAGTCACCGTTTAGGCTTTCACACTCTACCTTGAGGTGAGGGTAAAAAAGAACAATTGTGGTCTCAGCTTTGACTGCAGCTGTTTCTCTCTGACACTGTTTTGAGTTTGCCAGTTCCTTATCTTATAATTATGGTGCGAAAGGAACAGTTTGCTGTTAGAGGGGATAATGTTTTGTAACACTCGCCAGCAAGCTGAGCTGCATAGAAGCATGCTGTATAGCGATTTTAGATGTCATCATGAATTTCCAAGTGCTCATTAGACTCCTTCCACCAATATGTGTGGGTGGATTTGAGGTCCTCCCTAGATGATAAGTCAAGGTTTAGAAACTTTTAGATGAAATACTAGAGTTCCGAAGGAGTGTGGCGTATTGTCTCTCTTTAGGCTGGAACCGGAAGAACCAGCTTTTATTTCCATCGAAAGTGGGTGGGGGCACATTTGGCATTTTTGGACCATTTCCCCAATTTACTGTTCTGTTTTTCCCTTCCTGCGTTCGATAGGTACAGTAGGACCCCCGTATCCACTGATTCAGTTATCCACGGTTGGCAGAGGAAGAAATTAAATAATTCAGCAGCCACAAAGCAACGTGTAAAGCAAGCTACTATCTCAAAACAGCAGTCATAAATTAAGCTACTGTCAGGAAACATAAGTTTGGGGTGGGCGGGCAGGCATTCTCTCTTATCCATTGTTTCCATTATCCATGGGAAGGCCTGGAACCAATCCCCAGTGGATACTGGGGTCCTTTTGTATAGGGTAGTGTACTGTCAGCATATCAGCACTACCTGCCCCTACTCACAGCATAGCTGGATAGCCCTATAATTGGCATTTTTCAGAAAGGGCACAGATCTACTGGCACTAGATGTTTCTCTCCAATGCTGGCCTTGGAACTCAGCTAAGATGTTTCAGAAGTAGAGATGGGCACGACTCAGAAAAATTGTTCGTTTTCGTTTTCGTTTTCGGCTAGGGGTCCGTTTCGGCTCATTTCCGTTTTCATGAGCTAATTTCAAAATTTTTCATTTTCGTTTCGTTACGTAACGAAAACGAAAAAACAAAAACGAAAACGAAAATTTTTTCGTTTCTTCCCATTTAGCTCCATTATGTGCTTTTCCAGTAACAAAAAACGAAAATTGGCTCAAAATTAGTCGTTTCGTTTCCGTTTCCGTTCCAGTTCTGAGCCGTTTTTCGTTTTTCGTTTCGTTACGTAATGGAAACGAAAAACGAAAACGAAAACGAAAATACCGCTAAGTCGTGCCCATCTCTATTCAGAAGTGCAGCTTACTCCAATGCCTAAGTTACTTAACACTGAAACAACAGCAAAGCTTGAAGAAGTGTCTTGTTTGGACTACAGCTCCCAGAATCCCCTTCTCCAGGCAGCATATGGAAGGATTTGGGGAACTATAATCCAAAAACATTGCTTCTCCAAGCTCTTGAGCAAGAGGTGGTATAGTGTGCCTGAATATATAATTTAATTCTAGAACGGAAAAAGAGCCAGAATCATCCTTTTAAGGAACTGACTGGCCCCAATGTTATTTGGTACTGTGTAACTTTTTCAATTGCTGCAGCACTAAAAAGAAAACCAGACCAAGCTATCTGTGCTCAGTTATGTACATTTTCATGTGGTTTTTTAAAAAGAGTGCAAACAACATTTATCCTTTGTATAATAGGAGCCAATAAATCTATTGGTGATTCCGGATCAAGCTAGATTATACCTGTAGGTTGAGCGTGTTTTTAGAGGAGGATCTTCCCCATGCAATGAAAGACATCTGTTTATGATAACACATGACTTTCCTCACCAGTTTAAATTGCTTTGTTTTGTGATGAACTTTTGGAAGCTAAATGTTCACTCACCATGCCCTGTCTCTGAAGAAATCTCAGCATGGAAGGGAATGTGGGTTTATTACAGGGAATGTGCACATCTGTTAATGTCAGGTTGATGCTCAAAGGGGGAAATCAGCCATTTATACATCAGAAAGAATTTCTTCTTAAGACAGATCAGGCTCTAATGGAAAGCCATCACACATTCTGGATACCAAACTAAAACGGAACAATCCTACTCACGCTTTCTTTTAAAAAGGAGCCCTTGCCTGTGATCCAAAAAGGTGTGGATAGGCATGGGAAAGCATTGGTTTGGTTTGCAATTGCCTGTACACCATATAGTCACTGGTAATTAGGTTGAACTTTACTGTCCCAAGAGGGGGACGAAATGTGCAATACATAGTGATGTAGTTGCCCTCCTTGACTTAGAGAACTGTGTTCAAATTTTGCTCACTCATAGAAACTCCCTTGGCAGATGGTAATGGCAAACCATTCCTTGAATTTATCTCACAACTCAAAACTCTTCTTAGATTCACCATTATTACAACATATTACTGTGTGTTTCCCTAGCCATGTGTGTGTGTGTTGTGTCGTTACAGTCATGACCGACTCTTCGTGACTCCATGTCCATGGAGTTTTCTTGGCAGGCTTATCCTATGATTTGGGAACTTAGATTAGCTATTTTTATAAACAATATAAGCCTACCACACCATTTAAGTGAGTGCAAGGTAAGAGGAGAGGTAATACAGAATTTACCATAGCCCCTCACCTTCGGGCGAATGCTGGTTTCTCTGTGACAACACAAAAATACACCTTATATTTCAGCAACAGCGAGCAGGAAACAAGAAGCAGCAGCAATGATTTCTCTTTGATTGCTACTTCCCTTCTCAGCCACAGTTTTAGCTGAAATTAGTATCTGAGGCACGCTTGTGTCTATCAACACATCTGTCAACACACTAAGACAAGTACTGCTCTTTTTTCATTTGACATTCTGGTCAAATTCAGAGACACGAAAGCATGTCTAAACATTTAAAGCGGCTGGGGAACATCATGATCTCCAGGTAGGCTTGATTCTATCTTTGATCATGTGTACAAATGTGATAGATTATTATTATTATTATTATTATTCAAAAGGCCAGGTGGTTCATCTGGAACAGTGATGAAAAATAATTAAACCAAGAGAGGGGTGTAGCCATACTGACTACAGGCAACTTGGATGGATGTAAGTGAGCAGTCTATGTATATCCTAATGGTGTGTTTGTCATCCTAGACTGGGGAAGAAGCACCTGGAACCTGTTGACAAACAGAGTGCTTAAAAAAAGAGTGCATTCTTGTTTAGTGCGCTCAGCCTAAGTCAAGAGTAGCAGAGGTGTAGGAAAAGCGAAGCTGATGAGAGCATGTTTGATGATACCTCAGAGCACAAATAAAGACATCGGGGACAAATGCATAGTTGCCCAGTGGAAGGATGAGGTATATGGGAAATCCCACATACGAAGAGGAAGGAGAAAGCTGCATGAAGAATTATACATTGGCACACAGGTACATAAAAGCTGCTTTAGTCATATGTACGATAGTGACACAATCTATGGGGAGTCAGATAAAAGAATCAGAAGATGTTATGGATCACAGTTGTTATTTGGGCGGACTTTGAATGAAAAGGAAAACGCTGGTGTGTGCCCAGCAGTGTGACACTCAGAACACCCACTGAAGCTTCCACAAACAGGTCCTTTTCACAATTCCACAATTCACTCTTTCCCTGTTGTTTTTCCCCTTGCATTATGAGTGAGCAGTGTTTCCAAGACAGCTCAGGCAGTGGAAACTACACTCTTCACAGCAAGACTGGGCAAATTTTGGACCCAAGAGATGATCACATCTTCTCAGTGGCAATCCTTCTTTAAATACCTGGACATGGATGGACATGGACTGCCCTTAGTTCACACATATTCTACGTGGTTCATTCCAAATTAATGGGCATGAATTCAAAAACCATTCTCACTGATTCGTATTTGTATAAATGTATAGCCCCTAACAAAAACAATACAATCATTTTTTAGTGACATTTGGGCCCTCGAGGCAGTTACTGAAATGGCAAGGAAGCTTTCCCTGACCCTCCTCTACAACTCCTCCAAGTTGCGAATTTTGGATTTCCCCAAGCCAGTTGCTAAAGAGCACTTTCCTACAGGAGCACTTTGTGGATGTATAACTCAGATGTCAGAAACCCCCATCTTCAGCAAAAAAAGGAGGGCTTGGAAGTATCCCTAAAATGTTGGTGCTTCAGAAGTGCTTTATAGGGTTTTAAATGCAAAAATGAATCAACAGATCAATGTATTTCATAAGGGGAAAATCATAAATCATGATTCATGATTCATTCACCTTGACAAACTGAAGCAAATAACCCTTTTTTCTGGTTCATGATCATCTCTATTCCAATGCATTCACTTCTCAGACACCTCCAGTAATACACACACACACAACTCCCCTGACTTTCTAGTGGGAAGGCTTCCAGAACCAGGCACAGAGATAGGCTGGTTCCCTTATTCCTGACTCCTGACTCCCATTTGCAGTCCCATGACAAAACTGCTGCTATTTCGGCAACACTCAGAACTATTGTCTGGCTTCATACCAAAGACGTGGGATGAAATGTACCAACTCAATCACTTGTAAGTATACAGAGAAAGCACTGCTCTTATCACAGCACGGTTCTCCTGGCAAGGAAATGCCTCCCCACCACCACCATACACCCTTTATGCTTAGCCCTGGCTTTGAAAGGGTGCATAAGACACCCAACAGAGTCCACAGAGTTGATGCCACCATCTTCCCCTGAATTCTCTTTCCAGAGTCATAGTACAGTATCTTTAGAATGTATGCTGGATGGCACAAAGTTGGCTGGCGCTACTTGAGTGCCAATGGCGTCATTGAGTGCTGTTGCTGCAGCATTGGGGGAGCTAAAGCTTGATCAACAGTGAAGTGTGACTGTGCTTTTAGCTGTGGCCAGAAACTCCAGCGTACTGGATCATTGATTGAACTGACACAGTAGTTCCCAGGATAAGGCCATTTTGCTAGAATCTTGTGCTGCTGATTTAAAATGATCCACGGTTTAGTCTATTGTAAGCTTCCATGCAGGTCCTTCGGCCAAAAAACGGGGTCCCTATCTTCTGAGTACATAAACCATTAGGTTTAGAGGCGAATTATACTCGTGCTACAGCATCTGTTGTGGCTACTTTTGACAAACAGGTAAGCGGAAGGCTGAAATTAGTGAAGCTGCATAAAAAAAAACACAAGAAAATCTCTGTGGTTTTAGAGAAACTTAAGATGTTAACCACAAAGACTGCTCATAAGTAAGAGATATTTCGCCGTCCATGCTGTTGCGCTTGGCAACTTTCCGTTACTGGAAATTTCATGTTCATGTGATGAGCATTCTAAGAGCTGAAATACAGTATATCATTGCTGCACTCACCACTGGAAGTCATGGAAATTTCAGATGTCTGTGTGGGTTTAGGTCTGTTAATTATCAATAATTCCGTTCTTACTTGCCTCACATTCACAATGGATTGAATAACCTTTGGGGGAGGGTATGTCCCTAACATGGCTTTTAGACCTTTCAGATGCTTCATTACTTGGTCATTAATAAGTTGGAAGGAAGATTTGGGTGCTTTCCAAAGGATACTCCAGAGCTCCCTTTGGTAACAAGCCCCAGAGCTCATTTAATCTCTCATTTTGATTTCCCTCTCATGGTATTGTACTCTTAGCCAGATTATCAGCAAGTACAGTAAAAGGGTGCAGAAAGGAAATATGAAAGAAAGGCAAGTGAAATGCAGTTGATGGGAAGCACTCGTAAACCATGGGTGTCCGTGAACCAAGTTCTACATGTGCCTCATCCGATAAAGCAAAGAGGTGGATTCATTGTCCTTCCAGAAGATGTCAGGCTCTTGCTCTTCTCACT
Source organism: Phrynocephalus versicolor (assembly GCA_023846285.1). Classification (NCBI taxonomy): domain Eukaryota; kingdom Metazoa; phylum Chordata; class Lepidosauria; order Squamata; family Agamidae; genus Phrynocephalus; species Phrynocephalus versicolor. The sequence goes on from JAHTLZ010000010.1 coordinate 53,582,895, forward strand.
GGACAGACAGCATTGGCTATGAAAGCCGGGGATGATGAGAGCTGCAGTCCAGCCATGTTTGGAAGCTGTACAACCCTCATCCCCTAGAACAGTGATGGCGAAACTTTTAGAGACCGAGTGCCCAAACTGCAATTCAAAACCCACTAATTTTTTGCAAAGTGCCAATACAGTAATTTAACCTGTATACAAGTGGCTATGAAGGGGCAATGTCGGGTGCCCACAGAAAGGGCTCCAAGTGCCACTTTTGGCACCCGTGCCATAGGTTCACCATCACTGCCCTAGAAGAAAGGATACATGTTGCTCCCATGCTCATTAGACCAGTGGTGTCCAAACTTCGGCCCTCCAGATGTTTTGGACCACAACTTCCACAGTCCTTTGTCGTTGGCAATACAGGCTTGGAATTCTGGGAGTTGTGATCCAAAACCATCTGGAGGGCTGAAGTTTGGACACCCCTGCATTAGACCATCTACCCAAAGCCTCAGGCATAACAGTAATCTCATGGGAGGCAGACCCTTGAGCCACACTTGTAAAAGTGTGTGTGTGTGTGTGTGTGACACATTTGCCATGTGGAGACACAAGGGTGAAACTAAAGGCCAATAAAGTGGGGCTAGGAAAGGCCCTGCATCCTAGAGTTTGCTGGAAGTGATTTCTAGGCTGAAGGTTACAATACACAGATGTAAGTACCATAAATAGCCAAAATAATTAAAAATAAAATAAAATAAATAAAAATAAAATCAGGAGATTACAAGAACAAAAAACAAGACATCAAGCCAACAAATATGTGGTGTTTTCCAAGTCAAAGGGATACGAGTGAATCTGAATCTGGCTAATCTGCCACTTGCCAGATCCAACCAGATCCAACCAGATCCAACCAGATCCAAGTTCCCAAGTGAGCAACATCCCATTTTTGAGACTTTTGGGGAAAAGCTTGAAAAAGAACTCTAGAACTTGAGCCCGAGGAATTAAAACATGAGACATAGGGCTCAATCGTGTGGCCCAAAAGAATCATTTTATTTTCATTCCCCAACCCTTTTTAATCGATGCATTTTAAAATACACCCCATGGTATATATATTGGTGGGAATGCTCACATATTGTTGTGAAAACAATCGTGAAACAATTGTGAAAACAATCCAGCTATTTCAACCATTTTAGCAGTCTACACTGGCAAGTATTTTAAATTGATTTGTTTATTGTGATGATTCTGGGGCAATGCCAGCCTCTCTCGCACACTCTTTTTATTTTATTTTATTTTAAATTATTTATTTATTTATTTATTTATTTATTATTGTACTTATACCCCGCCCATCTTCCCGTAGGAACTCTGGGCGGCTTACAAAGTAGCGACTACGCGCAGCAATAAACAACAATCTAACAATAAGCTAACTATTAAACAAAATTAAAACAAATAAAGAGTTTAAAACAGTTTAGTGCCCTAGCATCGCCAACTGAGACGGAGGTGAGGTAATTAAAAGAGGAATGTAGATGGCGGGAGAGGGGGGGAAAGTACACATTTGATTATCAAAATAGAAAACATTCAATCCTGCAGCTAGTTATTCTGCACCAGTTGCTCCCTCACCACTGCACAGAGGTTGATCAACTGCAAGAACTCATCGGAACCATCTGCTAAGCATTTATCTACCTCAGCAAGTTTTTCTGCAATAACAGATTTCTGCTTGTCACTGAGATCTTCTCTATAAACAATGATGTCATGAAGTTGGCTTATAAGCTGTGTAGCAGCATAACCTTCATAGATCAGGGTCTTTGTGGCAGCTTCCAGTTTTTCAAATGAACCACTCTGACAGGCTGCTAATAGTCCATCCAATGTTTCTCTAGGGACAACCCCTGCAATTTCGGTGATAATTTTCTCCGTGACTTCTTTCCCACCTATTAGGCGGGTAGCGCTCTCAAGAAATGTGATTGCTTTTCTCAAGTCTCCTTCTGATACATGAACAAGGTGAGAGAGACTGCCTCATTGCTGACTGTCACGTTCTCCTTTTCAGCAATGTCTAGAAGTCTCTGTCAATGGATTTTGTCTGAAAGAGGCTTGAAATGAAATTTAGAGCACCAAGATGTTATAGGTTCAATTATTCTGGTGATGTAATTACAAATAAGACAAAAACGGGTGGTTTTGGCCTCTCTTTCCATGGTGCACCTCAGAGCTGCTTGGGCTGGTGAAGTCATGGAATCAGCTTCATCCAAGATTATAATCTTAAAAGGTGGGCACGGCTTGCCATCTGAACGCCTTCCCGACACCATTAGCTGAGCAAATCTCTTGACTTTCTCTCGAATTACTTGTATTCCTCGTTCATCGGATGCACTCAGCTCAAGGACCCGCTGCCGGAACAGCTCGAGCCCATAGAGTTCTCTAGCTGCTGCCAAAATAGTTGATGTTTTTCCAGTTCCAGGCGGGCCATAAAACAAGAGATTGGGAAGATCAGCTGCTTGTAAGCACTTCTTCAGCATGGCAACAACTTCCTCTTGAAATGCAACGTCATCCATACATTTTGGGTGATATTTTTCCACCCAGGGCACAGGCCTGACCCTCTTCCCTTCTCCGCTGCCTCCTGCAGTGGCAGGTGTTCCCCGCTCCTTGGTAGAAGAGAGGGGTTTCATGCTGATGGAAGACGGGCCCTTCAGATATGCCTGCATTGTGGATGTTTCTCAGGGGTCTGTATAGTGTGGCTGGCATCTGTCTCCCAGCAAGGCTCCCCTTCGGTTCTCAGCCGCGGAGGCCCCGCAGCCGCTGTCTCGATTTCTTCCACCAAAACGACTCACTTTCTCCCCCCCCGCCCCCCCGTGGGTATATTGAAAATGCCAATGTCTCTTTCTCTCCCCGCCCCACCAAACACAGGTAGGAAATTGCACTTTCTCTGCTCAACCTCTCTTTTCCCCATCCTCAAGTGATGGGGGGCTTTTTTCCTTCTGAGCAATGTATACCTGTTGTTTTTGTGACTAATTCTGGTCTAAAAGAAGCTATTTACCAGTATGTTTATTATCATTATTATTGTTATTATTATTTAAGCATACAGGCACAATGACCACAAAGTGGCCACAGTGCTCAAAATCCCAACCACTTCACAAAGTAAAAAAAATTGACAGCAATGTTCACATGTGCAGAGCTGAAATGAATTAAATCAATACATGATTGGCACATTTCAAAACAACCCTCTCCCTTTTATTTAGCATTTCTTTTCCCTTGCAAACAATCATTTAGACCAGCTGCAAACAATCATTTAGACCTAATGATCTAAACTCTACAGGCACCATGCCCCTGATCCTCCCCCCTTTCCTGTCCCAAAGTGTGGAACTTTCCAGAAAGGTAAAATGAGGAGATCTGAGATCAGATCTCTGATTCAGAGAACAGAGTGTTGTCACTGACCTGCAGATTGCATGAAAAGAGAGAGTTATCAAAGCAGAAACCACACCACAGGGGTGGTGGTGGGGAAATATCTGTTCTAAAAGTGGCTTGTTTTCCTGACAGTTGTTTTTGCCACTCTTTCAAAAGAGAAGGGAGGGAGGGATGGGGCAGTGAAGGAATGGTTCAGCAGTTAGTTATGCTTTTGCAGAATGTGTTCGTGAAACTATGCCTGGTGGGGTGCATACAGGAAGTCACAACTTCAGCCCCTCCCCCCACCTAATCTCCTTGTAAACCTTAAGATAGTCCTGTTGGAGACCCTGGAGAATAAGTACTGTAGAAGATAAAGAGTGAGATCAATCAGGGACTGAGTGGGAAAGGAGTCATCTTCATCCATGAATGATCACTTATGTTGTGCCACTTGAGACACTTAAACCCAATGGATGCCCTTAAATGTGAATGCATTTCAGGTGGAAAAAAGTTAGCAAGTGCCATTTATGGTCCAGGGACAAGAGTCACTTGTATACAGGTTTGACAATGCATGAAATCCCACATATTATTCAGACCTTGGGTTGGTGTTTTTTTGTTTTTGTTTTTTTGTTTTTAGGTAACGTCCCCCAAATCCTTTCACCAACATGACCGTTAGGTGATGTATTCTGGATGGGTACCATATCCTGGATGGGGATTGGGAATCTGTAATCGAATAAAGTGTTTTCTTCTTCAAGTAGGGACCAAATTGTTTTAAAATGATCTGAGCTAGATGGAAGGCAGCAGGAAAGCCTCCTGTCTGATTGCACAAGAAAGGGTCGCTTTGCAGGGAGTTATCTCTCTTATCGCAACCCTTCCATCAAGGGCGGTGTGACGTCACCCCTTTCAGAGACTGAGTTTTCAAAGGCACCACTGGGTTTCTTTCGACATCCCACTGCTGTGCCACCAAATTGTGATGACACCTCCCTTTTTCACACTGAATTGTGATGGAAATGGTAATGCTGCCACCTTTTATTCACTTGGTACTGCTGCCACCTTTTAAAATTGTCGCCTCATGAATTGGGACAGACTCAGGTGTATAATATAAAAATAATAACACAGTTTATTGAGAAAATAATAAATATAACAATATCTGAGGATGGTATGTGTTGCCTTTAACATATAATAGATTTCATCAACTCTTCCGGGCCCCTTGTCTTCAATAACTAGTAAACAGTATAGCCCTCACTGCCTGACAGAACTCTCACAGAGCAGTGCTCTCTCCCAGCACTCACTCTCAAAACCTCAACTTAACTGAACTCACTGAACTGACTAGGCTCCACCCTTTTTATATCATACCATTCCCCGCCTTCCTGCTGGGATTGGCTGATGATTTGTATATTCATTACTCCTGTTTCCAGGGTTTTGTCACAGGCGGGCAGGGGGATTGCTCCAGCCCAGACCCAAGAAGAAATAGCTCTCCAACTGAATCAAAATCTAGAAGTGAGGAAAGCCCCTGCTTTGACCCCGAGACACACTCATTCAGCATTGGCCTTTCCCAGCCACCAGCTATCAGGAACATCTCTTTCTGCCATGAGAGTCCTGCAACAATGGGCCCCTTGCCTCAGTTTCCACTTAGAAGGTGCCTCACAGGTCCCCTCTAGGGAAG
>JAHTLZ010000010.1:53590387-53616829 GCA_023846285.1 Phrynocephalus versicolor
TACATTTGGCCCCCAGGCCGGCCTTTGGACAATTCTCTATAAAATGCAAGGAGGCAGGGAGGACACTGCAGCAACGGAACTGGGGGCAGGTAGACTGGCAGGTGGCTGGGGGGACAGATGGAGGCAGGGAGGGCAAGCAAACTGTAAAACCACAAGCTGACATCTCCATCCGGTATGGGGAGGGGCCAGCAGGCAGGGATGCATGACAGGCTGAGCCAGGGGGGAGAAGAGGTCGCGAGCCACTCGAAATTTGAAAACAGGCCACATTTGGCCCCTGGGCCTGACTTTGGACATGCCTGCTTTACTATGTTTACCAGAGCTAGGAAAAGATGTAGGCCAACAGACCTAGAAAGCCGGAGGCTTATCTCTGCATCTTCTGAGCTGCTCCTTCCATGTAAACACCTGTTTCTTCCAAGCCTATCTTATATAAAGACATCAGGAGATCCGGTAGCCTGCACCTTGTCTTGTGTAGCCCTGAATATTTTATTTGGGCAAACAATTCAATAAAAAGAAAATGAATTTGTGTGTGATGTTTCTCTCTATTAGGATGGATAATTTACCAGTCCATACAACGGACACCCTCTGATGGGAAGGGGCCAAAAGTGAGCTGTTTAGCATCACAGTGCAAACCTTCAGGCCTAATTACATTATATCTGAGAGAGAGCTATGATTAGATATTGCATTTTGAATTGGGAGTTGGCAAGTCTGGACAATGTGAGAGCCATTCTTCTGCCTGGAGGGTTCTTTAAGGCCTCTTTAAGAGAATTTTCTTTAAGAGAAAATCGGACAGCCATATGCCAGATCTGCTTTGACTGAGATTCCTGCATTCAGCAGGAGGTGGGACTCAGTGGCCTTCTATGCCCTTCCCACTCCATGGTTCTAGGATTCTCTATGAATTGGGGATATGGTACTTAAGGACAAGGCTTGCCCGCTTCCCTGCACATGTTATCACTTCAGAAGAAACATCTTAAATTTAATCCAGTTCCTCTCTCTTTCCCATGCCAGTGGCTACTTTTGAAACTTTAATAACAGGAAATAGGAGACAATCACCTCGTATCACTGAATAAAAGATAGTTTGGTTCCTCCTTATCATAAATCTATTTTATTTATTGAATTGGTAGACTCCCCTCACCCTTCTAGTTGCATTAGGCCTACTAAAGTGAGCCACTATCATAGAGGACAGATCTAGTTCTGTAAAAGATTATACCCATGCATCTCCTGTATACACCATAGTAACTGAGACCATCTTTGTAGGTGTTGCACCTTTGCATTCATCAAAGTTCCAGCAATACTGAATGGAAATGCTTTCTTCTTCACTTTCTAAATGTTGGAGGCAAAATGAAATGAAATAAACTACTGTAACTAGCTAAATCTTGACACTTGAAAAGAGTCAGAAAGGTCACCTGCTCCCATCTGATATCATGAGCTGAAATTTTTTTCCTCCTAATATCAACACAAATTACATACAAATATGGTTGGTGGTGAGGGGGGAGCTTGAAGGAGGCAAGTAAGTAGAGCACAAGTGCTGAAATTTATTTAGAGTAGATGTGTCCTTGAAAATAACTTTAAAAATCCATCTCACAATAAGTATAAAACATCAGAATTGTACAAAAGAATTTATTCAATTTAAAATATATGCAGTTATCTATTGCAAAACATTTATAAATACATTCTTTTTCTGTCTGGTTTGCAAATATCAAACTACTTTATAAATAAATGTATTATAATTAATCATCTACACATATTATAGCATGGTATGTTGTGTTATACTATAATTTGCTTTCTCCTTTCTCTACGTGGAAGAGAATTGCACATGAACCCATGTTCTAAAATGAAGGCAACTGAAGGAAATGGGAGAATCATGATGTTCCACCACAAGGGGCCCAAGATTATTCTGTCCTAGCATTGCCCACTTGCTTCTAACCCTTCTTGACCAGGGTGGAGCAGATGTGGCATTCTTCCTATACAGATCCAGCAGTATGCAGGAGCAGTTAATCAATGGAAGTGTCTCTGAGAGAGAATACTGTATACTGGTTCCCCTATTCAAGCCTTCTCTGCAACCTCTGTCTCGCCACATTCTCTTTTGAAAGAGGTGCCAGATGTAGAATGAGTGTTAATTTCAAATGGGGTTGTGACCCTTAATGGCCACAAAGGACCAACGTGAGAAGACTTAAATAGTAAATTGCCAGAACGTCCAAAACACTTCAGCCCCTCAGCAGAAATAAATAGTTACAACAACAGCAAAAATTACAATTAAATAATCGGTTAAATAAATAAATAATAAATAAATAAATAGTCCCGTTGACACACAGTGCTAAAAACATGATCCTGTGCATGTTTACTGAGACCTATGCCCTGTTTTACTATATCCAAATAAGCATGCATAGGATTCCAAACTAAATCCAATTGAAAATATAGTATTGTGCTCGTATAAGTTACTGAACAATATGAGGTCTTAATTCCCTCAGGAAGCGTTCAAAGTCTTTTAGGACTTCTTGGATGTCTTCACTTGATGTCTCGCAGTCTTGATCTTTCATCTGTAAAAGAAAAGAAATGTCTGTATTGGACACACCAGATTCATTACATTCTTTTGCATTCCTTCTGTCATAACAAATAAGCAGGTGAAGACATTTCTCTTCAGGCAGGCTTTTCCTTAGCCACACAGGCTATTGAGGAGAAGTGTGAGAATGGAGATGGTTTGTGTTGTGTTGCTTTTAAACCTGTTTCAGTAATGCTTCACCTCGCGTTTTTAACATAATGCTATTTATTTATATTTAAATAGTTCACTATTTTTTAATCTTTAATCTTTAATATTATGCCTTTATGATCTAAAATTCTAAATAATAGGATCATGAAGTTGGAAGAGGCCTACAAGGCCATCAAGTCCAAACTTCTGCTCAAGGCAGGAATAAATCACCTCAGATACTTTCTTAGGGTAAGTGTAAAACCCTTCTTAGAAAGGGTAAAAACAAACAAACAAGAACTGGTTTGATAATACAGTGGACCCTTATATAACAAACGATTTGTATAACATAAAATCTGTACCACATGAAAAATTCCGGAGATAGGGGAAATTTGCTTTACAGAATTGCCTGTGGGGTGAATCCGTACAACATAAAAATGATCGCGATAAATTTTCCTTTATACAAATTTCCCATGCATTCCTATGGGACATTTGTATAAAGGAAAATTTGCTTAACAGAATTTCATTTGGAACAAATTAATTCCTTTATACAAGGTACCACATCTAACAGATATGATGTCGAGTGTGGGTCTGCTCTGGGATTAACTGCATAGCTGGGACCAGGGCCTCTAACACTGCCCAGCTTTTTGAACTATACTACAGTAGGACCCCCTTATCCACTGAGTCATTAACCACTGATTCAGTTATCCATGGTTGGTAGAGGAAAAAGCTGAACAAATAATTCAGCAACTGCAAGCCAAACTACTACCCAAACGGCAGCTGTAAAGAAAGCTACTGTCATAAAACAGCCACCGCAAAGTAAGCTACTGTCACAAACAGCAGCTGTGAAGCAAGCTGTCACAAAACAGCAGTTTTTGGGGTGGTGGTGGTGGTGGTGTTCTTTCTTATCCATGGTTTTTGCTATCCACGTGAAAGCCTGGAACCAATCCCCAGCAGACACTGTACTAGCCGCTTTTTGAGGTTTAGGATTACATTACTCTCCAGAGGTTGTTGAGCTGCAGTTCTCCAAGCCTTTTATCATTAGTCAGGATTACTGGGGTTGATGGGAGTTGCAGTCCCACAACCTCTGAAGCACCACCGTGTTCCCAAATCCTTGCTCTAATGGAACACTACAAGGTACGTCATGATCTGTAATAAAATAATCAGATAATCACCTTCATTGTACCATATTGCTATTTTTAAATGAAAGTGATCTCCATAAGAGAAATTTATTCAGGTTATAATTCTATATGAATTTTACCTATGCCTGAGCTGTATTGAGCATACATAGGGTAGTTCTTTATGGCATGTTTAGTGACTACTAGTGACAAAACATTCTTAAAAGACACTTCCATGGCCTCCAAAATTGTACTACTACTACTAGTGGGATATAACTGACATCAATTGCAGTGTGGCTTATTTTCATGAATGGAAATGAAGATCTTGTCAAGATTTAAGCATGACATCAAAGCCAAATGTTTTCCCCTAATTATCTTCTCCTTCGATATAGATAAGCATTGGTCAAGGAGTAGGTTCTTCTCTATAGAAAGGTTTATGCAAAGGAACTATAGGGGAAGAAGTGATTTATGGATATGCATCTGATGTGAACATGGATAGGGATCTGGAACTCAGGATGCCCACCCATATGGGCATTATCTGAGTCATCTGAACCTATTGAGAGGCATTCAGTGATGGAGCTAGATCCCAGGAGGGCACAAATAAACCACCCATCCACAGCATCATGGTAGATTGGATGTAAACTTCATGGGACCGGGACATGAAAATGACTGCATTACTACTCCACATAACTCTTGTGCTCATCTCTGTGCATTTTGGATGTTCAATTGAGGATTTTGTGATAGTCATGGAGTTGATTGGTAGGTGTATTTGTTAATAGTAATTTGGAAAGTTACAATGGGATTTCAGAAAGGCTGGGTACTAATGCTCAAAAAGTAGTCAATTATGACAAATTTGCCTTGCACTAAGGACAAGGCCAGGGCCCTTATCTGGGGTGTAAAGGCTGTGCATTGCAAATGTATGCATTTCACCACTCTGGCAGCCTCCCATCCCTGTTGAATGTGCAGTTGGCTGCACAGATACACTTACAAGCAGCGCAAGACTGTGCATGCAGAGGGGAACCTGATGGAGGGGAAGGGATAAGTATGTGACCACCCTTCTACACCAACAACATGCAATGCTGGTCTATGTACTTACAGTCTGTGGAGGCAAGTATTTAGTGAGAGCCGGTTGTTCAGAAAATCCATTAAGCCCCACCATCATGTTGGCATATGCGTGGGTTGCTTTTCCTGGACCTTTGATGTCCAATGAATTAAACAATTTTTTATATCTCTCCAAATTAAGGACAAAACAGTTTTTCTGAAATGAGAGGGAAAAAATGTCAAGGTCACAGTTTGATTGAAACCACACTTGCATTTTCCTTAATGTTACCCAATGCTGGCTGGTTCTCAGTGAGTTAGAGCACCAGGTTGTAGAGACAGAGGTTGAGAGTTCTGTATCCCACTGTGCCTCCCATGAGAGGATTGCCAGCCTGTGGAGCCTTTGGTAAGTGGCAGAGTGCCAGAACGCCCCCTAGCAGAAGAATAAGAAGAAGGGACTGGCAGACGCCTTCTAAGTACAGTGGACCCTCGTATAACAATCAGTTTGTATAATTGGCTATGGGGCAAATCCGTACAACATAAAAATGGTCGCGATTAGGGATTACTCCATTTTCAATGCATTCCTATAGGAAAATTTGCTTAACAGAATTTCATTTGGGATGAATTAATTCCTTTATACAAGGTACCACTGTACTGTAGTTTGCACCTAGAAATCTGAGCAAGGTCACCATAAGAATCAATATGGCAGCAGACCATTAATTAATTAATGTTAAAGTGTTCTGTTACATAATACATCACAGGCATGGTATTCAGAAGCTCCTGCAGCAATAGAGTGGTATAGGTCATAAGTACTTAATAAGCAGGTACAATAAGGTTTCCACAGAAGAACTTATTAAGTCATATCTACTGTTATCACAAGGAATGGTTCCACCCATGATATGTTGATTTCTAGAAGCCAGGCTCAGGATACACACACACACACACACACACACACACACACACACATGTTTGTGTGATTCTCTGCTTTCCATGGGAATATATAAGAAAACTTCAGACTCTTGTCTAAATGTGTAGCCTGCATACTGTAATTAAACAGTAAACTGCCCAGAGACTACTTGAAGTGGCATGGGGCGGTATATAAGCAGAACACTTTGCTTTGTTGGTTTTGGGAAAACTGGACAGAATAACCTAATGAAATGTCTCTGACTGCCAGTTGATCATTTGGACAACAAAAGTCATTACTATGTATGCATAAACCATAGCACCATAGGATATCCTTGGATGAAAACTCCCCAAAGCTTTCACCACTAGCTGTGCTGGCCAGGGATTATTTTTTGGGGGGGGGGTTACTGTCCAAGAACACTGGGGGCCCAAGGTTGGGAACCATTGGTGCTAAAACTTGGGTCTCAAGATATTCTTGGACTACAGCTCCCAGGAATCCTGGCCAGCACATCTAGTGGTGAAGGCTTTTGGGAGTTTCTTGTCCAGGGACATTTGGGGACCCAAGCTTGGGAACCACTGTTCTAGAGGATGGGGGGGGGAGACACTGTGCCAAGGTTTGAGGCGCCCAGAGCACTGCTGGGTTCCCATACACTTCCATAAAAATTAAACAAACTTGCCACTAGGGGGTGCAAGAAGACTTTTTCATTTTAAAATCAATAATTTTTTAAAGAAAAAAATGGGATGCAGGTCACTTGTGCAGGTGTTGACATCCAAGATTCAGGGATGCATGAGTGCAGCTCTCCGAGACTCTGGAGGCTGTCATTCTGTGACCTACGCCTAGTCAGTGCTTGCCAGCCCTGGAAGGTACAAGGATTCTGGTGGTTTTACCAGGCTTTTGATCCAGGTGGATTATTCCTGGACTGGATCCCCAGATTCTCAGCTACAGGCTGGTGCAATTGATTCAGATGTAGGCTCAAAGAGATTTCAAATTCAGCTAGCTGCATTCCACCCATGCTGTGCTCCTGGAAATCCCCCCCCCCCCAGTGCTACAAGGAGGGTTACTGAATGATCACATGAGTCATAGACCTACAGACCTTCAGCAGATATTAACTACAGTCCCTACTGTTTTACTGCCTCTTTTTTGTTTGCCAGCTGATCATGCTAATCATGAATCTGCGGTTAAGTTCGTGCTCATACTATTTTTCTAAGTATTTATACCACCAAAGATAGGATCTTGCAACTCTGTTCAGTTCCTGCCACCCTAATTGCAATAGAGACAAATTGTGAGGAAACCTTTTCAAGGTTACTCCATTCTAATTTATAGCAGATGTGGTATATTGACTCCAAGTATCCTCTATCACCCACCATGACGCTTAGAATATTTATTTATTTTTTATTTATTTATTTATTTATTTATTTATTTATCTGTCCACTTGTAGCTTTCCACCTTTAAGTCAGAGTTCAACTGGAGCCTTACTAAAAATGGAGGGCGTCTTTGAAAGGAGGGTTGCCATTTTCTTTAGGGCAGGCATGTCCAAAGTCAGGCCCGGGGGCCAAATGCAGCCCATTTTCAAATTTCGAGCGGCCCGCAGCCTCTTCTCTCCACCGGCTCAGCCTGTCACACATCCCCGCCAGCTGGCCCCTCCCCATACCGGATGGAGGCGTCAGTTTGCAGTTTTACAGTTTGCCTGCCCTCCTTGCCTCTGTCCATCCCCCAGCTGCCTGCCCCTGGCTCTGTTGCTACTGTGTCCTCCCTGCCTCCTTGCATGTTATAGACTTCAAAGTCCAGCCCGGGGACCAAATATAGATGAATGTTTGGCCCGCGCACATTTTCACCTCGCCAAATCTGGCCCTTCTTGCAAAAAGTTTGGACACCCCTGCTTTAGGGGGAAACCCAACTGTTAGAGCCAATTGGTTGACATTGAAACCTTCTGGCTTGGAAAGTGGTGAGTGCTCCAAGGCTGGAGGCATTCAAGAGAAAATTGGACAGCCGTCTGTCAGGTATAAGAAGCAGAAAAAGTGCACCCAGATAATGATGGATGTCTGAGCTTAATCCAGAAAAAGATTTTAAGGTCTTTTAAAATGATTTGTAATCAGTGGGAGATTGCTCTGGCTGATTTATATCTTTGAAGGTTTAAAAACCATTTTTGTTAAAAAAAAAAGCATTATAAAAGAAAGTTCTTCCTTCAAAGCAGCTTGCTTCTAAAGATGCCTCTTATTTCAAGACCTTCTAATGGCATACCTGTGCTCTTCCTTCCCCACCTGCCAGTTCCCCTGCAAATTTAAAAGTATTTCCCTAGTAGGTCAAACCCAGTACTTGATATTATTTGACATTTGGGGGTCAATAAAATATAGTTTTTGTTTCTTACCGCCATGATTGGGATCTCTGCGTGTGTCTGCAAAGGGGGAACAAAAGACAAAGGTGGTGAACTTACAAAACGTAAATCAAAAGATTGTTTTGTCATCTTCAAAATTGACAGGAATGCTTTGGGTAAAAATCCCCCAGATAATCACCAGTTAACATGTTAATTGTAAGCATTTGAGAAGTTCTTTGCAGGTGTTCTGACACGGCTTCATGTTTGCCTAGGTAGTCTAGTCCTCACACATTCATGGAGCATTTTAGAATGGATGCCCTCCAGGTTATTTCAGAACCTAGCAGCTCAAGTTCCTCATTTTTATTTGCATAGAACCTAATTCTATTGAGTTATTGTAGGTTTCTCCGAATGATCTTCTTCATGGCTTCAACATTACATTTGATTTAAGAACAGCCACTATTGAACATCAAGGAGAAACAATTTTCATGGAATTGTTGTGAATTGTTCAAAGGACTGCGGTTTTGAGATTCTTACCATGCTTGTATTTCGAGGCATCACTGTGAACTGCAAATCACAAAAAAGAGATAATGATGTTAGTAGGAAACATTGCAGTGTTGAAATAGATCAAAAACTGAAAAAAAATTAGCCAGCTTTCCTTTTTGATTTAAGCATACCTTTTGTTTCGTTAAATTTATTAAATAATTCCACATTTCGTTAAAGGCAAGTTCCAGTTCTCTGTGTGTTGACCTGCTCCTGAATTTATGTGCCGGCATACAATTGCCATAGATTCCAATGCAGAGGAAAATCAAAGTGTGGAATAGCATTTTGTGGCAGTAGTCAGGCGCTTTGGCTCGCTTGCTCTGAACCTTGTAAGTCTTTGAGGCTCTTATATATACACACACAATGCTAAAGGAAATGATTAATATCTCACCACAAAGTCAAGCAAACCCAACAGAGGTGGAGTGGGTGGGAAATTACCTTGAATAATGGAATCTCCTAGTTGCTTATCTGATGTTGAGATGCCTATGATCTGATATGAAGCTTTTAAAAAGCAGGGTGGGTGGGTATGAGGGATATAGACTTATATGGGCACAATCCAGGTAAAGATACATGGAATATTAGAATCACAGAATCATAGAATCATAGAATCATCATAGGGTTGGAAGGGACCTTGGAGGTCTTCTACTCCAACTCCCTGCCCAAGGCAGGAGACCTCGTACCATCCCGGAGATATGGCTGTCTAATCTCTTCTTGAATATCTCTCGAATGTGGTGGATTGAAACGTTCTCCTGAAACAGAGGCTCTTATGCACATTGTTTTAGAAAAAAACAAAAAAACAAAGTGGGAGGAAGATTTGACCGTGTAATGCTACTTCTGAACTTATTAACACTTGAACTGGACTATGACACTTAAGTGTGGACCTTCCTCATTCTGCACTATTATGTATAGTTTTGGGTCTGGACGCAGCCATGAAGCAGAGAGGAGACATCCCTTTGATTTCAATAGCTGTACTCCGTCTCTGGATCCCACCCTTGCTTTTCGCACATGGGTTGACCGCTAAAGTGCCATCGAATGTGTGGTGCTGTTGTCTCATTTATAGGTTTAAGAATGAATTGTGAATCTTGTTTTTTTTAATCTTTACACATCTCAGCAGCTTCTACTGCATAGTTGTGACCAGTTCAGTTGTAACCTGAGACTCTGTGAAGAAAATACCCTGTGAATGAGATAGGGGTCTTAGAAGGCCTTCTTTGGGCCAAATAAGAGTTTAGTTTTACTTTATTAGTGGGTATGGGTAAATGCAGGATTAGCATTCTGACCTCCTCATTAGCCCAATATAGTTCTCAAGGTCCCAATAGTTTTATTCAAGGAGGACCTCAGCTGACATTCATTGCCTATGGGCTTCCAACTGTCAGGAGAAGACAGCTTCTTTTTTCAGGAATGCAGCATCACAGAAATGATTCATCAGAGTACAAGACTTTGAAAATTTGCTCGTGAGAGAAGCCTTTATCTTTAACTAAATGCTTGATGCTTGAAATAAAGCTCAGGATTGAGTAATACTATTCTTTGGATGCTAAAATGTTACAACAAAGCAAACTTTCAAGGTTTCCAGTCTTCTTCATCAGACAAAGATGATAGAAGCTCTGAGTGTAGGGGAAGAAGCAGTCAATTAAAAAAATGAACCAGATGTGATGCTCTTGAAGGCACACTGCTGGCAAGACCAGCAGTCTTATATATTATATTATATTATATTATATTATATTATATTATATTATATTATATTATATTATATTATATTATATAAGCAGAAGCAGAACTTCGTGCCTGGGGAAGGTTTCCATTCACAGAGGAATAGCAAGGCAAACTGGTAACTTCTCTCTTCTCTGTGCAGATAGTAAGCCTACTTAGGATCCCTGCAGACCTGTTTACTACATTAACTAGGGACACCCAGGCCTCTTGGGTGGCTTCAGAGATACAGTACATACAACGTGCAAGAAAGCAGCTATTTTGTCAGCAACATAGGAGAACAAATTCAGGTGCCATGCCAGATTGAAAGAAAAACTTAAATGAATGGCACATTTGACGGTCAGTCCAGCAGCTGGAGAAGGTGGAATCCTCACTGAACAGCCATGAAAGGCAATGTTTGAATATACTTGCTCTCCCTGTCATTTGCAAAAGTCATGTTTTAGCATGGAGCAGCCTCCGATAAGCTCTTCCACTAAATCTACAACTAAGAAATTTGTCCATGGGCAAATGTCTCTGCTTTCTTCTATGAGATTGTTTATCTACTCATTTTTAAAAATGTTAAGCCTGTTTGATGAAATAATCCAGACAGCCTTCACGCTTCTCTGTTCTCATAGGCCCAAACAGAATAGAACAGAGCAAGTATACTTTAAAATGGCATAATGTGTATAGGTGTCAACATTTCCCAGTTCGATAGTAGTTGTTAGGTTTTCGGGCTGTTTGGCTGTGTTCTGGAAGTTTTTCTTCCTGACGTTTTGCCAGACTCTGTGGTCAGCATCTTCAGAGGTCAAGGAGCTCAGGAGAGCTAGGAGTTCTCTCTGTGCTATGGGGTATAGAATGAGTGAGACTGTGGTTTGTTAAAGTTGTGTGAAATTTCCCAGTTCATTTGTTTCCTTGGAGTTTCCTTGTTGTTTTCTTTATGTACTATCATGTCCACCTCTAATCCATGGCAACCCTATGAATGAGTGATCTCCAAAATGTCCTGTCCTCAACAGCCCTGCTCATATTTTTTAAACTCGGGTCTGTGGCTTCCTTTAGGAAGTCAGCCCATCTCATATTTTGCTCTTCCTCATTTCCTGATGCCTTCCATCTTTCATAGCATTAGTGTCAGCTATGAGCCAGTTAAGACCTGTTTGTATACCTACTCATTTTTCTACAATACATGGTGTTTTGGTTCTTGTCAGACTTTTATTATTTCTAATGCTGATGTCTCGGAGTTAGTTATTGAGACCATAAGTGCAAGTTGATGAGATGACCAGTGGCCTGCTCTGGGGAAACATAAAGCTAATTCTGCTCTATGAGTCCCTGCACTATCTGCTGTGCAACTAGAGGGTTTTAGCCAGAAATTCCATACTCTGCCAAGAGTTTATGAATCCAGCACACTTTTGTTGTGTGGCTAGAGAAATTCAAGCAAAAACTCTGCAACAGATACTGGTGAGAGAAAACTGGAACAGTGAGCCTAGGTGCCAGCTGGGAATTGGTGGAGAATGATGTACGTTGAAGCTGTAAAGCCATCTCATACCAAAAAAAAAAAAAAATTCTTCTCCTCCAGTATTGCTTGCCACGTGAGGTTTGTTTCACTACCTGGAGACCCAGGAAGTAGAGATGGGCACAAAATGAAAAAAAACATCGTTCCATTATTCGTTATTCGTTTCATAATGTAACGAATTGAATAACGAAAATTGTGATGAAATTGGAATGAACCGAACAGAAGCACGAAAATTAGGTTCATTATGTTTCGTTTTCATTAATGGCGACGCACGAAATGAGCTGTTTTTAAATGTTAAAAACATCCTGAATATCTGTAAAAACCCAGCGATAATTATTTATTCTGCCTGATAATACCTACCATGGGGGCTGGGGTCCTTAAAATGTGCATTTATTTCTTTTCTCAGATTGCTGTATTTTTTTTCCTTTCAGAGGAGTTAGGGGACATCGACCCAAAATGGCTCTCAGATGCCTAATATTGATTTATTGGGTATTAAAACACCCTGGACATCTGTAAAAATGCAGCGATAAGTATTTGAAATTATTACCTACCAGGGGGTTGGGGTCCTTAAAATGTTTATTTTTGTCTTTCTCCCATTGCGATGTATTTTTTCTTTTCCATTTAAGGATGACACAAAATGGATTCCAGACACAAGCCAAAATTGATGCAAGCCATGTGATGGGATCATGTAAATTCTTGGACAGTTTCAACCAATAGCATACCCAGGTTGCAGACTGGGTAGGTGTGGCAGCCACAGAGGGCATAAAAAGCTCTGGCAGCCCCCGTCCTCCTTGCAGTCTGTGGTGAGAGTTAGGGTGGGATTGCTGTCTCTGCGACTCATTACTTTAGGCCAGCCAGGCAGGTGTGTGTCTCTGTGTTCCTGCTGGCTACAGCCTGGGTCTTAGGGGAGAGAAAGAAGAGATTTCTCTTGCAGCCTCCCTGTGTGTGTGCGTACCTCTCGGTGAGTACCCTCCCCTGCCCCGCAGTGCAGTCACTCTGTGGCTGCCTTACACCCTGAGCAACACCCACTGCTGCCTTTGCAGCCTCCCTGCATACCTAGTCTTTACTGTGTCTCTGCCAGCTCCATTTTTAGTGTTTTCCCTCTGGTCTGGGGCATTGGGGCTGGGGGGTTAGTCGGTTAAGAAGAACTCGGGCCAGGCATCTTGCGCCTGTCCCCCGTTCTGACCCCTCAGCTCACTGTCACGTGCCTCGGAGCCACTCTGCCAGCGCCTCCGATCTTTCTTGCCTCCTGTTGAACGCCAGGTCGGTCCATAATAAGACACCCATCATTCATGACACCATCGCCGATGGGAGGGCCGACCTGGCATGTATCACCGAGACCTGGGTGGGTGCAGAGGGGGGAGCGTCCCTCGCCCAGCTGTGCCCCGCTGGGTTTCTGGTACAGGGGGTGGGAAGATCGGAGGGTCGTAAGGGGGGTGCGGTGGCAATTGTTTACAGGGATACTATTCAAATCAGTAGGGCTGGTGATACCAGGGTTGGAATGTGTCCATCAGTTGGTTGGGCAGCAGGACAGGTTTGGCATTGTGCTTGGTTACCGCGCTCCCCGCAACCCAGCACAATCCCTACCAGAGCTCACAGAGTTCATCGCCGCTGCTCTGTTGAGAACCCCCCGCCTTTTGGTGGTGGGTGATCTCAACGTACATGCTGGCGGTGACCTGTCTGGTGCTGCTCTGGATTTCATGCAGTCCATGACCTCCATGAACCTGTCCCAGCATGTTTTATGCCCAACCCACAGATCTGGACACACCCTGGATCTGGTATTTTCCTCCACGTCTGAGGATTCGTGTCTGAGGGTGTGGGACATTGTTCCCACCCCTGTGTCATGGTCAGACCATCACCTGCTGTCTTTCTCTGTATCAATTGCCGCCCCACCCCGCGGGGATCATCGGCCAACTGTTTGGGCCCACCCCCGAAGACTGCTTAACCCTGATCGGTTTTGGGAAGTCCTCGGAGGGCCTCCTGGCGGACTGGCTGACGATCTGGTAGACTCCATGGTAGACCTATGGTTTGATGAAACATCCCGGGCTGTCGACCAGATCGCCCCTAGGCGCCTCATCCGCTGCCGAGCTCGTTCCTCACCGTGGTTCACGGAAGAGCTTCGAGCGATGAAGCAAGAACGGAAGAGGCTGGAACGCAGCTGGAGGAAGAACCGGTCGGCGACTAAGAAGGCTGCAGTCATCGCACAGTCCAGGCGCTATGTTCATGCGATCAGGGTAGCTAGAAGATCTTATAACACCCTGAGAATTAGTGAGGCCTCGAACCGTCAAGCGGAGTTATTCCGTGTGGTTCGTGACCTCACTAATCTTGGACTGTCTAGGCCTCCTCCTACTGATTTTA
This sequence comes from Phrynocephalus versicolor, assembly GCA_023846285.1. Classification (NCBI taxonomy): domain Eukaryota; kingdom Metazoa; phylum Chordata; class Lepidosauria; order Squamata; family Agamidae; genus Phrynocephalus; species Phrynocephalus versicolor. Next base: position 53,604,533 of record JAHTLZ010000010.1, read on the forward strand.
GTAGTGAGCAATTTGCAGCCTTTTTTCAATAAAAAATTGAGGCCATTCGTACCGGTTTTGAACCCTGTTGCTCTAGCCCACTCTCGGCACCCCCGGCGGCTGCGCCCCCTCGGTCTCCTCGCATGGTTGAGTTTGGGCCTGTCACCTCACTTGAGGCCTCCAGGGCTATTGCCCACTGCTGGCCCGCGTCCACCCCCTTCGACCCTTGCCCATCATGGCTCATGAAAGCTGCTGGCGGGAACATGTCAGAGTGGGCATCTACCATCGCCACAGCCTCCTTCAGGGAAAGGATCTTTCCCTCTCGCCTGAAGGAGACTGTGGTAAAGCCCATTCTGAAGAAACCCAATCTAGCATCGGGCGATTTATCCAACTATCGCCCGATTGCTAATGTTCCCTTTATGGGCAAGGTGATCGAGAGGGTGGCCGTGGTCCGGCTTCAATCACATCTGGAGGGAGAGCATATCCTGGGTCCATTCCAATCTGGGTTCAGGCCCGGTCGTGGGACTGAGACAGTCTTGGTCGCTCTGCAAGATGACCTCCTCCGGGGGCTGACAGGGGGTGCTCCTCCCTGTTGGTCCTCCTGGACCTGTCAGCGGCCTTTGATACCATCGACCATGGTATCCTGCTGGATCAGCTCTCCGAGGCTGGGATCGGAGGCACTGTTCACAGTTGGTTCCGGTCCTTCCTCGGGGGCCGTCCCCAGCAGGTTCAGCATGGGGGCGAGTTCACGGCCCCTTGGATTCTCCCTTGCGGGGTTCCACAGGGGTCGTCTCTCTCTCCCATGCTGTTCAACATTTACATCAGACCGCTGGCTGAGGTCATTAGGGGACATGGAGTCTGCTGTCATCAGTACGCTGATGACACGCAGCTCTATGTCTCCTTTTCTACCGCTGCAGATGAGGCTGTCCGGACCCTCGATCGGTGCCTGGGCTCGGCCATGGAATGGACCAGGGTTAACAGGCTCAAACTCAACCCCGATAAGACCGAGGTCATGTTCTTTGGGGCTTCCCCTTCCAGCTACGGTGGCCCGTTTCCCACCTTGGAGGGCGTTTCCCTCAGGCCATCGGACTCTGTCCAGAATCTGGGACTAGTCCTGGACCCGGCGCTCACCATGGAGGCCCAGGTGTCCACTGTGTCCAGGGCTGCCTTTTTCCATCTTCGCCGTATCTCCCAGATTCGTCCGTACCTGGATGGGGATTCCCTTAGAACAGTGGTCCAGGCGCTGGTGATCTCGAGACTGGACTATTGCAACGTTCTCTACATGGGGTTGCCCTTGACTCTCATTCGGCGGCTGCAGCGGGTCCAAAATGCGGCGGCCAGACTGGTGGCGGGTGTACGCCAATTCGAGCACATCACCCCAGTTCTGGCCCGCCTGCATTGGTTACCCGTTGCAGCCCGAATCAGATTCAAGGTCCTGGTTTTGGTTTACAAAACCCTCCATGGTCTAGGACCTGGCTACCTGACAGAGCGGATCGACCAGCGGTCAACTTTGGCCCGTCCAACTAGGTTGTCGCGGGCGCACATGCTGCGCGTGGCCACGCCCAGGGAGGCTCGGAGAACTTCCACCCGTTCCCGAGCCTTCTCTGTGGCTGGCCCGACGCTGTGGAATCACCTCCCAGCAGAAGTGCGCCTAGCAGAGTCCCTGCCCGCCTTCCGGAAGGCTTTGAAAACTCTCCTCTTCCAGGAGGCTTTTGGTTGATTTTTTCCCCTCTCCCGCCATTTGCATTTCTTGTATTTTCTGTAATTGTTGTCTTATTTGTTCATTTTATTAGTTCATGTAGTTGTTGTTTTGATTTGCTGTAAACCGCCCGGAGTTCTCCCTCCAGGAAGACGGGCGGTATATAAGCGCCATAATAAATAAATAAATAAATAAATAATGTTTTAAATCGCACCAAAAAATGGGTAAAAATGAAAAATGAAAAAACAAAAAAACAAAATGATTTTTTTCAAACAATTCACGGAAAACGAAAATGAACTGAAACAGACCTGCAGCAAAAAACAAAAAACTGAAACATAATTTTTTCGATTCGTGCCCATCTCTACCAGGAAAGTACACCTTTGATACTCAACGTGGTACCCTGATATCTGATAAACATGTAAGGTACAACAGTGGTCTTGGAGAGAGTATTGTTCCATATAATTTAGTGGGAGGAAGACTGCAATACTCAGAGCAATTTTTTACTGATGAATCCTACTGCTTTTCTTTTTATTTATTTATGTATGTATTTATTTATTTATTTATTTATTTATTAACTTTTATACTGCACATCAAGCAAAATAGCAACTCTTGGCAGTTTTCAAACAAAGAAAATAATATAATCAAAACCAAAAAATGTAAAAAAATTAAATTGCACGTATGATAATATAAACAAATGTAATAATAGAATAGTAGAACATAAGAACAGCCTTGCTGGAACAGGCCACGGCCCATCCAGTCCAGCATTTTGTCTCACACAGTGGCTCACCATTTGCTTCAGGGTATTCCCAAGCAGATGCATTCACCTGCTTATGATTCCCTGCAAGTGGTATTGAGAGATATCCTTCCTATATCTCCAACCCAGAGGTTGATCTTAGGCATAGAAAAAAATGTTCCTTTTGAACATACATCAGGCTGGCTCCAGTTTAAGAAGCAGCAGCTTGTCCTAAGAGCTTTGTATGCTCAGTGAAATGTTTCCCACAATTCTTGACTTGTGGAACAAAACTGAATGCCCTCTTTGAGTCCAACAACAATCAGGGACCCAGTGCTGGAAGATAAATAAAGAAGGGACTCATCTTACAAGAAGGTTTATAGTAAGAAGAACCTTAGGAAATTAAGCTACATCTTTGGTAATAGATTTTTTTTTAACTTTGATCTCTACTGAGGGCAGCCTTAGATCACAGCCCTTTCCCTGGGTATGGGAGAGGGTGCCAGAAAGTTTGATAGCGATCAGGCAGTAGCACGGAACAGGTGTTCCAACAATGTACATTTTATTTTATTTGGATATTTTGAGTATTTTACAGGCTGCCACAGAGTATTTATCTTCTCTCTGTTTTCATGACTCATGGATCTATTTTATGTCATCCGTTCACCCTGTGTGGTCCAGTCAAGTTTAATCAAAGTGCACATGGTGACATCTAGTACAATGCCTTCTCATGGAATTTGCCAGTCATTTAAGAGAAAGCCCCTCAGGATTCTGCAGAAATTTGGGTGGGTGGGGGAATGGTTTTTAAAGCAGAACTTGTATTTTGCAGTACTGAAGTGGGTTTATGGGTTTATTTTTATTTGATTTTTTTTAAAAAAAATCTAGATCTTGCTAACGTTGAAAACAACTCGAGTATGCTTCAGAAGGCCTAAGACTATCAAGGGTTTTGAGTGGCTCTCTGTGATTTAACACCCGTTCTTTTAACCCCACAAACAGTTCCAAGGGGTATGCAAGAAATAGGGCAGTGGTACTGATTTGACTTCAGAAACCATCACATTGCTAAAGCCAATTGACTGTGTAATGACAGAAGGCAAATTGCAGGCGGCGGGGGGGGGGGTCTTCCATCCATAGCCGATTGGGGCAGGTTGGAGGGACCATCCTGGTACTGTCTGTAGGCCATAGAATACTGGTGGTGGTGGTGGTGGGGACAGGAAATGAAACAAGAGGAGAAAGGACTTTTTGTTGCTGCTTGTTCTATTTGGGAGCTTTTTTGGGGGGGGCGTACTAAGGGGTGTTTCTGCGAATCCTACTGGGAAGGAGAGAACAACCCTGTTCCTGGATGCTTCTAGGAGCAGAGACCCAAGAGTTTTGAACTGCAACAGCAGTTTTGAGACTCAGGGCCACCCCCACCCCCATGTGATGGCTTGGAAATCATCAGTTTGCAATGTGGCAAAACTGAACTTTTGCAACAGTTGCAAAATGGTGTATGTACTGCACCCCTGGCATACCCCCCCAAATGGACACATTGTGATGAGTTTAGGGACCAACATCATGCTGCCAGGAGCCTCATTTGAAGCTTCTGTTTGGAAGTATTTTGCATATATCTATTAAAGAGTTTTATTGATTTTAGGGGGAAGAGGGAGGGGAAAGAAGGGAAAAGGGGGAAAGAGGTACAGTATAAGAAGTTACATTGAATACATTAAGCCAAAAGATAATGATCATACATAACAGGATATCATAAAGTATTATCAAAGTGTTAGCAGGTTAACTACTTCTTGCCATCTTCTTCTGGAGATCTCTTCATATTCTCCCTTCAGGAATCCAGAAAACCTGTCGATTTTAATACATTCTCTTATTTTATCATGAAGATTTCTCTCAGTAGGCGCTTCAGGTGGTTTCCAAAATTTTGCATATAGTATCCTTGCCACAACTATTACATGACGGAGTACATATTTTTGATCAAAGGAAATATTTATGTCTATTATATTTAATAGGAAAAGTTCTGGTCGAAGCTCTAACTTAATCTTCAAAGATCTCTCTATAAATAGTTTTACCATTCTCCAATATGTGTTTACCTCTTTACATGTCCACCACATGTGGTAGAAAGTGCTGCTATCATGTTTACATTTCCAACATCTAGGTGAACAATTATACATCTTAGATAAGCGGTGAGGTGAAAAATGCCATCTATAAAACATCTGGTAACAGTTTTCCTTAAAGGCTATCGACTTAAAAAGTTTTACTGTGTTCCACAAGGAGTCCCATTTACTTAAGTGAATAGAGTAGCCAAAGTTTTCTGCCCATCTTATCATAGTATCTTTTACCAGTGTATCAATCGATTTCTCATTTAACAAAATACTATAGAATTTACTAAGAAGCTTTGTATCACCAGAGGATAATATTTTGTCAAGTGAAGTATCATTAGTCATTAAACCACCCTCTTTAATGAGATTTTTGAAATGTGAATATATTTGTTGGTAATTCCACCAATCTATTTTCCAACCTTCAGATACTAATTGAGTAAGTGGCTTCAAGGAGCGATCAGCATTCAAAAGTTGTCTATAGACAAGTATTTTGCATATAGTGTTGCTTGCCCATATACGCAGGGTCCCACCTCCCCCTGAGAGACCCAGTGAGGAAACCAATTCCTGACTTGGCCAGCAGGGTGTTCCAAAATGGCAGTTCCTGAGGCCATGAGAAGGTAGTCCCTCACTTAGAGGTCTCAAGACAGCAGTGTCCCATTTCCATGAAATGTCAAGACCAAAGCCCGAGACCTAGCCACTCTACATGTGCATGCCTATCTAATGAACAAAGATTTTTTTAAAATGAAAAGAGGAGAAACAAACAAGCCCAATACTAAGCATAAGTGCCATCTAAGGCACTGCTGAATAAATCAGCCAGCTTCCCATTCTCTAAATTACAAGGCCAAACCCTGAGGCGAGTACCTGCGATGGAGTGGGCTGTTTATGAGCCTTGAAAAATAATGTGTGTGCCTAAGAGGGTGAGGCAGACGCGTGATGTTCCTGCCTTCAGTCCTAGACAAACATTATGTCATCCACACACAACAACACCTTTGTGCAAGCCCATGAGCCCCAGTGCCTGTAGGGAGGAGAGAAAAGGCAGGCACCCAGGCTTTAAAGCTACCTTGTTGAGAGTAAAATCAAATGTCAACAGGTACCACACCAAACTACACACTGCAGGCTTCCACAGACTAGAGGGGTGTCAACTGAAGACATTTCAAACTGCTGTATCTGTGTCACGCAAATATCCTATGTTTAAAAAGGATCCCTCCTACCCATCTATATATTTATGGCTTCAATGTGCCATCGCTTCTCTAAGGGTCTGAATAATGTTGAAGCCTCCAGCGATCCCATAATAGAACTAGTCAGGAGCTTCCGTACGTAACACCAACAGTTGAACAATGCTGGCTCTACTTGCTTGGACTTAAACTAAGGCAAACAGGAGGAAGCTGTTTCATGAATGTTGCAGGAATCAGAATCTCCTTGCCACTGCTGGTGTCCCATCAAGGAAAAGATGTTGCATCAGGTTCCTCTATCAAGACTATTTTCTTTTGTTATATTGCCTCGAGTTTTTTTAAAAAATGGTTTAAAATACAAATGCATTGTTTAAATTAAATAATTGTTATGCTATGCAATAAAAACTAACCAGACTAGAGATGGTTGCTACAGTTCAGAACAATTTTCCGGAGCAGTGATTCCCAATCTTGTGTCCCCAGATGTTTTTGGACTATGACTCTCAGAGAGCCTGGCCAACATAGCTATCAATGAAGACTTCTGGGAGTTTTAGCCCAAGAACATCTGGGGACCTAAGGTTGATGGGAACCACTGGCATGAGCGAATACACCAATGGTGTGAATCTTCACCTCTACATCCTCATGATGAGACTATTTGAATTATATAGATCCGGTTACTGCTGCCAGATGCTAATAGTGGCTGTTCAAAACTTATTCTGTAGGTTCAGTCATAATGCACATAATCAGTTCAGATAAGTGTATGCCAGGGTTGGTTCCGTGGTATAGCCTTTAGAACAAGGTGGCCAAAAAAAGAAGAAACACATAACTTCAAATATAGAGAGACAATATATTTGTGTAAAGTGTGTGTGTGTGTGTGTGTGTATACAGTGGTACTTCTATTTATGAATGTAATATGTTCTGAATGCATGCTTTTAAGTCAAACAACTCTTAAGTAGATGTACTTTATTTTTTTAAAAAAAACGAAGAAATAAATCAAAAAATTAAAAAACATTTGTAAGTAGAGCAGACAGCATCTAAAATTTGTAAGGTAGCAGTTAAAAGGCGAACGGTTTTCTGCTCTTAAGTCAAATTGCTCTTGAGTAGAGCCGCTCTTAAGTAGAGATACCACTGTGTACACACACACACAGACACACACACCCATTCCCTTCTTTTCTGTTTGGAAGTTGAGTCATGGCAAGTGGACTTCTTTTCTTGTGAGAGCAAAACATTTTGCCAATCTCAGTCAACTGCTTGGATGAGTAGCTAGCAAAACATTTCGACTTCTCAAGAAAAACAAGTCCAATTGCTGTGACTCAGCTTTCAGATAACCTCACCTGGGTGACTGAGAATTTTCACAGACTTCTTCTCTGTTCGAAGGTATTTGTTTTAGACTGTGGTTTTCAGCTTTAGAGCATTGCCACCCTTTTAACAGCCAGCCATCTGCCTGCCCTTTCCCTGCTACCGTGTCTACCACCCACCTTACTCCTCCCTCGACCAGCCTGTATGTCCCTCTCCATTGTCCTATACATTGTCCTTACCCTCTCCTTTGTTCTTCTTTTCAGCTGCTTTGCACCTCTGTTCATACACAACGAGATGTGCAATTCTCTTTTTCAAAACAAAACCAAATCCTTGATACTAAAACTACCCATTTAGGATTTGTGACCCTATAGAAGATGGCAGTTTCCTTGAGGATGATTTCTCTTTCAGGCATCGATCATGTAGTGCCCTGTTCTGAAAAGAGGAGGGATCTCCTGGAAATCTGCAGGGGGCAGAATGGACAGAGCAGAATGAACAGGGACAGCCATCCGTCACCTTCCCAAGCAATTAGTCCTCTGTGTAATGTGTCTCGTGTATATATACATGTGGATTTTGTTGCTGGAGATGGAAAGGGGATCCTGTCCCTCATCCTAAATTCAAAGGATTCGTTATAATTCATTTTAATGTACCCATCAGGTCGATTCACATTCTTAGGGGCAAAGTGAAGCAAGTAGCTATTGAAAGATGTACGTAAGCATCTTTTATAAAAAGTGGAGTGTGGAGTGGAGTACCATGCCCAGCCCTCGACACATCCACGGCAACAGTATGCACACTCACCCGCCCAGGATTAAAGAAAGAAAGAAGAGCTGCAACTTGAGTGTGTGCAGAACCATGGCCATTTGCAGATAAATCACGGTTCACTGCACTAGTGTAGTTTCATTCCTAGTGGTATGTGTGCCTGCTCAGTCTGTGGTCCAGGTATTGTTAATCTGAAACCTCCCCTCCCGTATATCGTCTTCTCCTTTTATTTATTTATGTATTCATGTATTTATGTATTTATTTATTTATAAAATTTATATGCCGCCACCTACCCAAAGGTCCTCCTCCTCCTCCTTCTTTTCGTTGACCAGATATGGATTGGATAGTCCTTCAAACAGTGTCCTCTGTGAAGCAGGATATAATACCGCTTGAGACTTAGCCACTGTGTGCTTGTACATCATCCAGGAAACCAGAAGGAACTCCAGAGCATCAGGGTTCTTCACTGAGGACTGTTAGTAATTTAACCTCAGGATTAATTCATTATCTTGGCTTCAGACAAGAAGCAAGGTGGATTAGGGGAGCAATGTGTCAGATATAGAAAGGAGCTCCAGCTTTCCAGGAGCTTAGACATATTCTGCATACAATTTTGCAAACTGCCTTTCTTTGACATAGTAATTTATGGCTGTTTGTTTTTTTGTTTATTTATTTATTTACTTAATTTTATTTCTATACCGCCCATCTCCTAGCAGGAACTCTGGGCGGTTTACAACAAGGTTAAAAACTACAATGAATAATAAAACAACAGTACTAAACAAGAAGAAAGGGAAAACCCTCAGCAAGAGGCATCAGGGACAGAAAAAAGAAAATAAATCAAATTAAATTAAAGGTCGCCATATGCCTCCCTAAAAAGCAAGGTTTTAAGTGCTTTTTTGAAGGCGGGCAGGGACTGTGCTAGGCGCAGCTCACTAGGAAGATGGTTCCACAACATAGGGCCCGCCAAAGAGAAGGCGCAGTTGCGTGTGAGCGACTTCCGTGCTTCCCTGGGTGTGGCCACCCTGAGTGAGCGTGCCTGTGACATTCTGGTGGGCCTGGCTTCAGTTGACCTCTTTGTTTTATAAAAAAAACAAAGTCTGGGGTTTGCTCATTTCTAACAGATGAATTTGAGTGAGGATAATGTCTCCGCCTGGCGAGTTTCATCTACCTTGGTAGGGCGAGACAGCCCCCATGCTCCAGGCCATTGGTGGGGGGGCTCTGTTTGGCTCTGAGAGCAACAGTTTCGCTCTCTGCGGTGGTCACTCCTGTGGGTTCTGCCTGTTACCACCTAGGCACGCTGCCCTACCGGTCGCCTCTTTCTGAGACGCCTGCCGCCGTTGGACTCTGGACTACCCTGATGAGGGCCTTGATGGGGTGCTTGGACTATTTATCCCCGGAGGCTGCTGGACTGAGTCGGGATTACCGGCGGTGGCTCCGCCATACTGGAGATCATTCCCATCCGGAACTAGTGGACCTTGGCTTTTACATCTGCCTGATTAAGAGCCTCCGACCCCCTGAGTTGTTTGTGACTTGCGGAGGTGGTTTTACCAATGAGAATCTGGCACCAGCGGACGCTCTTTGTACTCTCCGGGGCTCTCCTGGGCTTGCCAATTCACTTGAATTGGCACTTGGATCTCTGTCTTGGGGACGAGTTGCTAAAGATTTTCGCTGCTCTTCGACGAGTGCTGGACATTGCCCGGGGCCGCGGACTATTGCATCATGCTGGAGCTTATCCAGGGGTAGCACAATCTAATTAGCTCTTGGAGGAGTTGCTGGAGGCTGATCATAACCATCAAGGTTGTTTATTGGAAACACCTGGTCGGCTCTGCTGGCTGATCTTTTATATCTCCTCCGCCCCTTCCAGCGCCTACTCCCGTGTTAAGTCTCTTCTGAACTCCCTCTTTCTTCCCCCCTCCCCTTGTCCATCTGCTCTAGCTACATGTGCCCATTATTATGTTATTATTTATTTATTATTTGTTTGCATTTGTTATTATTACACCAGCTGTATTGTGCTTTTTAAGTTGTTGTATTTAGTTGTATTTAGTGTGCTGTTATTGGTTTTTTTTTCTTTTTTTTTCTTTTTTCCTTTAGGTCTCCATGTTAGCAGGGGCTCCTATATCAACTGTGTTGGACCGTGGACGATACGCTCGGAGCCGAAGGGTGAGTCAGATAAGAAGAACTCGGGTCAGGCATCTTGTGCCTGTCCCACGTTCTCATCCTTCGACTCACTGCCATGTGTCCCGGAGCCATCCCACCAGTGCCTCCAACCTGTCCTGCCTCCTTCTGAATGCCAGGTCGGTCCATAATAAGACCCCCATCATTTATGATGCCATCTGTGATGGGAGGGCCGACCTGGCCTGTATTATGGAGACCTGGGTGGGCGCAGAGGGGGGAGCTTCCTTCACCCAGCTGTGCCCGCCTGGGTTTCTGGTCCAGGGAGTGGGTAGGTTGGTGGGTCAGAAGGGGGGAGGGGTTGCCATTGTGTACAGGGAATCTCTTCATGTGACCAGGGCCTCGACATTGGATAGTCTGGGGTTAGAATGCCTCCACCTGTTGGTAGGTCAGCGGGATAGATTTGGCATTGTGCTGGGCTACCGTGCTCCCCACAACCCAGCACAATCCCTACCAGAGCTCTCGGAGTTCGTCGCGGCAGCCCTTCTGAAGTCCCCCCGGCTTCTGGTTGTGGGGGACTTCAGTGTGCATGCCGGCGGCGATCTATCTGGTGTAGCTCTGGAATTCATGGAGTCCATAACATCCATGAGCCTATCCCAGCATGTTTCTTGCCCTACCCACAGATGTGGGCATACCCTTGACTTGGTTTTTTCCTCCATGTCGGGGGATTCCTGTATGGAGGTGGGGGACATTGTCTCCCTTCCTGTGTCATGGCCAGATCACCACCTGTTGTCCTTTTCCCTGTCAATCGCAGCCCCCCCCCCGGCGAGGATCACCCGCCCCTTGTTTGGGCACACCCCCAGAGGCTTCTGAATCCTGTTCAGTTCCGCGAAGCCTTCAGGGAGCTTCCTGGTGGCCTGGCTGACGATTCAGCTGAGGCTACGGCTGATCAATGGTTTGAAACAGCTTCCCGTGCCATCGACCAAATCACCCCCAAGCGCCTCCTCTGCAGCAGAGCTCGACCTTCACCGTGGTTCACGGTGGAGTTTAGAGTGATGAAGCAGAAGCAGAGGAGGCTCGAGAGCAGCTGGAGATGCAGCCGGATGGTTATTAACAAGACTGCAGTCGTAATCCAGACTAGGTGCTATTCTCGTGCGATCAGGGAGGCTAAAACATCATACTACTCCCTGAGAATTGATGAGGCCTCGAACCGCCAGGTGGAACTTTTCCGTGTGGTTCGAGACCTCACCAATCCTAGTCTGGCAAGGCCTCCTCCTACTGATTTCAGTAGTGAGAATTTTGCAGTCTTCTTTAGATCAAAAATAGAGGCCATCCGGGCTGGCTTAGATTCCGGTTGCACTAGTCCTCTCTCGCCATCCCCTGCCGCTGCACCCCCTCGCTCTCCTCGACCGGTTGAGTTTGGGCCTGTTTCCTCTTCGGAGGCCTCCAGGGCAATTGCCTATTGCCGACCCGCGTCCACCCCCTTCGACCCTTGCCCATCATGGCTCATAAAAGCTGCCGAGGGGAGTATACCGGAATGGGCTTCCGCCATTGCCACCGCCTCCTTCAGCGAGGGTTTTTCCCTCCCATTTGAAGGAGACAGTGGTAAAGCCCATTTTGAAAAAACTGGGCCTGGCATCGGACGAATTGGCGAATTACTGTCCGATTGCCAATGTCCCCTTCATGGGCAAGGTCATCAAGAGGGTGGCCGCGATTTGGATTCAATCTCTTTTGGAGGAACAGCAGTGCCTTGATCCATGCCCGTCCAGGTTCAGGCTTGGCCGGGGGACCAAGACAGCTCTGGTCGCGCTGCAAGATGACCTAATCTGGGCGGCCAACAGGGGTTGCTCTACCCTGTTGGTTCTCCTGGATTTGTCAGCGGCCTTTGATACTGTCAACCACTGTATGTTACTGGACCGGCTCTCTGAGGTGGGTATCGGAGGCGCTGTCCGCAGTTGGCACCGGTCCTTCCTGGAGGGTCGGCTCCAGTATGTGCAGCATGGTGGAGAGTTATTGGCCCCATGGACACCCCCTTGTGGGGTTCTGCAGGGCTCGTCTCTCTCCCCCATGCTGTTCAACATCTATGTAAGACCGCTGGCTGGGGTCATTCAGAGATTTGGAGTCTGCTGTCATCAGTACGCTGATGACACACAGCTCTATCTCTCCTTTTCCACCGCTGCAGTGGAAGCTGTCCGGACCCTCGACCAGTGCCTGGAGGCGGTCATGGCTTGGACCAGGGCCAACAGGCTCAAACTCAATCCCAAGAAGACTGAGGTGATGTTCTTCGGGGGTTATGCCATTTTATTGCTGTTTTTATCTTATTGCTTTTTTGTTTATTTGCATCTGTGTCTTTATATTTTGCTGATTTGATCACCCTTTGTAAGCCGCCCAGAGTTCCCTAGTTAAGATGGGTGGGGTATAAATCCAATAATAAATAAATAAATAAATAAATAAATAAATAAATAAATAAATAAATAAATA
>JAHTLZ010000010.1:53616839-53642572 GCA_023846285.1 Phrynocephalus versicolor
GCAGCAGAATGGGGCACATGAAACTAGTTGGGAGGCAGCTGGAGTAAATAGTGGTGGTGGCAGAAAACTCATGACAAATCAGGTGTTACCAGTTTTTTTACAGATTATTTTGAGTCCGTGCTTGGCTCAGAACCAGTGTCCAATAATTAAATTCAAATAAAGTAAGGAAGCGCAAACACTGAACTGTTCAAATCTGATTTATTGCAGCCAAGCCAAATATCAGTCAGTGGTCTCATCCTGGATGGTGTGAGTGAGCCCTGAACATTTGTTTAACAACAGTTTTTATACATTCAAACCAGTTCAAGGTTTCCCTCAATCGGCATTGGTGGGTCATTGTTCACAGTTGCATCCAATCTCCTGTGCCATCAAGCTCTTGATGGTCCAAATCCTTGAGTCAATGTTCCATAGATTGGTGTCCTATTGTTCAACTGGGCCCAGTCTGGCAGAGAAAGGGAATGTGGAACTTCAGACAATGAGACAATCTCCTGTCCCTCAGGCAGTTTACCTTGGGGATAATCCCCTCATCCAGGTGTTCTGCCACTTCCTGGAGTCATGTACTTCAAGTTAATTTACATTCTTAATGTATTCCAGTTCCTATAATTTATCTAGCTAGAATAAATGTTTTGGAGCCTGATTTCTCATGGTATCACAGGTAAAGAATTCGAGAGAGCTTACATTTGGAGGCGTATGAGCTGGCAGAGATGGGCAAAGGGATTTCCCCCTGACATCACTGTGAAAGGTAGGTTGCATTTCTCCCTGACATCACTGTGTGAAAATAGTTTTTCCAAGTATTGGGGGAATTAAAGGGCCTAGGCCCTAAGCGCGAAGTTCAAAAAATTACTCATTGGTAGCCCATAGTAGCACCTTTCTCTGTGTGTGCTGTTGAAGTCCAACAAATGTGATTTAACCAGATACTACCCTAAATGTCTGCCTATATGGCAGTGACTGAAGCAAGCATGTACTGCAGTTGCTTTGATCACTTTTGATGAGCTTCTCTTTTTCCAGATCTGGGCAGAATGCATGGAGTTATAAGAGACACCATGTGCAGTTTATAGACCCATGCCTTGAAGACCCACCTCTTTAGAGAGGCATTTGGCAACCTTTTCAGTTAGTTTGGTGCCTTTTTTTTTTAAACGCATGGGTCTTGCTGCCATCTTTCCTCCCCGCATTACTTATGCCTTTCCTTGCCTTTCTGTTTTGTGTTTTATTGCCCGTTTTTATTGTTGTAAGCCACCCAGAGTTCCCACTGGGAAGATGGGCGGGATACAAGATAAATAAATAAATAAATAAATAAATAAATAAATAAATAAATAAATAAATAAATAAATGCCTTTGCCCATCAAAGCCAATCCAGCGCAAATTATGAACAATCAAGTCTTGTGCTTAGTTGGTTTCTGGCCAAAAATTGCTTCTTGGTAGAACTGTTGATCTTTCTCTACTCAGATCAGATTCATATCCAGGGAACCTAGGAACACTGAGGATGGAGCGGGGATCGGAAACTTAATGAGTGCTCAAGGGACATGGGTGATGGCAGCACCAACTCTGTAGGGCTTACATTCCCAGAACTGGATTTTGGACACTCAGTGAAGTTCCACACATAGTTTGTTTCCTGAGTTTCACTGCAGGCAACATTCCATGGTTTGGCTGGCCATTCTGATTGCAAGCTAGAGTGAGCAAGCAATGTTTACCAACACATGGGTCGTCCATGAGAAACTGGTGTGTCTGGCTTGTTGTTTCACCTGACAAAACCCTGGGTGTTCATTAGGGTAAAAGGTCTCCTTTAAAATGCTTTTTAAAAAAAAAAGAGAGAGAGAGAGAGAGAGAGAGAGATTGTCCACTAGGATCATTTCCAGTGTTGTTTGTATCCCACTCTTACTATTACCGTAATCTACTGCTCTTCATAAAAAATAAACCAGGCAAATTCTCCAGTAAAATGTTTTGTGTCCTCTTTTTCTCCCTTTTTCTCTTGGTACCTGAACTGCATTGACATGACATCTGGCTGCAGGAGAGATGGAGCAAACTCTCTGGCTGCTATTGACCTAGATGCTACGGACACCAGCAAGAGGGCAGATAGATCAAGCACTCAAGTTCTTAAGTGGGACGCAAAAGTTCTAGAAGTTGGACTTCAAAGTTCATGAAATATTTTATTTGAAAGAATACTCTCCTCTGAACACTGCGCTGGCACGGTGACATTGGCTTTTGTTTATTTTTAATTTCATATACAATATTAGATTTACATACCACTACCCAGTTTATAGATTAAAATTTAAAACCACATAACAATATACTCACCACAGAAATGGGCAAATAATTAATTTCCAGGAAGAGCTGAGCCAAGTCTAAGAAGACTACTGTATTGCATTATGTAACACAGATTCAATAGACATGATTCAATACACTTTCCCATAACAGATTGCACAGGTCAGGTTAAGTTGAAAGCAGCAGGGAAGAAAAGGAAGACCAAATCGGAAAGACGGTAGTTATTCAGTCCATGTTTTAAGCAACACAACAGGAGGAAAAACAACTGGAAAATTTTGCATTTTAAATTAGAGCCTTTGTAAACCTCTCCCCCTCCACACATCAGCGCTGTGTTTATGATTGCTTAAATCTATAATATCTGGACATTTCATAGACTAAAAGTGAAGAGTGAGAAAAGGGCGGAATTATCCTGGGGGAAAAACATTGCAGGCTATCATGGATTGGAAACAGCGGCACAAATCCAGTTGCTTGTCCTAGCGAGAGGAGAACCATTTTGAATCAGTAGGAACCTAGTAAGTCAGCTCATCTGTAAG
Source organism: Phrynocephalus versicolor (assembly GCA_023846285.1). Classification (NCBI taxonomy): domain Eukaryota; kingdom Metazoa; phylum Chordata; class Lepidosauria; order Squamata; family Agamidae; genus Phrynocephalus; species Phrynocephalus versicolor. The sequence goes on from JAHTLZ010000010.1 coordinate 53,619,632, forward strand.
AAATGAGAAAATTTTAATTAAAAACCCAACGGCTGCACACAAAATGGTGTCGAGGTTTGACTGCTGTCTAGACTGTTTGCAGGACCTGCTATGAGATTTCCAAGAGAAGCTTTTATTTCAGTTCTCTTGCCCTTCGACACTCATTTTCCACAGAGGGGACATCAGCCTTCGTGGCCTCTGCAACCAAGCTGTAGACCACAAGAGTCTAGACGGCCCCCTTCTCCTGTTGCCCATCTGCTTGATTCTTTCTTTTCTCCTGTCAGAAGCATCACCCATACATTATATGGACCGATAAACATGCACTACTAAGCAGAATACAGTATAAATAAGTTATAAAAATTATTACATATAGACGGACATATAAAAGGAATACAAGATTTTTTTTTAAAAAAGGTGACCTTTGCTTAATACTGGGCCGCATCAACAGCATCCCCTCTTGCCAAGATAAGATCTTCCTCCATGCATACTGAAGGGCGTCGTATGCATCATAACACCTGTGAGATGCACACTAAAAGCAGCAACAGAGAAGGCCCTCTTCTGTGTCCCCATCAGTCATGCCAGTGAAGGTGGCTGGAGCAAGGTTACAAACCATGATGGAGATGTGTAATCTCCAGGCTTAAAACCGGGGTACTTCAAGGGCCAGTTGCAGGGGAGTGGCATCAGGAGACAGATATCTAGTCTTGTGCACTCCCAGAGGCATCTGGTGGGGCCACTGTGAGATACAGGAAGCTGGTTTAGATGGGCCTTTGGCCTGATCCAGCATGGCTCTTCTTATGTTCTTATGTTCTTAAGAAAGGCTTCGCCTGATGATCTTAATACCCAGGCCAGCTCATAATGGGAGACACAATCTTTGAGATAGCTTGGAAGTTGGCCATCTAGGGCTTTATAGGTCAAAACCTGAGCGGCCTGCTGGCCAGATGGGTGGAATATAAACAAACAAACAAACAAACAAACAAATCAACACTTTGAATTATACCTGGAAACTAGCCAGCTGCCAATGGAGTTGCTGTAACCGGGTGGGGGTGGAGCTACAGTATGTGGTCCCTGTAACCAGTCCCATCAGCAATCTGGCTGCTGCTGAAGTTTCCTGACACTTTCCACTGGCAGCCCCACATAGAACATTTAATAGAAATCCAGCCAGGAAATAACTAGGGTGTGTGTCACTGAAGCCTCATTACATTTGGCTACTAGCTTTAATATTGCAAATGCAGTCCTGGCCCCTGCCAAAACCTGGACATCCACGTTCAGAGGTGAATCTGTGATCCTTTGTTTTCAGGAGTTGTAACTTCATCCAGTACAGGCTGCATGTCTGTTCCTTTATCTCTCTTTTGACCGACCAGCAGCACTCTGTCCTGTCTGGATTAAGTTTTGGTTGATTTGCCCTCATCCCATCAATACCAGACACCGATACCAGACACTGATCATGATTTAGCTTGGGCCTCTGCAGTTCATATTCAACATTTTGCCCATATACACAATGCTGTGGAAAGTTACTTTTCTGGTTTATGGCTTCCAGAATCTTCTAGCCAGCGTGGGTACACTCCAGGGTGTTAATATGCTCCCTTATAAATGTTAGAGGAATAATCTGTTGTAATAAAAATGCACCCCCAAAATAACATATATTTTCTCAAGGTAAAAAAGTGCTAATTATTTCCCATAAAATGCAAGCAGTACATATGCTGGTTGTTCTGCGTCATATCCAATCACAAATTAGTATCCATGGCATTGCTGGCGACTAAATTATGACACCTCTCCCTAAGATGTAGTTTATGATTTTTAGATTTTATTAGTTACATTTGCTATGTTGCCATTTTAGAAATGGAATAGGAATAATTTGAGCCGTGAAACTCAGTACAGTGGTACCTCTACTTACAAGTGGCTCTACTTACAAGCAATTCAACTTAAGAGCAGAAAACCGTTGCTGTTTTAACTGCTGCCTTACAAATTTTAGATGTGGTCTTCTCTACTTACATTTTGTAAAAATGTATTTATTTTTATTTTTTAGATATGGCTGCTCCATTTACGAATTGTTCAACTTATGAGCTTGCATTCAGAATGGATTAAACTTGTAAGTAGAGGTACCACTGTAAATATCTTTGGGTCATTTACTCCATGTCAGTTTGACCTATCACTAAAAAATGTTATAAGGATGAGGTAATGGCAATAGCCACCTACAATATGTTGTCTTAAACTCATTGGATGAAAGGTGAGATGTAAAATAAAGTAAACAAGAAAACAAAACAAAAAACATGAGTACCCTGACTTACGAAATTAATCCGTTCCAAGCATATGCTCGTAAGTCGATTAGCTCATAAGTCAGGGAGTGATTTCCCGTAGGAATGCATTGAAAGTCAATCCGTTCCGGACAAACGGATTTCAGTGCATTCCTATGGGAAACTCCTTTAAACCACATGCAGCTCCCCCTATTGGGCGCATCAGGGGGAGAAGTGACGGGTGGTTTAAAATGTCTTTAAGCCATTTTAAACAAGCTGCGATTTTCACTGCAATGCAACTGAATTAGGTGGAAAGTGCAGGTTGTTTAAAATTTGCAAAAGAAAAAGACCCCCTATTGTGCAAGCACACACACAAAAATTACAGTACAGTATATACAAATAGCAGAGGAAAAATCAGCCTACATTTCTCACAGTAGAGAAGTGCAGGAAAATGGCAAGGTTATTTTAAAACCTCCCAAATGCAAAGCGCCATGGGACAAACAGTTTTCAAAAAATAAAATAAAAAATCATTAAGTCAGGAAACCCTATCTTTTGCTCGTAAGGCAGTGGGATTTAAAAACCAATGGAATCACGCTCGTAACATGGGATTCCCGTTATGTCGGGTGCATCATAAATTGGGGTACCACTGTATATTAGGCATATAAACCATTTATTCTGATGATAACACCATGACTACCCTATAAAGATCTCCATGTACAGTACTACCTGGGATAACGTATGCCTCTGATAACAAATGATTTGGATAGCGAATGGAAATTTCCGGATATAGGGGTGCCTCGGATAATGAATGTTGCCTATGAGCTGCCTCGGATAACAAATTTTTCATAATGCCTTGCAAAAAAAGTGTACCCAGGATGCATTGCACACACACCCATAGTTTGTAGAGTGTTTTCTTTGTGGTGTTTGAGAGCCATTTTGGACATTTTTTTTGCTGAGGGATTTGTACCTTTTGAACTTGGAACAGTAGGGAGCTAGCTTTTATTAATCTTCACACTGCTTTTATTTCAATCAATCAATTTTATTTTACAGCCAAAGGCCCGATAATGCTTTTCTTTGTATTTTTGGCAGACACAGGCTGGGATAGTCTTGCTGGTTTCTTTTCTCCATGTTTGCAATCTTTTCCATTGCTCTGCAGACAAGAACTGGCTGGGGTTCTCTTGCTGCTTGTGTTTGTGTATGTTTGCATTTTTTCACCATTATACTTTGGGTGGGAAAAGGCTGAGATAGTCTTGCTGGTTTCATTTCTCCATGTTTGCAAGCTTTTTTTATTGCTCTGCAGGCAAAAATGGGCTGGCTTTCTCTTGCTGCTTATGTTTTCCCCATTGCATTTTTGGCAGGAAAGGGCTGGGGTGGTCTTGCTGGTTTCTTTTGTCTGTGTTTGCATTGTACTGCAGGGGGGGAGTGTTCTGGGGTGTGTGTGTTCCAGCAATGCATGCTTTTAAAGTCCACTTTACAAAGAGGTCTGAACCCCCCCCCCCAGCTTTTTTGCCTTTTTTTTTGGACCTCCAGAATGGATTAATCGGCTTCTCGTTCATTTCAAAGTTTCAGATAACGAATTGCCTCGGAGAATGAATTAAAGCCGTTATCATAGGTACCACTAATTTACCAAAGGCTTCAGAATCATTGGAGGGCACAATGACAAAAAGGCAGGGATTTATACAAGAAGTGGAAGTAAATTATGTTAAGCTGAATGGAACCAGAAATTTGCCATCATTTAATAAAACAGAATGGATCCTTTTTTAATGCATTAATCCGCCCACAGTCAAGTCTAGATGCTAGAATGCTTGTGTGTGGTTTGGCATTCCAATTAATAAGAGTAATTGTGCAATAGAAATTCAGCTCCTCTACATCATGATCAGATTCAAATTATTCAGGCAAGATGCCAAGACACCAGAGATAATAAGATTCCTCTCTCATTATAGAATTACAGTATATTACTTGGATTCATTTTGCTTTAAATGTCTGTCTGTCTGTCATCTATGTCTTGGCATGTTGCATAAATAATGTGAATCCATAAATTTGGATATACTGGATAGATTTGATTCCTAAATACTTTATAAAAATTCATAAGAATTCCCATTAAGTCCAGCAACCCTGGTGTTTTATTTGACTTAAGGTTCCAAATTGCTTTATGAACTTCAGCAAGGGTAACTGAAGGAATAACTTGTGATCATTAGCAAATGTTTCAAATAAATTTATTTTAGATATCTAGTGATTATGAGATGAGTTCATAAGGTGAGGCTGAGGCCTAAAGTGATTGTAAATACAAACTACTGTTAGTTAGTTATATATATATTTTTAACATCTATCAGTGTTTGCGTGTTTCAAAGCTAAAAAATGAGTCCTTTCCCCCCTCATTCTACTTCACCAATTGTTTAGATCAGGGGTGTCCATTTTGCAAGGAGGGCCAGATTTGTTGAGGCGAAAATGTGTGGGGGCCGACCATTCAGCAGCATTTTGCCCCTGGACCACACTTTGGACAAGTCTCTATAACATGCAAGGAGGCAGGGAGGATGCTGCAGCAACAGAGCTGGGGATGGGCAGGTTGAGCAGGTGGCTGGTGGGGTGGACAGAGGCAGGGAGGGCAGGTAAACCGTAAAACTGCAAGCTGATGCCTCCATCTGGTATGGGGAGAGGCCAGCTGGCAGGGATGCATGACAGGCTGATCCGGCAGGGAAAAGAGGCTGCGGGCCATTCAAGATTTGAAAATGGGCTGCATTTGGCCCCCAGGCCTGACTTTGGACCTGCCTGGTTTAGATACTCTGTTCCCATACTCACAAAACGCCTGAGTAGAGATTGTCCCTTACTACCTTTTCGTGGCGCCATTTTCTCAACATCCACTATAAGGTGCTTTCTTGTAAACCTCAGCCTCTGGTTGACCAGTTATTGCAGTGAGCAAGACTTCAAATATGGTTACCCTATCCCATGTCCTTCCTCCTCAACTGAGGTACGCTTCACTCATTGGCAAGCTTAACTCCCAGATATGGCATTAAATCTGTCCTCAAATTAAACTTTCAAGGTTTAAAAGGGGAAGAATGGAAATAGGAACTACAAAAGTATTATTCCCAAGCTCTGTTCCTACATTTCCTTGCCATTATTCCCTGTTGGAGGCCACGGTGTGCTGATGACACAGGCAGAAGAGTCACTTGGCTACATCAGCAGTAAGGGAAATCAGGCTCTCTTTGGCCATTTCCCCCCTCCTCCCCCCTTTGTCACAAATTTCCTCTCCATAGCACTGTCAAATTCTTTGAGTTTCCTTTGCCTTCCCTTCCCTTCCCTTCCCTTCTCTTCTGTGCTATGTCACCCCCCCCCCATCCAACTTCTGGTTTGGATGAACTTTGTCTGATCCACGGGTCTCACAGTTAGTGGCTTGTATCCATGTCAGATTCGGATTAACCTGAAGGGAGTGGCAGGAGGACACAACACCAGCATTACAAGGTAGCAACAGGAAATCATAGCAGCAAAACATTGAACCCCCTCTGGCAGGGCACCAAGAGAACAAAGCTTGCTACTAAGCCTGGTGCTGGAGACATGCAATCTGCCACCCTTCCTTTTGGGAAATGGCTTCCAGGAAAGAAAAGGAAGGGAGTCATTCAGTTGTCCTGGTTGGATCGTGGGCAGGCAGGGAGGACCATCAACACCCAGGAGAACACAGTTGCAGCTTGTCTCTCCCAAACTCTTGACATAACCAACTTGTGACTGGGAAGCCAAGATCCCCACATCAGCAGAAGGAGGAGACATTAATAATCCAGTGGGTGAAAAGAAAGAGAAAGGGCATACTATGTGGCAGAAGCATTTGTGGAGTATAGCCCTGTTAATTCATATGCATCAATTGCTCTTGAGAACAAAGGATTTGAATTGTGTGGGGCGGGGGCTCCAGAATAAATGGCTCATGTCCAAACATGGGCAAGCAGATTATCTCGGTCACCGATCCACACAGATAGTATGAGAAACATCCTGCCAGGATGTGGAAAGTATCTGTTAAGATGAGGGGAGACCAACGAATTTCATGACACGAGGTCACAATGGATGCGAATTCTTGCAACGATTTTTATGATTCATTGCCAATTTTCCCTACACAAATGGCCATTGCAGTTGAAGAGGTAACCCTGCCTTTCATCTTAAGGAGCCAAATGCTTGGCTTGATCCTGCGCTGTAAGATCTACCTGTAAGTCCTCCTCAGACACCATTGCCTCAAGGCTGGGTCCCTACATGGAACAGCCATCATCTCAGTTTGCTTCTGACTGTTTCCTGGCTGAGTGCCATTACTGCTATTGAGGGCCTCCTTGGCTAGCAGACATCTCAACCAAGTATGGTTTAATGTGAGTATGAGAAACATTCACTCTTCATTCTTACTAGGTTTCATCACATCGTCAACCAACCAGAATGGACTGGTAACTGTAGGATACTTACCCATTCTCTGTTTTGCTCCCCCAACCTCATTACTAAAATGTTATTCAGTTTCACAGCACCAAAAAAAGGACAGCAAAGCTGAGGGCACAATTTGGCTTAGCCTTCACAATAGTTTATTTATCAAATTAATCCATTAGTGAGCTGGTATGCTTATTCCTGCATAAACTTTCCCAGATTGGAAAATAAGCACTGTTTTGCCATACAGGAAGATGACAAAACTGCAGCAATGGTCTTCAACTGATGCAGAGAAAAATATTAAAATAAGCACACAAACATATCTCTCTCTCTCCCCACCCCTCTTTCTTAGCACATTTCCCCTCCCCCCTCTCTTGCCCTCTGCCCCTAGGGCCAGTCCTCTCATTAGGGAAGGTGAGGCAACTGCCCGAGGCAATGACTGCTGAAGAAAAGGGCACAGGTAGAGCTCTATGTGTCACATGGCCTATCCGGTGCTCCTAAGTTAGACTGCTACACCCAGGTGTGCTGAAGGGTGCCTATGCCAAAGAAAGGTCTATCTGCCAATCCAATTGGCCATTGCATTTTTAAGGGGAGGGAACAAAACATTTTCGACAACTCTTCCTTTCTCCCTCTCTGTGTATGGTTACATTTGCACTCTCTTTGTCTTGCTTTCTCTCCAAAATACCCACGCAACCACAATCAATACGAGTCTTGGTCTAAAGCTTTCAGTAAAAATAATGATGACAACCTCATCACTGGTCTTATCTTTCCTGTTAATACAATTTCCCCCTGATCATGGAACCCTATGTAGGCAGGCCCTTTGTTGGGGGGGGGGGAGAGGGGAGGGTTGATGGGTTATATACAGCCCACTGACCTCACCTTGTACATTTATGACTTGTGGAGCTATTCTGAATGGATGCTCTGTGGTGACTCACTTCCTCCGGGGGACTTTTGTGGCTTTTAATACATGGCCAAAATAAAATGCCATTTGAGTTGCTGATTTTTTTTAACTTTATATATACGCAGTTGCTGGGATTTTTACATGTTTTCTGTGTAAAAAAGCAAAAAGAAAAGCATGCTGCTTATGTACCATCCCATAGCACTTAAAGCCCTTTTTGGGATGTTTGCAGTTTAATTATGCAGCCTGCCCCCCTCCCCGTGTGCAAGCTGAATACTCAGTTTACTGACTTCAAAGTCTGAGCCAGCTATCTGGAAATGAACCTGGGTCATCAGCAGAGTTTTTGGTTGCAGTACTGCTCTTTAACCACTGTGGCAAAAGGCTTCTACTCTTGAGACATAAAATAAAAACAGTTAGGATGCAAAATCGAGACTATTACCAGAGATTATTGTGAGGGTTCTCCTTTTGCCTGGGTGTCCCGCCCTTCCAACTTCAATGAAGGCATATCTTGGTAGGAATAAACTGAACTTTTATTAGGTTCTTCTACAACAGCAGATGTTCTCTTTCTTACAACAGTTTCAACACCATTAACTTTGGTAACAAAAGGATTGTTCTTGGATTCATAACTTGGGGTTATCGCAGAGAAATTAAGTCCCCCACTTCCACTAGGGGAGAACTGACTCCACCACTGTTCTCCTCCTCCTTCTCTGAGAGGCACGGTTCTCCCACTTACACCCCAACCTCCGAAGTGAGCTTGGGTCCAGGAGGACGTCTCTGCTGGTGGGATTGAAAGGGATATTCTTCTCTTGGGGTCGAACCCCTCCAGGTGCATGGTCTCCCGGTTCTCACCTCCTCCTCCTTCTGCCTGGCCATCCATTGCTCTAAGGCCAACTGCTTCCTTATCTCTTTTCTCTTCCTGTTATACTCCCAAGCCTCTCGCTCACCCCAGTAAGAGCAGCCTTGTTAGCGTGCCCTTCACCGGTAGCTTTCAGCCTCAGGCCTGGGCACCATCGTTTTCTCCCATGGTCCAGTCCAAGGATTCTCCATCCACACCCACTCCCAGTTTGGCGGTGGTAGCACACGTGGCTTCCCCTTCTTACATTCTCCAACCCCCCCCCCTTTTCTCCAGTTCCTTCTCCTTTGTATTTCCCCTCCTCTTTCTCTTTCTCCAGGATCTTCAAAGAGTCTCTATACCACATCCCACCCACCCCCATGGAGAGTACGGGTGGGGGGGAAAGCTGTTTGTTTTTTTAAAGGTAGCAAGTGGCATAACAATGAATTATTGGGGCACTTGGTGTTGGCTTTCCATAATCTAAGCAACATAGCACTAAATGTCACAGAAAAAAAAGAAGAAATCAAGACAGGAATATGAAGGTGTGCTTATGCTGCACATTACAATGGAACATGGTGGTCCTGGTGGAAGTGCTTGGGCTTGAGCCAATTTCCCTGCTCACAGGTGCCCCACCTTGGACACCTTAATGCTGATCTTTTATGTCTATTTGTCATGACAGCAAGAGGAAGATGGTGGCAACTACATTTTTACTAAAACAGCCACCCAGTCCAACCACAGTCAAATATACATGATACACAGCAATCGACAGCAGTAAGTTATCTGCTCCCCCTCACCAATGATAAATTATACCAGCCACCATATTTTTCTTTATGCTTGCTAGCTTTCTCAGGACATCATAGAGCATTGATGGCCAGAGCCATATAAAAGAGGGAAGATGAAGAAGAACAGCTCTTTATGGGCACTACCAGGGAAGAGAAGGAGGCAAATACAAGTGGGGTGGTGCTGGTATATTATTGCTGCAGGAGCACTCTGCCTTGTGTAAGCCAACTCAAAAAATAGGGGTGCCACAAGCAAACAAATTAACTATAAAACAACCTTGGATCAGCACCAAATTTGGCACAGATGGTCTCGGCCTCTGGCAAATTTGAAAACATTTTGCCAAAGGGTTTTTGAGTTATGCTTTTACCTCATTCCAGAACCTGGAACACCAGTTGATTTAAAATAGATCAAATACATTGACAAGACCAAATTTGTATGCCTGGGAAACTATGATCGCTCACTCCCACTTTTATTTATTTTGAGGCAACCAAACATTCAACACCAAAGGCAACAGTCAAGATGTTCTGTATAGGATACCCTCTTGTGTTTATACTTGTTGAAAAACAGCCATGACCGTTGCTTTGTGTGTGGGTTGATGGAAAACTTACGGAAACAAGGAGCCAGCTTCTGGGGATTTTCCCTGTGTAGTGTCACTTTGTGAAGAGTAGTGAGCAGAAGGGGGTATTACCATGGGTGCTGTCATCATTCAGGCAGCCCTTTGCTTTTTAAAGCTTGGCATCCTTTTCCCTTCTGACAACAGGGGCACAATATTGTGCAGCAATATCTGGCCATTTCCTGGCTTTCTGAATTTGGGTACAGAAGCAAAATATCCTACTTTCATAAACTACAGGTTGTTTTATTTATTATTTTATTATTATTTGTGTAAGAACTGAATTTCCTTTAGAGGCGATATGTCTTCAAAAAGGATGTGAAATGTGAAGCGAAATACTTTGGTTTCAAGAGCGTATCTCTGTATGTGCTTACATATATGCTACTTTAGCTTTTTTAACTAGGATTTTCTTAGTCTCACCAGTTTCTTTTCAGGGAAATCAATGGTTTTGTTCCAGTAGTAAATATTGGGATTGTTCCTAACCTCATGACGACCATGTTATAACTGGCTATGCACCACTCCTGGAATCCCTCTGGGGGCAGCGCCCGTATTGAGTTCACAAAAATTTGGCCTACACACTACTCGGTTACTGATTTTAAAGGCCCACATGCAATTTGATCTCCTTTGTGAAGAAGTGAGGAAAAAATAAGGAAAAGAATCAGAACAAGCCAACCTAGGCACCAGGTGAAGGGAGGAGAGGATTCAAATATCAGTCAGTTTCCTGACAACCCTACCTCTATTCCTACTGCTGTAGCCAGCTGGAATGGGTTCAAAAAGAATGGCTACAATTCCCTCCACATTGGCTCAAACAATCATATTGTCCGAAATGATACGAATTTATTACATTCCGGGAAGAGAGAAGCCCCAATGGTGTAGGAAAAAGCTACAGATCAGTAGGATAAAATTCTGGGCTGATTCATATGAAGCTGACAAAAATGTAGGACATACTAGTCCTGAAACATTTGTCACATTAATTAGCCACCCTTTTAGTTATCTTCAACTTTCTGAAGCTCTTCTTAATGCTTTCTGAAGGTCTGCATCAGCTGAAGAGTGCCCTCTAGGGGTAACTGTTTGTATGCCAAGCTAGGTATTATTTTTTTAAAGTCAACTCCTTAAGGCAGAAGAGAGCTTTGCAGATAATTCTGGATTGCTAGAAAGATGAACAAGTGGGACCTAGATCTAAACATGCCTGAGTCTGGATGAAAGCAATGATGATGAAAGTGAGCCTGTCCTACTTTGGGAAGGTGGGATTCTCCAAAAAGAAAATGCTTGGAAAGTTTGAAGGCAGAAGGAAAAGAAGATGACCAAATACGAGACAGACTAACTGTCTAAAAGGAGCCACAAGTTTGAGTTTACAAGAGCTGAGCAGGACTGTTGGAGACGGGGCATTTTGGAAATGGATCATGCATAGGATTGACACAAATTGGAGGCAATCTGATGGCATATATAACAACCACAACACAGCATCAAGGAACTTTCTTTTTTCAGAACACGGCAAAGATGTGATCAGCTTGTTAAAAACATTTCACAGTTCTTTTCTCAGCATGTCTAAGAGCAGTTATCAGTTTCGAGGAGTAGGCCTAACAGTCTTTATAGCCATGTCCCATGCTCAAAAAATGAGGAAACTGTGTTTATTTTTAGCTGTACAGTATCTATCTATCTGTATCTTATCTTTCTGTGTATGCATGTTTTTATATTCTACATGCACATTTTACACTGCTTTATAGAGCAGCAGTACATGGTGTATGCTTCACTGAGAAGCATAGACCAGTAAATTGGGAAAGGACAATCTAGTATTCATACACTGCACTTCAGCAAAGGAAATCTCTTTCATCCTTTTTTTGCTGGGAGAACTTGGGCAAGTAAGTGTCTGAGCCTGATCTACCTCGTGGGGTCACTGTACTATGATGTTATAACTTCATGGAACATGATAAAATGAGCTGCACATCAGCAAGCCGAATTTTGGCAGCTTTTAGCTCTACTAGGAATAGAACTTTTGTACAGCCAATGGACCTTGATTGTTCATTCCAGCACAATCCATCCCACATACCTTGCATCACCACAAAGATAACAAGATATTGTGGCTGGGAATATCTGCTCTAACCAAATCCCTTCTACTCTGTGGACTACCAAAGAGCCAGTGTTGTGCAAGTCCATGGCCACGTGGCCAGCATGGCTGAACACATTTCTGCACATGGAACACTGTTTAACTTCCTACTTTTTAATGGTGGTACCTATTTATCTATTTGCATTCACATGCTTTTGAATTGCTAGTTTGGCAGGAGCTGGGGTTAATAGTGGGAGCTCACTCTGCTGTGTGGCACCTGGGACTCAAACCTCTGAGCTGCCAACTTTGCAGCCAACATTTCAGTGCTCTAGCCTGCTGAGCCACCACACCTCTAACTAGAGTAGGCCCACACAATAACCAGAACTGACATAAGAATTGATATTTCAAATTCTCATTGAATCTAGTTGCAAGTTCCTTAGTGTTAACCCTGTATCTTTTGTTAAGTCTTGCTCAGCAACTAACAGGGAAATTGACAAAATTAGTTTTGTTACTGCATCTCTAGATTGAACTTGGCACCGCAATACAATATAAGTTTAGAGTAGCTTGCTATGTAATATTTTACCATTCCAAATGTTTATTTTGAATGTTTTGAATGAACCTGAGTAGGGACACCCAGGTCAGTTGAATTGCACAAAGAGGTTTATTAGGAGCACCAACCAAAATGTTCTTGCATGGGTGCACCTGTGTACTGATAATGGTGAAACTTTCAGAACCAAATTGCCTGAAGTCAAAAGGTTATCCATTGTGTGTTGAGTTGTATAACACTCATTCACTCACAGACACAGACACCACCACTTCCTATGGTGTGTATATGTTTAAAGAGAAATAATTTATTCCTCAGGATGGGGTAGATAATATGCCAGTCTGAAGGATAGAGCCATATCAGGGAATGGTTGGGTAGAAATCACATCAGGTTTTCTTAAATAGAAGGCCCTTTCCAGCCTAAATCAGGCCAGTGGTGTGAAAAAGACAACTTTTAAAATAGAAAAAAAATCCAACCCCAAGTTGGGAGCACAACTCACCTTGCCTTGGACAGAAATAGGTGGATGCTTCAAGGAATTCATGAGGAGTCAGGGGGTCTTGGGTCCCCATATCTGGCCCACAGACCACAGTTGGCCAACATCTGCCGATATATTAGTCCCTAGTGCCTTGGTGGTGAACCTTCGGCACTCCAGATGGTTTGGACTACAACTCCCAGAATTCCAAGGCTGTATTACCAGTGACAAAGGACTGGGGGAGTTGTGGTCCAAAACATCTGGAATGCCGAAGCTTTGCCACCATTGCATTAGTGAATGCACACTGGCAGACTAGGCTTGTATTGTGTGAGCACGGTGCATGGGAGAATTGTATAAAGGTTCCAGATAACAGCTTATTCCTTTTGAATCTCCATGCTTTCTCATTATGTTTTTCAGTTAAATGCACAAAGCTTTTGTTTGGACTGTTCAGTAGCACTGGGAGCTAGCCATCTTGGAAGTTTCAAAAGACTCCGATCCACTTTAGGTGTAGCTGTACTACTAATACTGAACACTAGGTGTCACATGCTTCACGTATGTAGAAAGCAGCAAGAAGGAAAAGTTTAGCAGATGAAAATAATTTAGTTGTTGAAATCCATGTCAAAGGGTTGGTGTTTCATCCTGTGCATCCTGACGGCATAAGCAGCCTATATTTACAAGGACTAGATTCATCAGGGTTTCTTTCACACACTGCAGATTATGAACATAATCGGGAAAGTCCTCGTCACTCTAATTACACTGATATTGTCTGATTTTGGAAACTAGGTACATTTGACCCCGGCAGGTACTGGGAAGGAAAGGAAAGAAACGAGATGGGAAGGGCTAGGATAGAATTCTATCTCAAGCCCGGAGAGTGATTGCTGCAAATCATTGTTGATGATACTGGGCTAGGTGGACCAACACACCTTGATACAGTACAAGGCCCCCTACATTCCTAATAGACTGCTTTGGATGGATTATAAAAAAGAGGCAGAGTATATAAATAAATCCCAAACCTAATTTCATTAGATTCTTGGCAAGCTTTTAAAAAACATATAGAGAGCATTTTAGCCATTGGATAGTCACAGGCAGCTGAATATGATTTCAAATAGTTGGAGTGGTCAAATTTAGTTTTATCCATGTCCCGCTAAATCCTCAGAAACTTTTAAAAAAGTAAATTCACAGAAATGTGCTCAACTTTTATAGGTCAACTTCCTTTGGTTCCTTAAATATTTTATTTTTAAAGGGTGAGCATGGGAAGGATTTGATATATTCCTTTGCAAGTTTATCTATCACAGACGTTCTACCACAAATAAAAGAGCATGCCAACTTCATATTAGTAGTAGTAGCAGTAGTAGCAGTAGATCTAATATATAATTATATGTAATTTCTAGACAATTTATCCAAATCAAAATAAAACAGCCAAAATAAAGTAAATACAGCCAAAATCAAACTGCATTTTAACTAGGCTCAAACTAGTGACTTAATTGCTGAATGGTAAGTCAACAGGTACATAAATAATTCAAATTCATTTGATTTATTCTGTTGGAAACTAACAACTGGGTATGGGCTCATAGGCTATCTAGAAAGAAGACATTAGGGGAAAGGGGGAGAGAGAAGAAAAAATAGAAGTAAAAATGTTTTAAGGGGGCAATTATATAAAAACAAGGCAAATATTTTCATTTCTAAAGGCATGGCAGTGTACTGAAAGGACCTCAATAGTCAGAGGGACTCATGAGGCAATCTTAAACTGAGTTACAATGTTGGAATTTGTGTAGAATGAAAAATAATCTTAGTGACTGTTTTGGACCAGTGTGAGGAGATGTGAGGAGCTGGAGCAGAAAGGTGGAATTTATAAAAATCATCCTTCCAACACTTTTTTGTTCACAAAATTTTCCTCTCAAGAAAGAGAGGGATTAGTCAGAGCCATTCTTAATATAAACCCAGGACAATGACTGTAACTGAAGGACTGGCTTTCCTGCTTGAATCTCTGTCCTTGGTGCTGGAAAGAGCCTTGGAAACATAGGACGCCATCTAGAACATACATTTCAGCATTACAAGTATTAAAAGGCCTTGTTGTAACTGCTAATAACCCTCTCCTATCTAACCAATCTTCATGTATTGATTCATAAGGGGAAAAAATCAAAGAAAATATGGTCTTGAGAGCCATTTTGTTCAGGAATGTAGATGAATTTGGTTAGAAAAACAGTCACAGCCTTTGATACCTGCACCATAATTATGTTTTCTTTTTTGCTTTGTGGTATCTCCACTCCTAACTGTGAGATACCACTGCTGTACACAGAAAAGGCTGGATTGAGGTTTATTTGAACAAAATAAATAAGTAGCGTGTTGATGGCAATGATGACAGAATTTTATCAACTGGTGGGTCACCTGAGGGTGGTGACCCTGAGGGAAGCTCAGAATGAATGAACAACAAACTGGGTCTTTTTGGTGGCTGTATCCTTCCTCTGGAATGACCTGCTACTGGAAATCTGCCTTGCTCCCTCCTTGATGCCTTTTAAGAAACTTCTTAAAGCATTTTAATTCAACTAGGTTTACCCAGTAGCTTAAGATCATTATTGGCACTGGTTTGATCATCCATTTTAAAACTGTTTTTAGTTTTTAATTATTTACATCCTTGTTTTTTAAAACAAGTTAGTTTTATTTGGAGCATGTTGTTTTACACTATGTTGATGTTGTACTGTCTTGTGAACTACCCAGATGGGCGGTATAAAAACTTAATAAATCAATAAAAATAAATAAAAAGTCAATTAATAATAGAGCTTTAACTATCTAAAATATTGAAGACCCTTAAAAAAGAAATGAATTTGTTTGCGGGTAGCTTAGTATATCCAAGATCACAGTCAGTCAGAATTGACTCAATGGCAAGTTGTTGTTGTTGTTGTTGTTGTTGTTGTTGTTGTTGTTGTTGTTGTTGTTAATCAGTTTAAAGGGTATAGGGTAAATCGGATGAAAGCCCAAAACTGGGAGGGAACTGATGGTTGGGGTCACCATCATTTTCGTCTTTTCTCTCTCTTTCTACCTATCCCTTTTCTCTCTCTCTCTCTCTCCCTATCTTCTGTTTTTCTCCCCAAAACACTTCTCTCTCTCCCCCCCCCCTCTGTCCCATTGCCCGGTTGCCTTGCCTTCCTTCCTTAGTGACTCACTCCTTCCCCACAGGACAAATACTGTTAGGAAAAAGAACTTACACTGGATCAAATAGTAGGCTTATGTGTAGGCTTATGTGTAGGGGGACATTTCCCATTTTATTGCAACAGGCAGTCAGCAAAGTTAAAACTTCTTAAGAACATGAGAACATCAGAACAGCCTTGCCGGAACAGGCCACAGCCCATCCAGTCCAGCATTCTGTCTCACACAGAGGCTCACCATTTGCTTCAGGGTATCCCCAAGCAGCAATGAATTTTGTGGAAGAAAAGCACATGAACGAGAAAGAGGGATTCTAAGAATAGAAAGCACACAACCACCCCCATAATAGTCTGAGCTGCTATGTATAAGGCTCAGTCTACAACAGACTCAGATATTCAGGACCCAGCAGGATAGATCCATTCCTTGCTATGCTATAGCACTCAAGACCATTAAAACCAGCTGAGCTGTCAGTTTGGGTGAATGCCAGATAGGTAATCTATTATTGCTTAGACTAAAGTTGAAACAACTGAATTGTTTGTCTCCTCCCCCCCACCTCACTTTTTGGTTGATATGCAATATTACACACACACACACCCCAAAAGGGAAAGGTGACAAAGACATTCACTCTAATGTTACCTGAGCTGTGTTTAACTAACCAGAAGGGAACTTTCAGGGTTTTGTATATCACAAAGAGGCTAATCTGTCCCCCCCAAATTCCTTCTTTTCACTGAAATTAAATGAGGATTAAAATAAGGAACTCCTCTAATGGAGTTCCTAAAAGAGCTGTGGAATCATTTAAGGCAAGGGGAAGAGCGTATAATCATTTGTGGCTTGCAGGTCAAAACTATTTTTATTCCAAATGAACACCTGGCAAGCTTTTGGTGCTGGTGTGGATTTTGTTTGTCATTGTTATATGCCATCAAGTTGCCTCTGACTTACAGTGAACCTATGAATAAGCAATGTCCAAAGTGCCCTGTCCTCAACAGCCCTGCCCAGTTCTTGTCAAACTTGAGTCAGTGGTTTCCTTTAGGGAGCCAATCCATCTCATATTTGGCCTTCCTCTTTTCATGCACTCCTTGCTATCTCCTCTCTTGGGTTGCTTTCTTACCCTTCTTAATTAGAGGCAAGGGCGTTTGTTTTAAAAAAAGACTTGTTAAGATTGCTGAAATACTATCATGAGAATAAATGGTGTTTCAATCAGCTGATTCAATTATTTGCCATGTCTGGAGGCAAGTCTCAATCTATCTTGGCCAGTACTTTCTACTTTGGCAGCCGGCCTCAGAATCTCAAGGAGAAGCCATTTGCTGCCTAAAATTATTTTAACTAGAGACACAATGGATAACTCACATATCAGTTCATGTTGATAAAATTGTGTGGATTAAGGAACTGAAATGAAAAGGGAAACCTGAGCACAGCAGGAAATCATAGGGCAGGTTGCAGAATTCTGGCACAACATGGCACAATAAGTAACTTGTCATTAAGGAGGATGGCTTTTAATCCACAAGCTTTTAAAGAAGTCCCACTTTATCCTATGAGAGAGCCCTTTATACAGCTTCCAAACTGTGCACCTCTCATGTCTGTCTCCTTGGCATATCCCATCCCCACTGCCAGACCAATGTTCTCCATCCTTTGTTTAAACAAATGTGTTGTCTAGGAACTAGAACCTACTAGCCATTCAAAGTCCATGCATTTACTTAAACAATAATTATATAATCCTTCTACAGATAACCATCACAGACTGCACCCATTCCCAAAATACTGCTTTTAACACATTGTCCTCTCTTCTCTAGGACAACTCTGCCTCTGTGCTGGGAATGACATCTCAGGCAGCACCAGAGGTCAACTAAAATTAAAGAGTTCATCATCATCATCATCATCATCATCGGATAGGTATGACTCACCTAAAATAAGATCTAATTCCACACACCCCAAATCAAAGTGGAACTCTTTAATTCACAGCAGACTGTCCCTGCCAATGCTCAGATGACACTGGAATCAACTATTAAATTTCAAAGCACAAAAGTCCCCTGCCTTCCACTGTTTTGAAGAAAACTACGGGTCCTTCTGGAGTCTTCTAGGAGTAGCAATCAATATTTTTTGGCCTAGCTCTGCCCCTGTTTCAAAATCAGAAAGGAAGTTCCTTGCTAGTACTGGAACAGTGTCTTTTCTAAACAGGAAAGCTTGGGTGGAGTTAGACCTACATTAGTTTATGAGCCACATTTAAGTTACTGTAGGTGTCTCTCTGTCAGGAGGAAGTTCCAGAATGGAAAACTGTAGTCCAAAACTTCCAAATGACATATCTGTACTGCTGAACACTACCTTGGGTGCTGCAAGCTACATAACTGCAACCTTTCGGAGATATGCCATTGGCCCACTTAAAATGTTGCCAAAATGTTCCTTCATGGAGATGGGCACTTGCACAATGTCAGTGTCTGCACAAGTGGCATGCTCTCCCATGCACTGGGGGGACTCTCTGCTTGGCGGAAGATCAGGATACAGGTCTCTGTGTGGTTTTCTCTATGAATACCCTGTTGGTGAAACAAGGAAGTCAGAATATTGTACCACAATCCCCACAGTCCTTTATCATGGGCAATATAGGCTTGGAATTCTGGGAGTTGCGGTCCAAAACATCTGGAAGGTTGAAGGTTCCCCACCCCTGGTCTACATGGGAAGTCCTGAAAAGAGGTGCAACAAATCAAAATTGACTGGATGGCTGTGAGTGGCTCCCATGTCCTCCTCCATCATGGCATGATGAGCACTTACAGAAAGGAGTTATTTTACTGTATATACAGCGGTACCTCAATTTATGAATTTAATCTGCTCTGAATGCTTGGTCTTAGTCGAACTACTCTTAAGTCAGGGTACCTATCTAAAAAATTGAAATAATAAGTTAAAAATAAAAAAAAATGTAAGTCAAGCAGACCATATCTAAGATTTGTAAGGCGGCAGTTAAAACGCCAACAGTTTTCTGCACTTAAGTTGAATTGCTCTTAAGTCAGGGTACTACTGTACTCTCAAAAAGCCAAGGTGGTTCACCAATAAACATATCATGTTTTTAAGGTGGTCAGGGAGTTAGCTGCAGCCCCAAACAGTCCAAAACAAGGACAACAAGTGCACAACAGTCCTTTGTTAGGAAGAAGCAGATGGGCCAGGCATTGAGTCTTTTTCCGGGTGGTGAAGAGCACCAGGGTGGGGTCACATTTCAGGAGGAGTGCCAGGAGGACCTTTCACAACTCCACTGTCTTATTTAGCTGCTGGTGTAATCTTGCAACATCAGGCAATCATCTTCTCTGTGTGCCTGAGTCCTCCATTCCTATTATGCCTCACTGCATCCTTTCTGTGCAGCTTCTGTTGTCTTGAGAGACTGTCTTGAAAGACTGAAAATTAACAATGAGTCACCCAAGTCATCTTTCTCCAAATGCTGCCCCAAAATGAGCAATAAGCTGAATCATTTTCTGTTCAACAAGTTCAGCACATTAAATTGATCTACAGACAAGATTCTGTTTGGCCTCCGTGTGAGTTGTGTACCTCTGCACTGGAGTATTTCAGGGATAGGCAACCTGTGGTTCAGAGGCTCCATGCAGGCCTTCTTTTTTTTAATTATTATTTTATTTTTCATTTGGTAAAAAAAGCTACAATACAAAACATAAAACAACATTTTCTCTAGCTTCTAGCTCTGTTACAAACCCCTTTCCCCCACAAGGAAAATAAAAGTGAATTACTACTCCTAGAACCTTCCTGGAACAGTCACTACAGCAATAGGTACTGCTTTCCAACCCCACCCCAATCATACACCCTACACTCAAACTGCCACCTGCCCTCTACATATTTTTGTGATCTGTGCAGAGTGTCCTGGTGACAGAAAATTGGCCTTCAGATTTACCAAAGATTCCCATCCCTCTTGTACTAAAATTCCTTTATTCTATGTTTCTGAATGTCATCAGAAATTTCAGGTGGCTCTCTGGGGGAGAGAGGAACATAGGAATATATATTACTTCCTAGTGATATATATTACTAGGAAGAACTCTTTGGGATTAGAACTCAACAGAAGAGAGATGATAATGAGGACTATGATTCTTGTAACTGTGTAAGGGGCAAGCCCACCTACCTAGGTAGCAGACTCAAGGTTCACTCAGCCTTCTATCCTTCCGAGGTCGGTAAAATGAGTATCCAGCTTGCTGGGGCGGGGGCAATGTCCAGCCTTCATAATTAAATTGTAAACTGCCCAGAGAGTGCTTTAAGCACCATGGGGTGGTATAAAAGCAGAACACTTTGCTTTTTGCTATCCTCCCATCTCTGGCAGGCTGTCCACCACATCTTGTGCACACACCCTTTTGGAAGGATACCTGGAGACCCTGGTGGTACAACAGCCCAAAGACATGGATGGTGGGACAGGACACTCGGATGGGGAGTGAAGAGGAGGAACAGCTGCAGCGTGGAGAGAATGCAGGTGGGTTGGGTGGCAGGAAGGGAAGATGGTTAAGATAGGAAAGGGCTGTCATCAGAATTAGAGGCATGGCAGAAACAGCTCCTGGTCTTCTGTGCTCTGAGGGAGAACCAGCCATTTTGGCCACCATGGGCCCAAGAAACGACTACGGTGGTGGGTCACCCATCTTTTACCCACTGGGGCTATCACAATGGCATCTAGATCACATCAAGAGAAGAGTCCTGGGGAAACCAGTGACAACTCAGAAAATATGTTGGAAGGCATCATCACTAACAACGTCAGTGTCTATGCCAGGTGGCCCAGGAATGAGAGAAGCAGACCCATCATGAAGTTCCACACTGGCCAGGAACCTCTGACCTTCACCTAGATGTTGTGACCACACAAGGCAAGATAAAAATGGCATTTTAATTTATGGTTGTTCTAGTGCTGTTTTATCTGATGTTTCCTTTTTAAGTCTGTAAACCACCCAGAGCTCCGTTGCGGAAGATGGAGTGGTATAAAAGTGTAACAAATAAATAAATAAATAAGCCCTACTTGCTGAAAATATATCTCAGCACCACACTAAAAGGCCAGGTCTACTAACAATTAGCAGTGGGCGGAAGGAATTTTTAAAGGGACAGTGAAGAGCAGGGGACAAATAGCAGGACCAGTGCCCATCTAATTGCTGCCATGGACATGTTTGAACTCTTGCCTACACCAACTCTCAAATTCAGGAAACCTAAAGTTAATCTCTGCTTAGTATGCAGCTTTAAAAGCACATAAGCCTTGTTAGAAAAAAGGCCACCTGGCTCTCTTGACTCTGCGTGTGAAACACAGTGGAAGACACAGGAGACAGCGGAAATGGAAACCCGGGTATAACGCCCACCCCTGCATCCAACGCCGTTTTTATTGCCAAGTCCTTTTGTGGGCGACTTCCCTGTCCTGTCCCGGGTTGGCAGCAGGTCTCAGACTTGACTCTTTTCTTTTTCACCTCGCTTTGTATTCATTTAGAGCCAAACTGGACAGAATTTGGAAGGAGCTGCCACTCGCTGGATGGGGTATTCTTTTGTTATCAGTTGTCGAAACGGCCGCGTGTCTGTCTCCAAGGGTGCACCTAGGCGTGGAAGGCGCGAACGTGGCCAAAGACGACAGCATTCCCCCTCAACCACCCCACCCCACCCCAGGAAATGAGGTTGGCGGACTGTGGGACAGGAACCCCTGCGTCGTAACGTGTGAACCCACCCTCTTTCCCATTGAAATAAATATATATACAGTATATTCAAGTTCAGTATTGTCCTTCTGCCGGCTGCCTAGGCTTTGCACAGCGGCAAGGCGTAACCGCGAATGAATAATCTGCAGTTTGCTCTCTCTCTCTCTCTGTCTCTCTCTGTCTCTCTCTCTCTCTCACACACACACACAGAGCCAGGCCTTCCTCTGCCGGCTTATCCTGCGACTGCCGTCCGTGCGTATTGGGTAGGGGGGGTAGGGGGGAGCCCGCGTTTAGTCTGCCTGCCGGTCCATCCGCACAGGCGCACAAGGGCGCGGGCGCGGGGGGGGGCGCGCGCCGGGCATTCTCTTACCCGCCGGCAGGCAGGCAGGCAGGCAGGGGCGCCTGGCCGAGGAGCCGGTGCAGAGAGGGGTGGGTGGCTAAAAATAACTCCCTCCCCCCCCCGCCGCTGTGGGAGGAGGTTGGCGGAGCCGGGAAAGCCAGCCAGCCAGTCCCCGCCGCCGCCGCCGCCGCCGCTCCCTCCACGGTCACTGCAGTGAGTTTGCGGCAGTCCCCCCCTCCCGCCCGCCCCATCAGGCGGCACTCTCTCTGGCGCGCGCCTCAGGCCGCCCATGCTGCAGCCGGCTCCAGCAGGCATGCTCACCTTGCTCCTCGTGTCCGGTGGCTCCCTTTGGCTCTTCCTGGGTAAGGCGCCCTCGACGCGTCCCTCGCCCACCCTCACCCGCACCCCCCCACACCTCCTCGCCCCCTCGCCCTTCTCCCCTTCTTTCATTCCTGGCTCCCCGTTCGCTTTGCCATATCTTTGACAAGGTGGTGGCGGCGGGTGTGCGTGTGTGTTTGAAGGTTGGCGGGCGAGGCTGCGCGGAGCCCCTGCCAACCGCTCTTTTCATGCCGCCTTCTTGCTGCAACCCTTCTCCATGTCGCCGCCGCAGCATCCCCCCCTCCCCCGCCCCCACTTCGCTGCTGGTGCTTCCAATTAGTGCTGGCTGGGCGATGGGTTTCACGTTTGGGGGACAACCGGGACCGGACGTATATAGTATATGGAGGCAGGCAGGCAGGCAGGCATCTCCCTGCGACGCCGACCCCTTTTTTGTAGAGGAAGAAGGTTGGAGAGCTCTGTCAGCCTAGGGCAGGAGGTCGCTGGTGAAAAGGCACCCGGGGACACATCCAGAGGCGGAAAGATGGATTTTGTGGAGTTAGTAACAGACAGCTGGCCTGCACCCAGCACTGGAGGGCTTGGGCTCAGTCTCAACATGCAGCCCTTTCAGATGTGATCCTGGGAGAAGATGCAGGGTAGATGCAGATGGAGTAGGCCTGGTCTCTCTCTCTCTCTCTCTCTCTCTCTCTCTCTCTCTCTC
>JAHTLZ010000010.1:53655754-53670074 GCA_023846285.1 Phrynocephalus versicolor
CTATCTATCTATCTATCTATCTATCTATCTATCTATCTATCTATCTACTGTATCTATCTGTCTATCTATCTATCTATGTACTAGTGAATGGAGGTGGCTTCAGACCTGTTGTTTTTGTTCTTGCCATTATTATTGTTTACATCTTTCCCTGAAAATAGTGCTTTTCTATATCATTCAAAAAATTAAAGAGGTTAAAAACAGATTAGCCGATTAAAACAGATTCCTTTCCTTTCCTTTACCAACAGTTCCTTAACTTTGCAAGCCTCAGGGCGTTTGTTTTCCTCCCCCCCCCCCCTTTAGTGAAGAGCTTGGTGTGCGTGGAACTCATCTCAATATGTTTGCTAATCTGCATGCATGTCCTTCCCCTCCTCAACTCTTCAATCATTACTACAGCTGCGTTTGAATAATGAAAATAGAGATGAAGCTTAGGAGACAGATGGCAAAACTGAATTAACTGAGTATCTACAGAAAGCGTAGCACTGATTTGAACTCCAGCCAACAGTGAGGAATTCAGTAACGTGGCAGTGGGAACAGGTTTGTCAGAGGTATTATTCCTTCACCCTCCAAGCATGAAAGCTATGCTGGTCCCAACTTCTTTTTCCTTCCTTTCTATACATGCAAAGTATAAAACGGGAGGAAAGGTGATGGAATTTAACTCAGTTTGGATAGCATGCAGTTCGAGCTAAGCAGTTTTGGATGCTGTCAGATTTTATGATTTAAATTAGTTTACAATTATTTGTGTTGGAAAAGCTACAGTGGAACTTGGGTTTATTTGTTTGCTTTAATGGCAGTTTTAAAATACTCAGTGTTTGCATACTCTGAGGTTTGCTTAAATCTCCATTTCTGAGGTTTCCTTTCCTTGGTGTCCATAGCCCACTTCCAAATTTGCTGTGGTTTGGGGGATTGCTCTTGCTGATCCTGCATCAATTTATCCCAATAGAGCTACAAAGATACAATTTAGTTATTTGTTTTAAAAATATTTCTATCCAGTACTTCTCCTGAAAAGGACCCAAGGCTGCAATTGTGTAGCTACATGTCACAATCTTAATGGAACAAAGAGTCACCTGATGTGTCTGATGAAGTGGGCTGTTGTCCATAAAAGCTTGTGTCAAATTAAATGTGTAAGCAAACTATGTCTGAAGAAGTGGATTTGTCCCTGAAAGCTCACATTAAAATATTACATTATTTAAGGTGCTATGGCTTTCTTTCTTTCTTTCTTTCTTTCTTTCTTTCTTTCTTTCTTTCTTTCTTTCTTCATTCCTTCCTTCCTTCCTTCCTTCCTTCCTTCCTTCCTTCCTTCCATCCATCATTCCTTCCTTTGGGTTTTAGGGAATTTCTGTCCATGTTTATTGGGATGTAAGGACTAAGAAAGCAGGCTTGTCTTCCCGAAAACAAGGCAGAATCACAAGCCATGAATTATTGTTGACATCTGCCTGTTGCTTTTTGGTGAAGGGAGAAACCAGAGGTGATAGTTTAGACAAGAAGAACAACTACTTTGTGACTCGTTTAACTGATTCTTTTTGTAGAAGCTGCCAAGGGAGGAGGAATTGGGTAACTTGTGCAAAGATGCTCCTTTAAAAATATGCTAGTTTTTTTCAAAGGCCATGGTTCTTGATCTTTCTGAACATGGCTTCACTCTCTCACAAATTTAACCAAAGAGTTAAATGGACTCATTAAGCCGTTTCTGCTGCATAAGGCCAATGACGAAGAATAAAGCTGATTACTTTTAAGTGCTTGGCAGACGTCTGTTTCCAGGATGACAAAGTCTCTTGAAGTACCTGGAGAGGTCTAACAATATAGCTGTTGCTGCAGTGAGAGGCACGCCGCAAGAGCCATCCATTGATTCCTTTCAATCTTTATTTGATCTCATTTTAACAGCACTTTGGGGTGGCTTTGTGCTGGCTGAAGAAAAATAAGGAAGATGGATTTTGTCATTACTTGCCGCCATGAAGATAATGTGAGGTCCTGCACATGTTGATGGATTGCAACTTTCACAAGCCCTGGCAAGTGGAAGGAAATTATGGGGGTTGCAGTCCAATAACATCTGGAGAGGCCTAAGCCACCAACCCCTTCTTTAATCCACTTGGTCTTAGTGGCTCCTGTGTCTTCACATCTGGATTTTTTTTTCTTCTCTCCACTTTTTTTTTAGGA
Source organism: Phrynocephalus versicolor (assembly GCA_023846285.1). Taxonomy (NCBI): domain Eukaryota; kingdom Metazoa; phylum Chordata; class Lepidosauria; order Squamata; family Agamidae; genus Phrynocephalus; species Phrynocephalus versicolor. The sequence continues at coordinate 53,657,906 of JAHTLZ010000010.1, forward strand.
GCGTTTAAATTCAGGAAGGTTCATTAAGTAGATTCAGTGTCCTCTTCACATGATCTGGGTTGCAGTATGCCAGCTGTAGCTGTAGCCATTGACTATGTTAGAAATGTATGTTAAAACAAGCAATACACTTGCCTTTTCTCTCCCCCTCCCCTTTCCAGTTCACCATAGATTGTCTTCTCCTAAGTTCACACTATTTGATGAAACATCTGGGAAGGTGAATGAGTGTGATGAACTTAAAAGTCCAAAAATTCATGGCAAGATGGATTTTACAAGATACGTCTTTCTTAGCTGACTTTCCTGACTTACAGCTAATAAAGATGTGCCTGGCAAAATACATCTTGCCAAGAACACTTGGACTTTACATCTGAAAGTAAATTTTCAGGCAAAAACTATCTAGTCATGGATTTTTGGACATTCTTCACAGTGGTACAAGATGGATAATGTGGCCTTGACCCACAAAAGCTCACATGTTATGTGGTGATTTGTTTAGAGGTCTAGAAAACTCACCACTTTTGCATTTGTATTGACTTAATGTATAGATAACAGATACAACTAGGGAAATACACTTCAAACTTTGTGGTACAGGTTTGTGAAGCTCTGCAGAGGCATCCATCAATAGTCCACCAGGTCCAGAAAGGGCAGGGTTTTGTACAATGCCATAGAGCTTTGCAAAGCCCATACCGTCACATCACAGTCTGTATGGTGGTGAACTAAAATGAGATAGGCTTGTAAGAAACTGCTGTTGGACAGGCCTGTTCCATTTTATTCATGTTTGGCAAACATTTATCCTGGTTTTTTCTGGGAGCAGTGGTTCATAACAAGGATTGACACTGTCAGTTTAATCACCACTTTTTCACTGAAATACAAGAACTAGACACAAGTTTATAATAATAATTTATATATGCTATTTATATACACACACTTCATTTTGGATGGCTTACACATCTAGTTAAAGAGATCTGTGCTATATAAGTCTGTATTTCCAAAATTCTTCTGGGGAGTTTCTATTTAACCTAGTTTTTCTGATTGTATATGTAAGAAGGGAGAATTTTTTTTTCATATATACATCTATTTAAAATGTAACATTTCATGATAAGCTTTGCCTAATGTGATTGCTGGAATGAAAAAAATCTAAAGATACATGAACAGACATAACATTACAACACATACACAACTGAAAAAAGATAAACCTCCTGACTGAATGAACTAAAATAACCTCTCTTTTTTTGCACTTGAGTGTAATGCTTAAGTCCTACTGTTATTTGTTCTGAAAGGATTTTTTGTTGTCTGCTGACAGCAGCTTTATTCTGGCAGGATTTTTTAGCCAACTATCTGAATAATAATCTTTAAAAAACAACAACAAATAGTCCCAGTTCACAGGCTGCTGAGGGTGGTGTGATACTATGATTTGCCAAAACCAATTCAAGGCTTGTGTTTCCGTCAGAGAAGCTATTTGCATATTCTCTGTTCACTCTCTTTCCTGAAACACGTCTAGAAGGGTGAACTTCTCAGCCACTGAAATTTAAGAATGAGCTGTCTAGTAATTTAGCTGGGCTTTAATACTTCCTGTAAGTAGTTCCTCACTTTGTCATAATGAGGAATTCGGAGGTACCAGGAAGTGCCAATATATATGAGAAGGAATTATTTGAAAACATTTTTTGTAAAGTTACACTAGTCAAAAGGGGGGGCAAAATGCTTAACAATCATCCAAAGAAGTTTTAAACAGATGTAAATGGCTTTATGTGGCTAAATGTAACCTCCCATTTTCCGAATTGGTATGTCTCTGATTCGGACATGAGCCAAATGTTCTCCTATGATCCTTAGGCAAAAAGGCCATTTTGAGAAGAATATAAACATCTTCCCAAAGAACCCCAAATGTTTTTACCTTTTTCACTTCAAAGTAAAAAATATCCTATACCCAATCAAATATAACTCATTAAAGGAGGTAAATACTGTAAAGCTAATTCAGAGTGAGGTCAATACTTCTGGGGTTATTTTCCCAGTCCAAGAATATGAATGGCAATTTTTTTTCACCGAATTTTGAATATTTGAGAAGATTCATTTCAGCCAAAGAATACTCAGTTGTGTTGTGCTCTAGTTAGTTGTGTGATGTGGAAGTGATAAGAACACAATAGCAGACCCATGGGTTGCACTGCCTTTGTTCTGGCTGAAAAATACTGGGAATGTTTCATTAGTCTTCTGTATAGAATTATCCCCTTCTTTCACTAGCTGATTCCAGCCAGATCGGGATATTACCATATAATAATCATCTACTAGGAGAGAATGAGGCTAAAAAAAACCTGGACCAACTAGATATGTGATCTAAGACTGCTGTTCTGTTCCCATACCTTGGAGTGAGGCCCACCGAGCTCTTATACTTCTTTCTCAGTAAACATCTATAGAATTTTTGCAATCTGTTTCTGTAAAGATTTATAGAATTCCAATGCAACTGTTATTCAGTAAGGCAGGCATAACTGCAGCTTATTTAAGTTGAAAGCATCTCTGTAGCTGTTGAAAGTATCGATGCCTTGAAAACTGCTGGTGAAAATTTCATGAGAATTACTCTCACGTTTTGTTCAACTCTAACTGTACAATACTAAGATCTAAACCAGAAACAGATGGGAGAAATAAATGACAAGTTTCAGGATACTGTTTTTAACAATAAGGTTTTAAAGCCGCATTCCCTTCAGCAAAATTCATACATACAAATCCCCTGGTCAGCTGTCCCACTCACTTGTGGGGGCGCATTGGACAAGAAGGAGCAGGAACTTCCCTTCCCCACATGCTCTGGCAACCACCCACTCAGCAGCAGTGGGGCAGGAATCCCTGCCCAGGCACCTCATCTCCAGTGTGCACCAGCAAATCTGGTTCTCAACCTTTTTTTGGCCAGAGCCATAAACTCAATATGAAGGAAACAGAGGGCAAATCAGGACTGTGGTGAGCTGCATAATTAACCTTATAAGGTTGTGTGTGAAGAATTATTTCTAGTCTGCACCCCCTTCAAATGTGCAGAGGGCCTTCAGGGGGCCATATGTACTCCATTGAGAATGGCTGCTCTAGACCATTGGTTCCGAACTTTGGGTAACCCAGGAGTTCTTAGACTGTAACTCTGAAGTTGCAGTGCAGCCTACAAAAAAACCCCACATCATCCTCATTTTGTTTCCTTAAAAGTACCCGTATATACTTGAGTATAAGCTGAGCGCCTAATTTTACCCCCCAAAACTGGGAAAACTTATTGACTCGAGTATAAGCTGAAGGCATTTTTTTGTTATACTCGAGTATAAGAACATAAGTACATAAGAACATAAGAAGAGCCATGCTGGATCAGGCCAAAGGCCCATCTAGACCAGCTTCCTGTATCTCACAGTGGCCCCACCAGATGCGTTTGGGAGCGCATGAGAGTAGATATCTGTCTCCTGATACCACTCCCCTGCATCTGGCCCTTGAAGTACCCTGGTTTTAAGCCTGGAGATTACACATCTCCATCATGGTTTGTAACCTGTGATGGACTTTTCCTCCAGGAATCTGTCCAATCCCCTTTTGAAGGCATCCAGGCCAGATGCCATCACCACGTCCTGTGGCAGGGAGTTCCATAGACTAACAACGCGCTGGGTGAAAAAATATTTTCTTTTGTCTGTTCTTACTCTCCCAGCCCTCAATTTTAGTGGATGTCCCCTAGTTCTGGTATTTTGTGAGAGGGAGAAGAGCTTCCCTCTATCCACTTTACTCATGCCCTGCATTATTTTGTACGTCTCAATCATATCCCCCCTCAGGCGCCTTTTTTCCAGACTAAAGAGCCCCAAATGTTTTAGCCTTTCTTCATAAGGGAGGTGCCCCAGCCCAGTAATCATTTTAGTCGCTCTCTTCTGCACCTTTTCCAGTTCCACTATGTCTTTCTTGAGATGTGGTGACCAGAATTTTACACAATACTCCAGGTGCGGCCTTACTATTGTTTTGTATAATGGCATTATAATGTTGGCTGTTTTATTTTCAATCCCCTTTTTGATAATCCCTAGCATGGAATTGGCCTTCTTCACCGCTGCCACACATTGGGTAGACACCTTCATTGAGCTGTCCACCAGCACACCAAGATCTCTTTCCTGATCTGTCACGGATAACTCAGAGCCCATGAGTTGATAGACAAAGTTTTGATTTTTTGCCCCAATATGCATGACTTTACATTTGGCTACATTAAAACGTATTTGCCATTTCGTAGCCCATTCCCCCAGTTTGGAGAGATCCTTCTGGAGCTTTTCACAATCTTCTCTGGTTTTTACCACACGGAAAAGTTTTGTGTCATCTGCAAACTTGGCCACCTCACTGCTTATCCCTGTCTCCAGGTCATTTATGAAGAGATTGAAAAGCACTGGTCCCAGGACAGATCCCTGGGGGAAACTGCTTTTCACTTCTCTCCTTTGTGAAAATTTCCTATTGACACCTACTCTTTGTTTCCTGGATCTCAACCAGTTCTCAATTCATAAGAGGACCTGCCCTCTTATCCCCTGACTGTGCAATTTTCTCAGCAGCCTCTGTTGAGGGACTGTGTCAAAAGCCTTTTGAAAATCCAGATAGACTATATCCATCGGTTCACCCAAATCTACATGCCTGTTGACCTTTTCAAAAAATTCTAAAAGATTTGTCAGACAAGACTTACCCTTGCAGAAGCCATGCTGATTTTCTCTCAGCAAGGTTTGTTCTTCTATTTGTTTTAAGATTTTCTCTTGGATGAGGCTTTCCACCATCTTCCCTGGGACAGATGTAAGGCTAGCTGGCCTGTAGCTTCCCGGGTCCCCCCTTCTTCCTTTTTTAAACATTGGTGTGACATCTGCTATCCTCCAGTCCCCTGGCACTGTGGCCGTTTTAAGAGACAAGTAGCATATTAGCATTAAGAGATCTGCAATTTTATTTCTCAGTTCCCTAATAACCCTTGGGTGGATGCCGTCTGGGCCCGGTGACTTGTTAATCTTCAATTTATCAATTAGTCCTAAAACATCCTATCTTTTAACCTAGCTAGTGTTTTCTCCAAGCTAATATCTTTGAAGTACCCTTCGGTGGAAGGTCAAGGAACTGTACATCATTTGCCATCCCTTGTGATTTACTGTCTGAAGCAGGTGTCTCACTTTCTGTGATAGAATGGAAAGATCCGCAAGGTTGTGAAGTTTGCCCTAAGCTTTCACTGAGGGTAGCCATGTTAGCCCTTTCAAGAATTGCAGGCAAAAAAAAAAGACACAAAACATGTGGCACCTTAAAGACTAACTTTTGTATTTTGATGTAATGTTTCGTGGACATTTCCATTTTCTTCAGACAAATAGCTGCAGTCATTTTGCTAAAGGACATTGGTTGGAATCCTGTTGGGTTTCCACATCATGTAAGGACAATTGTATAAACTTTATTTCCCTCTATGCTGGGTTCCCTTAGTGTGACTGGACATGCGCTGATTGTGAAATCAGTCACATGATCGATCATGTGAAGGAAGTGTGCCAGAGGGGGAAAACACTGCTGAGTTCCTTTCATGCATGTATCAAATTTAGATAGGATTTGGACCATTATGTGGTAACAGTGAGTGGATTGGTTGTGATGGTAATGCAAGCTTCTGTGATGAAGAGGGCTACAGTGTATAAAACAAATAATGTAAGTCTGTAACGTGCCACAAGAGTTTCCTTTCTTATTTTCATGTACATTTCAGTTATAACCTCTGAAGTGAACATTTTAAGAGTTTCCTAGGGGATGGGCAGAGACAATGAAGAAGAAAAAATTGTTTTGTAGATGGTCAGGCCTATCCTGTATGCTGGGTGTTCAGAATATTATATATTCAGTAAATGTGGACCTTTACTTCTGCCTCAGTGCTGAACAAGGAGTTATTTTATTTGCTTGTTCTACATCATACTGTACATGCTAACAACCCAAAGTGCACTCAAATGGGAGCATGGATTTAATTTTTTTAAAAAGTATTTAAATAAATACATGGAATTCTTTGGTGATTTCTGTCCTCATCCCGTTTGGCACCTTGCTTTGAAATGTAGTAATCTCATTTCAGTAGCATTTATTTCCATAAAGTTGCAAGGCTGAGGTCACGCTGCACATTTCTTAAGTAGGCTAAGGATTCAGCATCCGTTCCTCTGAAGCCAACGGGATCCCTTTCATTTTCTGAGCTGTAGTTTGCTCATAGTGGGGCAAGGGATTTTCCAGTGCATTCCCAGAGGGAACAGTACACAGCAGAGGCGAAATCTCAGGACATCTGTTCCAAGGGGGAACTGGATGAATCAAAGAGGTGATCCTGTCAGCCTTTCAGGGACTAGGGGAGGGCGGAGCTTCCATTGTTCTTTTGAATCTTAGTAGCCTGAGTGATGATGTAGTCTCCGAGCAACTTCCTCCCGGCTTCTCTGAACAGCAGCTCCCTTGATGCTGGCACTGCTGCTCTGTGAAGGGAAGGAGGCAGAGGTTGCTGTGACTCTGGAGATATGTTTGCCTGTGTGGATCACAGAAGCCCTGTTTGGTCCATGTAAGTAACTGCATTTTGGTTTCCTTACACTGTATATTCATTTTGAATTTTTAAAATTTAAAACCATATTGAAGTGTCTAAGGAAAGGAAAAAGGAAAAGGAGATTTTTCTTTTCATTTATCTCCGTTGGAGAATAAACTTTGGCTATAGAAACATTATCAGTCTCCTCCAGGAGTAAAAAAGTACAAACATCTTGTGTATAATAATAACTCAAAGAAGAGAAGTGAAAAGTAAACTCAATTTATAAAGAATGAGGCAGATAATCATCTGCCTCATTCATAACAAATAGCTGGACCAAACTTCTGCTATTATGGTGATTACTGCTATTTTTGGGTGGGTGGGTGTTCCATAGCAAGTCAACCCAGATTTCTATATGTATGTTGTGTGTTTGTTAATGTGTATGTGTATAGTTTTGTTTGTATCAGTGTTGAAGAATTCATGCTGAGAAAGAAGCATCGATATTACAAATAAACCTATTCTTAACTCAGCAGATTTCTATCAAACTGAAGCTTTTAAGGATTTGACAAACTTATGTTGTTGCAGAATGTTTCAGAAAACATGTGTTTGGCCCTGATCCCTTTACTTAGTCTTATATTTTGGAGGCAATAAACATTTTGTTTCCTAAATTCTGGTTGATTCAAATATGAATGAATAAGGGGCATTGTAGCCTTATGCTGCCAAGTGGACTTTGACTTATTATTGTGCACCATTGGAAAAGCTGCCATGAAGCTAGAACTGAATCTGGAGCAGTATAGAGGTTTTTTTTAAAAAAAAGTATTTAGCCTTGGTGAGTAATTCTTTCTAAATAAGTTTTTAGTTAACGTTTGCTAGTTCATTGCTAGATTCACAATGAGAAAATCTCAACTGGGGCAACCATCAGCGAAGGCAAGTTGAAGGAGCAGGGTTCTTCCAGATACAATGTTGGAGCAAGAATATTTAACATGAAAATTCTACTTAAATTTCCTCAGGACCAATTCTGTCATGTTAGGCAGAAGATGGGGTGACACGAGGAAACAAAGTGTATTTAATGTGTTGTTGTTGTATGTTTTACCCCTGCCAATACTAAGATGTTTGTGGTGATTTCTGTCCCTTGCACCAAAGTAACTTGGTTGGGTTTAGGTACTATATAGGAAAAGTGTGACTTAAGTGGTTAGGAGGGCATCATTTGCTACCCTGCATTTTATGCAGTAAAATTTCTTGAGTCAGGCCTGTATTTAAAGGCCCTTCAGTGGTGTTTTAAATGAAAATTTCAAAATGATTTCTTCATTCTGATTGAGATTTTGTGGCAGTGTTTAGTAGGGAGTAAAAGAGAGGCCAGGGAAACTTTCTGGTTCTGTTGTTTCCAAACTCTGTGGGCATTACTGAAGCTTCTCCCAAATACAATGGGAACCCTTGGAATATTTACATGGCAAACTCCAGGGCCTCAGGCTTCCCAACAGTTTTCATTCTCTGAGAGATGATGGCAGGCTGTCTTGTTAGATAAAAACTGTTCCCTGACCCCATTGTTTCTTGATTAGCCTTTGAATAACAGGCTGCTTTTGGAGCCAGCAAGGGAGTGTGACCTTTGTCCTCCTTCCCTCCCTCCAGACAGATTTTTACAAGCCTTGGCCTTGCTTGCTTTGACTTGGGATAGTTAGGGGGGCGATGTTGAGTAAGTTGTTGCATGCTACCTTTCCATGAGCCGGCTTGTCAGGAGTGTAACAGAAGCTCAGGGCATAATTCACCTGAAGTTAAGAAGTTCTGGGACCCTCTCATTTCTGTGGTGGAAGCGTGAACGTGGTGTTTACCCTCCTATTGTAATAAATTTGAATCCAAGTTACTCAACCCAGATAGAATCATGTCTCAAGACTGGATCTTAAGGGCAATTAAACTGGATGAAACATCCACTGAAGTCAGCAAGACTATCCTGAACAAAAATCTTGAGTTGTGCAGGCTGACAAGTTTTGTTTGGCAAAATATCTCATGTTATCAGATCCATGATTCATACAGCCCACACAAAAGCGTAGCCATAGGAAGACCTGAAGCAATTGCTATATAAATTCATCCTTATAATCAATGAAACTGTATGTTAAAGACACATAAATGTGTTGCTGTAATATTACATATATGTACATGCATTGCAACAAGCCACACAATGAACACTGTTGGCACTGTGGAGAATTGTGATGATCTGACATGGTATTCAGTCTCAATACAGAAAGTCCTGGGAGCAACTGTTGTGAGCTCTGTACCCTATAAAAACACTGGAATGAAAATATATTAAAACTGAACAAAATTGTTTCGAGTTGCTGCATTCAAAAACAAAATAACCTTGGTGGTTATGTCTAGCTACCTATAGAAGAGGAACAAGAAGTGTATGGCTGCAGCCAAATAATTTTCATTGACATAACTCTAACTTCAGCACAACTTCCTGAGAACAGCTCCATCTATATATTGAAGGCAGCATCCTACTACTTTACTATATTTACTTCATTTGAAATTTATATACCACCCAGCTTGTATAAAAAACTCAAGGTGGTTAACAAGAAAACAAGGTATAATACACAAATAAAATATATAAAAATAAATAGCAAACAGTAAACAGGTGTTAAAGATACAGGCATCTGAACATAGCCATACAAAATAACAAAACAACAGTAGTCACCCAAAGGCCTCTTGAAAAAAAGCCAGGTCTTCAAGGCTTTCTTAAATGCAGGCTGATATCAATTGGCAGATATGCCAATTGCTTCACCTGTTACAGCAGGGGTGCCCAAACTTTTTGTAAGGAGGGCCAGATTTGGTGGATGAGAATGTGTCAGGGGCCGGCTGCTCCCCGACCCTGCCACCCCACTGCAGGCCCCACCCACTGACCCATAAGCCCCACCCACTGACCCCTTGCAACCCCACTTGTAGGAAGGAAGGTGGGAACCAAGGGAGGGAGTGAGGGAGGTGGAAACCAAGAGAGGAAGGAAGGAAAGTGGGGAAGAAGGGAGGGAGGGAGGGAGGGAGGGAGGGAGGTGGGGACCAAGGAAGGGAGGAAGTAAGTAAGGAAGGTGGGGACCAAGGGAGGGAGGAAAGAAGGAAGGTGGGGGCCAAAGGAAGCACAGGGAGCCGTGGCCACAGGTCGCCCCTTGGAAGAGGCGATCTGTGTGACCTTGCACCCCCCCCAAGGTCCCCAGCGGTGGCAACGGCTCACCTGCCAGCCCACCCCAAAGTTCCTTGGTGGTGGCAGAGGCCCGCTGGCCTGCCCACCCCCACACATTCCCCTGCGGTGCTGGTGGTGGCAGACCGCCCGTCCGCTAAAGCTTCCCAGCGGTGCCGGTATTCCCGAGCTTCACAAGATTCCCAGTGGTGCCGGTGGTGGCAGCTCGCCTGCGCGCCGAGCCTCACATGGTTGCCGGCAGTGCCGGTGGCAGCGGCCCGTGGCAATGGCTGGCCAGCCAGCCGGTGCAGCCCCACAAGCTTCCCGGCGGTGTCAGTGTTGGTGGAAGATATTTTTTAAAAAAAATGGGGCGAAGGAGGGGGAGGGAGGGGGCGGCGGGCCACTCAGAGGGGCCTGAGGGGCCAGATTTGCCCCCCCCCCCCCGGCCGGACTTTGGCCAGGCCTGTGTTACAGGATATCTACTTTGGTCTCTTGAGGAATTTTTACTACAGAACTCTAAAGCTACACCAGCCATATCACTGCATGCAAATATACCTACGTCCAACAGCCAATTCTATACTATTTCTATACTACCATATTGTTTTCCTTTGTCTTTTTCTTTTCTCTGCCACCAACAAACCCAGCTTTCACCATCCTAGGCAAAAACTGCCTGCCACTGCCTTTCCTCCCATCACTCCCTAAATCTCAAATGAACCCCCCCCCTCTTCCTCTGCCCCCCTCCCCTCCCCAGTCTCACCCAGATCTGGTGTCTATTTTCTGTCTCAGGAATTTTTAGAATAGAGCTTGCATGCAAATGTACTTACATACAACAGCCAATGAATATTTGGTATGAAATGTATATTACATTACATATTATATTGTATACCTCATTCTGCTGTTATATGTCCAAAGAAGTGGACATGTTCATGAAACGTTATATTAAAATATGAAAGTTAGTCTTTAAGGTGCCACATGTTTTTTTGTCTTTAGTCTTGTCTTGTTTTATTTCTTTGAATTTTGCCAGGATATCTACGGTATGTAATAAAGACTTTGATTGACAGCACACCATGTAAATTATGTCATTGTCAGTTTGAAAGTTCATTAACAATGCCAGGCAAAACCAAAAGAGAACAAAAATAAAAACTTTGTGGCAGTTTAAAGACTAACTGCTCTGTTTTAATGTGAGCTTTGGTGGACAAGTTCACTTCATCAGACCTGAGAATGGGATTGCATTTATACACTTATACATGGCCTGGAAACAAAAAAGACTGGGCACAAGTAGTTGATGGCGTAGAATTTAACACCTGGCAATTACCATTAGGATCCCTGTTGATAGTTCTCCTTCCAGGAAGCATTGTTCAGTAAATAATGATAATGATTGGTAATGGAATTAATCCCAGGCTATAGTTAACAAAGGGGAACAGCATAATAAGTTTATTATAGGTTAGTGAGGTGGCACTTGGTAGTTAATGAGGAAGTAGGTGAGAATTACAGCTGATGCAAAATTTGGTTATGCCCTAAGAATCTATTATCTCTTTCTTTCATAATTTGATCTCTTTCTTTGATAGAATTACAGGCCTGGTGGATGACAGGAACACTGGATATTCCTTATCTAGATTTTAGTAAGGCCTTCAATAAGGTTCCCCATGGTATACTTGCAAAGAAGTTAGTAGAATGTGGGATGGATAGTGCTACTGTTAGGTGGATTTGTAATTGGTTGACTGATCACACTCAAAGGGTGATCATAAATGGCTGCTCTTCAGCTTGAAGAGAAGTGACCAGTGGGGTGCCCCAGGGTTCTGTTCTGGGTCCAGTGTAGTTCAATATCTTTATTAATAACTTGGAGGAAGGAATAGAGAGTATGCTAATTAAATTTGCAGATGATACCAAATTGGGAGGGGTTGCTAATTCCCTAGAGGATAGGATGAAAATCCAAAATGGCCTTGACAGTTTAGAGTGCTGGGCCAAAGCTAACGGAATGGGGTTCAACAGAGGGAAATGTAGGGTGCTGCATCTAGGTAAAAAGAATGAATTGCACAGATATAGGATGGGAGATACCTGGCTGGAAAATATTACCTGTGAAAGGGATCTGGGAGTCTTGGTGGACCACAAACATGAGTCAGCAGTGTGATGCGGTGGCCAGGAAAGCCAATGCGGTTATTGGTTACATCAACAGAGGCATATCAAAGGAAGTGATAGTACCACTCTATTCTGCTCTGGTCAGAACCCACCTGGAGTGCTATGTCCAGTTATGTGCACCTCAATTTAAAAAGGATGTTGACAACCTTGAGTGGGTACAGAGGGCGGTGACCAGGATGGTTAAAGGTCTCGAAGAAGACGGAACAGCTTAGGGAACTGGGAATGTTTATCCTTTCAAAAAGAAGGCTGAGAGGGTATATGATAACTATGTTTAAATATTTGAAAGAATGTCATATTGAAGAGGAAACAGGTTTGTTTTCCATGGCTTCAGAGACTAGGACTCGGGGCAATGGTTTCAAACTACAGGAAAAGAGATTCCATTTGAACATTAGGAAGAACTTCATGAC
>JAHTLZ010000010.1:53674074-53685676 GCA_023846285.1 Phrynocephalus versicolor
AATTATTAAAACGAATAGTAAAAGCACTGGCGGGAGAACAGCGATAGGCCACTAGTCAATAAAAACACCCTCAATAAAGGCAGCGGGTGAGGGGGGGGGAAGGGAGAAAGAAAAAACTAAACAGAAATAAGGTCGCTATAAGCCTCCTTAAAAAGCAAGTTTTTAAGAGCCTTTTTGAAAGCAGGCAGGGACGATGCAAGGCGCAACTCACTCAGTAGCTGATTCCACAAGGTAGGGCCGACCACCGAGAAGGCGCGACTATGAGTTGTCCATTTTCACTCCTCCCTTGGGGTGGCCACCCTGAGTGAGCGCGCCCGCGACATCCGAGTGGGCCTGGCCTCAGCTGATCTCTGAGAGATATGCTCCGCCAGGTAATCAGGTCCCAAGCCATGGAGGGTTTTGAAGACCAAAACCAGGACCTTGAACCTTATCCGGAGGGCAATGGGCAGCCAATGCAGGTGGGCCAGAACTGGGGTGATGTGATCATACTTATGAGCACCCATCACCAGTCTGGCCGCCGCATTCTGTACCTGCTGCAGCCTCTAGAGAAGGGTCAAGGGCAACCCCACGTAGAGTGTGTTGCAGTAGTCAATCCTCGATATCACAAGGGCCTGCACGACTGTTCTCAGGGAGGACTCATCGAGGTACGGGCGAATCTGAGCGATCCTGCGGAGTTGGAAAAAAGCAGCCCTGGAGACAGCCGTCACCTGGGCTTCCAGGGAGAGGGCTGAGTCCAGGACCACGCCCAGATTCCTGGCCCTGTCCGTAGGCTGGAGGGAAACTCTCCCCAGCCTAGGGAGGGGGCCATTGTACCTAGAGGTGGGCACCCCGAAGAAGAGAATCTCGGTCTTCTCCGGGTTGAGTTTGATCCTGTTCGTCCTTGTCCACTCCAAGACCGCCTCCAGACACAGATCGAGGGAGCAAACAGCGGCCTCATATAAACATTGAACAGTATAGGGGAGATTGCCGACCCCTGGGGCACCCTACAAGGGAGCGTCTAAAGAGCCGACAAGTCATCCCCCAGCTGTACCCTCTGGAGCCGGCCATCGAGGAAGGATCGGAGCCAGCTGAGCGCTGAACCTCCGATTCCCGCCCCGGCTAGCCGGTCCAGTAGGTTACCGTGGTCGATGGTATCAAAGGCAGCTGACAGATCAAGGAGGACCAGCAGGGAGGAACACCCCCTGTCGGCCTCCCTGAGGAGGTCATCCTGCAGAGCGACCAGGGAAGTTTCGGTTCCACGAAACGGTCTGAAGCCGGATTGGAAAGGATCAAGGATATAATTCTCCTCCAGGTATGACTGAAGCCAGACGGCCGCCACCCTCTCAACAGCCTTGCCCAGGAAGGGAACTATGGCAATCGGATGATAGCTGGTAAGATCGTCCGAAGCCAAGCTGGGCTTTTTCAATGTAGGCTTCACCACAGTCTCCTTCAAACGGGAGGGGAACAATCCCTCCCGGAAGGAGGCCGTGGCTATTGAGGAGACCCACTCCGGCATGTTCCCTCTGGCAGATTTGATAAGCCATGCTGGGCAAGGGTTGAAAGGGGAAGCGGCCGGCCGGCAATAAGCCAACACCCTGGAGGCCTCCGCTTGAGACACAAGCCCAAACTCAACCAGAGGAGGGGACCGAGGGGGTGAGGCCCCCGGGATACACAAGGAGGGACCAGTGCAGCTGCAGTCCAGATCGGAATGGATGGCCTCAATCTTCGATCTAAAATAGGCTGCGAATTGCTCGCTGGTGAAATCACTAGGAGGAGACCTAGGCTTCACCAATTCTTAGGGAGACAGCTTATTTATTTAATACATTTATTTGCTTGATGTCAATGTGAATTAATGTCATAACATTACATTTGTAACACATTTGTTATAAAAAGTGGACTATCTACTTTGAACAGTATGGTAGTTAGATACAGTACTTGAATCTGAAGAAGTAGATTATGGCAAGCCTAATCAGGAGAGTTTCTTAGTGTTGTTCCCAGTATTATCTGGACGTTGAGTCATGGCGACTGGACTTCTTTTCTTGAGAGATTGAAATGTTTCACTACTCATCCAAGCAGCTTCGTCAGTCTGAGGAAATTTAATGGTGAGGCTTCCACTTCACTTTGAATTCACATCACTCTGGCCTGAATAGGCTGATAACTTCACACCACCAGCAAGGCCACAGCTAACAACATTTAATGGGTTTTGGGAAGGGTTGCATTGGTGGGACTTTCATGCACCCCAGGCCATTGTCCACCTAATGAGACCTAACGAGCCTGTTCAGTCCACTGTCCAACTTATGAGCCTATTCAGACCAGAGTTATATGAAATCAAGGTGAACTATAAAACGGGGGACTAGCCACTAATTTTCCTCAGACTGACAAAGCTGCTTGGATGAGTAGCAAAAAATTTCAAATTCTCAAGAAGTCCAGTTGCCATGACTCATCTACAAGATAATCTCACCCAAGAATCTTCACAGAAATGTTCCCAGTATTGTGCTGTTGACTTTTAGATGAGCATGCCTAGGCTCATGTATAGTTTATGGCGGTGTTAGGGCTACTTTGTGTTTCCAGAACATGGGATTGTTTGTACTGTGTTTTGCACTTGAGCACAGATTTCCAGCTAGGAGAAGAAGCCTGTGCATTGACTTTGAATTGCTTCAGTCTGAGAATGAAGTTTGGTGTTTGTTTTTTAATCTTTTCTTTTCTGTATATAGGATTGTTTATAAAGCAGTTTCTGATGAATATTAGCTTGATTTGGCATAATTGTCCTAACACAAAACATTAATAAAAATAAGGACAGGCTGCAATTAGCTCATAAAAAGCTGAGGACTTGTGTGCAGCTACCAGATGCTTTTATTGTGTTTGCTACAATTCTGAAATAATTATATTGCTGTGCCAAGCTAATTGCATAAATAGAAGCCCACAGGACACCTTAATCTCTAAATATTTTTATATGACTTTTTTTAGTTGCCTTTCCTTTTTGGAGTGTAGAAAAAGAAAGAATAGTTCTGAATGAATTACAATGGAAAAGCTTTTGTTGACTCTTAGCATTGAGGTAGCTGAGATTAATTTACATAATAAATTGTGTTGCTGGCATCTGCAGTCAGTTACAAATTTATCTCTCTTCCTTTTTATCCATGTACTCTTCCTTCCCCCTTCTGTTATTTGATATTCTCTTAGATCTTCAGCCAAGCAGACACCCCACTGAAACGCTGGCTTCTGGAATTTGCTGCCAAGCGTAAAAAGGCAGAAGTTCAAAGTGGGATCATTAGAAATGATAGCGTGTGGGATAAACTGTTTTTTAACAAAATACAGGTAAGCATCTGGTGGGAAAAATACTAGTTTCTCAATAGCTAATCTATGGTAAAAGTAAAACTGACTTAAGAGACTTCTAGACATTCAAAATGGAAGCATTGAGCTTTAAAGGGGGTGAACTCCTCTCGGCTTACATAGGACGAGCACAGGAAAGTTGAGGAATATTTTGACTGACTTCAGAAGCAATCTCATTCCTTCATGTTCGACCTTTGAAAACAGTGTTTGAAGAAGCTGTGGTTCCCAAATAAGTACTCAAATTTTGCTGGGCTACAGTGTATAAACTTCTTGACTAGAGAGCAGGCAGACTGAGACATCTAGATCAGGCCTGCCCAAAGTCCACCCCGGGGGGGGGGCAAATCCGGCCCGTCATGCCATTCTGAGTGGCCCGCGGCTGGCGGGCCTGCCCCTCCCTCCCACTCCTTCACCCCATGTTTTTTTTAAAGAAAGTGGGTGGGGCTTGCAGTGGGGTGGCAGGGTTGGGGAGGAACCGGCCCCTGACAAATTCTCAGCCACCAAATCTGACCCTCTTTACAAAAAGTTTGGGCACCCCTGATCTAGATGTTGGCATCCACTGACGTCTGCTCACATAGATTTGGGGAACATTTTTTCAGGTTTACTCTCTCGGGTGGAGGAGACAACTGCTAGAGGGATGCCCCCCCCTCCCAACATCTGTTTAAATTTCAGTCAGAAGAAAGTTGGAAGGTTTCCAGTACTCTTTCTTTGAGGAGAGTAGAAATGTGAAGGCCTGGAAAAAAACCGGAAAAATTCAGGAAACCCCCCAGGCGGCCGGGGGGGGGTTGTTCCATGTTTTTCCTGAAGCCTTTTTGGTTGGGTTTTTTTTTTTTTGGAAATATTGAAAAAGGAAAAAGGAAAAAAAATTATTATGCAATGTTTTATTTTAACATGATGAAAATAATTTCCAAATCATTTCTAAAAATTATGCATAGTATCAGATTATTCTAATTTCTGTGCACTGAGGACAAGCAAGTCCTAGGTTACAAACTGAAGTCTCCAGTGCAAAAACAAGATGCATGTCTTCCTTGAGGAGGTGCTGCTATTGTCACAAGAAAAAGAAAAGGGTTTCGCTTTTGTTTTTGCATGTGGGTGGGTATGTTTGGTTCTGTTCTCTCCTCTTCACTAGGCCTCAAAGCACTGGAAGAAAATACAGAGCAACAAAAATGTTTTTGATTAAATTTCATGCCCATTCATTGAAAGTTATTTCCACTCTCTTCTATACATTTCCCCCCTCTTCAATTCTTTTTATGAGAATGAGGTTTTTTATTTTATTTTTATTTAATACTGGGGAGAGAAAATATGAATAATTGTTAATTCTGGATTTTTAAACATTAATTGTAGAGGTTATTTTGTTCCACATAAACTAGTAAGCAGTTCAGGAGATTGTTATTCCGTTTGTTATTTACAATTACAAATAAATATTGTTTTAGAAGTAATTTTTTGTAATAATTGTTTGGATACATTATATTTTAATATGCTAGTTGTGATACTTTTATGCTAAGTCAAATTGTCCATAGTCATATTTTATGTCCCTAAAGTAACAGAATGACTTTCAAGCTGTAAAGGGGTGGGGGAGTACTTATGTAGCCTTTTTTCAATTTTTCCAAAAATTTCCATCTTTATATGGGGGAAAGGGGGGAATGTTTTTTCCTGCCCTGAGCTTCAATATTTGTGGAACTTTTACATCTCTAGAGGAGAGCATTAAGCTGCCTAGATGCCCTAAGCACATCCGATCTCGCCTGATTTCGGAAGCTAAGCAGGGTCAGCCCTAGTTAGTACTTGGATGGGAGACCACCAATAAATACCAGATGCTGTAGGTGCCTGGAGTAGGAACTGGCAAGCCACTCCAGTATTCCTGCCAAGAAAGCTCCATGGACATGGAGTCACAAAGAGTCGGTCACCACTGTAATGACACAACACATACAGAGGAGAGCATTAATTTCTAATTATGAAATTAATGAATTTAATTTAAAAAAATAATGACGCTAATATCTAGAGTGGAGACCTGGTCTGCAGCAGTTCTCTTACAACAGTGGAATGACTTACTTCTTTACCTCCCTGGAAATGTTTGCTTCTATGTGTGACTAGAACAGTGTCACACTGATTTACGTGGAGTGTATTACAAGAAAAAAGTGTAACTCTAAAATGTTATCATTATTAATTAGACTAATTATCATTAATTAATTAGAATAAATAAATACTGTATATACTCGAGTATAAGCCTAGTTTTTCAGCCCTAATTTTGGGCTGAAAAAAGAGGTCCTCGGCTTATATGCGGGTCAATACTTTTAGCCACTGAGGCAAGTTTGGGTCAGTGGCTAAAAGTCATTTTAAACATTGTGCGCCACTTCTCCTGACCCCCCATGTTTAAAATGACTTTTTAAAAGGTCATTTTTAAAACAATGTTTAAAATGACTTTTAGCCACCAACTCAAGCACTTGCTTCGGTGGCAAAAAGTCATTTTAAACATAACACACACACCCAGCTCACAAAGGAGGAGTTGCCAGGCCCTGCTGCATTCCCCACCCTAGGCTTATACTTGAGTCAATAAATTTTCCCAGTTTTGGGGGTTTAAATTAGGGGCCCCGGCTTATACTTGGGTCGACTTGTACTTGAGTATATACGGTATGTTTAGATCTCTGCACAAGTAAGTAACTCGTTCAACATGTTCAGGTGGGCACAGTTACATTCAACAGATATAGTTTTGGGGGAAGACAGCCTAGCACTTCTTACTTAAGATTAGTAGAGTTCTGCTAGATTTTCACCTTTATTCCAAGTCTCTTTGTCTCCTTCACAGTTTAGGCTTCTCTTCCTTTTCTCTTTGTTGATTGATTGATTGATTGATTGATTTGTTGTAGGTTATTAATTGTTCCTATCTAATGAAGACCCCTGGAAGAAAATATAGTTTCAAAAGTTCTTTAAAAACAGGGTGAAACCATTGAAAATCTATCAAAACCTCTAAAGACCTGATGAAGTAATACAGGTTCCCAGGAAGAACTCAACAATTATACAGTTAGGTAGAGATGGGCACGAAACAAACTTTTGTTTTGTTTTGTTATTCATTTTGTTACCTAATGAAACAAATAACGAACTGCCCCCTCTAAGAAAAATGAAACATGGGCAGAATAGATATTTTTTTAAAAATATGGCTAAGAGGCAGGATCCTATTCAGAAGGGCCAAATATTTTTATTTCTTCAGAAATAAAAGAGCCAACATTATAATGCCATTGTACAAAACGATAGTAAGGCCGCACCTAGAGTATTGTGAGTATTGTGTACAATTCTGGTCACTGCATCTCAAAAAAGACATTATGGAACTGGAAAAGGTGCAGAAGAGAGCGACTAAAATGATTATTGGGCTGGGGGACCTCCCTTATGCAGAAAGGCTAAAACATTTGGGGCTTTTTAGTCTGGAAAAAAGATGCCTGAGTGGGGATATGATTGAGATGTACAAAATAATGCAGGGCATGAGTCAGGTGGATAGAGGGACACTCTTCTCCCTCTCACAAAATACCAGAACTAGGGGACATCCACTCAAACTGAGGGTTGGGCGAGTGAGAACAGATAAAAGAAAGTATTTTTTTACCCAGCGTGTTGTTAGTCTGTGGAACTCCCTGCCACAGGGTGATGGCATCTGGCCTGGATGCCTTCAAAAGGGGATTGGACAGATTCCTGGAGCAAAAGTCCATCACAGGTTACAAACTATGATGGAGATGTGTGATCTCCAGGCTTAAAAACAGGGTACTTCAAGGGCCAGATGCAGTGGAGTGGTATTAGGAGACAGATATCTAGTCTCATGCGTTCCCAGGCACATCTGGTGGGGCCACTGTGAGATAGACTAGATGGGCCTTTGGCCTGATCCAGCATGGCTCTTCTTATGTTCTTATGTTCTTATTTTAATTGAGGCTTTGTGCATGTCATGGTCTACCAAGTAACACCTGGCTTACAGGTACCCTATTAGTGTTTTCAAAATGTGAGATATCTAAGGAGGGGTTTTTATCAATGCTGTCTTCCAGTGAACTTCTAAGTTTTAGCAGAGATTTGAACACAGTTCTCTTGAGTCCTGAACTGGGTTTTAGTCAATAATATTTGCAATAGTCCATTGTGTTTCCGTAGCAAAGGGTAATCAGAAATTAGAAGGAAAGCACTAAATAAATTCTTCATTTGACATGAGCAAAAGGGGAAGACAGAATGCCTCATGGCTGATGGCATGCCATCTGAGTGCCCCTACTGATCTCGTTGATGGTTCCCCACAGTAAAATATTTCTTACCTCCCCATGCTGCAGATCTGTTCAGCATGTGTTTAACTAGATGGCATATAAGGATAGGCTACTTTTTTATTTTTAGCTGGGGAGATCACTTGTTTCTTCAACCGGGGAACTATTTTCAGTTTGTAATTGATAAGAAGGGCAGACTGGTGCGATCTGGGTAGGACAAAGATTCAGAAAGTGTCCACTAGTGCCTGCTGCACCTTAAGGTCACATATTTTCTGATTCTGAGCTGACAGATAAAAATCAAGGTGGCTAATGATAATATTAGTATGTTAATGTCAAAAGTGTCCACACATAAATAAAATATGCAAGGGCTGGTGAAAACAGCTAAATGTATGGGAGATCATTTTGACCACAGTAATTCAAAACCAACATCTTATATTTGGGCTTAAACACAAACAGGTGGCCTGTGCAGCTACTGCAGAATGGAATCCAGCAAAGAGAAACCTGCAGGAGTGCACATTAAGATGCTTTTTCTTGCTGCCTTTGTCTGTGCACACCCTTTGCCCAACTTCTACTGGTGCATTTTGCAGTGAAAGGGCATGTTCAATTTGCCCTTCTCATAAAGTTCCCGATTTGCATACAAGACCCAACGGCAGAGATGTCAGTGATTCATCCTGGCATGTAGAGTAACTTTGATACTGTATAGGAACACAATGGCCTTGGAAGGTAACAGGTCTGAATGATAAGATCCTCAAGTGTATTTGAACTTTCTTTTAATGCCCAACAAGATATACTAATTTATACAATTTATATTTTTATTCAGGGGATTCAAACATTATACTGTGATCTGATTCATATGTTTGCTTGTCTTCCAGGCAAGCCTGGGTGGTTGCGTTAGAATGATTGTAACAGGAGCTGCTCCTGCTTCTCCCACTGTCTTGGGTTTCCTCCGAGCATCCCTAGGATGTCAGGTATGTTGTGCCTGGACAGTTGCCAATATGTGCCCCCCCCCACTCCTGAAACTATTAATCATTCAGGATAATCATACTACTTAATAAAACAGCCCAGATGAATTTCAGGATAAATTGACAACTTGATGAGGACTGAACACCTGTACTATTGTTTATTGTTTATTTTAGAGTATTTTTACCCCATCTTTCTCCTTGGAAAAGGACCCAAAGCAGCTTTCAGTAATGAGGGACAATACAGAGCGCATTACAGTATTCTAGCTGGGGCATCACTAGAGCATGTGTCATCATGGCCAGAGCTGGTTTCTCAATAAAGGGGTGTAACTTGCGTACTAGACTTAATTGTGCAAATGCGCTCCTGGCCACAGCCATGACCTGGGCATCCAGGCTCAAAGGTGAGTCCAGCCTGGGGTTGCTATATAGTAGCACCCCCAGGCTGCTACTATATAGTGGAGATCATCTAAATTTATTAATATTGGGAAGAAATAAAAAGGTATCACATTAAAAACCACCCACATATTCCTTTATTCCACTGTTTAATGGGCAAGGCTAGATATTAATGGGCTTAGAATGTGGTTAGGCCATTGCTGGCAGAAGGGGGCCTAGTATTAAGGGCACCTACCAGTGTTCCACCTGTAAGTTCTGTCTGATGAAGATCTCCAGTTGCCATCTTGAATATACTGTGTGGCCAAATGTTGTCATGCAAGAATTACCCACTCGAGAAATAACTGCATATACCAACTCGCCTCAGTTCTGTCTGCAATGTGGCACTCAGGTTGGCAGTGATGCTACAGCAGGATGGTTCTTGACTAGCAGTACCCTTGATTCTTATGTTTACTACTGGCAAGGCCCCTTAGGTAGAGAGTCTTGACCAACAGCATCACTGGCTGGTGTCAACACTGTACATTTCAGTCAACCATTATTGTTTCTGTGCCATGAAATATAGATCCCAAATATGTGCTGTTCCTTTGTTACAAAGGAGGAATACCGCCTACATCTGCAATTATATCTTCACCTCTGACTTCAGGAATCAGAGCGTCTGTTTTTACCATGTAGACTTATTGCTTTTATGTGCCAACAAGTTGTGTCTGGCTTATAGCAACCCTATAAGTGAGCACTCTCCAAAATGTCCAGTCCTCAGTTCATCTTAGGGAGTCATCTGGCTTTTCTGTTTTCATGCTGCCTTACACTTTTCCCAGAATTTTTGTCTTTTCCACAGAATCCTGCCTTCTAAGGATGTGTTGAAAGTAGGACAGGTTCAGTTTCAACATTCTTGCTTCCAGAGATAGTTCAGGTTTTGGTTTGATCTAGGATCTACTTGTTCATCTTTCGGGCAGTCCAGGGTACCCACAAAGGTCCCCCTCTGGCACTACATTTCAAACAAATATTTTTTCTTCCCTGTCAGCTTTATTAATTGTCCAGCACTCACACCCAGATGTGGTGATTGGAAACAGAAGAGCGTGGAGGATCTTGGACTTGATGATACATCAACATATATAATATAAATTTGTGTACAGAAATATAAATTGCCCCTTGGTCACAGTGCTACAAAGAAAAGGATGTTTTCACTGATTTTTTTATTTTTAAGTCTTCAAATACCATGCTAAAAGAAATGCCATCTTGCTGAAAATATTTTTTTGACAGGTTTATGAGGGCTATGGTCAGACTGAGTGTACAGCTGGTTGTACCTTTACCACTCCAGGGGACTGGACATCAGGTAACAATTAGTTAATTTGGTTATCTGAGTTTGAAAACAGATCAGGATAGTAAGATATCAAGTTTACACATGCAGGATAATTGTATGAAGTACAGTGTAGCTTTCTAGTTTGTAGTTGGATCCCAACTAGAAGAGGTGGGTACTTTGCGCTTTGTATGAAGCACTGCTTCCCTGGTGTACTGGAGGCCCATTCACCACCCACTGGGCTGGCTGGGCTAGTGGTAGCACTTCAATGCGGGCAAAAGCCCAGCCGGCCCGTCCCTGCCTCCCCCACCCAGTCACCTGACCACTCATAGGCTGCACAGGGAGACTCCCCATTCTGCTGCCTTGCTGGATTAGTCAACTGCCTAAAGAAGGCAGGGCCTGGCAGGCTCCTGCCCAGATTGGAGCACCACTGCCAAAGAAGGACCTCCGTGGCATGCGAACCCTGGTAAGTGGCACAGGAGGGTGGGGGATGGAGCTCCAGTACAACTGAGGTGTTGCATTTTATGGTTCTTGTGAAGCACCAAGTGCCCACCTCTAATCCCACCTTTAGTATTTATGATAGATTATGAGCCTGTTTCGCTTTGTCCTCTTCTGAGAAAAACTGCCATCAAAGAGAGAGGGGCGGAGGAATATGATCTCTCTCCCTGCTGTTCCTTTTATGGTAGAAATCATAATTGTGCAATAGTATTTTCCCAAGAGCATCAGTGAATTGTACCTATTACAAATTCCGTTATCGTACAATCATAATTTGCATTTGATTCATCATCATCATCATCATCATCAGTCATATATTTTTTTAAAATGACAAATATTCTTGGATGTGATTTGCAGGCCATGTGGGAGCACCTCTGCCCTGTAATTTAATCAAGCTGGTGGATGTTGAAGAATTAAATTATTTTTCTTCCAAAGGAGAAGGAGAGGTAATGTGCATTATTGAACTCATTGCTGTTTCATTGGTTGTTTATAAGTCATGGAACCATTTGTTAGGAATAGCCTGTTGTTTTGTTTTTGTTTGCTTGCCATATCTATGCTAAATAGAATGTGAAGCAAACTTGATTGCTCTAGGGCTGGGAATTTGTTCTGGGGCTCAAAAAGCAAGGCATGGAGCCAAGTCATTCTAAAAATCACAGGTGGCCATCAAGCGGCCTCCCCAGTTCTTGAAGTTTTCACTCAAACTAATCAGCTCCCATGTCTCCAATCACTGACTCTGAAAGAAGCCAGGAGGTACTTTGTCTGTGTAAAGCCTTCCTGAACCAATTGTCAGTTAAAACTAAAAATATAAATAATTTTATATAGTTGCATTGCCATAGGTTCTACCTGATGGGTTCTCCTGGATAGGTTTTTTTAGTTGCCTTTTAGAAACACACACACACACACACACACACACACACACACACACACACACACAC
>JAHTLZ010000010.1:53685686-53710880 GCA_023846285.1 Phrynocephalus versicolor
TGCTTCAAAGTTTATATCTGGCACAGCCATCTGCTGTGATGTTTAGAATTTTCTTTCTTCTGCCATATCCACAATATGTTGGTGCACAGCTCAATGAAAACTAATGTCGGTCAAAAGCTAGCAGTTTGTTTTTTGAGTGATCTAATAAAATATCACCCGCCTTTGCACAAATAAAATATGTATGTGAAATAATGACAAGATTGATTGCCGTTTGAGAGACAGATTGACAATATTTCTAGATGGAACATTTATCCTACAGTCCCCCAATTTCCAATACAGAATATTACAGACAGTCCAGATGATAGTTTCCATTTGTAACACTCCTATGCTGTTACTACTTTTTCTGTCTTTTTCTTTTTTGTGGTCAGTAAAGGAGTGGTGGTGGGAGGAAACAATGTCAGTGCATTGTTAGAAGCTTTCAATCAAGAAACACTCAAAGAGAGCGCGAGGAACTATTGGCTGGGAGCAGCCAAAATCCAATTGTGTCATTATGCTTTTTATGCAAATGGTGTAAGTTAAGGAGGAGCATTACCTCGAGAAATCACCATTGGCAATATTTGCTATGCATTGAGTTGCGTAACTGAGTGTACAACAGATGCCTGCTGTGATTTCTTATCTTGATGTAATTATTCAAGACAACATACTGACCAACATTTGGGAAGGCAGATTGTGCCTTTCTCAGAAAAGTGTATGTGGAATCAGTGGACTTGATCTGAGGGACCCTTCAGCTATCTAATTTCACCTACGTAAATAAACTTTGTATTTTACAAAATGGTGTGAAGCGCCACTATAGCACCATAATGGGATTGCAGAAGAAACTCTCTATGTGATTTGATTCATTGTTCGTACACGAATGTGCTAAAAGAGACGAGTGCCATCTGCAACCCCATCAAGTTTGGGGGGGGGTGTTAAAGTCTTCTGTGCTGTAATATAGCTCTGTCAGATGGAGATCCCCACTGAAACCTCAGTGGAGAGCCCTCCTTGAAAACAAAATGGAAGCCCTCTTCTTTTTCTCGTTCCTTCAAACTTACAAGAAAGAACAGCAAAGCTAAAACAAGGTTTCTTCTGGTGGCAGTAATATTGTCAGTAATACTGTAAAGTCCTCCTGCCTTCAAGGCCTTTCCCGTCTTGTGTAATATCAAAACAGGTTAGTGTAAACCTATTTCTAAAAGCAGAACTTCATCCTAAATCTCCTGACAAATGGCTCTGTCTTGCAGATCTGTGTGAAAGGTCCAAATGTTTTCAAGGGTTACCTGAAAGATGACGAGAGAACTGCTGAGGCACTAGACGAAGATGGATGGCTTCATACAGGGGATGTTGGGAAGTGGTTACCTGTATGTACAGAACTGCTAAATTTGCATGCAATTTGTAATTAATTCCTTTTTTCCAATAACAAACGGTATAGCTATACCACCTGACACCTGTAGCTTTTATATGGGATAGTGTCACTCCTTTATGGTATATAGGCAACTTTTAAGCTACTTTTACAGTTATACGACTGCAACATAATTGTGGGGTGCTGAAATGAAAATGAGGAGAGGAGCTCTGTAACATGGACCAGTACTTTGTAACAGACAGATGTGTGTGAGTTTTTAAAGTAAGTTTTGAAATATGAAAAAACTTAGAATTTCTTTTTAGGAGTGATAAGTCCATCAGCAGCCAACAATATTCAAAGACCTTGGATCTATAAAAGTTATATTTACATAGTAAATTTGCAAGCTGTGCTGTGAAGGAACAAAGGATTTAGGCACTGACTGTTAGACCAAAAGTATGGGTTGTGATAATAAACTATTATTTATTTATTTATTAAATTTATACCCCACCCATCTTCCCTAAGGGAACTCTGGGCGGCTTACAAAGCTAGTGGAAACAAATATACAATCCCAGCAAAATTAAAACAATAAAATACAGACATAAAATCACGAACACCCTCCATTAGTATTAGTCGCTCGCAGAGATCGAGCTGTGGGTGAATGGGTGAATTAGCCTGTGTGGTTTTAACGAGAACGTATCAGGCAGGGACTAGGTAATTCTGGGTTCCATTTTCCCCCCCATTGATTTAGTTCATTCATTTAGAAATTCTGGTTTTAGATTTTGAATTAGTCATATCTTTTAGGGGAATTTGTCCCATCAGATTGGATTGAATATCTGGGAAGAAAACAGGATGTAACTGATTCATCACACAGTCCCTAGAGTTACAATACTAAAAATGCTCAGTAACAGTACTTTTACTTACAGTGCCCTACAGTTTTCCTAGATCTGTATAATTCTTTGTTGTTTTCTACTCTCAGAATGGCACACTAAAAATCATTGATCGAAAAAAGCATATATTTAAACTGGCCCAGGGAGAATACATTGCACCAGAAAAAATTGAGAATATCTACATTCGAAGTGAGCCTGTCTCTCAGATATATGTGCATGGAGATAGCTTACAGGTAACCCTACACATTTCTTTATATCTCTTAGAGCTTGGTCCTGATATCTGATAACTAATTTTTGTAATTTTATTAAGCAAAATCCAAAGGGGATTTTTTTCAATTTTTTTTTTAAAAAATAAAGATAAAAAATAAAAAACAAAGACAAAAGCCCCTTGAATGTGAGCTGTCATGGACAAATCCACTTCTTCAAAGACGTCTTTAAGATGCCATAGGTTTCTTTTTAAATAATTATTATTTTAGATCTCTCCTTTGGGATTTGCCTGATAGACTTGCACAAACATGGCTTCCCCTTCTAAAACTACAACTTTTTCGTATTTGAATGCCTCAAACCTAAATTCCTGGGAGCAGTACTTAAGAACAATGCAAGTATTATGTCTATTTTAAGCAGGACTGATCATTGCTGTAGTGCTCTACTTTTTAAATTTGGATTTTGCACTGTCCCAGAAATGTGCAAAACGAAGGACACATAATTATTTTACAACATCTTCCATGTATAGGTTCTTGCATCCATTTTATGCAAAGTACAATGTTCCATCTCTTGAGCTGCTGAGTTTACTTACTAGTCTTCTGAGAAAATGAGTTTCATTTTCTTGCTGATGTCCTAAGCATGAAAAATTCTGGGATATACAACAAGCTATCTGCAACAGTTGTTTACATAGCCAGGGGTGTGTGACTAAGCAAATTAGCAAATGGCCGTGTATGCACAATCAAAAATATATGTGTGCATGTTCAAAATGTTTCTACACCATATCTAAAGCCTGAAGCCTGGCAGAACTGGGAGAAGTGAAGGATACTGAGGAGCTCTACATGAAACATTATTTTGCAAAACTATTTCTATGGTTTGGAAATTGAGTCATGGCAACTGGACTTCTTTCTTGAGCTATTGAAATGTTTTGCTGCTCATCCAAACAGCTTTGTCAGTCGGAGGAAAGCTAGTTGTGAGTCCTCCATTTTATAGTTTACTTTGACCTCATGTCACCCTGGTCTGAAATAGGCTTATAAGATGAACAGTGGCCTGAATAGGCTCATCAGGTGGACAATAGGCTCATTAGGTGAACAAGGGCCCACCTTTATAATTTTCCCAACACCCATAAAGTATGAGTCCCTAGCCATGGCCTTGTTAGTGGCGGTGTGAAGTACTCTTGATTTGTCTGGGGATTGTTGAAAGGGCCTCTTGATAAGTAGCAGACAGATTGTCTCTGAGCCCACCCTCCACCTCTGTTGAGGGAGGGGTTTTCAATACTCACATGAATGGCTTCCCTGATCCCACTCTCAAACCACCAATCTCTCAAGAAAGAAGTCCAGTTGCCATGACTCAACTTGCAGATAAACTCACCTGGATGACAGAGAATCTTCACAGATATATTTTTATGGTTGCCGTTACCCAATTCTAGGAGGAGAACAGCTCCTGGTGCTCTGCCTCAGTCTACGTCTCCGCTACATACCCCTCCTCCCTATACAACTCACCCGCCCTGCTCTGGCTTTCGTGATAACCAGATGCTGCGATAGCACTTTGAGAAGGGGAACAAAGGACCAAAGAGTTTGACAGCACTTGCCGTTTGAGGCAGACCCAGTCCATCAAAATGTACAATGAATATTTGCCCTGGGATATCATGCCATAAATGTGACTCCCAATTTTATCTTTCTGCTTGCAGGCCTTCCTGGTGGGGATTGTTGTACCTGATAGTGAAGTCATGCCAGGCTGGGCCAAGAAAAAGGGCTTTGAGGGAACTTTTGCTGAGCTTTGTAAAAATGTGGTAAGTTCCTTATACACCAATTCATATGCCTTGAAAAAAGACAGTACTCTGTGATAAAAGCCTCATTAATAAGCCAGGATGTCCTGAGGTGCTAAAAAAGCCTCGTGATAACACCTTCTGGCAGCCATAAGAGAAGGAAAATTGTACAGTAAGATAACGCTAACAATGGAATACTGAGCAAAATGTTCCCAGATTTATTCCCTGGAATGCAATGTACCTTGTGATTCTCATTGTAACTGTTGTGCAATGCACCAGAAGAGGTCCTTCATGGATAGCACTTCTGCCTTGATGCTATTAGTAGCTACTATATAGGCCTAACATGGTGTAATAGGATTTTCCTCCTATATATTACATTGAAAACATTTGGGATTTAAATGGGTTGTGTGTGTTTCTTTCTTTACAGTCATAGAAAGGGGGGAGGCTGATCCAAATGCTATTCCCAGACAGAGTAGGGTAGAGTAGATCCACTGAATCAACAGCTGAATGGTGAGTCAGTATTAATGTAAAACCAATTGCTTAAAGGCTAGCATTTGAATCCAGGCCACAGTGTACCTTATCTATGTCAATAATCAAAGCTGAGAAAAAGGATCTATTTTGAAACAACACACCGGCAAGTGTGATTTTCCAGTGGATGAAATTCCATATTTTTTGTAAAAGACAGGCCACGATCCTTATGTCATCAACCCTGAGCACTGCTGGTGACTTGTGGGAGGGGGAGGGGGATGAACATTTATAAGCATGTCACTTGTGAATACATCTAGTGAATTCCTTAGTTATGCAATAACTACAGTATGCAGAAGAGTGACTACTGGGCTGGAGACTTCAAAAGATTCCACTAGCTAAGCAGAATTGTGCATGGTGAAAGTAGTTAGCCAAATGTCTTGGTTTTTCCCCACTCTCTTCATCAGCATTGTTCCATGCCCGTAAGATGACAACACTTTTATATTTTAAGGTTTTTAAAAGTTTGTTTTAATTGGTAGGTCCTGGAACTTCAAAGCTGGCGCCAAACCATGAGAATATATCCCTTGTTTGGGAAAAATGGGCATAATGGCCCAGGAATAAAAAGGGTAGATAACTTGTCAAAGAACACAGTTGCTGGTTTTAGTTCAGGTGTCTCTTGTGGAGGTTCTATTATATTGGCACCCACACTGACAGTTGTCATTTAATTGGAAATAGTGATAAAGCCCCCATTCTGCATATTAAAAGTTCCAGTTTTAGTTCCTGGAACCTCCTTATTGACCTAAGGAAGACCCCTATCTGAAATCTCAGAGAGCCACTGTGGATTTCCATAAGCAAGAGAGAACCAAATCGGGCAAAATTTTTGGCCAGAGCTTGGAACGGTTATTTAGTGATTGGGAACTTGCGGTACAGAGCACGGATTAGGCGTTATCCTTTCCATAGTTGGGCTAAAGTTAGTCAAGCCTTGTAGCATCTGGGGTGAGGGGATGGAAGTGTGTGCCTGGGACCTCAGAAGGAGTGAAGGAGGAGTGAACTCGACCCTGTCAGCACCCATTCTCGCAATCTTGGGTTGTGGGATAAGTCAGTGGAGACACATGATCCAGAATGTCAAGGAAATAGATAAGCATCCATTTTTAAAGGACCGTCATAGCTGTCTGGCAGGCATGTTGATGGATGTTTATGTCATGACATAAATAATGAAAAAATAACATTAAAATAAATAGTATATCCATGTGCAATCAGTGATATTCCAACTACTGTATTCCTTTCTTTGGAATGGAAATTAACTCATCATTATGGAGCCTATAATTTAAAACATAGTTTATAGTCTCTGAACCTCTTCTGCTTTTATATTGCACTGGACTAGTATGAAAATCAGACCAATACCAAAATAAGAATACATGCTTCCATTCTGCTTGCACTTTCACCTTGTTGCCTACATTAAGGTTACGTCTTTTTAAAATTATTTTGAGTGGTTGGTCTATCAAAAAATTAGATTAAAAGCTGGGTTTAATTAAAGTTCCAGATGGGCAAAAACTGCAGTTACCACCACAATATAGGTTTCTTCATCTGTGCCATCCCATTCCTGTTCTACCTCTCTCTCTTTCTTATTCCAGCACAAATATACACACACATTTGCTCAAAGAACACTTGAATGTTAATATGATATTTTTCTGGTTGCTAAATAGTATTTATGTGCTATAAATAGATGTTTCATGTGTTCTAATTGTGGTTGTTCTAGGCTGTCAAGTCGATCCTGACTGAAAGCCCGTGAATTACAATGACTCTGAAAAGGTTCTATACTTAACAGCCCTGCTCAGGCGGTGCAAGTTCAGGGCCATGGTTTCCTTTATTAAATCGATCCATCTCATATCTTGTCTTCCTCTTATTTTTATTCTTACTTCATTCTTATGTCTCAGGATCTGAAAAAAGCGATAATGGAAGACATGGTGCAATTAGGGAAGGAGAGTGGACTTCACTCATTTGAACAGGTGAGCTCTGAATACTAATAACCTTGATTGCCAGAACGAGTGAATGGTCTTTTTTGAGATGAGTAAATGGGATTTTTAATATGCATTATGAAAAAGCCTGAATGGTTCACTGTGCTTTGTGGTTTGATCATAACCTCACTCTTATTTTTATATGTATTTAAAATGCCTTTGTCTGTTTAAAAAATGTAGGCAAAGTAATTTTTAATTAAAGTCTTATTATGATAGTTAATCTTATAAAACTCCATTAACCCGTTGCTAGAAGTAGTGCTAAAAAGTCAACTCTAGCCCATAATTACCATTCTTACATTTGACCTGGAAAGTACAGCTGTTCTGTTTATTCTGTTAATCTCCTCATGACGTATGTATAGATATTTTTGTATCAGACCTGCAGACACGCATCAGGGAAAGTAAACTACTGTATTCCTCTTACGTAGAAACACACATGCAGAGATTAATTTAGGACATACAATCTAATATAATGTTGCATTGTGTACCTTTTATTTGAGAAACACCAATACCACATTGCTAAGTAAATTCATATTGTTTACATTTCTTTTGCATTCCTGTATTTTTGCAATAGCTTTTGAGACATGATAAACCCACTAAGGTCTATAGAAACTATAAAGCTGATTCTGGGGGGTGAGGTGGGATGGGGGACTCAGAATCCCTGGCTTTTCAGGAAAACATGGTTTGTTCTTACTATGAAGCCACCACTGCATATTCCCTCTCTGTTGCAGCCCTCCAGGATCAGGCACATTAAAGCCCCTGGGCCCCTGGAATTTACCAGCCATGCACATACAAAACAATAATCCTGTTACCTGTTTGATGTGACAGTTCTGAGCTGTCTTTTAAAAAAGTAGACCACATACATTATTTGATGTCATTGGCTCTGCTTCTGATTTGTAGACCCCAGCAGATTTTAGGAATGTTTGGTGGGTTGGTTTTTTGGTTTTTTCTTTCTTTTTTTGCTTGCTTGCATGTTTGTTTTTAGTGTGTGTGGGGGGGGGAGGAACTGGTGGGATGATGATACAGTTCTCAGAATCACCCAGCTAACATGTTTACTGAGTTATACTGGCTAATGGATTCCGGGAGTTCTCAGACCCGTGGGCTGAACCCCCCAGCTCCCCCTGACCTTATCTCAGCACCTTTGTACTAAAGCCACCAGGCTTTTCCTACGATTCTGTTAGCAAGAAAAGGCAAAGAAACTGCTTCACTGCCAGTGTGCCCTTCTGTGCCAGTTTTGTAAGCACTATAGTGCCTGTTACCCTGTTCTTCCACTGTTATGCCCTGGAAAATCAGAGGAATTGTTTTCAGAATGGGATTCTACATTTTTACCTATCACAGCTTTACTGGCTTGGTCCAAACATCACAGCTTGTTACCAAAGACAAGTGAAGCAGACTCCTTCTTAAGCAATGCAAGTGTTGCCTTGAACTGGAATTCATGATCGTAGCAATCGAAACAAAAGCATAGGAGTGGGGACCCTTTGGCCCTCCAGATTTTTTTGGAGCACAACTCCCAGCATCCTTTATTATTGGAAATATAGGCTTGGGATTCTTAATGTTGCAGTCCAAAATATCTGGAGTGCTGAAAGTTCTCCACCCCTGTCCTAGGACTACAGGAGATGCTGTTTGCTATGGGTTCTAGACTGCCTCTTTCCAGCAAGCACTGGAATAGGCATGGCTGTCCACATGTCACTTCTGGACTCTGCCATATTTACTCCTTGTGCTAGAGTTGGTTTTGGTTCTTTTGACCAAACAAAAATCCTTGGTAATGAAAGGAACATCTCTTTAATCTTTCTGCCTGTTATTTTGATGTGTTGGAATTTTCTATATGGCACAGATATTGTGCCTGTCATTACAAGTCAAAAATAGCAAACTAACCATAAGAACATAAGAAGAGCCATGCTGGATCAGGCCAAAGGCCTATCTAGTCCAGCTTCCTGTATCTCACAGTGGCCCCACCTAATGCATCTGGGAGCGCACGAGACTACATATCTGTCTCCTGATAACAGTCCCCTGCATCTGGCCCTTGAAGTACCCCAGTTTTAAGCCTGGTTTCCTCCAGGAATCTGTCCAGTCCCCTTTTGAATGCATCCAAGCCAGATGCCATCACAACATCCTGTGGCAGGAAGTTCCACAGACTAACAACACGCTGGGTAAAAAAAATACTCATTTGTCTGTTTTCACTCTCCCTGCCCTCAATTTGAGTGGATGTCCCCTACTTCTGGTATTTTGTGAGAGGAAGAAGAGCATCCCTCTATCCACTTTACTTATGCCCTGCATTATTTTGTATGCCTCAATCATATCCCCCCTCAGGCGCCTTTTTTGTTAAAGTTTTTTCCAGGAATAATACTTTGAAAAATGTGCTACTGCCATGCAGAGGAAGGTTGCATCTCCATGTAACTGTGGGACATGTTCAGTTGTAATGGCAGCAAAGGAATCTGAGCCTAAAACCAGATATTTTTCTGCCAGTAATTTGTGTAGAGGATCTCAATATGTCTTATTTATGTCTGGGTTCTAAAAAAAACTTTATCCTTTGATGTTTGCTTTTGGTGTCAAAATAAAATTTTAAAACTCTGTTGCTTAAAATATATATTCTGCCTGTCAAATGGCAAAGTGAAAACAAAAGCTGAAGCATGTGCTTCTGGCTTTCTTGCTTAGGTATCGAGCATAAGTATTTTAAAGTGAAATGGAACTTATTTCCTAAATAAGGACATACCATATGATGGAGATAATTTATTCTGAGTGTAAAAGGAGTTGAAAAACCTTCTAAAAATATCAGTATTGCTCTGCTTTATACAAGAGAGAATATAGAGTCTCCCAAGAAGAGGAAACAGAGGTGGTTGGACCTAAACCTGGAGCCAATGAAATATTAGAAATGAATGATTGCAGCTAATATTCTAAATCTAAAGTAGATAGGCAATAATATTGGCCCATAGTAACCTCTTGGGGTGGTGTTTATCATCTCTTGGCTGAATATATTTGATTTCAGTACCACTTCTTTAGTGGAAACACTATTCTGGGCTGTTTACAGATTAAAACTCAGAGTCCCTCGTGACTCCATTTAATAATACAATCAAAATGATGATTCACTGATCTAAACATAATGCAAAATGAGAAAGAAAAGGTAAGAAATAAAAAAATATTAACAGCATCTGGGAATTAGTTTTTGAAGGCTGCTGAAATTCTTTTGGTGAAAATTTATGCTACATAAAGCAGTGGTACTTATGGGGTAGTGATTTCTGGCTATCATAAAAATCATGAAGTCAGAGGGGGCCTATAAGACCATAGAGTCCATTCCTCCTGCTCAAGGCAGGAGTACAAAACAAAGGATATCTGTCAGATGGTTGTCTTGATTTCTCTTGAATGCCTCAAATGTTGGACCACTCACCACCTCTCAACAGTACACAGTAATTGGTTCCATTGCTGTACTACTCTAACAGGAAGTTTTTTGTGGTTTTTAAAGAGTGCTATCATATCTCCCCTCAGTTTCCTTTTCTCTGTGCTAAACATAGTCAGTTCTATGTATTCTCTAAGGCTTTCACTGCCGGGATCTGATAGTTGTGAGTTTTTCAGGCTGTTTGGCTTTGTTCTGGATGTTTTTCTTCCTGACCTTTTGACAGACTCTGTAGCTGACATCTTCAGAGGGCAAGAAGCTCAGGGAACAAGGAGTTTCTCTCTGTGCTGTGGGGTATAGAGTGAGTGAGACTGGGGTTCTTAAAGTTGTGGGAAAGAGGAAGCTGTCCTATGCAAGACAATAGGTGTTAGTCAAGTTTCCTCTTTCCCACAACTTTAAGAACACCAGTCTCACTTTACAACCCAGAGCACAGAGAGAAACTCCTTATTCCCCCCACTGTTCAAGCTTCATAGAGTCTGGCGAAACGTCAGGAGGAAGAACTTCCAGAACACTGCCAATCAGCCCGAAAAACTCACAACAACTATCATGGCCAGTTCTTTCGGTCTTTACTCATAGGTCTTGGCTTCATTGGCTCTTCTGAATCTCAAGGTTCCCAAAGGCTTCCCCAAGCAAAAGGGAGCCATAGGGAGCATCCGAACCTGAAAGGAATAGGAAGCATTAAATCAACTTAAATTTAATACAGTATTGCCATTGCTGGATGATGACATCTCCAGTTAGGTGGCATAAATTTCTGCAAGAAAAGTTTAGACACTGGTTGATATGGTGTGCTTGGTTTGTTGTAAGTTTAGATATACAGTATGGACATTCTGAGTCACTCATGCTTTATTTCATGTTTCTATTTTAATTTTAAATGCATGTTTTTGTTGTTTCATTTTCAGGTTAAGGCTATTTATGTTCACTCTGAAATGTTCTCTGTGCAAAATGGCTTGTTGACGCCTACGTTAAAAGCTAGGAGACCAGAGCTGAGAGAATACTTCAAGAAGCAGATAGAAGAGCTTTATTCCAGTGTTTCCATCTGACAGCAAGGTCCTTCGAAACAATGTACTCTGTAGCAATATTAGGATAATACTGAAAAGTGAAAAGGATGCAGTTGGAATAAATAAAGCATCTGACCTTCCACATGAGCCTTCCATTGTCTGAAGACACTGTCACTGAATAATTCCATTGCCATCTAGTTCTAATTACTCTCGTAATAGATACTCTAAAGCCTATTGGACAACTACTAAGCTGTTTTAAATTCCACTCCTTCTGAAAGTATTTTACCAACTTCTTTTGTCATTAATACCTGCAAAAACACCATAACGAACAGCTGGGGGTGGGGGACGGCCAACAGACTAGATCTGCCCATTTTGTCTGATACACCTCCGGTCCTGGATATTTTAATAATGTGATCTATAGGGTTTGTGGATGCCTCCCTGGATGAATACAATTAAGAACTCATTAGAAGAAAGAAGTGTGGATGTGTTTTGAGTCACAGGTTGTACATCACCTGCACACCTCTTCCAGTGTGACACAGCCTCCCCTTCTGAAACATCATTGATTGCAAATGTAGCCAAAAACTCCTCTCTATGGTGGAGCTCTTTCAAGTCCCAGAGTCCCAGTCAGGGAGCTATCACAGATGAAGACTAGTGGTCTACCTCAAATGTTCTTTGTTATAAATAACATAAACTATAAATAAATCTGTTATCCTGGTTTAGAATTTAAAACTGGAATTGATTAATTGTTTGTTAAATGGCAGCTATTATGCTCTGCAAGGGGGGAGAATATTCTTTCTGTAGTCATTTATACAGAAGCAGAAATAGGCGGACCTTGGGTCTCCCATGCATTAAATAGATATAATAGATCCAGTATTGTATGCTACATGAGTTTGAGCCTTTGTCATAAATTCTTTGTCTCAAAATTCTTTGTTGCCTGTTTTTAAAACAAGGTTGTAGAGTGGATTGTCCTATAGATGTTGTTGGAACATCTCATCACTCACCATTGGTCATACTGCCTTAGGGCTAATGGAAGCCGTAGGTCAATAGAACTTGAAGGACCATCCATTCTCCATCCTTGGCACATCAGCACTTTTGTTAAGGGTGATGAAGAAGGTTTCCATCTTAAAAAGAATTGTATGGGGGAATATCTGTTAGCTGCACTTTTGAAACAATCTGATTGCCCTTATGGTTTGGCAGCTAAGTGTTGGAAGGATAGTAGGTGTAAACCTACTACATAATTTAAGTACATCCATTCCATCTGCTTTGGATCTGGAGTATGTTCTTCTAGTCAGACTAAACCAAGTAAATGCTTTGAGACGTCACTTTGGGAGGGCTGAGCAGCTTTG
This sequence comes from Phrynocephalus versicolor, assembly GCA_023846285.1. Classification (NCBI taxonomy): domain Eukaryota; kingdom Metazoa; phylum Chordata; class Lepidosauria; order Squamata; family Agamidae; genus Phrynocephalus; species Phrynocephalus versicolor. Next base: position 53,698,073 of record JAHTLZ010000010.1, read on the forward strand.
TTATAATTTGAAGAGGATGCTAAGCATCTCAGCAAACAGATGGTTGGCTGGATGCATCCTCAGATGTTAAAAGTATTTGAGATTAGACAGCTGTCTCCCCTTCAGAACTCTAGCTGTGTCACACACATTCAGGATGCAAACAGCTGCTGCTCCTGTTCTTTCCTGTCTTAGCTATTCAGTACCCATCATCCTTACTTCCCATTTCTTATTCTATTGTCACTGCTGTTCCAAGATAAGCCAAGTGCGCTGAAAGATGACCTCCACCCTCCATGAGAGGAACTATATTGGCTCTGCATGAAAAGACAAAAAATAACTGTCTTGTTCTAAGGCCTTTTTTTCTATCTGCATCCTCTGAATAATTGGTTTAAATGGAGTTCTGAGTTCCTGTGGAGAAATTAACACTGATACTGTAGAAACTGCTTAAGCCTTCTCACAGTGCTCAGGAACTGCCATGGATATTATGTGTGTGAAACCTGTGCTAGAGTTAGATATTGTTGGGCAACCATTCCCATAATCCTGGCCCATGGTCAGGAATGATGAGAGTTCTGTTGGGATGCACAAGTTCTCCGGCTCAGTGTCTTCATAATATGTAATGGTTATCTGTTCTGGAGTAGCTTGAAATAGGGCTTGGTTTCTCCAACATACAACAAGAACAATGATTCCCCTCAGTGCTCAAGATATGAGAATGTACAAATTAAAATTATCCATTGCTTAAAACATGACTGTAGAATTTAACTTAGTAAGAAGAGAAAATGGCTTGCAGTTGTATTTCCACAGTCTTCATATTTATTTTAACCTCTTATCCACACAGCACACTGTGCATAGGAAAATTACTTCATGGTACTGTAGTTACAAAAAGAAAATGTTTCACAAATCAGTTTTGCTTGAGCAAACCATCTTAAACATAGTACAGTGGTACCTTGTATAAAGGAATTTATTTCAAATGAAATTCTGTTAAGCAAATTTTCCTTTATACAAATTTCCTATAGGAATGCATTGAAAACCGAGTAATCCCTAATCACGACCATTTTTATGTTGTACAGATTTGCCCCATAGGCAATTCTGTTAAGCAAATTTCCCCTATCTCTGGAATTTTTTATGTTCTACAGATTTTATGTTATACAAACCATTTGTTATACAAGGGTCCACTGTACTTACATACACCAGGCAGGTGCTGTCTTTCCAAGACAGCTTGTGTGCACATCCATGTGGAAAATGTTTAATTTGAGAGTAGGAAAATATTGACCTACTAGTAGTCTTGGACTTCAGATCCCAGGTGTAATCAATTTATAGTGCACTTCAAATTATATTGAATAATGAATTCTTACTCCTAAGAATGCTGTAATTCTGTCCGCTCTTTATGTTTAAGCAATGCATTGTCACTTCTACTAAATATGGTGTTAAGTAGCTTATGGGGCTGGTAGATCAAACTGAAGATGAAGCTAGAATTATCAAAGTTGATAGGGGCCTACAAGGCCAATGAATCCAACCTCCTGCTCAAGGCAGGAGTACAAACCAAAGGATATCTGCCAGGGTGGTGCTCGTGATGATCAGTTGGACCATTCACCACCTCTCGAGATCATTGGCTGCACTGTCGTGCTGCTCTAACAGGATCTTTTCCTGATATCCAGACAAAATCTGGCTTCTTGTAACTTGAGCTCATTGCCGTAGGTCATGCACTCTGGGTTGACTGAGAACAGGTCCTGTCCTTCAAGTGTATGTATGACAGCCTTTCAAGTATTTGAAAAGTGCTATCGTATCTCCCGCTAGTTTCCTTTTCTGAAGTCTAAACATGCCTGGTTTTTTCAGTCTTTCCTAATGGGGTTTGGTTTCCATGCCCCTACTTATCCTTGTTGTCTTCCTCTGTTCCAGTTTGTCAGTATCCTTCTTAGTGCAGTATCCAGAGCTGGACACAGTAATGAAGTGTGGAGCTCTAACCAGTGCCAAACAGAGGGAAACAAGTACCTCTTGGGATGTGGAGACGATGCCTCTGTCAGTGCAGCCTAAAACCAAGAGCCACATGACGCTGTTGGCTTATATTCAGATTGTGATCTGCAATGATTACAAGATCCTTCTTGCTCATAGTATTGCTGAGCGGAATATCCCCCATCTATTATCTTTCTTTTTTAGCATAAGCTAAAATACTTGATTAAATTGAAATATTGATTAAAACTGTCATAGACTTTTCTGGAATGTCATATTGAATCAGATGAAAAATTAAAACAAATATTTGTCATGATCTGTTGTAGACAAACAGTTAGGTATAGTATGTCTACTAAACTTTGTGTCTTTTTCATATATGTCTTCTTGCCAGGCCAGTGTAAGTTTCACTTTCAGAATAAGGTTGAAGGTCAGTTCTATAACTTTTCCTCTGCTGAGTTCCCATTCAAACTAGTACAAGATAATTTTAGTATCATTATCCTCCAGCTGGAGCCATTGGCCATGTGGATGGGGATAATGGGAGTTGTATTATGAGAGTTGCTGTGCAGCAGTTTGGGGAAGTCGTGTTTATTTCATTCTACCCTAAACAAAGACTAATACCTTAGATAATTACCCAACGATTCAGCCATAATTCTGTATCAAATGATGGAAGCATCTAGTTTTCATATTTATGGAGCAGGAAAGGTGTAGAAAGATGTCATAAGTACATTATTTGCAATTACATTGATGCTTGGGAATAACTGTTTTAATGAACATCTTAGAGCTATAAACCCAGTCAAGAAAATTGGCATATAAATTAAGCTAGGTCCGTGTGGTTCCATGTGCATTTAATACTTCCCCAAAGTTTTACTGCGACCCCATTTACTTTGATTGGAAATATTAAGTTTTTATTTAAAATAGTGCATGGAAAGAAGTCTGAAATGATCCAGTCAAAACTTCTGTTTGAATTTAATTAAAGAGTTATATACGCTTTTTTATAGAGTAAGTACTGGTGATATAAAAGGTACATGTAAGATACAGTGGTCCCCCGCCCTTTCGAGGTTCATATACTGCAATCCCGCTATATCACGGGACCACAGTATATGAAAAAAGGCCCTCTGGGGTAAGGGGGGAAAGTCCTGCTTCAAGGCTCCCATACTTACCCCAGGACTGGAGCTGCCCCAAACAGGCCAGAGAAGGCCTTCCTGGGCCTTATGGAGGCCCCAAAAGGGCCTCCCTGTGATCAGGAAGTGACTTCTGGATCACTGAAAATCATTTCTGAGGCCTCTAAGAGCCTTTCTAGGCCTGTTGGAGGCCTCAAAAATGATTTCCGGTTTAACAGAAGTCACTTCCGATTCTCAGGGAAGCCCTTCCAGAAGGCCCGGGAAGTGTCTCACAGGCCCGTTCGGGGTAGGGCCAGGCGGGGGGTAAGCACAAGAGTCCCCAGCTAGGCCCCCCCAGCCTGACTCGATCTGCATCAGCATATCTTGGATTTTCAATTATCGCGGGTCAGGTCAGGTCCCTAACCCCTGCGATAGGCGGCGGATCACTGTATATGTTTCTTCTTTCAGTTGCACTTTCCCATCATCCAAAAGTAATTGCAATTAAAGCCACAGGAGTAATTACAAAAAAACCATCCAGTAACCATAATTCCGCAGTTTAGTGATAGATTTGTGAATGTTGTTAAATCCTATTGTGTGCTACAGAAAAAAAGAAAACAAGTTAGAATCTCGCCTTACATGCCAGCGCGGTATTGGGACAGGATGCCTGCCACGATTGTTAGGTAAAGGGGAAGAGCCACATGGCTTGGCTAGGACTGTTTTGTTACTGGCCTGTGCAGTAGCAGGAAGTAGTTATTTACCCTGGAATTTAATAAATGTATGGGATTATTATGATATTATTGACTTGTGGGTGTCTTTACTTATTGACACGGTAGGATGGAAACTGCTTTCCTGTGGCTTTGTTCTTCAGTGTTACCATGAGATCTAAAGTGAGGTCAATTATGGTGACCTTTCCCACCTAAGCACTATCCTTGCTCTCTGAACTGGTTTTTTTGCTGCCTGCAGAAGAATTAAGGCATCAATGTAGGTTAAAGCTATAATTATAATTCGTAAGACTGAAACCCACAATACAATCCTAGTATATAGAAGGTATCTTAGTAAGAAAATGTACACAGCTTGTGCTATTGGTGTTAAAAAGAAATGCATATGAAACCATAAAGTACCCCAAGCTAAATCATCTCTACAACTTGTATCAGGAAAGAATATGTGAAAGGGTAGATATGCTTGTACTAGGGTGACATAATGGTGCATCATTCTGATGGCTTCTGCATGTGGAGGAAACATTTAGAATCAGAGTGTTTGCACCACTGTTGCTACCCAAATTCTCAAAAGCACTCCTAGTGTGCAATTACTCTGCAATGTTAGCACTTAACTGTAGGCACAGTACAAGGATGTGCCAGCAAGAGGGAACTTGGTACCAATCAACTAACACCAGGGTTTATAGCTATTATGAGATCCCAGATATAAGAAAGGCCCGTACTAGTTTGGCAGTTGGCCTAGGATTTCAAACATGCTGCATTTTGATTCAGATCCCAAAAACAGAGTAAAAAAATAGGTTGATTTGGTATGAACACTACTGCAGGATTCGTTGCCATAAATGAAGTATCAGACTAGCACTTTTTGGAGGAAAATGATAATGGTTATGATGCTTAATGAGGTACGGTACTGTATTTGTGCAATAAGCCAGCCACGCATCATCGTTCTCCTATTCCTGCTGTTCCAAACCACGAGCCGATAATCTCTAGCAAGATTAGGTGTCCTAAAATGTCATGGGGGGGGTCCACAGTATTTCAAGAACAGTTATCTGTCCTTGACTTGCTCACATTTCTCTAGCAGATGATTCATGTGTGCCTGTTTATGTTTTAGAATTATAAATATGAAATGTGGCTGTTGAAAGGCCTGTTGTTTGAGGGAGGTAGCCTAAGGCTGTATGAAAATTATGCCTGTGGAGTTTGAACTGTAATACTTACTTGCCACATCATGTAATCTCAAATTCCAACCTACCGAGTGAAATATGTCTGCCTGGGTCTGCCATGGAATGAATCCAAGGTCCATTTAAATCTGTACAGTACTTTTATGATGGTCAGGTTATAAACAGTTTATGACTAAACCATTCCTAAAGTCTAAACCATTCCTAGACAATGCTATCTAGTTTTGCATCCTAAATATGAACTGCAAAAAAAAAAATTATATATTTCCTGTAAAATAGCAGTGAGCTGAAAAGCTTTTGTAAGTATCTTAAAAGACACCAATTGAAGGTGATCATATTGGCAGGGGGCTGGGGTACCCGTCACTTGGATGTTAATTTTCTGAATATTCTACATTTAAAGAAAGATGGGAGCACCTTTACAAATATTTTATGGCATACACATTATTCTAATAATAACAGGAAAATTATGTTTCTTTTTGGATTTGATTGTTGCTGAGTACAGTATATCAGAAAATTCCTCTGTCTTCTAACCATTTCCTTGGAATGACATCAATAAACGATAATCTTTGGTATTCCGTGTGTGAAAAGCACAAGCTGGTGATTGGTATGTAAATAAACTTCTATGAAATGAATGTAAACTTTAAAAGAATATACTATTTTTGCATGAATGCTGACAACATAAAAGATATGCTGATGTCTCACAGAACCTTACTTTATTTAGATGTGGTGGTAAAATAGTTGAGCACAATTTTCTTCTCTTTTTGTAAATCATTGAAAGGTTATTTTTGCTAAGAATAAAGAATTGTGTTGCTTTGTAGAAGTCCATTCTACTTTGTAGGATGAGTTCTAGGAGAATAAAAGGCATGGGTGCTTCTACAAGACAACATAAGCATTAGCCTGATGCAAAGTGTTTGTGTCTATTTTGATATGAAACTATCTGAGGGTCGATCAGCGATAGACGTACTGTGACAGCTTTTTAATTAGAGTACTCTGCACCACTAATTCTGTTACAGAATTTGGCCTGATTACTCATTTCTCAGGAGTTCTCATATACCATTACTGTCACTGTTCTGTTGAAAGCTCTAAAACCACCACCACCACCACCATGAACTTGGTCAGGAAGCTGTGGAATTCACTTCTTTTTCATGTTGAACAATACACAGAAGTTTAAAAGGAGAGAGCCTGAATCATTAAATTCTCCCTCAACAACTATTCAAATGTCACTGCTAAAGTAGTGGCTGCACAAGCTTTTGTCTTCCATAACACAGTCTGGTTTTTTCATTTTGGCAGTCCTACCATCCAATTCACCACCTTTGTTTCTTGAACCTATAGTAGTAGCACATGCTAGGATTGTAGTCAAGGTTCTTACCCAAGGGATTTTGATAAAGACAACAGTGCTAGGGTATGCCTCATCCAACCAGGTAGAACAACAGCTTTACACATATGCACAGCTGAAAGGATTAATTGTGCTGGAAGATCCAACATTGGCTGTAATTGCTGTTGGTTTCTTTTAAATACATGCTTAGATGGAAGTGAAGAGAAATATACCGTGTTTCCCCGAAAATAAGACAGTGGCTTATATTAATTTTTGCTCCCAAAGATGTGCTAGGTCTTACTTTCAGGGAATGTCTTATTTTTCCATGAAGAAAAATACGGTACACATTTATTGTTATCTTATTATGGGGAGGCCTTATTTTGGGGGGATGCCTTATATTTCAGTGTGGGACAAAACTGTAAGTAGGTCTTATTTTCAGGGGATGTCTTATTTTTGGGGAAACAGGGTAGTACCAGATCTCAGACATACAACAAGTGTGGGGGTGGTTTCACTGCAAGAAAAAGGGGCAAAAGTATTAATTAGCATATACAGTATGCTCACCTGTGAAAACAACTTCCTTTTTACTGCTATAATCCTCATCTTGTGTTGGTAGTTAGATAATTTTATTAACGTACTGAAGTGGGATACAAACACCAAGCATCTTTAGTCTATTTTCCTCCGAGCATACTTTAGTTTCCATTTTACTCCACGTATAGCACCTTCACTGAATTCCATCTAATATGGAATTTAGTGATGCTGAGGAGTCAAATATAAAAGCAGTTTCTGCCAAAGTTGCTTTCACTTCTAAAGAAAAAGGACTTTGTTTTATTAAGGGATGTTTGAGCTGAAGTCATACAAAGATATGATAGCAGCAAATGATCTCTCCACCTCCCAGATAAAGGTGCTTAGTATCCAAAGACTGTAAGGTTAGATTATTGGTATGTAGGGCAGAAAATGCCCCAAATGCTTCTCCTTGTCTCTAGCAGCAAAATTGCAAAAGATCAAATAACTGAAATTCTACCCTTCCCTTTTGTAATCCGCTGCCTCGCTCTGCCTAAGGTTGCAGCTGGCTTTAGCATCCATTCTTACAGATAAACACCCACTCTCCATATGCCTACATAATCTTTAAACACGTCTAAAGCAATTTCAGGAGCACTCCTGGGTTTTGAGGTGAAAAAAAAAGTAATGGAACAATCTGACATGCAGTAATGGTAAATGAGCAAGAAACTCTGTGTAGTGAATGTGATTATGCTGTGCTGGTGAAATGACTTTAGAGTCATTGGAGAAGGCAAGAGCACCAGAGCAACCCTAAGGGAGGAGTTTTACAGTGTCAAGGATCTCTTTTACCCTCTAGTCTAGTTGGCTCCTAGGGACTCAGATCTATTGTTTTTATTCAAAATCAGTTCCAGTTTGGCAGGGACGAGTGGCCTGATCCAGGGGAGAAAGGACATTTAGAGCCCAAAGCTCCTACTGGGACTCTCATTCTCAGATTTTTATTGCCAGCAGTAACACAGTACAGTTAATGGGCACCTTTATGCCCATGAAGCTTCCTTTGAAGATATTGAGGCAGACCTACCGCCCTTTGGCAGAACAATTCGCTGCCCAAACTGCACTTCCATTCTATCCAAAGCAGACATTTGACTAAACTCAGAATGGTTATTAATACAGCTATACAATTGTTCCATTTTTAAAAAGAAGAGCAAGAAAGGAACAACTGCAGTTTACCAATAAAAGGTCAGATGTAGGTCTCTGGCACAAACAATGCTTTTCCATTTCAGTGAAATTTACTTGGTTCTTTTTGGGGCAAAGGTTTTATGGGTCAGAATGTTAGTTAGCACTATCCAGGTGGTTGTGATCCTGTTCATAACTACTTGAGAGTAAGGGTGCAATCAGATGGCTGAAGAGGTATGCCCTTGATTGCACTAGAAAGGAGCACTTTGCAGGGATCAATCTCTTGTAAAGTGACCCTTCTATCTGTTGGGGGATTGTTCCAGCCCTCAGATGTAGTCACCCTATAGCTGGACCAAAAAGGTCTAGTATGAGCATGGATTGGGGTAGGGCTGGAGCACATTTCCTGGTCCAGCATCTGATCATGTGGAGGTAGATGGCTCAGGACCACAAGTGATCCCAAATGTGATCACATCCTAAATTCCACTGTATTCAGTAGTTCTTATTTCGGAGTGGTCATGTATACAATAGCACTTTTAGCGTTTGAAGCAGTCAAGTGATGAGAAACCTAAAGCAATACAAATTCTAGTTTGAGAGAGCCTAGTTGTTAGGAATGGGATTACTTTACATGAAGGACTTTGGTAAAGGGGGAATTTCAGAATGAAAAACTTCCCTTAAACCTTCAAGATGAGGTGAACCTACCAGAATGCCCTCTGCTACAGACACCTCCACAGGACCAGTAGAGAAGCCCCTCACCCTGTTGTATGTGGTTACAATCACTGTCTAAGAGCCAAGAGCCTTTCCAGATCAGGAAAAGTAGCAAGTAGAAAGACAAATTACACACCTATTTGACATAACTATGGTTACCGTTTAATTTTTTTCCTCTTCTCTGTGAGACAACAGCACTTCTCTGCAATCTTCACTTTATCCTTTCTATCATGCAATCAAACAACGTACAGGTACCTGCATTCAAATAAGAGTTAAAACGTAAGTAAAAGAACCATTTTTCCTACATATTGCTTATTCTATTTTCAAGTAAAGAAAAATGAAGGATTAAAATACAATGACTTCTAAATATATGTTTTAAAAGATCTAAACTGTAATTAATTTTTCCAGTTTGGTAAATCCGCATGTATATATATACATAATATATATAAAATATATACTGTATAAATAATACAAAGAGGAAAATGTAGATTTTTTTGTTTTGTAAAAAAAAAAAGGGAAAACTGTCATGTTTCTCAAACTTGTTAATATTCCTCTTGACTGATAAATAAAAATATTTTATAAAACCTTGTGTTATACTGTACTAGTATAGTGTCTTTATGGCTGATACTGAATTTTTCTGGAATGAATGCCTCTACTGATTGAGGTCTCTGGAATGACATACTGTAATAAAACTATCTGCAATGCTGAGCTCAACAAGAACAGAAATAAACCAGAGGAAGCAAACTCAGGAGAGTTGGGGGCCAAATATCTGCCACCAGCGCCATTTACAGGCCACAAAGAGCTCTCAAATGCTGTTTCTTGTTAGTTTTGAAAGAAAAGCCAATACAAAAAGGAAGCAGAACATAAAAGCAACTGAGGATCTTGAGGTCAAAGCTGCTCGCAGACTGGAGGTGTCCAGGAACAGGAAGGGACTGTTTTCTATGACAGCAAAACAAGTAAAATTTTTCATAGGGAGGTCTTTGGAGACAAGATGGGGTGCAAACTGCCTCTTGGCTTCCCTTTGCACACCTCTGAGATAAATGAAGTTAGCTAACCAGAGTCCTTTTCTGAGCAACCAGAGGGTAATGTATCTTAGACTTGATATAAATGCAGAGGGTGCAATCAGAAATTCCTTTGGGATTTAGACTGCTTTGGGAATGGGCAGATGCACTTCATTTTCCAGCGACCACATGATGCACAGGAAATGCAAACCATCCTCTCATGCCTATCCATGTCTTATTTTGATCCGAGGCAGGAGCTACTGAGGCTTTTTCAGTATGAGTAGGGTTGCTCCAGGATGTCCAGGTTGATGTAGAGCGTAGAGTGCTGGACTAGGACTCTGGGTGGGGGGTCTTGGTTTGAAGCCTTGCTTGATCATGGAAACTGACTGTGCAACTGGTCAAGTCCATCTTTAAATATCTCGCCTACCTTGAAAGCCCTGTTAGGGATGCTATAAGTGAGTTCCACCTGGACAGGAGGTAACAGACAAGAATTGTTCCATTTTAGTTTGATTTCTAGCATGTGTGATTGCTGGTATTGAACCAAAATGTTTTTCCCCAACAATTCACTGCTATGTCACTTGGGTGAGACGCCAAAGAAGTTATATATTGCTTACCAATAAATGAAAGAAAAACCCACCTTTCTTCTGCTCTTCACAAAGGGAGACGGACAGTGTTTTTCCCCTTTGCAATTTAGTATTGTTTTACTTTGCTGACAAAGCTAGGAAGTGAAGTCACTTACCAATAAGTGCAAGGTGGATGGAAGAGGAGGAGGCTGAGGATATCCTTTTTCTTTCTTTTTCTTTACAATCCACTTTGTTCCCACTTGGTGGCAATCCAACACAAGAGGTCAAAATGAGCTGTAAAATGGAGGACTCGCAACTAGTGTTCTTCAAACTGATGCAGCGAAACACTTCAATCTCTCTCTCTCTCAAAAAAAGAAAGAAGTCCAGTTGCCATGACTCAACTTCCAGATAAACTCACCTGGATGACTGAGAATCTTCACAAACACAGTGATATGTCACTTGCCAATAAATGGAGCAGGGGAGAGAATCCAGGTTTTCCCCACTCTCCACAGAGGGGGAGACAGGAGAAGATGTGGTGGCATGGAGGCTAAGTGGGTAGGTGGGCTAAACAGGGTTTCTTTGAAATGCAGTACAGCTTCCTGTACCTGGCAAGTGGATGCAAGGTCCATTCTAAATTTCAGACCACACTTTTAAGTGACCCCTTTTAGCCTGATCAAGCCTGAGAAAACTTCATTGGATAGTCACACCCTTAAATGCTTCATTCACAGTTTAGAATTACATTGGAAATAAACTAACAACCCCTTTTCATTCACCTGTCACACAGAAAAGCAGAAATGATGGCTGCAAAATTTCCTTCATAGTGATCTCACTGGCTCTCCATCTTACCCAAACCTCTGCTCAAGAGGGTAAAGTTTAAGAAGCAAAGAGTGGAGATGTATTGACTCCCCTCTCCTGCCTAACCAGTTTACCATCCAGAGGACAGGGAGATGTCACATATACTCCAGCCCTGTATTTGGTATTGACAGGAAATCACTGGGCAAGAAAGGTTGCCGACTCAGAAGATGTTGCTGATTCAGACCTAGGTGGGTTGAAGGCTTCCTTCAAAGGTGTAGCCTACACAGGAAGATGAGGTCCCCAAGAGGTGTTTCTAAGCCGCTTCTGGATTTCCCCTTTCAACTCATATTAGACATTTCTTCCTGTGCTGTGGTGTCTGCCATCAGCAGCACTGAGGAGACCCGTTGTCTGTGGTAAGGGTTAGAGTTGGGAGATTTTGAGTCTCTCCCCCCCCCCAAAATGTCTGGAAGTAAGATGCATAGACTACAAATACATTAGCAATTGTTGTGCTCCTGTATGAGGGATTAAAATGGAGAGAGGTTTCATCCCTATCAATAAAGGAAGATTAAAGCCATGTGGAATACAATACTTTATATTATTTATTTAATTTTATATTTATATACCACCAGATTTTCCCAAATGGGAACTCAAGGTACTTTATATGCTGTTACACCACAATATGTCTACACAGAAATAAGTTCCGCTCAGTATAGTGGGGTACGCTATAATTCCTTACTCTCAAGTAAGGAGTTATAGCTGTGTAGCCTTAAATTAAGAGTATATAACTAGTATGGTTTTGGATTGGCATTCTTACTTGAGGGCAAAGAAATTCTTAATGTATTTTTAGCTTCATCTTGAATAAGCAGGCTCCAAATTCATCTTCCTCCCTCCTGAGTTATTCTCTGTAGTTAGATTAATCTGCACCCAAAGACAACGGTTTTGTGAGGCCTTTCAACAGTAGGAAGTCATTGACTGACTTTCGACCAACCCCTAACTTTTTAAATCAGGCAGTCCCAATATCATTAATTCATTCATTCAGTTTGTATACCGAGTATTGTATCTACTGTATGTGTTTTATAATTTGTATTCTTCTCCTTACAAACCACCCGGAGTAGCCTTCGAGCTAGATGGCTGAAGTATATAAATCTAAATATATAAATAAACACCAACCCATAGTGAGCATCCACAGTTTTGGGCAGTTTGCCAAAAACGGATAACTCATGGAGTCGCTTCACCTCCTCCCTCCTCCCCCTACCCCCTCCTCTACAGCTGATCTCAGCCAGGTGAAGTAAAGCATGCTAAGAGTGTCTGGAATGATGCAGGGTAGCAGTGAGTGCTTCGTCACTTGCCACAACCCTGAAAAATAGTGTGACCACCTTTGTCGGGAAGCGAGGCTGGAAGCTGCTGAGAAGGTCGACGGGGAAGCGGGGGATACACACTTGAACCACCCTTTTCAACACCTGGCCTAGAGCGCCACCTACTGACCCCAGAGGGATGCGACCTCGCTGTATGGAGGAGGGGGAGGGGGAGGGGGAGGAGGAGGAGCGCAATTCAGGGTCGACCGCCTCAACACTGGCGGAATGGCTGCCTCGACGCGTTCCTTCAACTCCAGTGGAGGTCTTCTTGACATTTGAGACCAACCAAGAATGGATTATAAAGGCTACACTGCTTTTGTTGCCTCCTTCTCCCCTCTCCTCCTCCCCGGTCCACTGCAAAAGCCCCCCACCCCCACCCCCCGCGCATATGGTTTATCATTTTAAACTCTCAGGTGGTTCGGTAGGCTTCGCTTTGGGAGAGCTGACACACACACACACACACACACACACACACACACACACACACACACA
>JAHTLZ010000010.1:53711428-53774170 GCA_023846285.1 Phrynocephalus versicolor
TTATTATTATTATTATTATTATTATTATTATTATTATTATTATTATTTAGAGCCTTGTCTCTGCCCCAAGAATGAAGGATTGATCCTTTCACCCCCACCCCACACAGGTGCTTGTGCTCTTCTAGACCCTTGTTCGGCAAGCAGGTACAGTGGACCCTTGTATAACAAACAGTTTGTATAACATAAAAATCTGTACAACATAAAAATTACGGAGATAGGGGAAATTTGCTTAACAGAATTGCCTATGGTGAGAATCCGTACAACATAAAAATGGGAGTACTCTGTTTTCAATGCATTCCTTTGGGAAATTTGTATAAAGGAAAATTTGCTTAACAGAATTTCATTTGGAATGAATTAATTCCTTTATATAAGGTACCACTGTACCTTGCCTTGGTTCTCTGCAGATGTTAGTCCTTGGCTCCTGCCATTTGCTTTCTTTCAGAAATGGGTAGATTTGCACAATACTGTATTTTATGAACCTCCCAGGAGTTTTGGGTGTGTGTGTGCCAGAAATACTGTGGCACTTGATGATGCAGTTGTCCTTTTAGGATTGTCTGTGAAGCAACTCTTGATGGGGATTAATAACAGCCCTTAAACATCCTTTTTCACAGTACACTGTGTGGGCTTTAGTCTTCAAAACAGCAACTGGATTGTAAAATCCATAGAAGATTTCTGTTTAACTCCTGCTGCTATTTGGCAAGCCAGGTCCCCCAAGTTTCGTTTCTATAAATCCCAGTGGGTTGCTGCTTTCTTGTTGTTGTTGTTGTTGTTGTTGTTCCCCCCATCTTCAGGATGTGACCCTTGTGGACCAGGTGTGTGGAGCTTTGGTTCCTCTAGATTTCTGGACTGCAGTTTCCACACTCCTTTGCCGTTGCCCATCCTGTTTTTGCCTACTGGTTGAAATCCTAAGCATCAGGGGGAGCCCCAGTTTCCCCACAATTATCTTGAACTGTCATGAATTCAGACCCCATATTCTTACTGCTCTTTTACTCTTTTGTAGGCCACATTGCTGTAGAGAGAGAGGGGAAGCAAATAAAGATGGACTGGATGAAACTGCGTTCCTATTCTAGGAAAAGCCGGACTCAAAAGAATGTACATTGTGCTTCTCCTCTGCCAGGTGTGCCCGCATCTGTGCCTGTGGGCAGAAAGATGTCTAAAGCTAAAGGCTCTACAGAAGTTCATGTCAAAAGTAATTATTTCTTTCAATCAGCCTCCCTTAACACAAATGCTGGATTACAAGTAGTACTTGTTGTGTCGCTGTGCCTTGGAACAAATGGACCTATCAAAATGCTATACATTCTGTTGTTTACTAATTATGAGTAAGTAATGTGTAGGAGTGAGAATGTATTCCTAGTTTAGTCAAAATATAAATGAGTTTTGTTGGGAAACAGTGGGAAGAGCGTGGGGTGTGTATGAATGTGTTTGGACCCTTAACAACATCCTTTCAAAATCATGTTTATTTAAAGACATGGTTATTAAAAGTTATTCTGATTCCCACTGCTATTTTCTAATAAGCAAGATAGTCTGTCAATGTTATTGTAGCACATGTATTTTGAGTGTTGTTACACATCCCTGGCATATCACAGATAAAGGAATCAGGTTGATTTCCCTCCCTGTGATTTTGGGAAGTTTCCACTCTAAAGAAAATATTTTATTTATTTACATGGAGAAACCATCTGGTCTGGTACAAAACATATTTGCAAGGTTGGAAATTATATTTGAATGAGAAAAGTTCCTAATATTCTTTATTCTTCCTTTCAGAAATAGAATGAATTATACCCCTCAGGGATGCTGTGTAAAGGGGTGATGAGGTTATAAACCTCACACACACAAACACCAGAAGAAGTGGAAGCTAAACTATCTCTGATTGCCTCATACAGTGGTACCTCTACTTACAAGCGGCTTAACTTGAGAGCAATTTGACTTAAGAGCAAAAAACCATTGGCGTTTTAACTGCTGCCTTACAAATTTCAGATGTGGTCTGCTCTACTTACTTTTTTATTTTTTATGTATTTATTTATTTATTGAATTTTTTTGATAGGGCTACTCTACTTAAGAGTTGTTAAACTTGGAGCAGATTGAACTCGTAAGCAGAAGTACCACTGTACATAGAAAATCCTAGGATGGTGCCCATCAGTTGGACTTGGCAGTACATAATTATTATGCCAACTGCCTAGATGCCCTAAGCACATCCGATCTCTCCTGATTTTGGAAGCTAAGCAGGGTCAGCCTGGGTTAGTACTTGGATGGGAGACCACTAAGGAATACCAGGTGCTGTAGGCGCCTGGAGTAGGAACTGGCAAACCACTCTAGTATTCCTGCCAAGAAAACTCTCTCACACACAATTACTATGCCTGAGGTGAGGAGACCTTGGCCTTCCAGATAGTCTTGGCTTTTACCTGGCACGGTCAATGACAGTGGAACTAGTAATTTGAAAACATCTTGAGGGCCAAAGACCCCCTTCCCCGATTTGTTCTGTGCTTGTGTTATTTGTTTGCTAATGTGGTTTGGAAAAGGAATGATACAGCTCTACAGCACAGCATGTCATCTATGAAATTTCCAACAGGCATGCCATATTTAATGGGAATTTATTTATTGTACTCTACCTTGAGATCCATTGACACAAGGTAGATTACAACTATTAAAATAAACAAAAGTGAACAGAATCTACCCCTGCTGTACAAAAGGGTGGTACAAGGAACTGCAGGACTTAATCTTTATTTCTGATGCATCTTTGTGACTTTTCATGTTCAAGCAGCTTGCCATGCAATATAACCTGACTTTGAGAATTTGGAAAATGTAAAAGGGAAACAATCTTTTAGAAAGAATAAATTGTACAAGATAAAGATGTACTGCATCCTTATGTATTCCTGTTATGCAACTGGTTTTGTAACTGAACACCCAAGACTTCATCCATTAGCTGCAGCAAGTTAGGCACAATTTGAATGCAACTAGGATTCTAGCCATAAATGCAGTTTATATGACATACTTTACAAAACAATCCAACAAATCCCTCTCAGATACTACCTTTTCTCACTTTTTTATTTAAAAAAAACATATACAAATTACATTAAAAAAGACAAACATCAACAACAGTGCACCCCTTCACCAACAGGATCACTCTTCATATTTACATTCGTCATCCTTCCCTCCAGAACAAAATCGATTGTTGCGCGGAAACCTTACCCTTATCCCATACAAGCACATATTCAATAAATATACCCCATATATCATAGAAAATATCCCTTTTTAACTCTCCTTTTTTAACCTTGAGAGAACAAGTCAATTTATCATTTAAAGCAATATTCCATACTTCATTATACCATTCTTCTAAACATAGTTCATATTTAGATTTCTAATTTTTAGCAATTATTAATCTGGCTGCTGTCAACAAACTTGTAATCAACTCTTTAATTTTAACATCATAACTATGATCCACATATATTGATAACAAAGCAATATCAAATTTGGGCTCTATAGTCATTTCTAATATGTCACTTAGTTCTTTAAAAATACTTTTCCAAAATTTCTGTATCTTTTTACATTCCCACCACAAATGATAAAAGGTACCAATCTCATTATCACATTTCCAGCAAAGCTTAGAAAAAATTGCATTCATTTTATTCAATTTCACTGGCGTGAAATACAGTGGAACCTTGACTTACATACTGCTTGACTTGCAGCATATTTGACTTGCAGCAAGAAGGGGCCTGTTTGACTTGAGTCGCAGGCTTTGACTTACATCTCGGAGCCCCGGCGCAAGGCACCGGAATCGGGCGGCAGCCACAACCCAGCATCGCAGCTGCTGCCTCCAAACTGCTCCTGCCTTCTTCCCCTCCTCCGGCAGCGGCGGCTTCAGCGAGGCCAGCTCAGAGCACCTGGAGCGGGTCCTCGGCCTCACCGAAGCGGCCGCTGCTGCCGGAGGAGAAGAAGGGCTGGGAGCTCGGGGCTGGTCTCGCTGGTTAGACAATCGGCTCAGTCTTGTAAAAAATCTGGCTGCAGAAGCCTGGTCCACAATGGAAGCATTTTAGTTGGGGAGCTGTACAGTTGTGGGACTCTAATGGTAAGCATAGAGTTGTTCAGAACTTGGAACGTCAGGTGAAAAATCAGTAAAACGTAAATGTTAGACATTGTTGCTATGAACATTAAAAAGTGGAGGCATATAACTTGTGGACTATAATTCCACTGCCTCCACCTCTCTATGAAGAGACATTACATTTACATCCCCAGAAGGAATCTCCTATCCCAGTCAAATTTTTGTTAAATTGCTGTTTTCGGGGGTCTTTTTCATCATCTGGAACGGATTGATCCGCTTTCCCATTACTTTCTATGGGAAACGTTCGTTTGACTTGTCATGTTTGACTTGAGTCTAGACCACTGGAACGGATTAATGACGTAAGTCAAGGTTCCACTGTACCATCTTAAACTTATTTTAAAGAAATTTTCCTTTATTCTAACAGACATAGATCTAAGTATTCTCATTCTCCACATTTTAGCCCAGTCTTCTTCTCTTATTTCTTTTTTAAAATCTTGTTCCCACAATAATTTCAATCCAGATCCTCCCCTATTTTCATCTAAATCCGAAATAATTTTATAAAGTTTGCTAACAATACCTTTTACAACTATTTCCTTCTGAGTATCCTCATACAACAATAAGAGTTGTTCATATTTTGTGTACTCTCTGCATTTATTATTTTTCTTTATCCAAGTATCAGTCCATTTCTTTAATTGTATAAAATTAAACCAAGATATATCCCTACCTTGGAGAATTTCCTTCATTTGTACTTTCCCTCTCATCTTGCCTATCCAGTCTTTCAATCTAATCACTTGTTTATCCCTAAATACTTTTTTGAAAACTTTCAAATTTATAGGGAAATTCTCCATTTTAGTTACAGATCTCAATGTTGAGTCCGAGGGACATAATTTTTTCTTATGTAAATACCATGCATTTAACATAGATCTAAGAAAGGGGTTATTAATCTCATTGAATTTTGTTTTCTTAATAGTGCCGAATAAGTATTTTTCAATAGCCTCCTTTATTTCTGATGATTCCATTTTCCACCATATTAATCTTTCTGGACTAAACACAATATCCCCAATAAACCTTATTTGATTTGCTAAATAATAATTTTTAACATTTGGTAAACCTATACCACCTTTATTTTGGGCCATATACCAATATTTTTTGTTTATTCTAGCTTTTTTACCACTGTTACATTAGTTATTAATTAAATCTTGCCAAAATTTAAGGTCATCCTTACTTAACTGTATTGGAAGCATCATAAAGAAAAAAATTAATTTTGGTTAAAATTTTCATTTTCATCAATGCAATCTTCCCAAACCAAGAAATTTTAGACTTGAATATTCTAAAATTTTATTCTTAATTTCTTTCTTCAGTTTACTATAATTAAATTCCTTTAGTTTCCGTGTGTCCGTTACTAATTCTATACCTAAATACTTAATTGAGTTACTTATTTTACATCCGTAGTTATGGGTAAGCACTTCTTGTTCTTCCTTGTTATGATTAAACAACATCACCTGAGATTTCTGCCAGTTAACCCTCAATCCAGATATTGACCCAAATTTCTCCAAATGATATTTAACTCTATCCATACTCTCTAGTAGGTTTTTAATTGTCAATAAGGAATCATCTGCAAATAAATTAATCTTTACTTTATTATCAGTACCTAATCCGCTAATTAACTCATCATTCCTTATTTTATCCGCAAACATTTCAATCATTAAACAAAATAGAACTAGGGAGAGGGGGCAACCTTGTCTAGTACCTCGGCCTAGAGATATCCGATCTGAAATCCCATCATTAATTATTATCTCAGATGTATTTTCAGAATATAATTGATCTATCACACCTCTAAATTTCATTCCAAACTCCCAATTTTCAATCACTATTTTTAGTGTTGTCCATTCCACACAATCAAAAGCCTTAAATATATCCAATGATAGAATACCAGCCTTCTGTTTGTTCATTTCTGTATCATATATAATATTCAGCACTCTTCTAGTTAAATTAGGCATTTGTCTTCCCTTTAGAAACCCATTTTGATCTTCCTTCATATATTTTGTAATAAACCCATTCATTCTATTCGCTAATATTGTGGTAAAAATCTTAGTATCTTGATTTATTAATGAGATAGGTCTATATGAACTAGGGTCCATCACATCCTTTTAGGTTTTGGAATGAGAATTGTTAATGAATGTTTCCAAGATAATGGTATTTTATCTCCTTGTAAGATTCTATTGAAGAGTATTTTTAATCTTGGAAATAAAACTGATTTAAACAATTTATAAAAATCTGAATCTAGTCCATCACAACCCGGGGTTTTACCATTTTTAGCTTATCAATAATTGCTCCAATCTCTTCCTCTTGAATTTGTTTTTCTAGTTCCCTCATGTCTGTCTCTAGTATCTTTTCTTTAACAATTTCTTTAACATACTCTTCTATGTCTGCTTTTGAGACATTACAGGGGAATGGAAAGGGGAAAAAAAGAACAATGACTAAAATTCCAAAAGGAAATAGAGGCAAAATGAAAATATAAAAATGGAAAATAGAAAATGAAAAAATGAAAAAATGAAAAAGGAAGAAAAAAACCCTAAAAATCCAAAAACCAAAAAAAAAACCAAAGGGAAAAATAGATAAAAATTAATCATAGAATCTACTTTCTTCCCATGTGGGAAAAAATAGAGAAATCAAAAAATAAAGAAAAAAAGGGGGGAAATCACATCTTAATGATTAGACCTTAAAATGATGGACCTTAAAAATGCTCATAGAACTCAACCTGAAGAAGGTAACATTGGTGAATGCAGAAAAAGTATCTGTCATTTATTTAATTTGATTGCCACAAGGGGGAGCGTTTTTTCCCCTTTGAGGATGTTGGGAGTAGCAACTGCATGGTTTCAAATTCAACTGTTCTTTTTAATCTGTTAAAATGACATTGGTAGTAAATCCCGATAACTTGAAGTTTTTGCAGATCTCTGAAGAGGAGAGATGAGAGCATTTAGTAGATATTCCATCAAGGCTGCTGCTGTGGCTTGTAAACATTTACTAAAAGGGGAGCCTCTGTCTGGCTTCCATGGGCACCAAGAAATCTCTTTTTAAAAATCTGTAACACTGCCATGTCCTATTTTAAATTTAAAGAAATTTTAAAATATTAAAAGAATATGACTTGCAGTGGTGGCGAATCGCCTGAGGGCATAGGACAGAGCTTAGATTGCAGTGACTTTAATAGACCGTATAGCCTCCACAACAGATGTACAACACAGCTTAAAAACAGATTAAATGTTTTTTTTTTTAAGAGGACGCCCACACCAAACACCAAACCACGGAAATACCACGTGACTTTAACTCAGCTTCAAAAACCCAAACCAGCCCTAACTGTGTCCTAAGTTCAATTTAGCCCATTAAATTTGTAAGACAGATATTACAATTTTCCCCTTCATCGTTTTGTCAGCTTGTGCTGTTAATAAATGATCTCTTTCTGTACAGAGCAAATCAAAAGGAGTACTAAAAAGGGATTACCAAAAATTCGAGAACTTTCTGAAGTGACTCAGATGGACTGCCTTTCAATTGAAGAGAGGTATGTACAGTATAATATAATAATCTTTCTATAATGTAGCAGGTAGCCACACTAGTCTGTTGTACCAGTTTATACTAGAAGTAGTCATGTAGCACCTATAAGACTATTTTTCATTTTAAGAGTCTGTTTGTCTAATCTGAGGCACATGGAAGCTTATGAAAAATAAAAACAAATTACGGTGGTACCTCTACTGATGAGTGGTTCTACTTACAAGCAATTCGACTTAAGAGTGGAAAACCATTGGCATTTTAACTGCTGCCTTACAAATTTTATATGCGGTCTGTTCTTAGAATTTTTAATTTTTTAATTTTTTAATTTTAGATACGGCTGCTCTACTTAATGAATTGTTCAATTCATGAGCATGCATTCAGAATGGATTAAACTCATAAACAGAGGTACCACTGTAATCTCATAGTGCCAAATGACTATAAAGCAGCATGTGTCATGTTTGATATGAAAGAATCATTGTACATGCCTTTTTCTTTGATCTTGGGAGAGACTCTCATCTTGATAATCTAAGTCAGCACCCTCTTTTCAGCAATATTCCCAGAGTATTCCTAATGTGAATATCTGGTATTATGGTGTGATGAATCATTCAGAATTAAGAATACTGGAAAAGAAGTTCCAAGTATTAGGACCAGGTTTGGTTATCAGGAAGAGGTTCCAAATATTAGAGAAGAGTTTTCATGTGAAAAAAACATGGGCTCATAATTGTGCTGTATTCTTTTCTAAATAGCGTTGAATCAAGTTTTAATGAAAACATGACCAAGGAGATGAATAAAAATGTGAAGGAAATGGACACTACTCCATTAAAGGTACGAGAGTTACTGTTAAATTTCTTAAACCCCATGAAACCTAATAATGGGAGCAGAAACAGTGACAGCATTCATTCATTGATTTTCTACTTCACTAATCTACAGTAGTGGCAGATCACCACTCTAGAAAGCTTACAACAGAATGCACACATCAAATCAAAATATCAAGGAAAGAAAAATGTCCACACCTGTAAACCAAGTGTCCCCCACATGCAATCCCAAGTCCCAGAAGGACAACAGCAGTAGCATCAACTTAAAAAAACAAAAAACAAACTGTCAAGTAAATTAAATAGGAAGGAGATTCCCAAATGACTAGCTGCAGAGCCATTCTGTTTTTATTTGCCTTCTGAATGTCGGGAGGGGCGGGGGTTGTGAGTTTCATAACAATGTGGCCACCACTAGGAAGGCCTGGTTCCTAGTTGTAAACTTCTGGGCTACCCTTGTGATGACCACACATAACATTAAGGACTGGAAGATGTGGGCAATATCTACTTCCTTTTTACCAGTTTTACTTGGCATTTCATACACATTTTAGGGAAAGCATATAGAGCTTCATTTGTGTGGACTAGTTATTTCTGGACTTGATTACTGTAGTCCTTTCTTTGGAGGGTGCCTTTGAAGATACAGACACGCTTTTAATAACAGAGTTATGTTCCTATGACTAGATCATTAAGTGAATTGGTTGTTAATGAGGTGCTTAGGGCACATGCCTTGTGGTGGGTTGAGGCTGCCCTCCTTGCAGGCAGGCCAGAGCGGGGAGGTTTTTCGGGAGGCCATGAGAAAAGCGGAACAAAAAGGTGGGGGAAACAGAGATGGAGGTGGCCAATGCTCTGTCATGCTCATGTCATTCTTCGTCCCAGCAGAGGTATTGTGATGCTTGCAGCAACACCTGTTCTTTAGAGGCAGTGGAGGAGGAGGAGGAGGAGGAGGAGGAAGGTGGTGGTGGTGGTGGTGGGGTGCTGTAGCCCTGCTTCCTCCCCTCTAAGCTGATGGCATAATAGGTGCAGGCAAGTAGAAGCAGGCTGGAGGCTTTGGCCTAGTCCTTGTGGACGGGAACAGCAGGTTCTTCCTGAGAGAACCAATTAGGTGGTGTTGGTGGTGTTGGCTATGGCTGCTGCTGCTAGTTGCAAATCTGAGCAATCATGAAACAGGTAGTTGTTAAGTGAGGAGTAGCTATATGTTCAGAAACTTTTCCCTGTACAGAATGCAACTACGTAGGCCCTTTTTGGGAATACATGATGTCAATCCTACCCATGAGTCTTGGCTATCATTGCTTGCAGAACATTTTGTTCATGAGAGAACTATAACAGCATAACCTGAAGAGGTGACTGTGATCCCTTTGTTAGAGGGATCATGCATAGGAAATAATTATTGCAAGTAGTACATGTTTATAAGGAAAAATCTCCTACAATCACACCATTCCTTATCATCCATGTCTTTCACTGTTGCCCTTAGGATTCTTTGACTTTAAATTCAGCAAGTGGAAAAAGCCTGAGAAATAATGAAACCACATCTGGTAAGTCTGCCTAAGAACATGAAATACACTTTACTTCAGTTGACACTTTTGATGGCTACTCTGAGGCATTGTGTGTGTGTGTGTGATGGGCTTTTGCTAATTGACTGGTTTGCTCAGAAAGAGTTGTTGTTTGATGGGTTTTTTTCTTGCTGAGTTTGTAATTGCTTTTAATTGAGTTGTGCTTTAATATTATAACTGTTATGATTTGATCTATACTTTTTTCCAGTTAATCTTGTCATGAGCTACTTTTAAGCCCCAGTTTAGAGTAAAAGATGCGGTGTGAAGAAAAGTAATAAAATGTTAAACATTTGACTTCTGTTCTATGGCTGATACCCATATCAGATATTATAAGGTAGCTACCTTCCAGGTCCAACGGTACCTTTAAGTGGCGCATTTTCATTGGCGTGAAGATGGGGACTTTTCACTTGTGTAAGGGTGGAGGGTTAACCCAATTTCCCCTTTGTTGCATGGTCCCAAACATGATTGACCCCCCCCCCAGCTCTGTACTTTTTAAAATAAACATCGACCATATGAAATGCATAGTTTTGTACTGGGTAGTTTGTTTCCATGCTGGAGTGCATATTTTGTCAGATCTGAATTTATATGCCTTCCAGGGTTTCAGAGAAGCACTGATTTCTGACTGACCAAGTGGTGATCATTTTCCATTTTGCTTTGAATCCCAGGAATGACTTTACCCACAGGTATTTCATACGTTCTGTTGGACTGTTTGGATACAGATTCTACTGTGAGCTCCAGTACAGAATATAGTGATTGCACAAGTCTTTACTCTTCACCTGAAATACTCAGGGATGAAAGAAGTTTAGGTACACACACTGCTTGTTTTCTTCAGATGGGGAGAATCTAGTGTGTTAAATCTTTGTTAAATCCCACTGAAATCTATGGAGACTGTTTCAGAGACATTGGCTTATAAATGCTGCATTAGCTTTGTAGAATTTCATTAGTTCAAAACAAAACGAAACAGGATGGCAACCATACTGTCTTCTCTATTAGAAAACAGTGCTAGTCCACAAGGGCCAAGGCTCGGATGCAAAAATTCAACTCTCTTGGATACAAGCAAAGCTATCAGCATTGACAAGATGCTACAGCTGCCGAATCTTTCAAGCATATCAGGTAACTAACTCTGAATGTGTCAATGATGGATGTGTCGGTAAACATGTGGCTTTTGCACCACTAGGTGCCAGGGTGGACTGGATACTATTCAAGGGAGAACGGTCAAAAGAAGGGCTGCCTGCCAACCCTACAATCTGCGGTAGAGATCTTCTTGTTCCCCACTTGGGTCTGACACTGTAACATAATCTTAGAGCATCTGTTTGCCCTTATATAGCACAGGTGGGGAACCTGTGGTTCTCCAGATGTTGTTGAACCTTCATGTTTGTTCATTCCCTATCTGGATGTCCCCCATGGTCATTTTGATTTGGGATGTGGCTCTTCTGAATGAAGATGTTGTGTGACATCAAGCAAATTCTTCTCTTTCCTGCACTTTCCCTGTTTATTTTTCTTCAGTTGATCAGGCATAAAAAATGTGTACCTTCTCTTTTTATGTGGCCCAGATGTTCCAGCTTGCTGAATTTTAACCAGGTGAACTAGTTCTTTACTGCCATTAATTCACTTTAGCACTTTTTATTGTGCAACCTCTTGGTCCAAGAAATTATTAGAATCCCCCAATAAACATTTTAGTTAAAACAATCCTCTCTTTTCACATCCCATGGAGGGATGTGAATTGGGGATGAGTAGAATGAAGCAGGGGAAGGATTAAGCACTCTGCTTCTTCAGTGCAAATTACCAGCATCCTTTAAGTAAATAATGCCTTGGTTTCCCAAATCCATGTTTAATACTGCAGTAAATGCATATTTTGCCCTACGATTAATGGGGTGTTGTGTCATCTTTACTGTACTAGGTTGTACTGTGAAGGTCACATGAAAATTTTTTCTTGCTCAAATTCCTGTTGAATTTAATCCCCATTTTAGGATGTCAAGACCAGATGATGACAAGGTAATGAATAAAATATAAGTACAGTATAATAATTTCTTGCAGCTCTTTTTTTGAAAAGAAGTAATATAAGGGTTTGTTTCTCTTGTGGGGATTATTTGTAAAATTAAGCTTGCTTTCTCTGCAACTTGAAAGGTGTCTCTGTGCATTTCTTCACATATTACACTTTAGGTCTAAAATCACTAGGTTTTCCGGGTGGAGAGTATTCATAAGTGGTCTACCATTCCTTTCTTCTCTGTGTGTGTGTGTGTGGGGGGGGGCATCCTGGGACTGTACAGTTTGCCCAAGGCTGTGCAGCCCAGCTCTTCTCCCTGGAGGCACAGTAGGAACTGAACTCCCAGCTTCTGCCTCTGTAGTAAGATACCAAAAATCATTTAATTATGCAGGCAGATGGCTATATACTTAACAGTAGTTTACTCATAAGAGGCAATTGTTGCTGTCAGAACTGACAGACTAATATCCAGAATACGTAGTCTTCTCTTTCCTGTGGAATCAGTGTCGCCCACTTCCAGTGAGCTGGCTAACTTGAGTGCTGTGTGGGCCACTTGGCCTCATGATTTTGGAGCAGTTTATCCTTACTTGATTAGGACATTGGGGTGACTTTCCAATTTGCTCTTTATTGGACTCTATAACGGTAGTAATCAAAAGGCTGAAGTGTTTCATATTAGGTCACTGCAGCCTTCCAATTTTCTCTTCTTGCAATTATTTATTTATATTATTTATTATTTATTTATATATTTATATTATTTATTATTTATTTATATATTTGTATATTTATATTGATTTATATATTTATATATATATTTATTTATATATATTTCTGGTTAGAGTTCTTCTAACCAGAACTCTGGGCAGCTTATAATAGTACAATGAGAATAAAAGTGCGGAGGGGGGGGGAAATCACCAAATACAACAATACCAAACGCAATAATAATTATTCTTCAAGGAGCCTTTATTCTGAAAATGTTTCATATCCACAAGCTCTTCTGCTCCACCATTTCTGCTGCATGTGCATGGGAGAAATTCCCTTGACTGTTGCAGCTCCTCCTACCATCTTGGAAATGTTTTTTGACATGAAACAAATACGGGGCCTGTGACAAACCCTGCAGACAGGAGTGATGAATATGCAAATCATCAGCCAATCCCAGCAGGAGGGCGGGGAATGGTAGGATATAAAAGGGGTGGAGCCTATGCAGTTCAGTAAGAAGTGCAGTTAAGTTGAGAGTGAGTGCTGGGAGAGCACTGCTCTCAGAGTTCTGTCAGGCAGGGAGGGCTACACTGTTTACTAGCTATTTAAGGCAGGGAGGCTTGTGGAGCTGATTAGATCTGTTACAGTATATGTTAAAGGCAATGCATACCAACATCAGATATTGTTATAGTTATTATCTTCTCAATAAACTTCATCATTGTTTTATTATATATCTCTGAGTCAGTCCCAATTCATGAGGCGACGAGTTTAAAAGGTGGCAGCATTACTAAGTAAATAAAAGGTGGCAGCATTACCATTCCCATCACAATCCAGCCTCTGGAAAGGGGGATCGTCACAATTTGGTGGCAGCGGTGGGATCTCGAATATATCCAGTTTGCCTGAGGGAAAAAGTCACCAGCTCAAAATATTTAGCCTGTACCCTGTGAAGAAATTGAAACTGGAAGTTTTAAAAAGAAGCCTTTAGTAAAAGTTAGCCCTCAAGTGTTGTTGGTAGTCTGTGGAAGTTCCTCTGAAAAGGGGTTAGGACTGAGAATTAGGTGAAGCTAATTTCAGTTCCTTGGAAGCCCTGTGTGTGAGAGAGGAATTCAGACTTAAAAACCCTGTAGTACTATCTGATTTTTCTTTGGTGGGCCTGTTAGAGTGTCTGAAGGCCAGGACTCCAAAAGGAAAAAGGAGTCTGGTTTGACAAAATTATAGGACACCTGGAAGAGAAAAATCTGTAAGGATAGACTAAAAATTCTACAGTGGTTTGTTTGGGAGAAACTGCCTGAGAACCACGGAACTCTGTGCTGTCCAGCAGCCTGAAAATTAAAAGGTGCTGAGACAAATTTCCTTTGGGGGTGACCCTGTAGTGCTATCTGAATTTTCTTTGGTGGGCCTTGTTAGTGTCTGGAGGTCAGGACTCCAAAAGGAAAAGGAGACTGGCTTGACAAATTAGAGGACACCTGGAAGAGAAAAATCTGAAAGGATAGACTGAAATCTACAGTGGTTTGTTTGGGGAAACTGCCTGAGAGTCAAGGAACTCTGTGCTGTCCAGCAGCCTGAAAATTAAAAGGTGCTGAGGCAAATTTCCTTTGAGGGTGAAAGACCCAAAGCGTTTGCTCTGGAATTGAGGGTGGCTTTGGTAAAAGGTCTGGAAATTACCCTGGGTGTTAACAGAAAGAAATCTCCAAAGTAAAAGGTCTGTGGGGAGAAAATTTACCTCAGAAACTGAAGAGGTCTGAGGAGATTTAAAACTGACAGAAGCTCTGTGAGAGGGGGAGTTGGCTAATTAGAATTCCTTTTGGAGGGAAAGTGAAATTGTAAGGGCCAGAAGAAAAGTTATAGGTTAAAAGCCAAAGAAATATATGTAAATCTGTGTAGTTTAAACACTGAAATATTATTTAAAGAAAGAAAGAGTTTGAAGTCTGGGCACTGTGCCAAGCTTGAGCAGCTACAGTAACATAAGCAGAATCTGGGACCTGAGGTAAAATTTTTACAGTTGCCATTTAAACAGCTGTGACCCAGTCTGAATCTTTCTTTTCTTAAGAAAGCAAGAAATAAAAAGATTTTGATTTCAAGTCAGTTCCAAAAGTGAATACTAAGAATGGAAAAGAGTTAGTGTTTACTAGAATTGACATTTCAGTAGAACAACTGAGGAAAAGATTTAGAGATACAAAGAAAACCTTTTTTTTAAAAATGGCCCATACTGAGGTGTCTGAACTTAAGCCGCTGTTGGGGACGCCTTTGCGGCCAGGGGAGTTTTGGTATTTGATTAATAGCCGGTGGTTCAAGCAGTGGAAGAAATATGTGGGCTTTGACAGCTGGGACCGGTATAATGTGGGACAGCCCAAACTCTTCCCAGGGCCAATTGACAACTCGGGACTTTTTGCAAATTCAGAAACTCAAATATTGAAAGAGTACCTTGTTGATGAAGTGGATTATGTTTTAGTTCCCACTGAAGCCTGGAATAAATTAGTAAATTGGTATGGGTGTGTAGAAGGGCAGAAGCCAATTGTGAGGAAAGTTGTAGAATATGGATTATTTGTGAAATATTATAAAGTCGAAGTATATCTTCGGGAACTGAAGCTCTGTCAAAACAATGATCCTAATAATCTCATAAGCTGTTATTTCAGCAAAGTGGATACCATTGATACTATTGGAAAAGAGATGCGGAAGCTGTTTAATATTCCTGATGGGAAGGAAATTAGGCTATGGCGCAGATATATGAGTAATACCAGTATTTATGAGCAATTAAGCAAACTTGACAGCACTATAGAAGATGCAGGGCTCTACAAGAGACAGGTGGTGGTAATAGAGGTAAAGAATGAAGATGGTACTTGGCCCAGACAGTCTCCTGTGACAAAATTGGGCGGTGCAATCAGCATAAGTCTAGCTACCTCCTCAAAATTGACAGCAAACCCTTGCTCCACAACAATTGTCTCTTCAGACATTACAAATGGTGACTGCAATAACTCATATGGTTTGAACTCCAGTCATAGAATAGGAGTTTCAGATCAAATCCCAAGAGCAGGTTTAAGTGGAATAGATGTCTTAGAGCATGTGCAGAGTGCTTTTGTAGTAACACAAGCTCAGACACGCCAAGCTGAACCAAACAGTGAAAACAACACAGTAATAAAGCAAATGTCAGTAGGAGAACTTGAGAGGGAATCTCAGCAGTCTGAAATGGTAGGAAAAGACAACTTAGCCGATATAAAAGGGCCAGCAGCAGACTTTAGCCTAGAACAAAGGCAAGACGACAGTATGAAGGGATGTTTTGACTTAATGGAAACAAATACACAACCTTTAAGTCCTGAACACTCTGAAAATTTCATAATAGAGGAGAGAATGACACAAGCTTGTGAAGAACCAGCAGAGGACTCCAGACTAGAAAAATATTTTAGATTAAAAGAAGAAGAAAAATTAGGACAGCTGGAAAAGGAACAAAATAAAGCAATAGCAGAAGCGCTGAAAGAAGCTAAAATTCTGCAGCCATCAGTTATTGGTGGACTCCAGAATGAAATTTCACCTTTGAAAGGACTTTTAGAAATGAAGGAAAAGGGACTGGAGGAAAGGAGGAATGAATCTAATGCAATTGTTTTCGAACTCCAGAAGAAATCAGCAGAACTAGAAGCAATTACTGCAGTGGAAAACATTAAAGAAAAGGAAATATGTAATTTGGAAATGCCATTGTCTCGTGCATCAGAAAGTAAAGAAGATTGCTTACAGCAACTTACATCAATGGAAGCAGAGCTTGGGAAAAAAGTATTAAATAATGAGCAACTTTGTCTGGATGGGAACAAAGTGGCACTGGGCAAGGAACAAATGATACAAGAAGAGAATAAGCTGGCTAATGAATTTAGAAAGCTGCAGGAACCTGAAAAGCAAATAGAAAACCGTGTAAAGAAGAAACCCTACTTGGAAGTAAAGAATGCTAATGACAGACCTGATTCAGTGGTTGCGAAAGACACCTGGGAAAAACAACTGCAGCCTGTGAACGTCGTGCTTCAGCGGATCCGAGAGGCCGAGAAGACGAAGGGAGCATCCAAGTGGCGACTAGGAAATCTAAAGATCAACTACCTGAGACACGACGTGGGATGAGGCGTGACCGGCCCCCTGCAGAGTAAGATCGACGCGATGGACCCGTGGCCAAGACAGACCAACAAAGAGAAGGTGAGATCTTTTTTGGGTATTGCGGGATATCACAGGAGATTTGGTCCAGATTTGAGCACCATTGCAATACCACTGACTGAACTGACAAAAATGAAGCACCCGTATGCCATACAGTGGTCGCTTGAATACAAAGCTGCATTTGAGGGGACTCTAATGAACTGTACCAGGAGTGGTGTCAAAGAGTTGAATCCCACATTCCAAGAACCCAAGGAAAAATGGCATCAATTTACTGTGAACTGGACTTTGAATTTATGTGCCAGAGGAAGTGATCACTCGTGGCGTATCATCGCCCAGCCATTGCAGCAAGAAGCAGAAGACACTGATTACATGGACCATGGTTAAATAATAATAATGTAATATTGTTATGTTATTGCTGGTGTAAGAGGAAGTTGTTGCTTTAAAAAAAAGTATGGAAATGTAATGTCATAAAATGTTAGTTTTGTTGTTAATGTGTTAACTGTACATGAAAAATGCAAGGTAATGATATAGAAAGAATTATTGCATTTTAATGAAATTATATGGTAAGAAGGTTGAACCTATTATAAAACAGTTTATAGATATGTATAGTTGAATATGATAAACAGAAGAATGTATGTATTAGTTAAATAGGCTCCAGAAGAGAATTTTAAGTGAGCAAACCGAGGTAAGTTTACTCCCTTAAAATTTCTTTATAAGGGGGGAGGTATTGTGACAAACCCTGCAGACAGGAGTGATGAATATGCAAATCATCAGCCAATCCCAGCAGGAGGGCGGGGAATGGTAGGATATAAAAGGGGTGGAGCCTATGCAGTTCAGTAAGAAGTGCAGTTAAGTTGAGAGTGAGTGCTGGGAGAGCACTGCTCTCTGAGAGTTCTGTCAGGCAGGGAGGGCTACACTGTTTACTAGCTATTTAAGGCAGGGAGGCTTGTGGAGCTGATTAGATCTGTTACAGTATATGTTAAAGGCAATGCATACCAACATCAGATATTGTTATAGTTATTATCTTCTCAATAAACTTCATCATTGTTTTATTATATCTCTCTGAGTCAGTCCCAATTCATGAGGCGACGAGTTTAAAAGGTGGCAGCATTACTAAGTAAATAAAAGGTGGCAGCATTACCATTCCCATCACAATCCAGCCTCTGGAAAGGGGGATCGTCACAGGGCCCCATCTTTCAGAAAACATTTCCCAAACCAGCGCATATCTGACAACACTGTTAAAACAATATGACCAACTGAATTGTCCTATTGACTCATGATTTGCTATGTGCTTTCATGTTGCTTTTTACTTATATCAGCCTCAGACTTATCATTAGCTGATATACCTATGGCATATGACACTCTACTGGCTAGCTGAGGAAAAAGCAATGTCGATTATAAAGAAAGGAGGAGCTAAAAATCTCCTTACTTTTCTTTGATACTGTACTTGAACGTTTAAAAAAGAGGATAATGTTTTAGTTTCTTATCTATGACAGACCATCCAAACAGAAGCTGCATTATGGACAGAGAAATGCTTCCATCTCAGTAGCAGGTAAATAATGCAATTTGAAATAAAGCTGTATTTGGTGTTATTGTTCTGTGCCATTCAGTCACTTTCATTGTATGGTGACCCCATGAATGAATGCTCTCCGAAACAGAGAGCAGAAGAGATAAGCATCCAAAGGGGACTAATGCAGTAGTGAAATTAAGAGAAGGTTTCAAAATACCTCCGCCTCTGTGGCTGGGCATGGCACTACTAATTGGTGCAGCATCAGAGGCTGGCCTCAGGCTGTCTGTTTATGGATCATGTTAGCAAAACTGTAAATCATTGTACAGGTATTTTCTCCTGGTTACTGACAGTGCCTGTCTTTTGGAGTTGTTATGTGAGCCAACAACTCCTCCATAAAAACGGGTCGGGTACATCTTGGCTTTATTCTTGCACAAATACTGTACTTTTCAGAATCTCCTTCAACCATGATTCTAAATGAAAAGGATAGGCTAGTTTGCAGATGGTGTTAAAAGCTCAGGCACTGGGAAGTCAATGAACAAGGTTACTGATCAGACCATGGCAAATGGGGCAGCCAGCTTGTTTGGATTACTTGAAGTGTAACCTGTTGTTGTTGCTGTTATTGTAGGGAAGCAAGTACATAAAATTTTACCTGCAAAGGAATTAGCATCTGAATCACCATCATCTGGAACCTCGTTACTGCCTCCAAACCAAAACACTCAGGTGCCAATTTTAATGCCCATAGGCTGTGTTCTGTACACTCTGGTCTGCAGGACCATAGATATAAAAATGGTTAATAATTAATAATTTTATGCCAATGAGTCTTACTTGCAATCCTGGGGTTTTCTAGATCAAGTACTGAGAGGTGGCTTACTGGTCTGTGCATCTGGTGGCACTCTGTGACTGTTCAGCTTTCCCAGGACTGCACAGATGACATGGCATGTAACCTCAGTAGCCACATATGCTCTGGGTGATCTTGGCCGTTCCTTCTCCTGGGTGGCACAGCAGGGATTCAAACTGAGCTAAGCCAGCACTACAATTATCTGGCATCAAATTATTTCCTATTTACAGGAGTTTGTGGGTATACTCAGAAAGGAGTTATTACTTCTGCTGGTGCTCTCGGACCATGTTGTTTTCAGTTTCATATTCCTGAAGTGCACAGTGGAGAGTCCAACTCTTCATACCTGGGTCCACAGCCAGGTGCTTTGTTGTCTGAGGAAAGAGATATCTTCCTCCACATATAGAAGAACCTAGTATAGTGGATGGGTATAGAGTCTGGAAATCTAAATGTGCTAACATGCTGATGTTAAAAAATTGTTATTTTTTTGTTAACTGGATAGCAAGTCAACTGATATCTAAGGAGTAATGTTTTGGAAGTTATTGCTTTCAATAATTTTTAAAACATTTGATGCATTCCCTGATGGAAAAGCAGCAATTTTAACATTACTACTTTCAATCTCATGGATTATTTCCAGCCTTTCACTTGATAACTGGCAATGGGATGCCATCCTTCATCATATTGGAAGGCTAGCACAGGGGACACAGGGTATTAGGACTTATGGCACAAATTGTCTTGTCCACCAGCATCTTCTGGCTTCTGTCCCTGACCCCCACCCCAACATTATGTATGCATCTAGTGTGTCAAAGGAGAGGACTGGCCATGAGTTAATCCCATTACCAGCATCTTATGCTCTCTCTATAGAGTGGAAGCTGCCTTTCCTGAACAGGTGGTTAACAGAGGTTGACATTTTCTCTCACTCAAAGTGAGTCACAGTTGTGAGATTTTTCAACTGATGTGCTAAACATTTTGCTGCCAAGTAATTTAAGAAAAGTTAACTCCCTTTAAATCCTGATATTGACAATTACAAGCTATAGTAGCACATTCCTCCGTTACTGATAAATCTGGAAAACAGGTGGAATAACAGTTCTCACTTGAAAAAAGTGCTCCAACTTGAAAATGAATGCGGGACCTTCCCACAGCTCCTTAGAACAGCCCTCGTGCACTACTCGTTGTAGTTTTACTCAATCAGGGATTGTAACATGTTGCAATCACCGAGGATGGCTTCTTTGTTCGAGTTAATTTGATGAAACATGCTTGGTAGTGAATAATATATGGTGGGCCAATATTTGCACAGATTATCAACAATCAAGAGAGAGAAGCTAAAAACTTTCACTCATTTCCTGGTTCTCTTCCCACAATTCCTCTTCTTAACTGAATTATAATAATGATGTGTTGTCAAGTCAATTCTGACTTATGGTGAACCTTTTCAGGGTGTTCCAGATAGGGAATACTCAGAAGTGGTTTACCATTCCTTTCTTCTGAGGATGACCTGTGACAGTGCAGCTTGCCCAAGGCTCCACAGGTTGGCTGTTCTCCTGGGAGACTCAGGGGAATCAAACTTCCAACTTCTGGGTCAAATTATATGCAACACTAATTCAGCAGTTTAAAGTGAAGCTTTTTTTTTAAAGGTAAAGAATTTTTTTTTAGTCCCAGAAGGAGTTTGCTTTACTCTACAAATTATTAATTCACTTGCTTCCACTTGTGATTTGTCACTGGAAAGTGAACACAGTTTTTGATTTTTTAAGTTGGTTCTGCTGATAGGACAGCTTTTAAAGCGGGGATAATAATATCACTTTCTAACTGCAGAGCTGGTATCTTGTACTATGTGGTCTTGATTTTGAAGCTGACTTTGGAGAAAATGGGAAAACATTCTGGGTGGTGAGAGGGGATAATGAGTGGTGATTGGCAAGAAAGGAGGGTGTTAAACTACTGCTGTAGTTTTGCTGATGTACAGTTCTTCATTGTATTTCAGCTTGATGATCACCCCCCTAGGAAAACGAAGTGCAAGAAAAAAGTAAAGTTCAAAAGCCTGATGGAAAATACTACTTCTACCTCCGTTGTTTTACGAAGCTCATCTGGAGAAAGCAAGTCAGACACCCCTTGTGGGATTACAGTTGAAATGTTAGTTTCTGAGCAGCCAGATGCCAATGTGGTAAGTGGTTTCTCTGTGGCCCATTACACGCTTGAGATAGCAAGGAAGGCTGAGGTGAGGACATGGAAGTGCAAAGGATAACATCAGAGCTAAATACTTAGAAAGACAAAAATGAGGCACTTTGTAATCTGGTGCAGTGGAAACTAAGCACACTAACACAGTCCCTTATTTGAGAAGGTAAGCCCATGGGGGGGGGTTGTTTCCACCCGCTGAGGCAAGGATAGGTCAGGATGAGCCATGTGACTAACATCTTTCAAGCTTAGATCATGGCCCCAGTCCAGAGAACTGCAAAGAACCAAGGGATGCTTGCTCTTTGGCATCGCTTCCTTTCTCCCCACAAACAGGTGGCTGGACAAAGAATGTAAGAGATGGTTTACCTTGAATTTATGTGATATGAGTGAAAGAGCTCCCCGGGAACTTCAGGGATTGCTTCAAATCCATGTGTTGGAAAGGTGGGGGTACCAAAATGTAAAAGCTGTCTCAATGTGACCCCCCTTCCCAAATCATTTTGTACAGATCCCAAACAAGTACCTTCTTTCTTTTCATCTGTTTTGAATTCAAGTACTGCTTTTAAATGTAGGTCTTTTCATAAGAATGCTTATTATGCACTACTATTTGCTGTTGTATTGATTGATTATTACTGTTTTCTTGCATGGTATTCTGCTTTATTGACTATTTTGATCCAGGCATTTCTCACTGAAATACATAATGAAATAATGTTTCACAGTAAGTACTCTCTGCATCTTAACACAGCACTAGTCTTTTTGGAAGAGATGCTTATTTGTTCATTTGTTTATTATCAGCTGCTAGGTATCTCGTCCAAAAGACTAGTGCCTTGTTAAGATGCAGAGGGTACTAAACTTGCAGTTTTAGTTAATGCTGATTCTAGGATTTGTAGTACAGATAATAGAAATCACGGTTCATGTTGCCAACCCTAATTTTGTATTACATCCAAAACCAACACACGTGTTTTGTCTACAACTGCTGCTGTCTCCAGAAGCCATAACCATTAGCCTTGCTGGTTGGGACTGATGGGAATTGTAGCCCAGCACATCTTGAAGTCAGCAACTTGGAGGGAACTGAACATGAGAATCGTGCTGGTTCTTTCTTCTCTCCTGTTGTCCAGCACACATGTCCTGTTCCAAACTTTGATATTTCCTCAGCTCCATGCAAGTCCAGACTTGACTTGAGTCAAGAGAGCCAGACATAGAAAGAAAAAGTATTTTCAAAACTCTCTGCTTGATGTTCTGTTTTCAAAGTGAGTTCTCAGTATAGAACAGGAGTGTCAAAATGATTTCCCTCCTGTGAAGGAACTGAGCTTAGACATCAAGGTAGAAAACGAAGGCTGTAGAGCTGCAGGTGATGTGATATTTTTGCATGAAGGAAATGAAATATTTTCAAACTGACAGCAGCTCTAGGAGTTTACTTTTGATTACATTGTATTTCTGAATAGGAAATCCGTTCCAGAGCAGTGAACCCAGGAAAGAATAAAGCATCACTAATGAGTACAGCACTTCTACAGCCTCAAGATTTTGAAGTTAGTGAAATAAGTTAAATATAAATGTCACTCCTATATGAGTTTTGGTTATTGTTCTATTTTACTCCATATAAATGATAATACTGTATAGAAGGGGCTGTTTTTATATCTTTAACGTCGCACTCTTTTGTTGCTTTCAAACATGTTTGAAAACTAGTTGTAGTTACAGCTAGGACTCATATATGTCCACAAAAATATTAGGTTTATAATTGTTTCTCAGAATGTGTTAAATAGTGATATGAAAACCGTGGGCTTCCGATCCTCAATTACCCTCCTTGCAGAAAGATGTATTCACACTTCACATGAGAGTAAAAGTTCCCTTGGTGGATGTAAAGGGCATAGGTTTCAAAGTTATGGAAAAATAATTATTTGAGAACTTTTCACACAGGTAGGTGTACGTATTGCAGAAAAGACAATACAGCTCAGCTTCTCTGGTAGTCAAATCACATACTTTTCTTGATCTGGACGATTGTTTTAACAGTTAATATTTCATCCCTCCTACACTAGATTTTCATCCTCGCTGTACATATGGGAGAGCTAGCTTGAGAGAGGGTAAATATTCAACTGACTCAAATGTGAGCTTTGTAGTTTGCAGAAATGTTAGATCGTCCCTCTCTAATTCCAGAGTTTAGAAAAGTAGCTCTTTAAAAGACAACATCCAGCAGGTAGCAGGCTGGGATTTGCAGTCTAGAGATGTAACTTTTCCAAGCTCTCTTTTGTTCTTGCTGCTCTGCCATTGCAGGTGCTTTCAAGGGCATTGAAACAAAAGTGAACATTAAATTGCTGTCATTTGCCTAATTAATTCATGCTACTCCAAAGAGTACTTAGTTATACATTCAAAGATTCTTCAGCATTGCAATGCAAATTTGGTGTAATGTTGATAAAGGCAAATGACCTTTTGACTTCTTTCTGATGCAGGCCAGAAAGACTGCATGACTACTTCTCTGCTCCAATATTGGCCACTATCCTTTCTCCACAGTTTCTCCACAGTATTAATGTGGGACAAGGGAGGAGCTTCACTGAAAAGCTTCACTCTGGTTGTGCAACCTTTTCCAGGGCTTTGTAGGTAAAAATACTTAGAAACTATTTACCATTCCCTTCTGAAGGGGGTGCTCTGAGAATGTGCAGCCTGCTGAAGGCTATATAGAATAGCTCTTTTTCATGGAAGGCACAATCAGGAATTGAACTCCCCAACTCTGGCACCAAAGCCAAATACCCCAATGCTCTGAGATATGTGCTAGTGGCCATTACTTTTTGTTTGTTTGTTTGTTTCAATGTAGCTGGACTTGTCATCAGTGCACAGAGTCTCTCTCAGTGAAGATTTATTGCCCAACCCCTGTAGTTTGTATGTCAATTCAGAAGAAATTGTTCCTGCATCCCTGTCTCCAGAAGGACATATCCAACAGGTGATTTATCTTCTTCTTTATATGTGCCTTTGTTGCAGCATTGACCTGAAAGTATATTGGGACTGTTCTTGATTAAAAAATAAAGTCAGACTATACTAGTATCTCACATTGTTTTAAAACTCAACATCTTTGACACATGACTACAGACGCAATAACAAAACATTGCAATACTCTCTCTCTCTCTCTCTCTCTCTCTCTCTCTCAAATCTAATTTTCTTCCCTTTTGTTTATAACATTTGGCAAACGTTTTTTATCTTGAATTGTAGCTTTTTAAATGCGGGTTCTACTGTTTGCTGTTGATTTTCTTATATGTTATTTTGTGGAACCGATTTTTTTTAATGTTATAGTTAACCGCCCTGAGTTCCTGTTCGGGAAAATCAGGTGGTATATGAAAACAAACAAACAAACAAACTGCCCCAGAGCTTGGTAAGGAGGTGTCTTTTGGTGTCATAAAAACGGTTAGCCATTTTGACACCCTTTTCACCATCTGCAGCCGGGTTTTGCTGCATTCTTGCGCACCCATTTGAGAGGCTGAGCTTGCTTGTATTGAAGACAGGGAGGGTGCTTCCAAATGGACCGACTTCTCTACAAACATGCCCCTTCTCAGGTGTATCTGACTACAGAGCCAGAAGTTGGGAGTTCAGTCCCCCACTGCCTCTCCTTCACAGGAGCTGGCCTCAATGATCTACACTATAGGGTCCTTTCCAGCCCTGCAGTTCTAAGATTATTAAGATTAAATTAACCAGAACAATCTCTGTAGACTCTTTCCTTCCTTTTCCCCTTGAACAACCTCAAGGAATAGATGAGTTAGTTGAAAGGCCGAACCTAACGCTTCGGGCCTAGGAGAGAGACCAGCCGAGGTCACCTGGATTGTGTGTGGCTGAAGAGGTTGCAAGCCCTACCTCCTCCTGTATGGGCCTAAAGGCACATCATAGTTGCAGTGTGCTACCAAAAGGAGGGACTGGTAAATCACTTCTGCGCACTAGTAATCCCGAGGAAGATTGCGACACATCCAAACTGCCTAGACTGCTCAAAGCCATGGCTAAAGCTTCCAGCCTTCCGAACTTTAAACTAGAGGTTGGAGAAAGGGGTATTTAGAGCAATACTATATAGATGAGGGAAAGCGAATCAATGTGATGTAATGGCTAGTGTCCTGGACTATAATTCAAGACAGATCCAACTCCCCATTTGGCCTTGAAGTTCACTGGATGACCTTAGGCCACTCATCCCTTTTCAGCCCAGCTTACCTCTCAGGATTCTTCTGATGATAATAAAATGGGAGGGCAGAGAGGTAAGTATACTGTCTTGTATGCACTGACAGGAATAGAAATGATGATCATGATGACGACGGCGACGACAATATTGGATTACAACTCTAAGCATTCCACTGGGGAGTTGATGGGACCTATCTAACAACATGTAGAAGACTACAGTTTGCCACTGATGATTTAAACTAGGGATGGTTTAAATGATTAGATTTCCCCCTAATCCGAGCATAAGAAGAATGTCTGGTCAGTTTACAAGGGAATCTGAATGTTTTTAGAGTTTGAAATGGTTATAATTTCAGATTATAACTTCTAGAACCCTTCAAAAAGGAAGTCATTTTGTCTAGGGGATTCTAAGAGGCATAGTCCAAAATGTCATAGTTCTAACCACTGGCTATTTCTGACCTGGATTTCTTCTGGAGAAGAGGGGAAGAAAGTATGTGAGCCTAAGGCTTGTGTGTGTAATGCAAAATCACACTTCAGCACTATATCAAATCTTAGTTTATGTCTTTTTGAAAAGAATGATAAATGAATGAGTATAGTAATACCTTGATTTATGAGCATATTTTTTCTAGAACATGCTTATAAAACAAAGTACTTGTACACCAAAGCAGATTTCCCCATAAGAAATAATGGAACTTACTCAATTCGTTCTGGGGCCTCTTGCCACTGCCGCCATCACCCCCTCACCAGGATGACGGGGTCCCTCTCCTCCCACCTCCTTCCTCCCTCATGGCCCGGCTCGCCTCTTCCTCCTCTGACAAAAAGGAGGAAGAGGAAGAGGTGGCTGTGAAGTTGGCAGTGATGGCCTGGAAAGGGAAAAAGAGAGTGAGAGAAAGAGACCATGCTGCTGGCACAGGCATTGCACCTCTTGTGTCGCCACGAGCAGGGCAGGAAAGCTACCCACCTGCAAGCTCAGCCCCTGGGGCAGGGCTGCCACTGCCACTGCTGTGAGCCACTGACTCGGCAGAGGGGCTGACAGCAATGGCCACAGCGAAGGGGGGGTCACCTCCAGTGGTCATTTGGCAAGACACTGCTCATCAACCAAATCAAAATGTATAAGAAATTCTTGCTTGTTTTGTGAAATACTCGTAGACCAAGGTACTCGTAAACCGAGGTGTTACTGTAATTTTCATATTCTGTTCTTTCAGTATCTACGTAATCCACCAGAAATCTGCTCTATTGTTAAGGCTTCCCCAGAATATACACCACTGAAAGTTCTCCAGCGTCCTCGGGGTAGAACATTGTTCTTTCCACCAGGATCAACGGAAGGTAAAAAGATGGGAGAGAAAGATTTTCTTTATTGTAAAAGCTCTTTAAAAGGTCAAGGGGAATATGTAGTATGGGATTGTTGGTGTGATGGGTTTACATGTAAATGTTCCTAGTTCCTTTTGGACAGATCCCTGTTGAAGCAGGCAAATGAGGTAATGCTTTAGAGCACATCTTTCTGGGATTTGAAAGTTTGCTAAATTGGGACTTGGATTCAAATTCTTATTCAGCCTTAAAGTTGCTGATCAGTTGTGGATAAATCTTAATCTCTTTAACATCATTGCTAATACATTTAAAACAGAAATTACTATAAATTTACCTGCACTGCTCAATCAGTAACATTACATTTAATAATCAGTGACAGCATGTTCTAATTGGGGATGGTGAAACTTAAAGACCTGCTTCTCTGCTTGGTATGTTATATCAGGCTAGACCTGCTAGAGAGTAAAATTGAAAAATATGGAGAGAGATGAATGTTGCTGCCATGTCTAAATTCTCTTTATCTTTCAGTTTTAGCAAATGGCATACTCTATATATGTTTGGCTTTATGTGCAACAGCCTACAAACTGTCTTGGATAAAATGTTCAACATACCACATGTTGTAGCATTATTGTGATTTAAAACTTTGATTCTACTTTTATTGTAACAACAAAACACTGCATTGAAGTTCATCAGAATATTGGCTTTTACCTCCAAAACAGGTGGCACTGAGAGTTTTTTTCTATGTGCAAATTTATATTTTGCAGATATTATTACAAGTTCAGCTAACTGTGTCTCCAGCAGTGATAGATGAGCACTTCAATAAGTTTGTAGCACATGATGCAAAATCCTTAGGTAAAGGTTGCTTAGAAAGAGCAAAAAGCACTTTGTGTTATATATGCACTGAATTCTTATGATATTGTCTGATACCACACAATACAATATGCCAGCTTTGCAGTTAGAAAGTGAAAATAGAGGAAATGGTAATGCAGTGTGAGCTTGAACTGAATATTTGTATTCTCTTAAGTTTTAAATGCAATAATATGTTAAAAGAAAATTATGAAAAAATGTACTTCAAAATATATGTCAGTAAGTTCAAGAATTAAGTTAGCAGGAGTGTGTTTGGTGAATTCCCATTTTATTTGTGTACTTGTCTTATACTGGTGCTAAGAACTCATGGTTGCTTTATATTTATTTACCCTGTTGTCAAATATGTATTGCTTTTCTCTTAATTATAAAAAACACATAAAAACACATTAACATGATCTCAGGAATCCATTTAAACAGAAGTTCTTAGATTTAAATCATTGTAGGACAACTACATCTACTTCCAGATCTTAATACTTCACCTTGACTAGGTCTGTGAAACTAAGTTGAATGGGAATGTGATTCAGAAACATTAAGTGTTAATGTATATTCCTTATGAATAAATGTGTAGAAAGTCTAGATGGGTTTCTCACCATGTGTCTAAATTCTGTGTCATCAATTCTTTCCAGGATAAACTTAACCTTTGTCATAAGAAAGATTCTGGCCAGAGTCCAATAGTGTTGTTTGGTTGATGAAACTGCTTCTGTCAGTTGAATGAGGAAGGGGGTGTTTCATGTTCTCCTGTAGTGCCCCCTTAAAATGCATTCCAGAGTGCTGGGAAATTCTTCAAGGCAAGTTGTAGAGGACTTGGGGCTGGAAGAGATGGGCCTCAGTGGTGTAGCTGCGGGGGGTGGGGGAGTGGTAAGGGGGGACATCTGTCCCTGGGCGTAGCATCTGTGGGTGCCAAATTGGGTGCCAAACAGCTCCACGCCCAGGAGCTGCAGGAAGTGCATTGTGTGCAATCTGCCAGTGCTGTCCTGGAGGACTCCCCAGCTGCTGCCGCTGCCTTCTCCATGGTGCCTTAGCTCCTCCCCATCCCTTGGGGTGCACAAAAACTGGCCCTAGGTACGCCTCTGATGGGCCCATGCTATAAGCCAGGGGTGGCGAACCTATGGCACGTGCCAAAGGTGACACGGAAATAGTTTTTGCCTGGCATGCAACATGCTCCTTGCCCCCCCTTCCCCCTCTGCTGGACCAGCCATGAGGAATTTGTGGAGGGGGAAGTGGGGGGGAATGGAGCATGTCGGG
This sequence comes from Phrynocephalus versicolor, assembly GCA_023846285.1. Classification (NCBI taxonomy): domain Eukaryota; kingdom Metazoa; phylum Chordata; class Lepidosauria; order Squamata; family Agamidae; genus Phrynocephalus; species Phrynocephalus versicolor. Next base: position 53,740,255 of record JAHTLZ010000010.1, read on the forward strand.
TGCCAGGCCAACCCTGGCATCACCATTACCATCGCCGCCCTCGCCACCGCCCCCTGCCGCCCCTGACCCCGCCTCCGCCAACCCCGCTGCCAAGACCAACCCCATCCCTGCCCCTCCCACCGCCACCGCTGCTAACCCTGGCCCCATCGCCCTTGCTGCCCTCGACCTCGCCCCACCCCTGACCCCGCGGTGCTGCCAATCCCAACCCCCCCACCGCTGTCCCCATCGCCATCGCCCTTGCCGCCCCTGCCGCCACTGACCCGACCCCACTTCCACCGTCATTACCGCCGCCATCCCTGCCCCTCCCACCACTGACGATGACCCTGACCCCGCCCCCTCCGTCACTCTTGCTGCCTTCATGCCCTCCTCCTCGCTGCCGCCAATCTTGACTGCTGCCGCTGCCACCGCCACCAAGTTTGGGCACTCTGTGGGCACTCTGATGGCCAGCTTATAGCAGGCCATCCCTGCTATAAGCTGTTGGGTACTAGTTCAACTGTGGCCTATATGTGACATGTGGTTTAATGAATAAAGATAAAACAGTGATGTTCCTTGAAAGCAACATCAAAATCTAGGTACAGGCAATGCTTGTTATCAGAACCAACTAACATTTCAAAAAAATGCACAAACATTTCATAAAAGTGTGAAAACGAGTTCTCCAGGTCTCATCATTAGGCTATATTTTTAAGGGGGGTGCAATGAAATTTCAGAACTAGCCAGCTGTAGCTTAGGCCATGAGGGAAGCTGTTAAACTTCTAAAGTACCAAAATGGAGACTTCTCATGGAATTATTCATTGTGTGCAGATGCCAGATTGAACCTAGCTATGTTTACTGGGGTGGACAAGAAGTGCCATGTCTTCATTTCTGAAAATATGAGGCTGACTGCAATTTGCGAGATTTCTCTCTTTCTGTGGTACCTCTTAATGTGTTGCTGCTGAACATATTAAAGCATAACAGAGCAATTCTTTTATAAGCTTCATTTGCTAACAATGGAAGCCCATTTTTACCTATGTGTAGTCTTCCTACAATAGTGACCACCATGAGTCCCAAAGCGTCGAAGTAAGTTTGGCTGCTTAATAATTTCTGCTTATAATGTCAAGGGGAAAAGTTGACATAAAGACCTAAATGATACTACCCTGTCTGAGTGAGGGGCGTGACTACACTGACAGTAATGTGTGAAATGCTCTGGGATTGGGATGCTCAGATTCGCACTATTTTCTGTTGAGTTCAGAAATTCAAATCTATCCAGAGAGTTCATCATCAATTTCTGACTTTCTCCTGTGCTGCTGGGCCTTCCTTTCTTTCTTTTTTTGGAACAGAATGCAGTCACATTGGTTCAAACATTGGTACACTGATGTGATTCTCCACTCAGTGATAACTCAATGGAATATAGGCCTGTGCATTTTGTGTTGGTTTCCTTGAACTGGCAGAGGGTTAGACTAGATGTCTGTTTCTCCCCTTCCAGCTCTCTAGTTCTCTTATTCTTTTATGGGGCAAATGCTTTCCTGATGATGCATTTGCTAATATATTTTTCCTCTGAAAATGTAACTGAGACGACGAAGATAATCCACACTGGTTTGGAAAATATATTCTTCAGACACTGATACTGTTGGAAATGAGAACTTAATACTCTGTACAGTTTCCTTCATCTTGTTTTCCAAAACATCAAACTGGACAAGGTCATTATATAATGAGGATTCACCTCTGATAGAGGCCTTCAGTGCTGTTGACACAAACACAGCAACGTACTTTGAATGACAAGACGCTTCTGATTCCAGCCTAAAACCATCTGCATGACCTAAGTCTTAAAAGTGTCAGTTTAAACTTCATTGTACATTAATAAAATCTGCTGGGAACAGAGAATCTGCCCCTGATGGAAGCCCTTGCTTCTAATTAACCAAAAGCAGGCACATCTATTTTATGCAACTGTGATATAAATTGAAAAAGTGCTGGTTACTTCCCTGTTATAAACACAGGGCTGATTCATGCATGCCTCTTCATTATTTAATGGCCATATGGCAAGTGGTAGCTTCCATCCAGGGATGAAATATCATGAAACAGAGACCATGAATAGAACTTCCTTTTCCCCTGAAACACTGTCGTGGATTCATTTTCTTTCAGCTGTATGTCACCAAATACAAAGAGATACGTGCGTGAAATGAAACTTGAACTAATTCAGGTCTAGTCCTGCCCAACAATCTTATGGTATGTCTAAACAGAACTGCAGTTCCCGCTTGACCTAAAGAGAGTTCTCTTTTCTCCTATACAACTGAAGGATAGATACATGTCTGTCTGTCTGTCTATCTATCTATCGTCCCATTCTGTCGGTCCCAGATGTTGTTCCCTTATCAGTCCCACCGTTGGTCACACATGTCGGGGCACCTGGGAGCTGATATTCAACCATATCTGGAGACATATGTCTGTGAAGATTCTCAGTCATCCGAGTGAGTTTATCAGGATGTTGAGTCACAAAAACTGGACTTTTCTTGAGAGATTGAAACGTTTCGCTGCTCATCCAAACACTTTGTCAGTCTGAGGAAAGCTAGTGGCAAGTCCTCTATTTTATAGTTCACTTTGACTTCATGCCACCCTGGTCTGAAATAGGCTCATAAGATGAACAATGGCCTGAATAGGCTCAGACCCTTGCTGATCTTATGAGCCTATTGCAGACCAGGGTGACATGAGGTCAAAGTGAACTATAAAATGAGCTCACAACTAGCTTTCCTCAGACTGATGAAGATGTTTGGAGGAGCAGTGAAACGTTTCAATCTCTCAAGAAAAGAAGTCCAGTAGGCATGACATATCTGGAGACTTACAGTTGGCAACCGTTAATGTACTGTATATTATGACTTGCAGCACACCCTATGAGCCAGCAGGAGGAGGTGCAGTTTTCCCTCTCCTTCTCTGGTCCCTGTTATTGCTGTGGGCCTCCAAAATTAAAAATAACTCCCAAATGAGGAAAACAATTGGAGAAGTATAGCTTCGGAGTAAAAAGTCATGCATGGATAGTGTAAGAAAATATAGGTTTACCAGCCTCCAACTGCTTCTTCACTTGGTTGTACTGCACCAGTTCTACTGCCTCAGATCAGTCTCTGCTTTTATTTGCAAAGAAGGTCCTCCTGATCCTGGAGGAATAAGGGGAAAGCTGTTGTCCACCAACTTTCATCATTCCAGACTGGCTACCTTGTCTGGGGCTGATAGGAATTGGAGTCTGGAGAGTTCTAGGCCGCCCAGCCTTGCTCAAAGACATTTTCAAGAAAACATAAGCTCAACTTATTGGTGCATTAATCATTTCCGATAACTACTAGCAAAATTTTGCCATATGGAGTCTCACACGGTTTAGGATTCCAGTTACTTAATTTGGTTTTCTTCCCACAGCTGCCATTTTTCATTCTTGCCCATTGTCAGTGGTCATTAAGGTCCTCATTGTCCTTTTGTGTCGTCCCTTCTCTTTTTCTTTTAAAAATTGTAGTTCTGCAAAGGTTGAGGTATTTTGCTAATGTAACCCCTAGGGAATATATCTGGTTCGTCTCAGTGAGGAACAAGGCCTTTACCACCTTGATTTAGGATTTTAAAGACTATATATATACTTGGATGTGTTTCCTTTATGTTGTGAATCTCGTATATCAGTTCATAAATAAAACCGAGGTAGGAGATATATCTAATTTTGTGCAAGGTCAGATTTTTCTAACCATTCTTCCAGGCTGGTCTCTGGCTATGGATACTAGTTGGACATGTCCATTCCATTATAAGAAGAGAGAATGCATCTTGTACTAATGATAAATGTCATGAATAAGACATCTTCCTGGGCTGTGAATGTCTTTCCTTTTCCCCATCCTCATTAAATGAGACTGGAGATGGGTCCCCAGTACTGGATTGTTCAAATGTTGCAAGACCTGATCTTTGGATTGGACAGCCAAAACCCTTCAAAACCTAGTACAGTAGCTACTATTCCCCTGAAGTCAGTGGGCTTGCTCCCTGAAAAATGTAGACCAAAAATAGAAATGATGACATCTCAGGTGAGTCACAGCCTCAGTAATATTACTGCCTAGTAGAAAATGTGCAGTACTGGAGAGATTTATAGCCTGGTCATGCTAACATTTTGTGGCTGTATGATTATAGTGACTGAAAGGGTTCCTGATTTGTCCCTCCGGTCCAAGGGTTTGCAGAATTTGAACTTCTTTATATGTAGCATTTTAGAAGCAATTATAGGATATAAATAATCCAAAAGAAACCAGTGATTTATTTTTCTGTTACCTACTGTCAAAAGGAAAAAAAACAATTCTTTCATTGTATTAATTCAGAGCATTCCGGAATACATATAAGAAATCTTTAAGAGCAGGGGCAGTGGGTGTTGTTGAGCTCTTATTACACCTAGGCAGCAGACCTAACAGTGAGGACTATGGGATTTGCCCAGACTTTTTAGGTCATGTCTATGGACTTCTTTGTGATGTCATAGTTACTTCTCCATTTGGGGGCTTTTGATTGTTGCATTGCCCAAGATTCAATGGATTAGGTAATCCATGGGTTGCCTTAAATCTGTACAATTTTGTGGGTCTATAATTTCATATGTAACTCAGCTTGAAAAGAACCTGATTCACACATAAACCTGATGAAGTGAATAGATCGCTTACTGCTTAGAGATAGAGATGGGCACGAATCGAAAAATGACATTTCGGTTTTTCATTTTTCGTTGTGGGTCCCATTTCAGTTTGTTTCCGTTTTTTGCAAATTTTTTGAAAAAATTGTTTTGTTTTTTGTTTTTCGTTTTTACCCGCTTTTTGCACGATTTAAAGCATTTCCGCGCACGGGCGTCCCCCAATGCCCCAGAAAACACTTACAAATGATGCTGGCAGAGACACAGTATAGACTAGGTACACAGGGAGGCTGCAAAGGCAGCGGCGGGTGTTGCCCAGGGCGTAAGGCAGCCGCAGAGTAACTGCACTGCGGGGCAGGGGAGGGTACTCACCAAGAGGTACGCATGCACACAGGGAGGCTGCAAGAGAAATCTCTTCTTTCTCTCACCTAAGAGCCAGGCTGCAGCCAGCAGGAATACAGAGACACACACCTGCCTGGCTGGCCTAAAGTAACGAGTCGCAGAGATAGCAATCCCACCCTAACTCCCACCGCAGACTGCAAGGAGGACGGGGGCTACCAGAGCTTTTTATTCCCTCTGTGGTTACCACACCTACCCAGTCTGCAACCTGGGCATGCTATTGGTTGAAATTGTCCAAGAATGTACATGATCCCATCACATGGCTTGCATCCATTTTGTGGCTGGGATCCACTTTGTGTCATCCTTAAAGGGAAAAGAAAAAATACATCACAATGGGAGAAAGACAAAAATAAACGTTTTAAGGACCCCAACCCCCTGGTAGGTAATAATTTCAAATAATTATTGCTGCATTTTTACAGATGTCCAGGGCGTTTTAATACCCAAGAAATCAATATTAGGCATCTGGGTTGATGTCCCCTAACTCCCCTTAAAGGAAAAAAATACAGCGATCTGAGAAAAGACATAAATGCACGTTTTAAGGACCCCAATCCCCCTGGTAGGTATTATCAGGCAGAATAAATAATTATTGCTGGGTTTTTACAGATATTCAGGAGGTTTTTTAACATTTAAAAACAGCTCATTTCATTTTGCGTCGCCATTAACGAAAACAAAACGTAATGAACCTAATTTTCGTGGTTCTGTTCGGTTCATTCCAATTTCATCACAATTTTCATTATTCGTTTCGTTATGTATATAACGGGACAATTTTTTTTCATTTCATGCCCATCTCTACTTAGAGATTATCCCTGTATGGACTTGCATCTACATATCATGCCATGATTCTATACAGGTCTATTATGTGCACTGAATCCTGTGATACACAAACAAATTGTTTCAAATTAGTTAATTTTTATTTGCAAAGTCTGACAAGCAAAGTCCTTGCACATCCATGATTCTTGTCTTTACTAATAAGGTATGTCGAGGAGCAGCATGCAAGATTCCCCTTCTGCTCTCTGTTGCAGTTCTGATCAATCTGACTTTGACCATTATGGATCTGTTTTAAAAGTGTTGATGTACTATCTAGTGTATCAGATACAGAAGTAATCTGCTCCAATGCTAAGGTGCCCTTAGACTAATGGACAGCCACAGTGAGTGGCAAAAGTGAATAAGATTACAGTGAAATAAAAACTTAATATACAACATTGTACGAAATATTCATGCTATCTATAAGCAGTAACCCTGATTGCCTAATTTTCCTGATCCTTCTGGAGCATTCCTTGGCATGTTGGCCCTTCCATCTGAACACTGAATATTTGGGCATCAGTGATGAACCCTGCAGTCATACGGACTTAGCCAACACATTGTTCCTCCTCCATTCATTTCTGGAGCTGTAGAGGAGGAATATGTGTAATAAAAATAGTTATAGTAAAGCCTGCTTTCCAGACGAAACCTGATTCATGAGGCTGCATGGGTTGTTAGCTGTGGCCTTCCTGGTGGAGGTGTGAAGAAGTACAGTATTTTTACATGTACTGTATATTTTCCCGAGAATTCTTAGACTAAAAATTGAGGATCTTCTTATACACAGAAGTAAGTTGAGGAGACAACTGCATGGTTGGGAAACTGTAATTTTGGCTTGGAAAAGTGGGGTGCCTCTTCTATAGGAGGACGTCTTATAGAGAGAAAATACCATACTTCTGATTTGTCTGGGGATCGCTGAAAGGGCAGCATAAGTGGCAGACAGATTGTGCCCGAGTCCCCGCCTCTGTTGAGAGAGGGGTTTTCAAAACACACATGAATGGCTTCCTTGGCCCCTCTCTCAAACAACCTGTCTTCTCTGTCTGTGTGTATATCCTCCTATTTGAATGAGCGCCCTTTGTCCTTCAAATGAAGGTATACTGCTGATTCTGGTCCTGAGCTGTTGCCCCTTCTGTGTTGGGTCATCCTCCTGTTTAATGGCTGTTTGGTTTCCCCAGGGTAGAGCTCTGCACACACCTCACTGCACTGGACCACATATACTATATTGCTCCTCTTGTGTTTTGGTGCCAGGTCCATTGGACAGACGAGTCTCTGCCTTAGTGTGTTTGTGGGTTGCAAGTAAACCAAAATCCTTTTAAGCTTTTCAAACATTCCAGCCAGGTAAGGAGTGATCAGGTTGCATAGGTGGTACTTTCATACACCCCAGGCCATGGTACATCTAAGCAGCCTATTCAGACCAGGGTGATGTGAAATCAAGGTGAACAAATAAATTGGAGACCTTGCCACTAAGACTTGTCCTCAGACTGATGAAGCTCCTTGGATGAGTAATGAGACGTTTCAATCTCATAAGCAAAGAAGTCCAGTTGCCATCAATCAACTTCCAGACAACTACTTTCATGTGGTCCTTTATGGAACAGAAGGGGGAAGCAATCCCCCCCCCACACACGTCAATTGGGACAGTGCGGACTGTGGTGCCTTAAAAATATGGAAAGCTTCCTTCCAGATTCAGGAGGAGACAGAAGGGGATTCTTTTTTCTTAAGGGAGACAAACCAAATAGGATCACCTGAGGTACATATTCCCAGTGGATGCAATCATCACACCATCTTGGACCCTTGCTTGAACTTGAGTGAAACTATGTTTAGCCTGTACCAGTCAGCTCCAAATGAGCTGTCTAGCTAGGATCAAAGTATTGCTTACTACATAGTATAAGTGGGAGATGGCTGTGGTGCTCTGCTTTAGTTTAGGCTGAAATATACTGTAACAGAAAAACAGTTGAAGATAGATGTATTTACTATTACTGTATATTGCCCCATCCAAGATTTTGTTTCTCAGTAACTGCAAAATACATTGTATCATGGGAACTAGCTTTCATAAACATGGATTTTATTCTGTTGTGTCTGGACATTTGCATGAAATGGAAGCCATAATTTTAACAAGCACAAGTCATTTCATCGATTCCTAATACAACATGGACATAAATTGTATTTGGGATCCCTGCCTTCTTAAATTACTCAATTCAACAGCTCCGTTTCACTTAATCGGAATTTCAGCAAGAAGCAGAAACAGCAACAGCAAAGTAAAACCCTCAGAGGGGGCCAAATTATCTCGATTGTTTTTAATGGGGGGGGTGACAGTAGCAAACTACCTTGAGGGAGCGCGCGCGTCTTCCGGTATCCTGCATTGATCTCGTGCGAATCTGAGGTGGGTGGTGGCGGTGGAGCGCCTTCAAAAAAACGAATTGGGTTTGTTTGTTTTTAAAGACGAAATCGAAAACCTAAGACAGATCACGTGCACGCAGGGCGTTCAGAGGAGGGTCATCGCCTCCCCCCCCAGACGATAATCTTGGCAACCGAGCTCCGTTCGGCTCGAAGGACCAACATTTTGCAGGTGGGGGCAAACGTATCCCGTGCCTCCCCTCCCCCACCCACTTCCGCATGAGCAGCCGCGCCTCTTCCCCCCTCCCTCCTTTTGCTTTCCCCGCACCAAAACATCACCCGCGCCGTGGCTCCGCGGAGCCAAATGGGGGGGGGAATCACTGTGTTCACCACGTGGCCTCGGCTTCCCAGCCAATGGGCGGCCGGGGAAGCCCGTCGAATCCCCGCCCGCCCCCTTCTTCGACTTCTTCTTCTTCGTCGTCGTCTTCTTCTGGTGCCGTGGCTGCTCCCAGTGATTAATTTTTGTCATATGACTGTCACACACACACACACACACACGCGCACGCACACTGAATGGGGTCGGGTTGGCGGAACTAGTTCGCTGTCCCAGCTGCGAGCCGAGGGCGCTCTTGCTCCGGCTGGCCTCCGCAGGGCAGGGCAGGGCAAGGCAGAGCAGCCCCAGCAGCAGCAGCAGCAGCACCGAGCAGCCCCAGCAGCAGCAGCCGCGCCGCGACCCCGGCCGACATGCCCCCGACCCCCACCTTGTTGCAGAAGCTGTTCAACAAGAAGAGCGGCTTGCTGGCCCCCTGCAAGGAGCTCAAGGAGGAGGGCGCCTTCAGGTCGGTCCCGGGGCTGGTCGAGGAGGGAGGAACGGGGGGGGGAACCACAGAGGGAAGGCGAGGCACCCGAGAGGGGCGCAGGGCTGCCCGGGGGTGGGGTGGGGTGGGGAGAGCCGGGAGGGGTCCTGGGAGGAGGAGGAGGATGGACCTCGACGCGGGGCTTCCTTTGGGCTCGTTGCCGGCTCGCTTGCAAGCGCCGCCGCAGTTGATCCCCCCCATCCCCCCCCAAAAAAAAAACTGGAGGAAGAAGACGCTTTGGGATTTGCCTTGTTCCTCTTCCTTCCCATTTTTTTTCTCCCGCCAGCCCAGAAGCCCGGAGGAAGGGAGGGAGGGAGGGAAGGCTCTTGGTTGGGGCTTCCTTGGCGGCCGCGCAGCGGCTCTTCCGCCCAGGCGGAAATCACACGGATGTGTGTCTTCGCCAAGCGCCCAAACTTCGCCTAACCCTTGCCTCCTTTTGTCTTGGGGCAGTTGGGCGGGCAGGGGGATCCCTCCTTCCCTCCTTCATTTCCTCTCTCCCCCTCCCTCTCCCCAAGTGTAAACTTGTCCCCGTCTCCGCGCCCTTTGAGAAGCATGGCTTTCCTGAAGCGGAAAACCGACCACGACGGCACCCTCCCCGCCCCAGCGGAGTCTCTCCGCTGCCAGCTTCGGCTGTTTTTCGAAATCATCCTCGTCGTTTCTTTCTCCTCCGTCCGAAGCTTGCCCACTCCCCCGCCTCCGCCTCTTCTTCTTCTTCCTCCTCCTCCTCCTCCTCCTCCTCCTCCTCCTCCTCCTCCTCCTCCTCCTCCTCCGGCGGTCAGCTCAGCTCCCCTTCCTTGGGCTGGTTGAACGAGCCCCGTTTCCAACACCCAAAACGCGCGATGACATTTTGTGTGCGTCTTGAACGTGGAAGGGGAAAGTTTCCGGGCTGTCAAGTCTAGAATCGCCACCTTCAACGGGGAAGCGAGGGGAGACACCAGAAAGGCTGCTTGCTTTTCAAGAGGGGGGAGATAAAGTTAGTCGAGAGAATGGACTGGATCCTGCAAAAAATTTCTGCAGATTTCTGGTTTTGGACTACAACTTAAAGAATGCTGCTTGGGGGATCCTGGAAGCTGTAGTCAAAAAACCTGTGGGTGGTGGTGGTGATGGTGGTGGTAAGGGCTGGTTTCTCCCACCAATATTTCTGTCTCACCACTTGCAGTTGCCTTGATGGCCTGAAGAAGAGTAATACTGTATTACTAGAGGGAAGGGGCATGCGTTTAAGAAAGAAAGAAATATTGACCAAAATTTGGGCCAATTACTGTAATTTTTTTGGGCAACAACTCAGAATCATCTGTGAAGATTCTCAGTCATCCAGGTGAGTTTATCTGGAAGCTGAATCATGACAATTTGACTCCTTTTTCTTGAGAGATATAAATTCTTATAGTCTGTTTTGACCCATCTCTCAAGAAAAAGAAGTCCAGTTGCCATGACTCAACTTCCAGATAACTCTCAGAATCCTTTGACTGGCTTGGCTGTGCAGGCTGAGGGATTTGGGTGCCCATAGTCAGCAAAATGATTCCAGAAAGCCACTGCATCGGGAATTTGCTTTTCCCTGTGTGTTTCTTGAAACGTCAAAATGCTCTTAGCTCTTAGGCTCACATATTTTGCCTGACGGTTCAGTTTTGGACTCGAGATGTAATGTTTGTATGGAAAGAACTTGAATCGCACTTGGCACTTTGTTTCGTGCATTTGCTACCAGTCTTTGAGGAATGCAGCCTCCCTGTGAACTTTTCTGTCGCTGACACCTTTCCTTGTTGTAGTAACCCGTAAAAATAATGCCGTCTGCCAGCATGCAGCTTTGTGTTCTCACATTTTCTGAAAAGCAAGTTATGTTGTATTTACTGGGACGGTTGCATCTCAGGTGACAGTTGTGTGCCTGCTTAGCTGAACTTATTGAAGCCTGTTTCTGATAGGCCACAATATGAGGCTTGGCCGGGTTCCACCACAAAAGTTTTATGATTTCCATAGAAGAGTAGAACTGTTTATTTTTGACCTCTGTTATTTGCAAACTTTGACTTTTGTATAAGTGAAGTTTCACTTTGTCTGCATTCATTTGATGATATTCCAGTCTCGAGGAGACTGCTGGGTATTGCTGCTGACCTCACATTGCAAAAAGTTTTGTTTATGCAAAAATGTTACTTGATTCCCCCCATCATGTATTGCATTCAGTTTAAACATAAAATAGCATAAAATACATTGCCCCGAAGTTATGTGTGCAACCATTTATCAGCTTTGTGTAATTTAGACCACAGCCATATTATTACTGTTGGCACTGTGCATTCATTGGTGTTAGCTAGTGATACGCCTGTTCTTCTCTTAGCACAATTATTATTTTATGGAGTGGTTTTAAGTTTGGCATGTTGCAAAAGTTAAGTAAAGTTTGAAAACTGTCATCATATTATTTGAATATCCCTGAGCCTTTCTCATGTTTGAGAATCCTAGCGGTTATTTCTCTTTCTTTTTAAAGAGCATCCAGTTTGATGTAGTAAGATTACGATGTTAATTTTCTGCATGCAGCAGAAACAGTTTCAGAATAACATTTCATTAAGAGCTAGTCTTCATGACCAAAAGCAGATTAGAATCTTGTATATTTCTGATAAGTATATGCAGCATCTGTGAATTACATGCAGATAAAGTGCAACAAGAAGTGGTGACCTTTTTGTTTCTTGTAGATTTCCACTTTGATCCCAGTGATCAGTTTGGCTATGCCCAGTTGATTTTATGGGCAACCACAACTTGTAAGACAATCTTAAATGAGCACAGAATGGTGCTGTAAAGCAACCCCTGTGGATTGGCAGTGAGTAGTTCGCGCTTGGAGAGAGTTTAAAAAATTTAGTGTTTTTGTTACAACTTAGGTCGGCCCTGGTTAGTACTTGGATGGGAGACCACCAGGGAATACCAGGTGCTGTAGGCTCCTGGAGTAGGAACTGGCAAACCACTCCAGTATTCCTGCTAAGAAAACTCCATGGACATGGGTTCACGAAGAGTTGGTCACGACTGTAACGACGCAACACACACACATTTTGATAAACAGCTAAGTAGACCTTGCTGTGTAACTCAGTCCTTGAAAACCTATCTGCAGTGTGATGTTATTATCTGTTTTTACAGGTAGGTGAGAAGGTAACTAGGATGCATTCAAGGAATTCCTTTTTAATGTGCTTCTATAAAATGCCAAGACTGGGCTGAATTGCTTAGTTATTTAGGAATCTGGCTGCAGAATGGGAGGTTGGGCGTTTGATACCCTACTGTGCCTCCAGGGAGAAAGAGCCAGCCTGTGTGTCCTTGGGCAAACTGCCTAGTACCAGTATCCCCCCCCCCCAGAAGAAGGGAATTGCAGTCTACCGTTGAAAACCCTGAAACTAGTCAGAATTGAGTTGATTCATCATCATCAACATATGCATAAAATTCAATTAAATTAAAACATTTGTGATCACAGTGCATTTTGCTGCCTGATTCCAGAATGTAGCTTTGTTAGAATATTAATTTGGGAATTATTTACTAACCTATCTGATTAAACTGCTACAGAGAAACCAGCGAAAACTGGTTTCAGGTGTGAGTTGTGTACTACATATTTTGTAAAATTACTGAATTTTCCAAGTGGACACTTCTGTTTAAGTTAAGAAAGAGTCTTTTATATTTTACAGGCCAGGTTCAAACTCTTACCCTACTGGAAACCTGAGTCCCATAATGGCGCTCGGCTGTGTTCTAGAGTCCCTGGGCTCAGCTGGTTTTAATAAGAATAAACCTACTGAATAGATTCTACTTGTGAAGTCAAGACTTGAATCTGTCTAGCGTGGATTCAGTGGATTTACTTTACTTGAGAGTAACAAAGGGGTTTAGTCCCATTTAGTTACAACCCCACTTGACGTGTGTGCCAGGGTCCAGTGGTTAGGTGTATTGCCATCAAATGAGAATTGAACTTTCTGTCTTAGGAATCCAAATTGCTTCGTATAGATAGAAGATTATTACATGATAGAAGATAGTTGCTCTGTATTAGTATCTGGTTGCTTAATATTGAGAACAGATTTGGAGCTGGAAAGACTTTGCTGTCATCCAGCAAGGCAGTTTTTCTGTGTTTGCTGCAGTGCTTAAGATACTAAATTGGTGTTTAACTATTTACACTGTCTTTAAGAACCTGGGTAACTATCATTTTCAAAGCAGAAAGGAATCTCCGTGCCAAATCTTTGCCAGCCTTTCTTGCAATTGTGGCATAAGTTTGTAGCTGGCTTATTGCTCATTACAGAAGTAGTTCATTGCATGTAAACCTGAACTGGCATAATTCTGTATCATAAGACCATGTAGACATTGTGCTGAGGTTTCAAATCCAAGTGCTGCAGTTTTGCCCTTGAATTCCAGTTTGGTGGCATGCCATAGTTTGCTGTTTTAACCAAATGCCATAGTTTGCCGTTTTAACTAAATTATGATCAGTACAAAACATAGTCTTTCTATGTTTTTGTGCAGGAAACCATGGCCCAAGACCTGTTCTGGTTTGATGTCTCCTGCAAATTAGCTTTTACTATACAGTCTTATCTGAAATGTTGAAAACATTTGATAAACACCCTTTTTGCAATGATTATGCTTTTAAAAAGGTATTCAGACATATGTTTCTTTAATTCCCATCAGTCTCTCTGTACACCACTATGTACCAAGCACATACACTCATATTTACTAAATAGACAGTAACATAGTGCACTCTTGAAAAGACAGTCTCTAAGGTGCTTTGGAGAGTGATGGCACTGAGGATGTCATTGTAGAATCCTACAGTGACATCCCAAATGCCATCACTCTGCAAAGCAAGTAAATAGGTGCTTTGTGTCTGATGCAGAGGTTTGTCTATCACCTCAGTCTTGAAAGTGTGTGTGTTTGCTGCTTTGTTATGTGGCCGTGCCCTTTCTTTCTGAACTCAGAGATTTTCTGATCTGCATGGGACGTTTACAGGCTAAGTGGAGTTATGGCAAACCCATGTTCAAACAGGAATAGAATGGTGTAAATTGTGGCTTTCCCACAACTTCATTGTGTTATTTGGAAGAAGACAGAAGGAGAACGTACAGAAAGATCTAGTGTAGCTTCCTCCCCCGCCCTTCTGACCATATAAAACTAGTACAGTAGAGTTCGTTTTAATTGACTGAATATTATTTTGAAATACGTTCTTTTTCTGTGGATGCTATTAAAATTATAGTGAAAGACAGGTTTATTAATCAAGTAACAGCTCTTAACAGTTAAACTACTTTTCCTTTAAGGAGCTAATGATCATAGATGTTTTGTCATTGAGGCATTTCTCAACAACAACAACAACAACAACAACAACAACAACAACAACAACAACAACAACAACAACAACAACAACAACAACAACAACAACAACAACAACAACAAAGAGTTTGAGTTTGAGGCTATGTACTCAACAGGCAGTTTTGCAGAAATCCTTTTAAGATGTTCTCCATCAATACTCCTTCATCTTTACTTGGCCCTGAGTAATCCATTTGAATTTCCTCAGCTGTTTGAAGTCAAGTTTCACCATTGAGGGCACAATCACATAGCATAAGTCCAATTTGGGAGTGGGGGTTGGCAAGAAGTATTAAAAAACACTTGCACTTACTAATAAAATGGCAGTAGTCTTGTTTTGTTTTGTTTTGTTTTACAGGACTTTTAACAAACGAAATTATCAGTACTGTGATGGGATTTTTTTTAAAAAAACCTATATCAAAATCTGTAGCCAGTTTAAGACGTGCATACAACAATACAAAAGTAATATTATTTTGCTTCTGGTTTTTGCCCTACTGATTTTAATGGAAAAATTAAGGTATGTTTACAGCAGGCATCTTCTCCGTGAGGTGACCTGATGGAATACAACAGGAGCAACACCCCTCTTGAAGTGGAAGGCTTAGGTGGGTCACATGTCAAAGCTATGAAATCATTTAATATGCACTGTGTTCTGTATATGGTCTCTGTGTATGTCATTTGTATAATACACCTGTCTATCTTTGAAAGTGGGTTACTGGGCTTCATATATGACACCAGATACCTGGTGTGAGGACAGCACAATTCAGGACATTTATATTAGGGCAAATTCACCACAGATAGAGGTAAGCACATTAACCCCACCTGTTGCCTCCCAATTTTCTACATGTGGAAGATGATGAATGTTTAGAAAGAGCTCTTGTCAGGGTGGGGGTGGGGGATGATCTTGACAAGACTGGCAACCCTAGTTTTGCAGGTCCTGACTTATGTGGGAGAGCCTCCACGGATAGTGATGTTCACCGCTGTTTTACCCAATATATCGGAGTTAACTCACCCTCGACTTTTCTTCCCCACTGCATGGGGCTCTGTTTCATGCACACGTGGGCACCTCTCCCCTCCCAGGTGCCATTGCGACCAGAACAAAACCCACGAATTTTTCGCAAAGTGCCAATACGGCAATTTGATCTGAATACAGGTGGATGTGAAGGGACGATGTCGGATGCCCACAGAAAGGACTCCGGGTGCCACCTTTGGTACCCGTGCTATAGGTTCGCCAACACTGCCTTAGAAGGAACCTTGGTCAGAGGTGATGAAAATGTGAAGAAGGGAGTGGGAGCAGAAGACTGACTTCTATTCATGTTGACATTCCTGTAATATATATATCCCTATGGGCTGCCTCGGATAACGAATGTTACAAAATGCTTTGCAAAAAAAGTGTACCCAGGATGCATTGCACCCCCTGTAGTTTGTGGAGGAGTGGGAGGAGTTAGAGCATTTCTTAATGGTGTTTTGGAGCCATTCTGGACATTTTTTTTGCTAATTAATTTGGACCTTTCAAACTTGGAAAGGTAGGGAGATAGCTTTTATTAATCCCTGCATTGCTTTCCTTTGCATTTTGGTGGGAACATGCTGGAGTAGTCTTTCTGCTTGTGTTTGTGTCTGTTTGCATCCCCCCTTGTATTTTTATTTATTTATTAAATTTATATACCGCTCCATCTAGCTACATGGCTCCTCTGGGCAGTTTACAAACGGAACAGAAATCAAACCATAAACAGTAAAATACAGTATAACAGATAAGCACAAGTATATAAATAAAAGCACTATAACTAGTAAACAATATATAACAACAGCATAGAACAGGAGCAAGATGGGCTACAGATAAAAGCAAATAAATATATAATAAATATATAATTTTTGGTGGGAAAATAAGCAGCTGGGGTGGTCTTGCTGCTTTCTTTTCTCCATGTTTGTATTGCACTGCAGGGGTGGTGGTTCTGGGGGTTTGTCTTCCAGCACTGCATGCCTATAAAGAGGTTGGGGGGGGGGAGAGAAACAGCTTTTTTGCCTTTTTTAGACCTCTGGATGGATTAATCAGTTTCCCATTCATTTCAATGGGAAACCATGTTTCGGTAGCTTAACCCCTGGGGTTTTATTTAACACTCCCAAAGCTGATGTTTTCTTATTGCTGCCGCAAGCATGCCATACATTTCAGTTGTTTGGGTGTTAGAGACAATGAGAATGATGGTCACAACGTAACCTGAAGTAGATTAGAGCAAGTCTGGAGAAAGTATTGCCATACCTAAGGTGAATGAATTAGGGCTAAGAGAGAGGAAATCCTGAGCCAAGTATCACATTCCCTTTCCTCCTCCTGGGATTTGTATACAGTAGGACCCCCATATCCACGGATCCATTATCCACTCATTCAGTTATCCACGGTTGTCAGAGGAAAAAATAAATACATAATTCAGCAGATGCAAAGCAAACTACTGTCAAAAACAGCAGCTGTAAAGCAAACTACTGTTGTAAAACAGCAGCCATAAAGCATGCTACTGTCACAAACAGCAGCTGCAAAGCAAGCTACTGTTGTAAAACAGCAGCCATAAAGCAACTAATGTCACAAAACAGCAGGTTTTTTGGGGGGGTTGTTGGTGTTCTCTCTTATCCACAATTTTCATTATCCATGGGAAGGCCTAGAACCAATCTCCAGCAGATACTGGAGTTCTGCTGTACTAGTTTAGAGAGTTATTTGCCTTGTAGGCCTTGTATATGTCAGGGCACAATTCTACCTAGCCAAAATGGCTCTAGGCTAGTTGAGCTGGCTGTAAACCTACTGAAGCTGTGCTGAATCCAAATCCCTACCTACCTAGAGAGAGGTGCTGGAAATTCTTTAGGGACTACCCAGAGCTGACCTTGTGCCAAAAGCAAGGCTGAGCCGTGGAATAGGAGTTTGGAGCTGACATTGCTTCTACCTTTTTCTGCCCCATTTTTGGCGCTTCTGCTAGCTGATCTCAGCCAGCACAGCTGCTGGGCTGGCAGATCCAGTTGTGCCAGAAGATCGGAGATCAGCCAGGATAAGGCCAGTTGTGCCAGCGCAGGAGGCTTCTGCCCATTCCCGAACCACTGTAGCCAGAGTGAGTTTGGGTGGCACTGCCTGTTTCTACAGTTTATAGAGAATTTATTATTATTATTATTATTATTATTATTATTATTATTATTATTATTATTATTATTATTATTATTATTATTATTTGCCCTCTGACTGCCTTCTTTCTACTACTCTCCACTACATTTTCCTTCCAAATGCATAAAAGTAGAGAAATGGCTGACTGCAGGCCTCTTACTGCACTTCAGCACTTGTCCCATTAAGATGCATTTCCTGCAGACCTATAGCTGTAAGCAGATGTAAAATGCATGACCCCCTTAATAAATTTTATACCAGTGCAAGCCAAGAAAACAGAAACGCTGCCAGCATTTTTGAAAATAAATTAATGGTTGTTCCCAAAACACTGTGTTTAATGTTTCCCATTGCTCCCAGAAAAGAAAAAGAAACCAATCTCATTTCATACTTCTAATGTTTGCTGGGGCTGGACAAACAGCCTCCGGATAAGCATTCATCGCCACGATCATGAGTTGGTTCTTTCGCAGGAGCTGGTCTCGATCCCATGTCATCTGCGTTATCGCTTCCTTGTCCTGCAGCTGCCTGTGTGGTTTGCTTAGGTTGGATGGCGACAACTGACATGTTCTGGCTGCCTCCAGAGCATTCTGTCTCCACGGGAAGACCTTCATCCCTCCCCCTTCCTCTTCAGCATAAAGTTTATTTTTTTCTCTCTTTCTCTCTTGAGAGACAGAAAAAGAGCCTTAAAGGCAGATCGGCTTTCTTCCTCTTTTACACGTCACTGAGAGTCATAATGGGACTTGTGAGAGGAGGCCTCAATTTAACCATTGCTCAGGCAGACACCATTTCAGTGTTTGCCGAATTCAGTTGGATGTTCTCAGTGCCCTTGCCCAGGAGTCAGGTGGCTCCTCTGAGTTTTTTTTTTTTGGCTTGTTTTCTTTGGTTTATGGCTTTGTGGGATTTTCCTTTCAGCAGTACAGCTGTCCACTGCCCAGTTTTGAAGGTGGGGAAGAAAGTTGAGTGCTCTTATCAGCAGAAGTGTGTGTTTTGGTTTCTTGGCCTCCCCTGAAGGCACAGTGTAAGCCCCAAAGGACAGTTTTTAACTTGGCTCCTTTTTCTTTTTAGAACCCAACAGAAAACTGACAATATTACATTTTAAACATAGATAGGAAAGGAAGAGTTTTAATACTACAACTTCCAGAACTCAGCGTGTATCAACAAAAGATACAATGGTGGTAGCTACTGAGAAAATAAATCTCCCTCATCTGGTTTTGAGGCACTTGTGGATACTGGTAAATAGATCTTACTTGAATTAAAATCATAAAATAGTGAAGTTGGAAGGGGCCTTTAGGGCCATTGAGTCCAAACCCCTGCTCCATGCAAGATTACAAATCAAAGGCTATCTGCCATATCATTGTCTAAGTTTCTCTTGGAAACCACCTGTAGCAGTCAGCACTTCTTGAGGTAATGGGTTCCGTTGTTGTACTGCTCTAACAGGAAGAGTGTAATCCAACTGATGTGGAAGATGAAGCTCTTCATATCGCAATCCTTAGTATTCTTATTTGAGAATTCTGACTAGGTTCTGCTTCTTTTTTGTTTCAAATAAGATTTTTACATGAACACTCAAATTTAAATGTGGTTGATGCATTAAAACCCAAGTTTTTGATGCATATATTTTTAAATAAACCATTATTTGGGAAATTATACGAATGTTAAATGCCAGAAAATGACAGATATCCACTTCAAGGAATACAAACCTCATTGCAGTCAGGAATCCATCAAGAAAAGATGTGACAGAAGAGAGATGAAGGAAACAGGTGGATCTCCCCCCCCCCCCCAGTAAGTGTGCTAAGATGTTGGGATACCAGCAGATACTTATCAGGAAGTCTACATCAATAAAGTGTTGATTGTTGGTTGTAGGGTTAGATTAAATCCCATGTGTGTGTGTGTGTGTGTGTGTGCTTAAAGACAGTGTTTGGAAATATGAGATCTGAAGTTGTTCATCACTGGAGGAGAAAGATAGATCTGATCTTTCTTGAACTTTTATTCATAATAAAGAGATATACAGTACCTGTAGTTCTTGTGGTGGAGGGTGGAGCTATGGTTCTAGGGGAGTAATGCCAATTGTGGGTCCCCAATGCTGGATTCAACCTTGTATCTTCACCATGCTTACTGTGAAGTCATTTGAGGAGTCTTAAAACTGTGTGTGCACACTTCTCGTTTTTCTTGAGTTTTTCCTTTGTGGAATATTTTCCAGGTTTGCCTTATGAAAAATTCTCTAATCTAGAAAGAATGCACATGACCAAAATGTGAAGGACGTCCTGTCGGGGAGGGTAGCTCAACCTCAGGTGGTGGGGAGAAACAAGCTCTCTTCTCAGACCACAGGCTGCTGGTAATTCAGATTCTGGAATTAAAGGAAAGAACACCAGACAGTTCTGGTAATAGCTACTGTGAGATACCTCCTTTGCTCTCCTCCCTTAGTAATGGGAATGTTTCCGTCCCAGTAAGGCTGTGCCTTATTGCTTTTTTTTTTTTTAAGACAAAGCTGCAGAAAGCACATACAGTATTTGTTCCATGTTGCAAGCCATTTCCTCCATGTATGAATCTAAGCATCTGGATGACTTGATGTCT
This sequence comes from Phrynocephalus versicolor, assembly GCA_023846285.1. NCBI lineage: Eukaryota > Metazoa > Chordata > Lepidosauria > Squamata > Agamidae > Phrynocephalus > Phrynocephalus versicolor. The sequence goes on from JAHTLZ010000010.1 coordinate 53,760,224, forward strand.
AAGCATCTATTTTTAATACTTTTGTTTGGATTTCATTATTTCTGCTGCTGCTTCTCGGTGGATTTGTCAGAGGGTGGAATAACTGGTAGGATGCTATCATCATTACACAGGATGTCCTGTTACTGCATCGTAGCAGTACATGCATCATCACATGCTTGTGAATAAACCAAGGAAGGGATTTGTGCTTACCTACAAGGAATAGCATGCACCCTTTTGATTAGGATTGCATTTGATGCAGATCTTACTGTGGTGGGAAACAATGTACATGTATCATTTCCATTTATCTAACTCAGGGGTCCTCAACATTTTCAAACAGCGGGCCAGTCCACCACGCCCCAGACACCACTGGAGGCCGGACCACAGTCCCCCCCCCCAAAAAAAATGGCTGACATGGAAAAAGGGGGAGGGGCAAGTGGACGGAGCCCCCCATGATTGGCCCATGATCGTTGTGTCTCCATGGCCCCAGCAATGTCTCCTGCTCTAGATCACCACCCTGAGGGGACAGTGCTGGGATCCCTCTGCTGCACCTCTTCCTCCTCCTACTACAGTGGCAGCAGCTGGAGCGGCTCTCCTTCCTTCCTTCCTTCATTGCGATGGGAAGGAGGAGGCAGCCCAGGCAAACTCAGGCCCCTCAGGCCGTAGCCCTCCCACTTTGAATGCCGCACTAGCCAGCATGCTGATCATCTGGGCGATAGTTGGGGGGACTGGGATAAGCGACATAGCCCACTGCTTTGAACTGCTTCAGCAATAGAATCAGCTGCGGAGGCTGGCTTCCTCGCAAAGCAGGGGGTAGGTGGGGGGTTGCAATTGGTCCCGGGGGCCGGATTCAGGACCTTTGGGGGCCGCATTCGGCCCCGGGGCCTTAGGTAGAGGACCCCTGATCTAACTGGTTGGGATCAGTGTTAAGTTGGGAAGAACATGCAGTTTTGTCAGTAAACAACAGGAAGGAACCATCATCATTTTGGATGTGTTCCCAAGATGTTTTCTGCATAGGGATCAGGTGATTTTTAACACACTAGTATTTCTCTGGATCTAGACTGTCATTTTTTTCACTGCTTGCTGTGATCATGTGCATCTGAGAGTGGGGCTCCTTGGGGTCAACGGGATTTGTTCTGTGTAACTATGGATTTGTTAGTATCTGAAATGCGCTTCTTAATGTGAACGTACCATTTCTTATACCAGCCTTTGAAATTAATGTGATGCAGTTTCAGTGACTTAACCTACAGCACTTAGTCTAGTACTGATTTGTTTAATAATTTTTTTTTCTGGAAATAAGGTGGAAGCCCTTCTAAAGAGCATAGCTCTGTATCCACTTGAGCTGAGAATTGCACTTGTGCTTAAATCTTCCTTACTGAAACCAGGGTGATTTATTTGATGCAGTATGGTGCAATGATGCTGCATCATTGCCTCTCTTGTGCTACATACTGTAGGTCAGTGATGGCAAACCTATGGCACGGGTGCCAAAGGTGGCACTCGGAGCCCTTTCTGTGGGCACCCGACATCGCCCCTTCACAGCCCCCTGTATACAGGTTAAATTACTTTATTGGCACTTTGCAAAAAAAGAAAGAAAAAAAAGTGGGTTTTGAATTGCTGTTTGGGCACTCGGTCTCTAAAAGGTTCGCCATCACTGCTGTAGGTGGTAGGAAGCACTCATGACTACATGACAGATTTCTACTCTGTGGCTTCTTTCCTAACATGTATTAGTATTCAGGAAGGTGGGCCCATGCTTACCTCAATGGAAACCCCACTGCAGGGTTGTTGTTTTTTGTTGTGGCAGAGGAAGATGCATGGGCTGGTTCACAAACTGAGCAGGGAGGCATTTAAAAACAATCTTTCAGGGTATGTGTGCGCACATGCACCTTCTGCTTTGGTCACAAGGGAAGACATGCCTCCTGTTGTTCCCATTCCGTCAGAGCAACCTATGTGCTGCGCCATTTTGAAACTCTGAACGTTGGATCATGTCCTAAATTTGCATTGAGGCATGTGTGAAGCATAACCATTCAGCCTCTATTGAAACAGAAAGATTCCATTCAGAAGGGACTATCCCCTTGTGATTTTGTGTCACTGACTTCTGAAAACAAGAGTAGATGTTCTTTTGAGTTACCAATTTTCATATGCCTTTTTTCTCTCTGTTTCCATGAAAAATCTTCCACACTTGCTGTCTGCTATTCAGACTGAGATTCTCTTCAAAGAACTTAGTGATAGCAGTTAATATAATTCTCCTTACCTTCCTTTTAACAGCAGTACTACATCAGCATCACAGGTCAGGGGTATACCTGAGAACCACGATGGAAATGTAAGGGTAGTTTTGTTATAATTTTGGGAAATGGAAAAGGGAAAAAAGGAAAATAAGGCTTAATATTGGAGTGTTTTAACAGATGTATGGGTATGCCTTTGTGGGTCAAAATCCACTTCTTCAGACACATCTTGTGTATTTCTTTCATGATGGTAAAATTCATGTCCAGATAGACCAAGTGACAATGGCTTGTTTCAGAAGTACTGTTATAGCAAGTCAGCAGTGATCAGATACATAAGAATTCATATACAGTGGACCCTCATATAACAAATGGCTTGTATAACATAAAATCTGTACAACATAAAAAATTCTGGAGATAGGGGATATTTGCTTAACAGAATCATCTATGGGGCAAATCTGTACAACATAAAATGGTCGCGATTAGGGATTACTCTGTTTTAATGCATTTCTATGGGAAATTTGTATAAAGGAAAATTTGCTTAACAGAATTTCATTTGGAACACATGAATTCCTTTTTACAAGTTACCACTGTAGGAGTAGTAGTGTCAAGCTGTTACTTTCAGAGAATGAGTGTCTCTTCACCTTAAAAGTCCTCCTACCGGATCTTGAACTGGACCGGCAAAGTTTTTTCATATAATCTTTGGAAAAACTTCAGACAGTAACTCAGCTGTTAAGGCAGATTCTTGACATCATGGGTCCCCAATCCCTGGGCTGTGGTCAGGGACTGGGACACCCAGCACCTCAGCAGCCAGCACCAGGGTTCATTCAAAGGCATGTGACCGAGCGATGCGCACGCTTATGAGGTTTTTCTCGTTGTGTGTGTGTGTGTGTGTGTGTGTGTGTGTGTGTGTGTGTGTGTGAGAGAGAGAGAGAGAGAGAGAGAGAGTGAGTGTCGACACAAGCCTTGCAAAGAGGCTTTGTGCACACACATAACAGCAGTGTCTCTTTCCTAAAGCCAAAGAAACAGCTGGGGAGTTCTTAGTTAAGCTTCACGTGGTTCACTCTGGCATCTGCCTTTTAATGTCTGCACTTGTGGTGCCGTCCTTCCTTGCTGCTGAAGAGCCAGCTCTTGAATCAGACGGCAGTGGAACAGAGGTTTGCCTCTGGAATGTGCCGAATCCTACATCTGAAGCATGAAACATTTGTTTAAATATGTACTGTATGTGGTTATCTTCAGTATGTGTGTGTCCTTTTTTCTGCATCCCCGGGAAAACTATGTGAGAAGCAGATGAACATGAGAGAGAGATGTATGCAACACAGTTCTGTACAAAGCTGAAGACTTGCACAGTCTGACTGCGGTGGGAGAAGCAATGATTTCCTGTTTCTTGGCCTAGCACCAGTGTGAGAGAGGCTTAGTTTATACAACTGGCTGCCAATTCATTTTCCATAGTGGAAGAGAAGACAGATAGCCTTCCCTTCTCCCTTGCACCTTCTGCCGCACAGTGTTTTGCACCTATAACTGTATATGTGAAAGGTTAATTTACATGTAGTTTCAATTATGTCTGCTAAATCATCACAACATTCATTACTAGAGGGAAAATTCTTGTTCTACATTGAGTTGAGAATTGAATGATTGTATGAAGTGAGCCACTGCTAAACATGCTTGATGTTTGAAAAGGGTATGCAGATATTCACATTAATGCATTTATTACAATTTTATTCCTTATGATATTCTTAAGTCTTTGACTCTGCTCATTTATTCTCATCTCAGCCACTTGCCTCTTGTCATGTCCACTTCTTCCTCACAATAGAGCATCAGGTACATGGTGTCAGCACTCAGATTGTGTGGTAATCCTCTTCGGTCATATAGTGAAGCTACATCCCTACAACTCTAAAAGTGACTATAACATTACTATTGAGTCCACAAACAGTCGAACTGCAACTATTAAGTTTCAGTCATAATGTAATGCATTTATTTATTCAAACAAGTTCCAGGTTTACAATGCATTTACTTGCTTCTTTCCATATCTGTTAGATTCCATGCCTAGTTTCTATACTGCCCTAAAACATAATTCCTTACCTGCACACCTTGAAGCAATGAGCAACAAAAAAGGACATTAAAATGCAGACATTAGAATGCAGAACTTGAAACAATCAGTCAAAACATTTGTAATCAGAGGTTTTAAACAGAATATCAAACAACATGTCAGTCATTTTGGAAAGAGCTGGCTTAAGTGGTGGGCCTTTAAGAGGTACTTACAAGCTGTTGGAATACTTGGCTGTGGAACCCAAGAGTTTGTATCAACCATTGTGCCTCCTGTTATACAACCCAATATTGACTCCTGGAAAATACCTGTGGGAAGGTGTTTCCAAAGCTGGAATTTACCCTAGAGAAAGCCTACTTCTGAATTGTGACCTGACAGCACTCTTTTTCCCTTCAGAAGGACTTAACTGTTGAACATGTCTGTATCATCTCAGGACTGGGGAATGACATTTGTGTAGTTAGCCATTGCTGGGCTCTTTTGTAAAAAATCATGTTGAAAATTAAAAAAAAACATTATAAAAGCTTAAAAAATGTTGAATGGTCCAGTGGCAGTTGAAATACTTAGTGCCCGAGTTCCCCTGTCCCTTTGGTTTCCTTTAAGACAAACTTTCCTGAGCTGATCACCCCTCAGTGTTTTGCATTACAGTGCTTGATTCTTGGATGTGCTGACTGAGGTGGAAGAGAGTTGGAGTTTGAAACATTTCCTTTGTAATTAATGCTTCCTTGCTGCCATGCCTTCAGCTTCAGGAGCACGGTTTGGCCAGCTTCTCCCTTACTGTTTGTGTCTCCCTTCCAAAGTCCAGGACACTCCCCCCCCCCGCTAAAATCCCTGAGCTATGATGAGAGTGAGTCATTTCTGTCCAAACACCATAATTTTTGCTGATTGCTTCTTCTAGAGCCATTTAGAAATGGTTTATTTTGCTGCTTAGGGGACAAAGTGAGCCAGAAAAGGCCTCCTCCACTTGAGAAGTGACCACAGCCATGCTAGACTTTTGAGGTAGCCAAAAGTATTGGCCTGAGGTGATAGCGCTTTGAACAGATTGTTATGTTGATAACAAAAGGTATTAGGAAGCTTATGTTCTATGTGTAATAACTGTTTGTTGCTTAAATTCTAAAAAATAGCAATTGTTCTGGAAAAGGGTGGTGGGAAGTGTAGCAGATAAAGTGCCTTAGTAAGTGTGATCTGAAGGTTGCACATTTTTGACATATTAGGTTGAAATGGCATGACAGTTTTTTATTATTGAGATTTACCATATAAATGTCACAATTTTTAGCTGGGCTCATAAGCAGCACGATTTTATTATAGGTATATTGATTGTTTTAAATTGTTCTTTGTTTTTGATGGATTTTAATAACTATGTCGTTTTATAATTTTAATCTATTGTTTTATGCCACCCAGAGACTACTTGGTAGTGGGGTGACTCATTTTTGTAAACAAATAAGAAAACAAACAAACAAACAAACAAATAAATAAAATGTTGATATGCACAGCTTACTTCTTCAGACTTAGCAGTGTAATGTGAAACAGTCTGACATTTGCCACAAGTAATAAAAATAAGGATATCATTTCACAGATGTTGATACTTCTCGAAATTCAGACCTTTATTGCCAAGTATTTTGTGGTAGCAGGGGCCTAGGGGGTGTTTTCTGAGGGCCTTCATAAGTCTCTGAGAAGTGAAAAATAAACTGATTAATCTATATAATTTAGAAGTGAAATACTGTTGTGCTCATCATTTTTCTGACATCCCTGTGTAAGGGTCTTCCTAGCCCTGTATAGATCCCAATGGCCTTACAGCAAGTGGCAACAACTACTTACAAAAGTGATCTGAGTTGTCTTAGGATATCTCAGGCTCTGCAAAAGTACAAAACGCTTTAAAAAAATCAAGGAGAGGAAAAAATCTAGACAGTCAAGTGAGGACGAAATATGCTTATTGGCCATAGCTGAATGAGTGTTTGTTTGGAAGAGAGGAATTGGATGGAGTCTCTTGGAACAGATAATGGCTGGCTGGTTAGATGGAACCCTGAACAGGACTGCTCCATAGGGCAGTGTTTTGTTGCAATTCCCACTTGTGATTATGCAAATACAATTAGTTACTGTATTTTTGACAGGCTCGTAAAGGCTGCTCTTATTAAACAACAATTCCTAGAATCACACAGCTGGAGAAATGAATATTTCTTAGCTTGGGTTTTTTCCTCTCCATTTCAGTTAAAGTTTGGAGCCCTAGTGGTATATACCGTCAAAAGGCATCACTTTCTCTCATTTCTCTTAGAAGAATTAAAACTGTTGGTAACGTAAACTTGCAAAGGATTTCTGACCTTTCTAACAATATTTAAATTACACTTTGATTAAATCATACCCTTGTGTCTCCATGAAAGTCAAAGTAGAAATCAGGTTTTGTGGAGACACAAGGCAACAATTTAATCCAAATGTTGAATTAGATTCTATCTACACAACTTAATTAATGAAGGTGATTAATTATCTTTCAGCTAGGTGCTCAGCTGTTGCTTCACGGCTTGTCTTCCAATACTTGAGTATTTGTTTTAAAGAATATCAGTGTGGCTTTGTTTTTATATTTATGCTTTTACTTTTAAATGTTTAGTTCTGTGGACATTAAACAGTATTTTACACATGTCTGAGATAAAGAAGCAAAATGTTTAAGAAACTTTGGAAAAATATCAGGAAAAATACTCTCCCCCCCACACACACACACTTTTTCCATTTTTCCCCAAAGCTATCCCCTCCCACACACCCATGGCTTCAAAATTTCCAGAAATTTTACATTTTAATCACAGTTTAGAAAGCTAAAAAGAGAATTGTATAAATGTTTTGGATGAGTTTCAAGTGTGTGCAGTCCAGATGGTGAAAAAAAAGAAAAGTGGTGATTCTGAGCTTCTAAATGAGCATAGCAGCCTTAATCTTTATCTTGCTGGGTAACAGGTCTAGGAGGTTAGGACCAGAGCTGGATAAAATTACTTTTTAAAAATTACAATTTCCAAAATCTACTGGGAACACAGGCTATAGTTCCCAGAAGGCCCAGCTAATATGGGCAGTTGCCATGTTGAGTGAGTGATTTGAACAGTTGCAATCCAAAAGGATGACTTTTCAGAGTTTTGCTTGTTCAACTGCATCTTCTATGACCTCTAGGTAGTGTGGATAATACTGAAGAATGGTGAGAGTTGCAATCCAGACTCACCTTATGTTCCCTGTCCCTATTCTAAGCCTTCCAAAGATCGTATAAAGTATTGTTCTTCTTACCAACAGAGTCGTTCTTAATGGCGATTCAGTAGCATAAAACAGCATTAGACACCTACATCATGAACTGAATCCCCAATCCCATCTGTCCAGGCAAACTGCAGTGGGATCTGCGCCGTCTGTTCCTGGTGTGGATAATGTTTGTCCCCTTCTTCTTGAAATGCTGAGTCTATGCGTTTTTACCATACAAGCATCATTAAGGAATATAAAACCACTAAAATGGCAGATAGCACAGTTGTGCAGACTCAGCTCTTCAGAGTGAAACAACCACCACCATTTTTAAATCTACATTTTGAGGCGGCCAGAGACTACAAGGAAACACAAACGTCCATAAGAAGCATGTGGTGATTAGTGCTGGGACTGTGAGAAGGAGAAGTACAAATGAGTGTGACTGTCGTTTAGCTTTGAATTGTAAGTTAGAAGAGCCAGCTGCTAGGATAAGAATCCAAAAGCACTGTTACTCCCTGGCCTTGTTATCCCCTAGTGCATATCTCCCCTCTGTATCAGTGAAGTCAAGGAAAATCAGGTACTGTACTGTATATTCTTAAAATGTCTATTTTGTTATATTTTGTTGCAGAAAAAGAGACAAAAACCAGGCATGTGTGCTTTTGGACAGACCTTGATAAAAGTGAACTTTTGTGGTGTCACACCTGTGGCAGTAATTTTGGCAAGGTCATTCTGGGAGTTGTAGTCCTCAAAAGTGTTTTTTTAAAGTCTACCTTTCATTTTTGGTAAACTAACCTCTTCCCTGACAGGAATAATAATGGGGAACCAGTTATATATCTGTAATTCTGAGTAAAATATTCCAGGATGTTTCATCCCAAATAGTAGTAGTAGTAGTAGTAGTAGTAGTAGTAGTAGTAGTAGTAGTAGTAGTAGTAGTAGTAGTAGTAGTAGTAGTAGTAGTAGTAGTAGATGTCTGTGATAGAATGAAAATATTCAAATAAAGCACCTCTGGTTACTTTTCCCCAGCCCAAATGAAGCACTTTTTGCATCCTGTGAATTAAAAGTGGAAGGAAAGGTAGTCTCCTTCTGTATTATGCATTTTGTCCTCTGGTTCTTTTTCAGAGAGGGTGGGGGGCAAAATGCATTTTTTAAAAATGCATTGAAGTACTGAAGTTAGTACTACTAAACTGACAATCTCTATGATGTCAGAGGCTGGAAGCATTTGAGATGTGGATGTATAGGTGCATTGTGAAGATACTGTACCTTGGATAGTGAGAGTCACTAATGTGTTACAGCATTTGAATAAAAAGTTAGACATTTTCAATACCTTAACGAGAAGCAAAATTTGGTCATGTAATGTGTGATAACAAATACCATCTGATGCAGGTTATCCTTAAAGGAAAAATAGATGGGAAGCGTGGCTCTCGGTGTAGAAGAACACTCTGGCTTAAGTTAAGCCAATGGTCTGCATTGGGCACAGCTGCTCTATTTAGAATAACTTTACATAGAACCTAGTTCATGCTAAGGATTGCCAACGTTCTATGAGGACACGGCACTTGACAAAGAAGAAACTGACATTCATATTTTTGTGATGCATGTACCTTTTTCAACCTTGTGTGAACATTCTTTCTGGAGATAAATGAAAAGTAAAAGGTATTTTAGACCAGTGGTTCTCAACCTGTGGGTCCCCAGATGTTCTTGAACTTCAACTCTCAGATGCCTCCACCACTCGCTGTGCTAGAAGGGGTTTCTGGGAGTTGCAGTCCCAGAACTCAACCTGGGGACCCACAGGTTGAGAACCACTGTTTTAGACAAGCAGTGCAAATCTTCACAGGAGTACGTCCCACTGTCTTTCCTGGGCCTTGCTTTCAGTCAAGTGTACCGGAATGCAGCCAAAGGGACTGAAATTTGTTTTAACCAAAATGAATTAACAAAGCAAGCCAAGAATAAAACGAAAACAATTCTTTCAGGCCCAAAGTGTCTTGGCCTCTGTGTCAGGGACTTGCTTAAAGCAGTAATGAAAGTGACTTTTGAAACCCATGGATAATTGTAAAGAATGGTTTGCTTTTTACCTTTGGCAAATTGCATTTCCCTGTTTTTGCTAATACAGGGAACTGGCAGAACAGGCATGGCTGTTCTTTTGAGGTTAGACCTCACATTGTTGTTTGCTCAAGTGTCATTTCTGTCTCATGACTGAATGAATCAACACCTGATGAATTTAGTCACATGAAGGACAGAGCAAACAGGGCTCTCTGTGTGTAGATTGTTGTGAATCTTTGAGCACTTGGCTTTTATCTTGCTCCACCCTTGTGCATGAAAACCCAGGCGCCAGCCAAATACTGCCTTTTAACCCTAACACAGCACTTTCTATTATTATTTGCACCAAAATTAATCTAACAGTGCCAAAAATACAGGTACTATTTGATACTGGCCTAACACTTTAGCACCTCATAAAAGTACTCGCAAAGCCTTTCCTGGTGTAATAGTTGGGTCTCTGCTGAATATCTAGTAAAGAGAGACAGTGTGTTGTAGTGGGTAGAATGTTGGATTGGGACTCATGAGGTCTGAATTCAAATCCCTTTTCAGCCATGAAAACTCATTGGGGGGCAGGTATGGCACTGGTAAAGCCATTCCTTAATTACCTTGAAAACTTTATTAATGCCACTGTAAGTCAAGTTTGTTTATTTATGCGACTTTTATACCACTCACCTAGCCCTAGGGCTATTCTGGGCAGCTTACAACATAAACATAACAATAACAAGAGTTAAATAACGAAAATACAAACAACATAATGAAAAAAATTATAACCAAATACTACAAGTACAAGTAGTCTCTGGGCGGTTTACAATTTTAATTACAGTGTGCAGGCTACACATTGCCTCCCACAAATTAATATGGTTCACTGGCTCCAACCTAGGGTTGATTCCAGGTTGTTTCCATAAAGAATAAACGAAACTGGTCCCAACTGCGACAGCCCCTAGATGCTATTAATGTATATCCCTGTTGGCTCAAAAGATATTGGACTCTTAAGAAGGATACACATGCACAGGTCATACACACAGCGTTGTTGTGTTCTCATGTTACTTTCCGCTCCAATGTGCCTATTGATGCATAACTGTGCTGTGCAGTACCATATTGATTTAAAATTATTTGATTTGATACGATATCTTGCTTTTCTTCCAAGCTAATGACTCAGGTGGCTAAATTGCACCAAAATGCGTACAGTCATTAGCTGTACTTCATTAGTAGAGTTAATATATTTTCATCAATGTCCTATAAGAGCCTCTTCCATTGAATTTAGTGGTACTTGTTGTGCGAGTCCCATCTGGCTGGAATTAAAATGTGAGAGGCAAATGTATCCAAGGCTTTCACTTCAACAGCCCAAAGTGTTGCAGTGGGGGTAGAGGAAAATTGTACTTCCTGCTTGGGGTTCCACCCACCCCTCTTTCTCACCAGCATGTCACTATACCATATAAGATAAATGTAGTCATCTGAAAGCTTATGAAGTAGAATTTATAGCCATCTGGGAAGGTGGCTGCTATGGCAGTCTCTGGTCATAAAATTTAACCTATGTTTTTTTTTTTAAATCCTGTTCCAGTGCTGGGTAGTCTAGGAGTACAGAGCAATAGCGGTGGTGAGTTTTGCTACCTGGTCAGAGACTTAGAGCCATGGAGGTATACTGGACCTGAACATGGCCCCTGGTAGTGGGGGATATACCCATGGGAAAAAATGTCAGACATAATCCTGCCCAGTTTCCCCTACCAATGGGGTTCTGTAATTTATACCAATGTTGGGGTTAGGAGATCTGTGGGATGCATTTTGAAGGCTTTGAAAAACTGAGCTTGGTGGACCTTGCCCATGCTTTGATAGCCAATAGATCCCAGCTCCTCCTGGCAGAGTGGGAAAGAATCCTGCCTGAAAGCCTAAAGAGCTGTTGTTGGTCAGTGTCAGGAGTGCCAAAGGAGATGGTCCAATGGTTTCAGTTAGATTAAGTTATCTCCCTGTACATTCCTGGCAGCGTCAGTACTTAGGAGCTGAATGATGCTAGTTTTGCCTCCAGCTTTTGTCCACACCCTTGAGGTCATATCACAGGATCTGCACTACATAATTTGTAATTGAAAATTGGAGAGTAAAAGGCAACTGCCTTTATCACTGGAGGCCGCCCATGCTTCCATTTTAACATGCAGGTGATGAACATTAGTTTGCTTCACACCATACTTTCTCTGTTACACCCAACAACACATTTGGAAACAGTGGGATAGCAGTAAATTTGGAAGAGCAGGTGCTGATCGCACAAGTCTCCATAGTCAGCTTTCCCCAACACACACACACACACACACCCCTGAGAATAATTCAGAAATTCAGGCATTCAGAACCGTCTGTAACTGAGAAGCAGTTCTTCTGTACTCTTAGTGAACTGTTATATATTTATAATTCCTTGAGAAGTTCATTTCTCTCTCAGCTACTATGAGCTGCAGTTAAATTCAGAGGAAATCAGGAATCGAGAGGCATATTTATTTTATTTATTTATTTTAAAATCCCACCTTTTCCTTAAAAAGGGTCCAAGGTGGGTTACAGCATTAAAAGAAAATATTTAAAGGAAACTTTGTCTGAAGGGAAATAAATGTCTTTGTCTCCTTGTGGAAGGACAGTAACGATGGCGCTAGCCTGGCCTCCTATGGGAGCAACAGTGGAAAAGGCCCTCTCCTAACACTCTTGAAAGTCTCTGCTGACAACCAGGCTGACTCATCAAGGGAGGAATCGTCCTTGAGATAGGATGGTAGCGGATAGGATCTGTGCCACCTCAGTCACTAAGCGCAAGAAAGTTCAGAAAGTGCTAAGGCTTCAACCCCCCAAAGCCTGGTTCCACTACATGAGAGTGTGAAGAACAGGCAACAATGCATGTTTCAGCCCCCAGAAGTCCCCAGGAATTGCCTCAGCCATAATTTTGGGGAATTCAGCCAAGAAATCAAAAGTCCTCCCAGGAGTTTTGGTTAGCAACTGAGGAGTTGAATGAAGGAGCTAAAGCCATTATGCTTTCATTCTCTATGAGAGAATGTCCGAACAAGGTGAATATTAGTTATGGGTAGTAGAAGAGGCATAACATAGTGACAGGGAGCATGCTTTGAGTGTGGAAAGCTCCAGGTTCACTCCCTGGCATATCCAGATATTATTTTATTTTATATTTCATTTGTTTTATTTATTTATCTTTTCATTTGGTTTGGTTTGGATTGTATACTGCCCGTCTAGCTTTGCAGTACTTTGCAGATACCACAGGAAAGTAGAAATGTAAGAGAGCTTCTGCCACTCAGATTTGACAAATTGGGTGTTTTAACTAAACAAATTGAGTTAACATAACAGTGAGTGGAGGATGTTAACATGCCATGTTGAGCTTTTAAGCAGCTCTCCTTCCATTTGTTTACTTTACTTGTATACCCATCTTAGCCCTTGCTCAGTAAAGTGGTCGTAGCATGGATGTGAGATGTGTTTATTCAGAATTAGGTTTGGAACAGTTAAGCTTTCCAGACCCATTTTTAGTTTTCTAGTTTTAGGTGCTTGTTACAAATAAAAATACCACTCCAATTAATTAGTGGAACAGGGATTTAAATGACTGTCTAGCATAGATTCGACAAGCATTTCCCTATCTAGTTCTATAATTAATAAGAAAACATTTGTTTCCAGTGATAACTGATTTTGAGTTTTTGGAAGAAAATGCTTTTAGATGTTGGCGTTGCTGCTGTTTTTCACAGTGTTGATTGTTCAGTTTCTGCCTCCATTATGTTTCTTGTATTAAAGCAGAACATATTCTATATTTCATGTTCCCAAACCCAAATCTATTCATAAAATCTATTCATAAAATATTTTCTTCTGTTAGCAATACAGCATAAATTTTAAAACATTATTCCATAGCTTAAAATAGGTGGTGGTGATATTTATTTTGTATTCTTCAGAACACATGTTTATAGTCCTGAAACTTGGTAATAGGTAAAATTATTTCAATTCGTTCATTGATAGCACAACCCTAAACAATGCCTACTCTGAAATCAGTGAGACGTCTAGAGAAATGAGCATAGGATGCCACTCTTTAATTCAGTCACTAGTCATTTAAAAGAGTGACTAATCAAGTATTTTAAACATTTGAATGTCTGGTAGGAAAATTGCATGTTTTCAGCCATATATTTTAGTCAGATATTGTTGTCATGATTATTAGTATAATTTTTGTTATTGTTGCTGGCATTGCTTCTTGCCTACTGTATGTGTGTGTGTTGTGTAGTTGTTACAGTTGTGACCAACTCTTCATGACCCCCATTTCCATGGAGTTTTCTTGGCAGAAATACTGGTGTGGCTTGCCAGTTCCTACTCCAGGCACCTACAGCACCTGGTATTTTCCAGTGGTCTCCCGTCCAAGTACTAACCAGGGCCAACCCTGCTTAGCTTCCGAAATCAAGTGAGATCGGATGTTCTACTGGGTCTGGGCAAAATTAAGAATGAGTGTCATATTATGTT